>CM040766.1:19631327-20322161 GCA_022829085.1 Abramis brama | reverse complement strand
TCTAACGTCAAGAAAACTGGACATTTTTCACGTTCCCAGAACCAACACTGAATATTTGGAGAACGTTCTTATAACAAAAGTCTGTTAGCTGGGCTGAGCCGCTTCTTCACAGTGTGAACTCTCATGTGAATCTTGATCAGACTTGATTTACATGTGAAGCATTTTTTACACTGAGGGCAGGAGACAGATTTTTGGGCTTCTGTTTTTCCTTTCTTGTTCACGTCCATCAGGTCTAAAAGAAACATTAAATCAAGTGAGATTTCAAATAAGAGACAAATGTGAAATGAAAAGTGAAGCCCAAAGTCAAGATCATTGATGAGTTCAATAGTCATTTTAATCCCATCATATCTGGTCAACAACTGCTGTGCACAATTATGATCTATTATAATATCATGAAGATAATTTGTGATATAAATCACTAGTTTGGTCATTAAACTCTAGATTCCGCATACTTGACATGTAATCTGTAAGCAATCACATAGTTTCCAACACCTTTCTAACATTAACAGAGGAAGAATCTGGAAGCTTCTCGTCTCTGTATTCTTGATAAGCACCAGAGCAAATACAAAATCATGAACTGCTGTTAGAAAACAGGACAATACTGTTTGATGTTTTATCTTCCCCATAATAAGCAGTGTCAGAAAGAGAAAGTTGCACAGCACTGCTATGTATATTGTCAGAGAGTGATTTTGCTCTGAACAGACAAATCACATGTCAAAATCAGACTGATTTCTTTATATCACACATTCATGTTGGGTTGAACAAGTTAATAAAAACCAATCAAACAACAAAATGTCCGTTGCTCATCGTGGCTGTTAAGAAACTAATGAATGAATGAGGCATTTATATAGCGCTACTATTTACTAGGGCTGGGCGATTTAAATCGCGATATTGTTATGCGCATCTCGTCAGTAAAGCCGGTTCCTTGATTAGTAGTAAATCACCATCACCTGCTTTCAGATGGAGCGGCATTTAGGGCTGAGGAGATAATTAAGTGATTAATTTAGTGATGATTGAGCATTATTGAAGACACCTGATGTTAACAAGCAGAATCACTGAAGGAGAAAATCACAAATTGTAAGTTACCATTAAGGTGATGGGTGTTTGCTTTAGTTGTGCTCTAGACCATTATATGTTTACTTTAATATTTACTGTTGTTTGTCTGCTGTTATTGATTTATAACAGTTAAATGAACAAAGTAAAATGTTATCTTATAGTGTTGGTTATGTTTTGACATAATCATGCTGTGATCTGAAAAATGAAACATATTAAGCTAGATTGGTTTAACTTGTTAGCAGCAGTTTTGTGATTCTTCAGCCTATGATTATCAGTACTTTACTTATAATTCAAAATATTTAATAATCATTGTTCTGATCAAAAAGACGTTCAAACATAATCATTTAAAACACAGACATCAATAATCAGCCTGTGAATCTCAACAATGGTGACAATAATAAAGCATGTTGCAGTGGCTGCCACCAATCACAACTCATTAATGGCTCCCATCATGCATTGCGGTATGAATAAATTATGATCTGAATTGTCTATGTAATTTACTTTTCCTAATTGAATATTCTGCTCCTCACCATTGTTGAGATGCATAGACTGAATCTTGACATCTGTGTGTGCCTAAAAGAATGATTTTTTTTTTAAACAACTTTTAAGAAATCTTTAATATTATATCAAAAATTCTGGCCATTTATTCAGATTCACTAACCAACAACATAAATCGAAGTCAGAAAGAAGGATTTTAATGAGTTCAGTGATCTAGTTCAAATGATGATTGTCATAATATAACCAACACCATCAGATCACTTTTTATTCTTTGTTCAACTGGCAGTTTTAACTCAGATACAACCACCAAACAAAATCTAAAGTACATATAAAAGGGTCAGAGCCCAACTAAAGCAACTACCCATCACAATAATGGTAACTTACAATTTGCGATTTTCTCCTTCAGCGATTCTACTTGTTAACATCAGGTGTCTTCATTAATGCTCAATCATCACTAAATTAATCACTTAGTTATCTCATTAACTTAAACACTCTTGAGTGTGGACTCATACACTCCCAGGAGTGTTAATTTAACACTGGAGGTTTTGCTGTGTACAAAGAGCCGTAGTTAACTGACAAGCTGAGCCATATCGCATTAAATATCGCTGGCGATACGTCCGCGATATTGATGCGATTTGGCTCAGCTTGTCAGTTAACTACGGCTCTTTGTAGTAAATGCCGCTTCATCTGAAAGCAGGTGATGGCGATTTACTACTAATCAAGGAACCGGCTTTACTGATGAGATGCGCATAACAATATCGCGATTTAAATCGCCCAGCCCTACTATTTACTACTGTACACACCAAGCGCTTTACAATCACATCAGGTGTCGGCCTCATTCACAACCTGGATGATTCAACAGCAGCCGCAGTGAAACAGCGCCAACTATAGGTGGAGATAGAGTGATTTGACTGTGACTAACTTCCCAGTGGGCATTTGATGTCAATTTAACATCAATATGACATCAAATTGATGTCAAAATTACGTCAAGAAATAGGTCAAAAATGAAAGTCAAATTGACGTCAAGTGTTGATGTCAATTTGATGTCAAGATTTTGACCTCTGCTGATGTCATTTTGCCAAACAAAAAGGTGAAATGCATGGCCGTACACTTATTACCAGCTTCACTTCAAACTAACCAGATTTACTTTCTTTAATTTCCAGTTTAATGAAATCATATTTTGTATTTTAAAGTCACCATGATGGTGGTTAGCGTTTGCTTTAGTTGTGCTCTTGACCCTTTACTCTTTAATATAAAAATTTCTCTGGCTGCTTTAACTGTGTGTTTATAAAGCACAATTGTTGTAGCTAAAAAAAGCCATCAGAAACTGAGATCAGGAGATGTGGGCTGTTTATTGATGATATCATCATGTAACTGCCTGAATCCCTGAGCTTATTCAGTGTCTAATGCTTTGATTATATAGGACTTGTGGTATAAAAGTGATTTTATTCATGATAAAAGTAATTTGATTCTACAGCATGTCTAGCAATGTTATCAAATAATATACTTGGTTTTTAATAACTATTTAGTGCACAAAAACGTTTCATCTATGGCATTACTGAGACGCACACAGACATCAAGAAACAGCATATGAATCTCAACAATGGTGACAATCAAACAAAATATCCAGATAATCAGATCAACTCCAGCTGCATAATTTATTAAAGCCGCATTGCATGCTGGGAGATGTGGGTGAGTTTTGATTGGTGGTTCCCAGCATGCACTGCAGCATGAAGCATTTCACTGATTGTCACCATTGTTGAGAGTCATACACTGATTCTTGATAGCTAAGTAATAATGTTGAGTTTAATGCATTGAATGTTTTTAAAATCCTTTATTAATTAAAAAAAATATTCTCATGCTGTAAAATTAAATGGCTTCTGTTATAATACAACATTAAAATCACAAGTCCTATACAACCAAACATCAGACACTGAATAAGATCAGAGATTCAGGCAATTACATGATGATAATATCATCATTTTCAACAAACCGCCAACATCTCCTGATCTCATTTTCTCATGGCTTTTTTAGCTACAACAGTTGTGCTTTATAAACACACAGTTAAAGCAGCCAGAGAAAATTTTATATTAAAGAGTCAAGGGCCAAGAGCACAACTAAAGCAAACGCTAACCACCATCATGGTGACATCAAAATATGTTTAATATATTTTAAACTATTTAAATATTATATTTATTTAAACGGGAAATTAAATAAAGTAAATCTGGTTAGTTTTAAGTGAAGCTGGTAATAAGTGTACGGCCATGCATTTCACCTTTTTGTTTGGCAAAATGACATCAGCAGAGGTCAAATCTTGACATCAAATTGACATCGACACTTTGACGTCAATTTGACTTTCATTTTTGACCTATTTCTTGACGTAATTTTGACATCAAGATGCCCGCTGGGTTACACAGAAGAGATTTTGTTTCTCAGCACATAAAGATGAACTTCTTACCGTGATCTCAGACTGTGGTGATGTGTTTCTCCACTGTATGGATCTTCATGTGTATCTTCAAGTGACTTTTAAAACAGAAACTCTTTCCACACTGATCACACGTGTGCAGCTTCTCTCTGCTGTGGATCTTCTCATGTGTTTTCAGATTAGCTGACACACTGAATCTCTTGTGACAGTGTGAACACTTGTAAGGTTTTTCTCCAGTGTGGATCCTCTCATGTGATTTCAAAGATGATGACTGACTGAATCTCTTGTCACAGTGTGAACACTTGTAAGGTTTTTCTCCAGTGTGAATTCTCTGGTGCAGTTTTAATTGTTGAGCTGTAGTAAAAGTCTTCTCACACTCAAAGCACATGTACTCTCTCACAACAGTATGAGTTTTCTGATGTTTATGTAAATTTTCCTGCAGTGAAAAACTCTTTCCACACACAGAACATGAATATGGCTTCTCCTTCGTATGAACTGTCAGGTGTTTCTTCAGGATTGATGCCCGAGGAAATGTTTTGCCGCAATGATCACATGTGAACGGCTTCTCTCCAGTGTGGATACTCATGTGACTTTTAAGGTGTGATGATTGGCCAAATATCTTCCCACATTGATTGCATGGGTAAGGCTTCTCTCCAGTGTGAAGTCTCATGTGAATCCCAAGACTTTGTTTGGTTGTGAAACTCTTTCCACACTGATCACATGTGTGCGGCTTCTCTCCGCTGTGGATCTTCTCATGTGATTTCAGAGATGATGACTGACTGAATCTCTTGTCACAGTGTGAACAATTGTAAGGTTTTTCTCCGCTGTGGATCCTCTCATGTGTTTTCAGATGTGATGACTGACTGAATCTCTTGTCACAGTGTGAACACTTGTAAGGTTTTTCTCCAGTGTGGATCCTCTGGTGCAGTTTTAAACAGTTTGCTGTCATAAAAGTCTTCTCACACTCAAAGCACATGTACTCTCTCACACCAGTGTGTATTTTCTCATGTCTATGTAAATTTTCCTGCTGTGAAAAACTCTTTCCACACACAGAACATGAATGTGGCTTCTCCTTCGTATGAACTGTCAGGTGTTTCTTCAGGCTTGATGACCTAAGAAATGTTTTTCCACACTGATCACATGTGAACGGCTTCTCTCCAGTGTGGATCCTCATGTGAAGCTGAAGACTTCGTTTGCTTGTTAAACTCTTTCCACACTGAGTGCAGGTGAAAGATTTCTTGGCTATTCTTTTCTTTAAAAATGTATTTTTAGTCTTTGAGCGACTTAAAGGTTTTTCTCCAGTTTTGACATGATGTTCCTCCTCCACTTCACTCAGTTCTTCACTCTCCTCCTCCACTTCACTCAGTTCTTCACTCTCCTCCTCCACTTCACTCAGTTCTTCACTCTCCTCCTCCTCCACTTCACTCAGTTCTTCACTCTCCTCCTCCACTTCACTCAGTTCTTCACTCTCCTCGCTCTCTTCCTTTAGCTCTGAAATGAAAGAAAAAAGTTTAATTGCATTTCCAGTACGTCTGTCACGTTTAGTGTCTGTGTTCATGTTATGTTTGCCTGTGACACCCAATTTGCCCACGTGTTTCTGTGATTTAATCCCTGTCTTGTTAATTAGTTATGAGTTAATTTGTCCCAGCTGTGTCTCGCTTTCCAGTCTTCTGTTCTGTGTATTTAAGCAATGTGTTTCAGTCAGTTCCTTGTCTGTTGTCGTTGCTATATGTTTGGTTGTTCTGTTCATGTTTCTTTTGATCCAGTTTGTGAGTATTAGAGTTTGTTTAAATAAATACTGCTGCAATTAAGATCCTGCATTCTTCCCTGCTTCAACCAATGTGTGACAACATCCAAATTCACAGAGAGAAATATGATTATAAAGTCAAAGGACATAAACAGAGCCCTAAAATATTCCCATCATTTTGATGAGATTTTATAAATTAATTATGCATGTCCCTGAAAATCTTCATGAATGAGGAACATAGATCTTCCAATTATTACTTTAAAAACATTATAGGCACAAATCCCTATGTTTCTGTCAAGAGAACTACTAAAAATATTTGATCAATGACACAGTTATCTAATGTAATAAACACATTAAAAATATACAACTAGTGGTTGACCAATATTGTTTTTTTGATGGCCGATATAAAGGCGATATATTTTAATATTTATATATATATATTATATATATATATATATATATACTTTATATTTATTTGAATCAATATTTAATAAATTAGAAATGAATTAGAAAACAAATCTTTAAAATAAACATGCTTATACAGTACTTTAGATGCCAACTTCTTGAATCTGCAGTCCTGTTACAGTTTTTTTCACAAATAAAGTAATTGTTTAAAAATATGATTATGTGAATAAAAAGGAAGTAAACAGTGAAAACAATATGAATATGACACAGTGGGAAACTGGATATAGCACATCATATTTTAAAATGAAAAATTTTCAATCACATCTCCTGAAGCTGATCTTCTGTTTGCATTCACTCACTTTGCACAAACCGACCGTCACTCGCAGTCACACGTTTATCAGGCTACAAATGCACACTTCACAAAATAAGTGTAAAATATTTTTATAATAGTTTTATATTTAACATGAGGGAAATACACATGCGTTACGGATGTGACACACAAATTGTTAACTTTTAGGAGGCAAAATATGTTTTAGTAATTCTATGACTTACACTGCGCAAAACAAAAGTAGGCCTAATACTACCCAGCGGATAAAGAATGGTCGGCCTCCACAGAACATAAAATAATCTATTTATTTTATTTTTCGCGTTCGTATTTATGAGAAAAAAAAAACAATGTTATGGTCGCAACAGTTCTCCGTTACAGTCATGACCGCTCTGAAAGCGACTTTAAAACTTTCACAGACACTTCAAGCATAAAGCACAAAGCCTTTCTTTAAAGTGAATTTCGTTTTGTATTAATTGTATCTTAATTTTAATCAATGTTTCATCAACCAATTACCTGGATTTAATAAATAAGAAGTAAATACAGCAGACAATAGATAAATCACGACATGGAGGCGCCGGCACGTGAACTGGACTCACGTCTCATAAATGAACCGAAACTCAACGTAAGGTACTTGCCTCACAGACCTGAGACAGAAAGCTTGAAATATCTACTTTTAAACAGAACAATTCAAAACAAAAGAAAACAGACTGCTCTCTGCTTATGTAATCCATATGAAATACACCTCTGCCGCGTTCACTACTGCGATCGTGAGTCAGCATCGTCAACTTCATCTTTGCAGTCGACACAGAAAACACTTGTTAATTAATGAACAATTAAAATGTCTCCTATATTTGACATATTCATAATAATTACTTTTGCAGGTTCTTTGTGACAGCTTTTAGATGCTTTATTGGCAGCGCCACCCTTAAATGAACGCGTCACCGCTGTAACAATATTAGCTCAAAGGGGAAATATTAATAATAATCCATAATTACCAATTATGATTCATTTTTAATATTTGGATCAGTTAATTAGATTAACTTTGAGGTAAGCTAAATTAATATTACAATAAATTAATCAGTTCCAACGAACTCTTTGATTATTCATTTATTCTAAGAAAAGTGTATCTTTCACCACTCATGTAACTTAGTAGCCTGGTTAAAACCAGACCATTCTCAGTAGTAACTGAGTTATGGTCTGGCAAAGCTCCATAGACAAATCATTTCCAAAGGGGCGTCACCAACGGACGTCGCTCAAATGCCTCTGGGCGCAGTTGGATAGACCTAAAACCAATCAGAGCGATCGTCATCGTGTAAAGCCATACGCTGCGTCCCAATTCGCCTAAGTTACACTACGCCATAAAAGTATGTACTCTTTTTGTGAAGAAAAGGTATTTACTTTTGAATGTGTAGCAAAAAAGTAGGCAAGCTTTGGGACATACTACTTCGTCATGTTTATCGGACGGATCTGTCGCGTGCATCCTGTCACTTAAACTGCCCTGTCAATCATCGTGTCACAGTTAAAATCCTCTATTAAATCTAATTTAATTTCCTACCGTTTCGGAGAGAAATGTAGTAGCACATTCATCTGCCAGTGGGTCTTTCATGGAGACTGTCCTCATGTGTTTGCAATTTGAATATAATAATGCATTTAAAAGTTGAACGGACGTCACTCAAATGCCTCTGGGCGCAATTGGATAGACCTAAAACCAATCAGAGCGATCATCATTGTGTAAAGCCCGCCACAACGTTTCTGATTGGTGCCGCGATTTCGACGGCATGAAAATGGGCTTGAATGAGCTCTTTGCCAGACTACTTGCAGAGCAAATCTGAATTTGCCGGAAGTTGTCTGGGTTTTCCCAGGCTAGTAACTTAGCGAAAATCATTTCTGGGGAAAAATAACTCAAATGAAAGGGAATATTCATGAGTTTATGAATATGATTTGCTTATCGTCTACACAGATCAAATTACCCAAAAAGGGAATATTTGCTCAATTTGTCAAGGTAACTTTTATCAGCATTAATTTCAGTTATCTAAACATACTGTTTGTCCCACAAACTTCATGTAAGACTTCCTTATCAAATATCAATAAAAGTACCCTTCATACACACTCCAAGAAATATTCATTTTCTGGCCGTGAACATTAATTTTTCCTGTGTTTATAAAATTAAACTACTCAACGTAGTAAATAATAAAAGCTTTGTAGCTTAGATCGTACATTTTCAGGGACTTCGAGTTGGTGAGCAATAAAGCAGATTCAATTCAAGAAGATTATTGGGTTTAATAAAAACACAAGCTAAGGATACAGAATTCAATTCACATGAGTATATGTATATACAGACTACGAACACGTAAACAAACAACGAATAAGGAATGGGAGTGAGAGATAGAAAGGGAGGAAAGATTGAGAAAAAGTCAAAGCAAAATCTCAGGAAGGCAGTTTCACTGACAAAGTAACCCTTTTGAGAGACAACAAGAAATCACATCACCCTAAATAGGGCGAACGACAAAAGCTCAAACTTCTGGAGCAAACGGAGTTCGTGGGAAGTTTAAAAGGTCTACTCAAAGTTACGTTGTCGGCTACGTTCACTTCACTGAACGTAGGAGAAGGTCCGAAGACGAAAAATAAAGACTAAAGAAAGACTGAAGAAAAGAAAAGAAAAGAAAAGAGGAGAAAACTCCCTAAGGAGTCGTGGGACAACTCTCACAGACAAAGTGCTCTCTAGAAACTTTCTGTGTCAGTCTCTAATGGAGAGTCTTAGTTTCGCCTACTTCGCGTACGTGGACCAGTCACCTTCAGAGATTTCAGAGCGGTATTGCAACACACCAACAATATGTCATATACCTTTGGAAATGACTTTAAAGACCCACTCCGATGAAAATCATGTTTTTCTAGGTGTTAACATGTTCTTGTGGCATTTTTCTGATGTTAGAGGACATATCTTGAGAAAAATAAGCTCAAAGTTGTATTTCTGAGTATTTCTGCATTCAAATGGCTGTGAATCAGTAGCAGACGCTAAAATGCCGGCTAAAATAGACTGGAGTTGTGACGTAGTAACTCCACTGGGCGGTGCCACAAGCTCATACTCCCCTCCGCCCCGCCCGCGCGGCTCAGGTTCTGAGGAGTAGAGAAGACGATGGCGGATCAACACCTATGTGCGGTAGCGGGTTGCAATGCTAACTGTACGTTCACACCGCCGCCGACTTGAGCGGCAAAGAAGCTCTGGCCGCCCTGTCAAGGACGCTTGTCAAAAAGTACGGGGAAGCTTGTTGACGCTTTGGCCGCTCTGACGTAGCAGCATTCTATGTTCGATCATGGGAGAAGAGAAGTGTCACACCATGAAAAGTAAACAAAATAAACAAGCAATACATTGACACTAGAAACCTTTTATAATGACAGCATTTGTATAACCGTTTTGGTCACATTATTATTTATTATTATTAATAGTGAGTGCGCGCGCGCGGCCGGGGATCTCTCTCTCTCTCTCTCTCTCTGCTATCTCTCTGCGTTCTTATATGCCCTGTCAAGCACGCCCTGTTAAACTGACAGGACTTAAAAACACATGCAAATGATAAACTTTCACTCTGATGGTTAAACTGCAATTAATCCGATAATGATAGGAAACCCAGCAACGGCGATGATCAGCTTCTCCTCCGTTTTCTCGGAAGCTCAAGTCGGCGGCGGTGTGAACGAGGGGGAGGGTCGTCTCCGTGCCAACGGCTCCGCCCACAACGCAGAGGTGAATTGCTAATGAGCTACTGCCGCTCTGCTGAAGCAAAGTCCCAGAAAACGGCACAGGTTTTGTGATTTTGGCTAAAAACGGCATAATCATCATTTAAAGACCACTGAGAATGTTTAAAAATAGCTCAAAATATGATCGGAGTGGGACTTTAAATGATAAGTTTGAAGAAACGTTTGGGTGCGTGCGTATTGGAATGTCTGGGTGTGTGTGTGGAAGGTCTGGGTCGCAGCGGGCGAGTTCCATATCTCCCCTGGGAATATTTTGAAGTTTGCAAAGCTGGGAGAATATCCTGTATCGTGTTGTCTGTTAACACTTAAGGCACCATAAAAGTCATCAAGACCATCTTCTTGCAGACTAGCTGGAGCCTAACGCATGATTTGCATTCAAGAGTTCAGAGGCTAAAAGCTTTGGATTTCAGAAGGAATGTGCTCAGAACACAGAGTCAGAATTTGTTAATTCAGAACAAATGAAAGAATGATTCATAGGCCAGACGCTACACTGCATCAGCACCGAAAACATGTTTTTTTTTTTTTTTCAAATCTAAAATCAAAAAATCGTGATACGAACCGAATCGCAGGTTTGGTCTATCGTTACAGCCCTAGTAAGATGAGAAAGCAGGAGTTTAGTTGTTTGTCATGGTTGTAAAAAAAAAAACAATGGCTATCTGAACATCTTTGCCAAGCGCAAACCAGGGCTGGGTTTCCCGAAACCTCCTTAACGCTACTACGTGGTTCTTAAGTTACACCTTAAGCTGTACCTTATCGTTAATACGTGCTTCCCAAAACTTTCTTAGTTAAGTTTACCTTCTGTAAGTCATAAGTTCGGAAGGTTGGTCTGGACCACTAGCTTTACCTTATCACTGTTGCAGGTCTATACGAATATAATTCTGAAGTTTTAATACACACAGACAGTGTTCAATTAGGCTTGTAGGGAACTTTTTCCTTCTTCAAAGAAGAGACCAGGAGATGTTGGGATCGCGTTCAAACAGAAGTTATTCTTTATTGAGCGTGACTGCAGGTTGTCCAACCAAATCTTAATACAGTATTCATTGTAGATATATATATTCCAAGGGGGAGGGATTACATATAGGCGGAGACTCTGAACAAAGCATGCAAATGAAGTAGGAACACACCCTACTCTGAGAGCGCTACCAGTCCAATTGAATCAGCATAACTATTAAAATGCTGATATTGGCCAGGAACTCCAGTTCCAAGAGCCATCCCAGAGCCATTAAAGACAAAAGGTGAAAGTCTCCCCTACAGCTAATCCAATCAACCTAACGATTCAACGTCTGGGCCAGAAAGCCATTTGGGCTCCGAAAGGTGAGAATCTCAGTGATCTGCCTAAAACACAATAGAGAAAACAGGACTGGCAGAAGTCTCTAGCTAGAAGCTGACCCTAATCAAATCAAAGTCTTAACTTTTAATGTTGGAACCTAAATGAAACATTTAATAAATTTGTAATACAACAGGCTAATTCAAGTGTTTTCATGCAAAGAATAAAATTGTCATTACACTGATTGTTGTTAGAATTTTTAATTATATTATTATACAATATTATTAATTTAATTAAAGAGCGCTTTTAAAGGCCAGTGAAAGCATAGGCTACAGTCAGTTAAGTTCTATTCGGACGCTAATATTGTTTCTCATGGGCTCGTCCGGTATTTTAAACATTTACAGGGGTAAGTCGGTGATTTTAGTGCCGTCCGAATCCATAATATCAGTGTTTTTTCTCACTCAACCAGCGTAAAAATTCCTGGCCAAATTAGTACTGTTTTTTGACAAACAGGTTGTGTGGTAATTTAATTGCCACATCTCTTAGTTTACAAGAAGAGATTCAAAATCCACAGTTTAAATCCTTTTTGATCACTGCTGAGCACCGTACGTAAGGTGTACACTTTTATTACTGAAATGCTGGAAAGTATTTACAAGAACAATATTTCATAGCTCCACCTCAGCGAACAAAAAAGGGAAAGAGAAGAAAGCACATAAAAATTTGAAATGGTTATAATATATGTAGGTAGTATATACATATAAAATGTGTAGGCTAGGATATTATAGGCTATTATTATAGTTTGGATTATTTTTTATAACATCCCATAAGTCCTAATAAATGCAATTTCAACTATTTCTGAAGTGCTTCTTTTATAAAGAACACCGCTTTCTCACATAAACAGAGAATAACTGATTCTCGAGCCATCGATAACAACAAATTCAGCAGCATCGCCCCGGACAGCACCGGGTAACGTCGCACGTAAGAAGGTATATCTTAAGCAGCTTCCTAAAATATAGTTTGGGGAACACGCCTAGAAATGGTATACCTTCAGTTAAGTTATACCTTAAGAGTCTTCGTAGAGCGCTAAGAGACAACGTTATCTGGAAACCCAGCCCAGTACAGAAGTAGGCCTAATCACTAAATTATCGGGGAGGGTCATGCCTTTTTTCACAATCATTTTGGAGGGTCATAGAAAAATGTATTGCTGGCGAAGGGAGGGTTAAGTCTTTTTTGACTACAGATCTCAAAACTCCTCCGGTAGCCCCTTAAATAAAAAAAGAACAGTCCCTTAGTATTTGAAATCGAAAGCAGCCGTCTGTCATTGAGTTTCATATTTTTAATATATAATCCCACTGCATTCCCAATGACATAAATTATGCCTTCATAGAGCATTTTTAAGGAAAATACCGTCAGGGGAGAACACACACTGCAAGCGCATCATCAAGCAAAGTGTATTTCTTACAGTGCATATCCTGTGCAATGAAGCCCGTGATTCAACCTTTTGAACTTTATGAATGAGTATTTTATGGAAGGTTCGACAGTGTGTGTGTGTGTGTGAGGCACACACAACCCTAGCAAATTAGCTCAAAAAGGGAAATATATATAATTAATTATGACAAGTTATAATTGTGTATGTATAAAATATTTAGATCAGCTTTCAGAATTAATTGTAGCAGAATTAATTTTAGCAAAAGCAAAAACAATCTCTGGCACTTTAATTTCCTATTATCACTGTAAAGCGGCTTTGAAACAATCTATATTGTTAAAAGCGCTATATAAATGAAGGTGACTTGACTTATACCTGTTTATTTGGTTGTTTACTTATTTTCTTTTCACCCTGTATGTATCATAAACATAAATAAATCATACAAAAAAGAAAAACCATATTCAGTGACCATAACTCGTTATTCAGCTAGAAAAAATAATTCTAGAGAGGAGCATTTTGATAATTATTTGCACCACATTACATATTCATTATAATTTTATAATGTTCAATATTTGATGCATGTTTGAATAAATCAGTAAACTTTTTTGACAGCCACTATAGAAATATGATTATGTAATTGTAAAGTTAGTATAACTTTATTATTATTTAAAAAAAAATCCTTGAATGTAATTTAAGTGTTTATATACAAATCAGTCAATTTTAACCTTCAATATTATATTAATGTAGTACAAACTGACTCCCATGTGTAGTTTACAGCATTATTTGAGAGATTTTCTTTCCTTGAGAACATTTGCCATGTACTTTATCTAATATAGTATATCCAAAACAATCGATATCGAATCGTGGCAATACTCAGCAAACTATATTGAGAAATGTCAAAATGTTTGGTAACATGGTTGCAAATAATGTGAGCCAGTTCTAAATGTAAAATAAAACATTAAAATATTTAGTTGGACCTGATGCTGACAATCAATACAACAGTTCCTCAAACCTCCTTTTACTGACCATTTGTGGTTAACTAACAAGAAAGAAAATATTCTTCTATTTCATAGTTTACCCGTTTATCTAAATGTGAAGAAGTGCTTGAATGTTTCTAACAGGAATGTTCTTCAGCATCATGAATGAATGAAGAATAAACACCAACCTCTTTGTTCTTCAGGATCTTCAGTGTGTTTCATCCTGCAGGGTTCTGGATCACTCATGTTCTCACTGTCCTCTTTAATAATCTCAGTCTTTGCAGATTTCAGCTTTTCCTGATGCTTTGATGCCCGTCTTCACTTGTAGACTGATGGGAATATTCCAGCATTTATAGGAGAATTACAGTAGGAGGAGCTTCACTGATGATGTGATTGCTGTGGGAGGAGCTTCACTGATGATGTGATTGATGTGGGAGGGGCTTCACTGATGATGAATTTCACTGTAGGAGGAGCTGAAAATCAAAGTTTGAGTTTGTTTTAATACTAAATGACATATCTAAGCATTTATGTCTTTATCTCTATATAGAAACCAACCAAGCGTGCCGCACAAGCCCTGAAAAGTGAAGCCAAAACGTCTCAATTGCCCCCCGGTGACTGGTCCTAGAATAGGTCATAAACCCCGCCTCCCGTGTTATTCAACGGGACTTGAGACCAACTAAACAATTTAATTACACTTATAATATCTTTTTTCCGAAGGTGGTTTCTGTCATTTACTGTAGTTTTTTATCACGCTGATGTAAATTCAAGTGTTCGTTTTTAAAATAAGTTTGTTTTTAGTTAGTTATTTGATGCTATAAAAACGGTGGTGTGACGTCATGATTGACAGGTTCTCTGAGCGAAGTAGTAACTGAAGCACCAACAGACTTTCGGGATCTTCGGAGGACTGAGGAGATTGGAGCTTTAAACTTAATATCTAAATTTCTATAATTAATTATTTCACACCGAGAGTGAGGGCGGGGCCTTGATTTTGCGGCTTTACTTCCTGCTCACTACTGCGCAGGTCTGGTCCCGAGATCGCTACTGCGCAGACTCAAGCCCCAAGATGTCAGCGCCATAACGGGACACTGGCGGCTTCACTTCTCACCAATGGAAGAGAGCGAAGGGGTGTCGTCCATATTTTTTTTGCAGTCTATGAAACCAACAATTATCCTCAGTCTTTTGACACCAATAAAATTAGCTTTAAGTGTCAATTTACAGGAGATCTGAAGACATCAGCATAATAAATGAGGTGAAAACAGGAACTATTGTCATGAAATTGTTTTACGGTGTGTACTTTACTCTTAACACCTTTTACCTATTTATTTATTATTCTCAGGTAAGGTAAAGAAAGTCAAATCTGACCTAAACCTAAGCATTCAAAAGGTAACGTTACTTACAATTTGGTCAGAAGACTCCTCTGTGGTATGTTCTCATTAAAAGTCTTCCAGCATCATAAATCTAAGTCTCTCTAGGCAGATTTTGTAATCAATACAATTTCTTTTAATTGGTTACTTTTCGTTTTATAATAAACAAAAATATAAAGGCAAATAAAACTTCATCGTTTAAGTATAAAATACAATAATCACGTTTTGAATCAAAAGTGTAGTAAGCTCTGGGCTTCGTATCTTCTGCTTGGGGTTTCTTGTCCTCAGCTCTGGGCTTCAGTATCAGTATCCCAAGAGGCAATCAGTTTATCAGTCTTTTATACTCCTGTTGTTTAACCCTTAAAGACCGATACAGCCGCCGGCGGCATAAAATAACTATCGTTCTAAAATGTTTAATAACTTTTGATTCGCTAATCCAATCCGTATGCTTTAAAATGCACCGTAAACATGAGTTGGTCATTCAGTGGCTCCGTAGTGCCGGTGATTGCGTCATCAAAATCTGCAGCAGTGATTCGTCAAGGAAACACATGTGGTTTCTTTCTCTGAGCCAAACAGGAACGATTGTTGATGCTTAGTCCCACCCCCATGCCCAGATTCGTCCAAACGGTCATCAACTCAACCAATAAACATAGTGATTGGTGTTTTTAAGAAACGCAATACATTGAAACGAAATGCATTGAAAACTAACGGATGCAAAGTTTTTGACATAGAGGTTTTTTTGACCATAGCGCAAAACATGAAAGAGCACAAAACACAAAAGAGCATGAGTAAATAAATAAATATATAAAACATTTATTTTTGTGAATGGATGCAGCACTATCGCCAACAGAAATGGACAACTTTAAAGGCGATTTTCTTAAGGTTTCGATTTTTCTGTACCCTCATATTCCAGATTTTCAAATAGTTGTATCTCGGCCAAATATTGTCCTATCCTAACAAACCATATGGGAAGATTATGTATTCAGCTTTCAGATGATACATAAATCTCAATTTTAAGAAAAATTACACATAGCCTGGGTTTGTGGTCCAGGGTCACAGCAATCCAGTGGTTATCATATTATGTAACGTACATAGTTTGAGAAGATTGTCTCATTTGCACTGTTTATTTATCTATTTGTATTTAGTTTGTGAAGATTATTTGCACTATTTGTTCATTAGCACTCAGTATATTACCCTCAATGAACCATTTCTTCATTTGCACTGTTTATTTCTTTTTGTATTTAGTTTGTGAAAATTATTTGAACCATTTGTTCATTTACACTCTGAATTTTGTATTATTAGTATTTATATTGCACTTTGTCATTACTTGTTATATTGTTTGCATTTGTTGTTTACGTTCAAATTATAACACAATTTTCTGAAGAAAAATGTTTGCTTCAGTGCTCTGTTGTAATATAACAACTTTTTGGACACAATCTACATTGTCAGTAAATGTAATACACCTGTTTATACTCAAAAACGCCTAGAATAATATTATAATAAATGGCTATAACTTGCTGAGGGATTGTTAAATGTAGACAAAATTTCATCTGGAAGTCTAAAACAACCAAGTCTAACTTTCTAAAGGAAATAAAACTAAACTTCAGGAAGTACTGTTTGAGTTCACACTGAAAACACCACATTTTTTTGCTGCCGTTTTTCTTAAAATTCTGTTAATTTCATAAATTCTCTGACAAAATAAATGTAAAACTGGGACTTTAAATGAGCTAGATGGAAACTTTAGGTTCTCCTGTTTAAAATGATATATGGCACTTGATGCTTGCTGCTAGAATAGGTTAGAAAAACAAAGACAATTACAGGTGAGTCAGGCGCCCCAAAAATGTTCTTTAAGGGTTAAAACAGGCGTTAGGTTGGCACTCCTCCAAACTCCTCCAAAGTTTCCCAGATCCTTCTCCAGTCAGGTGCAAGCGGTCCACCTCTAACTGTCCTTTAACTCCAGTAAACTCAACTAAGATGACTGAGTTCATTTAAAGTTCTAGGAGTCCTCTATAGCGCACACACATAATCGCACTTTTCTGCTCCTCTTAACATGGGCTGGCACAGTCACATATACATACATAACTAATTACTGTACATCTATGCCAAAACAATATAAGCCATCTTTTACAAACAAAATAAATAACAACATTGAATGCAATGAATTATATCCAATACATTGGCTAAATATGTGTAACAAAAAGGCATCTACAATAAACAAGGAGGCAGGTAATTGCATTTTCTTGATATTACAACAAAATAAAGAGTGTTTTCAGCAGATCTGTTAATATTGATGAGCCTCAGACTATCAACACTCATTCAACAAGCCGTTCAGGATCATCAGCAGATCATCTCACTTTATTCTGAGTGTCTGCTGTTAGAAACACATTATTTGACTCAGGATACATGACAAAACCCTATAAAACTGCTCAAAAGCAATAGAGGAGTGACTGACAGAATGCTTTAGACCCGAGAATAATAGGATTGATAATATAACATACTTTGTCAGAAGAAAGTAGCGGTTATTTCGGAAAACAAACTGTTTTGCACAAAGCTTTGCGATTTGCAGCAGAAAAATGTAATTGAAAAATGTGCAGTACGAAAAAAAGTTTTTTACAGCAAATCATAAGGATATAAGATGGGATAAAGATTGAGGAGACATTAAATTATAATAATTTAACTAATGTAAATTAAAAAGATAAAGAGAAAAATAAACAATACAATGACAAACGTCAGGTTGTGTAGATAAAATTGGATAATACGAATTAACTACTTGTTACTGATAGTATTAATAATATAACTGTAAATAGTGTTGTTTTTGTTACTGTTTGTATTTTAATTGTAATATGATATGTAACTGCAATCGCTCATTTCTTAGACTGGGCAAATGTATCTTGTCCATCTAAGTATGAACTGATTGTTTGTTCTTTACTGTTATTGTGAAGCGTCCTTGAGTTTGGGAAAGACGCAATGTAAATTAAACATGATTATCAACTAAACCTTTTAAAGATTTACTTACTAAGATATATATATATATATATATATATATATTATACATAAAAAGGGTTGATAAACATACAGTATGGTTATTAGAAAATGAGCTTTGGAGTAAGAAAAGGGTGATTTTAGTGGAATGAGAAAGGAAGGAAGGTAGAATTACCTTAAAGGAAAAGACATTGTATCTTATCAACAATGTAAAATAACTAATTAAAGACCAAGAAAAAAAAGAATGAAAGAGTATAAATTATTTCTAACATGCTTTTTTATTTAAAAAGAGTGAAACAATATAAAGAGATATGTTTCTTATCTATATTTGTGATAACTGCGTTAAAGATCCTAAAATGGAACAGAACAAACTCATTCTTGTGTGTGTGTGTGTGTGTGTGTGTGTGTGTGTGTGTGTGTGTGTGTGTGTGTGTGTGTGTGTGTGTGAGTGACAGCAAGAATGCAGATTTACGGGGTAATAAAACTACTGATAACGTGTCTCTGGATGGAGCAAAGTTAAAGAGAATAAAGTAAGCAAAGTTGAATGTGAAAAAAAGTGTTCAATAACGTGTGTCATATATGATACAAAGCTAAATATGAAATGAGACTGGACATGGCAGAGCAAGTAAATGAGGCTGTAAACAAATTATGTAAATTTGTTGGCAATGCCTTGGATATCTAACACCGTAAGTATACGAATTAAGAAAACCCTTGACAGAAGGGGAATATGTGTTAGTAGTTTTTTAGAAGGGGAATAAAGCCCAATTTAAAGAGAAAAATCTTCTAACACATAAAACAAGAACTTGAGAAGCAAAAACTGAAGAGTGTTTAAGAAGGAGCCGAATGATTAATGACTAAGAGATGTCTTACAGAGAGCTCAACTTTATGTTATATCTTTCAGGAGATAGAGTCTGAATCGAGATGTTGGGCTAACAGAGGTGTCCCAGAATAACTTAATGACAAGAGAAAGGCTTGTTTAATGAAAACAAGGCAATGAGCCACAGATGGGCTTTCAAACAGAAAAGTTCTCTTTGATAATTGTAACAGAACAGCAGTAAACCCTGGGCTGGGTGATGTGTGAGTGTGACCAGAAGAGGGAGAAAAATACAGAGAAGGATACCAGTTCATGACAATATATATACAATGTTAAAAAAAACCCCGTAAAAAAACAGTAATTTTCTGGCGGCAGGGGCGGCAGAAAATGTCTGTTTAAAAACAGAAAAATACTGTCAGGAAAAAAACATAGATACACTGTAAAAAAACAGTAATCACTGTTTTCCTATAAAACACTGTAATCCTATAATTACGGTTTATTACTGATATTCTACAAAATAAATAATTTGGAAAAACTGATAAATGATGTCAAATTACATTAAAAAAACATTTAACTTTACGGTTAAACTGTAAATTTAGGGTTTTATAAAGTTATTTTATAATAATGCTGTCTATCTACAGTAATTATCTTTTAATATATAGTTTTTCTGTGTAAAATAACTATGAAGTTATAAAAATGCAATAAGTACATAAATTCAAATACAAAGTTTATATATTTAGTTTTAATTTTTGCAGATCCAATTTCACAACTTTGACCAATCTCTAATTAACTACTTAATAATAGCAAATTTACAGTCAATTTCTGTTAAAATAACTAAACGTATAAGTACAGAATACCTGCACATTTACAGTATTAGTAACTGCACAAACACTGAACATCAAGATAGTGAATGATAGGAAATACAAGCTTACACTCAAAAAAATTTTTTTGTCTAAAAATAAGATTTATGTATTTTAATTGCATAACAAATTCCCATGCATTTGGATTACATAGTTTTAACATAAACCAATCAATAATCTGAATGTGATTCATATTTTTAAGTCATATCTAAATGAAACAGATAAGATTTATGTAATTGTATTAATAAACTGAATGTGATTTATACGTGTCAGTCGTATGTAAATGAAACAGGTAAGATTTATGTAATAGTACACAGAAAAACGCCCATGTTAAATTAACACTGCTCAGTGTTCATATGTGTGCACACTACAGAGTTAAAGCTGTGTTGAAGTTAATGAGATAATTAACTGATGATTGAGCATTAATGATGAACACCTGCTGTTAACAAGCAGAATCACTGAAGGAAAGAGAAACACAAGAACTACAACTGACTTCAGACACAGTCTTAGATGAAATCAACTGAAGAGAAAAGAAGACATTAAATCTGTGAAGATCTCAGCAGAGGAGGATTAAACAACTCCACAAACAGCATTACCAGCTTCACTTATTACTAACCAGACTGACTTTATTTCATTTCCGTTTCAATGAAATCAATAGTTGTATTTTAAAGTCACCATGATGGTGGTTAGCGTTTGCTTTAGTTGGACTCTTGACCATTGACTCTGTAATGTAAATTTTTCCTGGTTGCTATAATTATGTGTTTATAAGACACTTTTGAAAAAGCCAAGAGAACGTGAGATCAGGTGATGTTGGCTGTTTATTGATGAAGGTGTAATCATCATATATCGTGGCCTGAATCACTTATCTTTTTCAGTGTCTAATGCTTTGATTATTGGGGTTATGTGATTTTGTTTTAATTGTTATAGTAGCTGTGTGACCTGACAGCATTAGATCCAACAGTTAATCAAATAATATAAAGAATTTTAAAAACATTTAGTGCATTAAACTATCTACATTATTACTTGGACATCAGGAATCAGTGTATGACTCTCAACAATGGTGACAATCAATGAAATGCTTCATGCTGCAGTGCATGCTGGGTACAACCAATCAAAACTCACCCATATCTCCCAGCATGCATTGCGGCATTAATAAATTATGCATCAGGATTTTTGTATCTTTTGTCACCATTGTTGAGATTCATATGCTGTTTCTTGATGTCTGTGTGAGTCTAAGTAATGCCATAGATGAAAGGTTTTTGTGCACTAACTAATGAAAATGGAAAAAAAAAAGTATATTGTTTGATAATCAACACTGTTAGATTTCATGCTGTAAAATCAAATGGCTTCTGTTATGAATAAAACAATATTAAAAAGCATTAGACACTGAACAAGATCAGTGAATCAGGCAATTACATGATGATGACTTTGTCGTCATCATCATCAATAAACAGCCAACATCACTTGATCTCTTTTTCTCATGGCTTTTTTGCTGCAATAAACATGTTTTATAAACACATAATTATAGCAGCCAGAGAAAATTTTATATTAAAGAGTCAATGGTCAAGAGCACATCTAAAGCAAACGCTAACCACCATCATGGTGACTTTAAAATACACCTATTGTTTTCATTAAAACGGAAATGAAATAAAGTGAGTCTGGTTAGTAATAAGTGAAGCTGGTAATGCTGTTTGTGGAGTTGTTTAATCCTCCTCTGCTGAGATCTTCACAGATTTAATGTCTTCTTTTCTCTTCAGTTGATTTCATCTGAGGCTGTGGCTGAAGTCAGTTGTAGTTCTTGTGTTTCTCTTTCCTTCAGTGATTCTGCTTGTTAACAGCAGGTGTTCATAATTAATGCTCAATCATCAGTTAATTATCTCATTAACTTCAACACAGCTTTAACTCTGTAGTGTGCACACATATGAACACTGAGCAGTGTTAATTTAACATGGGTGTTTTTCTGTGTACTATTACATAAATCTTACCTGTTTCATTTACATACGACTGACACGTATAAATCACATTCAGTTTATTAATACAATTACATAAATCTTATCTGTTTCATTTAGATATGACTTAAAAATATGAATCACATTCAGATTATTGATTGGTTTATGTTAAAACTATGTAATCCAAATGCATGGGAATTTGTTATGCAATTAAAATACATAAATCTTATTTTTAGACAAAAAATTTTTTTTGAGTGTAGTATATAATTTAGAACACGTAAAAATATCCACATTAAAAGACATTTGCTGTATACCTTTATAATATAACTTATTATTTTACAATTACATTTTATCCAAAGTGACATAGAAATTAAGAGAACAATGAAAGCAACAAGTGCAGTGACAAGTCCCAGTTAGTGTAGCACAGTACACATATCAAGTGTTTATTTTTTTATTTTTTTATTTTTAAATTAAAACAAAGATTTAGTATTATTGGGTCAAGTGTTTACGAAAAAGATGGATCTTTAGCAGTTTCTTGAAAATGTTTTGAGTTGCGCTGGTCATTCCACTAGCAGGGAACAGTCCAGGGAAAGGTCAGTGAAAGTGGTTTTGTGTCTCTTTGGGATGATGGCACCACAAGGCGCCGTTCACTTGCAGAACACAAGCTTCTGTAAAAAAGAATACATTGATTTTATTGATATCTAATCAATAAAATTGAGGCAACAGATTACAAGCAATATTATTAATTAAATTTAACAAATTAGAATTGAGTAATAATTAATTATGGTTTTCTCCTTCAGTGATTCTGCTTGTTAACACCAGGTGTCTTCAATGTTGGCAATAAAAGATATTTTGTAAATTGTACTCATTTTAAATGGTTAACTTTTAAGGAATTAATTTGATTAATTATTACTCAATTCTAATTTGTTAAATTTAATTAATAATATTGCTTGTAATCTGTTGCCTCAATTTTATTGATTAGATATCAATAAAATCAATGTATTCTTTAGGTTAAATTTAAACTAAGATATAATGTTTTAACTGTAACATTTTGAGGATGTTTTCAGAGAATGTTATCCTACACAGCAAAAACTCCAGTGTTAAAATATGAGTGTTAAATGAACACTGAAGAGAAAAGAAGACATTAAATCTGTGAAGATCTCAGCAGAGGAGGATTAAACAACTCCACAAACAGCATTACCAGCTTCACTTATTACTAACCAGACTGACTTTATTTACTTTATTTCTGTCAGACGTCTACAGAAGCTCTTTTTGAGAATTAACAGAGGGTTTAATTGTAATGTTTTTTTTTTTTTTGTGGGTTTTTTTAAGTCACCATAATGATGATCGGTGTTTCCATTAGTTGGGCTCTTAACTCTTATGATATGATTGTTTTCTCTGACTGCTGTGACAATGTGTTTGTTAAACAGTTGCAAATAAATGTTAAAACTTGTTCTAGTTGTGTATTTGGTTTAATTTAATTTCTCTTTGCAGTTAACCTGCAAGTTTTTTTTTCCAGTCAAGTTCCAGTCGTTTGTCTCAGCGGTCATCCTCCCTGTCTGTCACTGTGTCGTCTGCTCTGCCCTGTTATTTGAACTGTTTCATGCCTCACTCTCATTGTGCCCTGTCTAGAGTAGTGTTAATTTAACACTGGAGTTTTTGCTGTATGTGTGAGCAAAACCAAAAGAGGTGCAAAGCAGTTTCTGGGTGGTCTTCACAAAAAGAACAGTTTGTATTAATGTCTCTTTTAAATTTAACCATGTAATGATTAGCAGGGTAATATCTGTGAATTATTCTGAACGACACTTCTTTCACCTTGTTTACTATCAAGTATCTTGGAGGAATCATCCAAACCTTTTTGCATTCAATGTCACTAACAAATCAGTTCCAATAAAAAGTAACATTTGGAATAGAAACAATTTCTTTCTGAAATAATGCACAAATGTTCTTATTATTTTTAGGAAGTTGGGAAAAACAGATTTTTCCAACTGGTGATTCAGCCACATCGGGGAGGGAGACAGAAGTAAGTGTTGTGTTGTGAACTTTTGCAGCACTTGTGTTGTGAAACTGATAAAGATGTTTTGGTTACACTTTACTTGAAGGGGTGTGCGTAAGACTGACATGACTCCTTCATAATCATGACATGGCAGATGTCATAAATATGAAGGAGGTCTTGTAACGAATACGACTTTGGGTTAATTTGAATTAGCTCAAGAATATAGGGAATTCTGGGAATATTAATATTTATGACTCATGGTCATAATTCATAAGTCGCATGTACATTTATTTTATCAATTACCGAGATTACCTTGTTCTGTAACTGGTCTGTCCAACCTTTAATTCGTCCAGCGAGTAAAGGTAAGATCAGTACAGTTAAGAAGAGGTATTCACAAACTTCAAGGAAGTTTATGTCCTGGCCACAGACATAAAACTTTCTGAGTGTATTAATTAAAACTACTCACTGTAGTCTATCGAGCGTGTAGCAAGATCTTTTGTCTCATTGACTTTATAAAAGTGGGCTTTCAAATACAGAGACAGTTAAAAGGATATATGGATTTTAATACATGTAAAACTAAAGGTTATATGAGCTACAAATACAAACGTACGTAAAAATACAAACAATAAAACAAACACACATTTAACCAAACAATAACATAAGTGATCAGACTGAAATGAAGGAAAGAAAGAGAAGAGAAGAGAAAATTAGTAATTATTACATACAGAAACCTAAGTTCACGAGACTCCTGGAAAGCAGCTTTCAGAGAGGGTTTTAAAGTTACTTGCACGTTCGTTCTCTGTTCGGGCGAGGCTGAAGCAGGAAGCGAGGGTGTGTCCTGTTTTCCGCTGCGTCTTCCAGTGCCGCGGAAGTTTAAAAGGCTTACTGACTGTAATGTTACCGAGAAAGTTCGTCTCCCGGGACGGGAGAGGTTGCAAATCTTGGTTGCAAAGACGGCAGGCTTTTACATGACGCGGGCCATGTGTCCCAGAGGCCAAGGTGATGCCTGTCCAACCGGAGCAGCGCTGCACGTGGAGAAGCGAGGAAGTGGGATCGATGAGAGAAGAGAGAGAGAGAGGGGGGAAACAGGGTCTCTTGCTTTTTAAAGACACTTGTTTACACCCTCCTGTTGGGGACAACATCCAATCAGATCTCCTTATCTGACAGCGGGAACATTTTCTTTGTGTGAAGAAGAAACGCCTACTTTGACTTTGTCATGTGAGAGATGGAATTCGTATTTTCTCTTTCAGAAAAGATAATACCCATAAGAATACATTTCATTGTAATCTCATACATATATGCAATTCCGTGGGATCACTACGATTAGAATGATACTAGACATGGATATGTACAGAATATGGGAAATACAGATATGCATTTCTAATGTAGGATTCTGAGCATCTTAAGAGTCCATTAATTTCTATGATAGAACATAGAAAATCTCAATCTGCCATGGAAATTATACACACATAAAAATACATATCGAAAACATGGCTATTGGATCGCATGTGTGGAAGTGTATGTTTCAAAGTCCACGAGTGTGTTTGTGTGTGTGTGCGTTGGAATGTCTGCTTTCATGGGTTGTAAAGTTTTATGGTCTGAGGTAGGGTTACCACAAGACACTATTGATGAACTTCTTTCAGTGAACATTTAGAATTCAAACTTATACTCTAGCAAACCACACTTCTATTATAAAGCAAAGCTAATCACACACATATCGGAAGGTATACATTCAAGAGCCATCTTTCTATATGGAGTTGCACTCAAAGGAGGTTTTGTGTGTGTGGGTGTGTGTGTGTGTGTGTGGGTCATGAGGTTGTAAAGTCACAGGGAGTCCATGCTGACATGGGGGTTTTAGAACGGATTGTGCAGAACAGGGTTCCTTTGGTGACTAAAATGTCCCTCTGGGGAACAACAGATTGCAATTTTGACTGTTCATGGCAGACTTAGCGACGCCATGGACAGACCCGTTGTCTGAAAAGACAACGAAGGATGTGTTTGGAGACAAGGATTTACTAATTGGAACAGCATGTGACCGCATGTCAGGCATTGTCGCTACAGTCTTATGCATGTTTATGACAACTGTCATTAAGTGTCATTCGCTCAGTTATGACATTTTTAATGCAAATATGACATTGTTTGAGATGTCTTTGTTATGACAACTTGACATAAACCAATACATCATAACCTGTCAGTGTCTTTGTCATGACAACTTGACATTACCAAGACAACATAAATTGTAATAAATATGTCATAAACATGACATATCAGATTAATTATCAAACTTAAGAAACCACTTTGCTTTATGGGTTAACATTTCATTAAACTGTCAGGTGGTTGGTTTTGACATTGGCTGTCATGAGGCCATTATAACTGTGTCATGAATGTTTTTCTTGACCTCAACTACAGTGGTACAAATTTAATTTGTCATTAAAATGTTATAATGGCTTCATGACAGCCAATGTCAAAACCAACCACATGACAGTTTAATGAAATGTTAACCCATAAAGCTAAGTGGTTTCTTAAGTTTGATAATTAATCTGCTATGTCATGTTTATGACATATTTATGACAGGTTGTGTTGTTTTAGTAATGCCATAACAAAGACATCTCACACAATGTCATATTTCCATTAAAAATGTCATAACTGAGCGAATGACACTTAATGATAGTTGTCATAAACATGCATAAAACCTCCTTCATATTCATGACATGTGTCATGTCATGATTATGACGGTGTCATGTCAGTCTTATGCACACCCCTTCAAGTAAAGTGTTACCGATGTTTTCTTAATATGCGGGTGCTTTTTCTATTTGCATGTGTTTTCTTCAGTTGCAGCGCGTTGAGCTCTCTCGGCCACCGTATAAAACATTGGTAGACAGCTTGCATGACAGGACTACAAAAAAACAATAAAGCGAAAAACTATTGCCTTATCTAGTTGTCTTGTTGGTGTGGGCTTTGTACAGAGTGAGGCCTAATTGTTATAATACGAGAGCCTAATGGAAATATTACAAATGGGTAGTTGCTTTTTACCTCCAAGCCATACTGGCCGAGTTTTTCACCCCGGTAAATAAATACTTTTAAATACATTTTCGGCACTTATTTTAATAAACTCAGCTGTCTGCTATTTGCTCCCAAAATCAAAACGAAATATTAGAACAAGTTTTGCCTCAGGCCACATAACAAGCAAAGTCCTGGAGTGGTTCACATTTTTAAGAAAGAAAGACCCTTGGCTTTTAACACTTGTTTCGCTAGCTATTTGAGTAAATCAAAACACAATAAAAAGCATATTCCTCGGCCGCCACAGAACTATCACCCGGCATTTTCTTTTAAAAAATTAAATAAATCCTGGCGTCACTGGCACGGGATAGGCTATAGGCTGCAAAGGATCAACTCGTTCTGTCATTCGTGGCCTTTAAAGAAGGACCGTATAGGCCGCATTCAAAGGAACTGGATTGACTCCATTCAACAAACTCATCCACACATCTACGATACTCCACTTCATCTTCAGAGATCAAACCAACAATTGCCGTATCATCTGCATATTTAACATTAAAATCATCAGATGAAAAACCTCTACATTCATAGAGTAAATAAACCTGGGGAGATAGTACATCCCTCTGTGTTGGTAATAATAGGGGAAGACAAAACAGAGTTTCCCCGAACACACTGTAATCTATCAGGCAAAAATGTCTACAAGTTGTTTTATTCCCTTGCTGCATTTCTGCTCAGACGCCACACACCTGCGCTGTTCCTTCAGGTCCTTTAACTCTTTCCCCATCAGCATTTAAAAAATAAATGAATAAAAGAACTAATTATTTTTTTTAAAGTTTGTAAAAAAAAAAAGATCATTTTAACAAAACTCAGACCGCTCTGAACATACAATAGGCTATATCAAAATAAAGAACAGAGCCTCTGATGGGGAAGCATTGAATATTATGGACTAGGCGTGTAAACATAAGTCAAATTAGAACTTAAACCTTTCATAAACAGATGAGTCCATATTTTTTTAATTGGTGAGCGTAAGGCGTTATTGGTCATTCATTGTTTTTAATGAGGTCTGAGATTAAAAACTTGCAAAATGTCCAGTCTTCAGTGTCACATGATCCTTCAGAAATCATTCTAATATGATGATTTGCTGCTAAAGAAACATTTATGATTATTATCAGTGTGACCATTTTTTTTTTTTTACAATGTAGGCTACAGTGTATTTCCTTAAAGGGATAGTTCACTTTGAAATTAATTTTTGATATGTTTTAGCTTACCTCAAGGGCATCCAAGATGTAGGTCTCTTTGTTTCCGCAGTAGTTTCAATTTTAATATTTTTAGGTCAAACCGTTCTTGTCTGTCAGTCATATAATGCAGGTCGATGGTCACTGTCTCAAAACACAAGCACAGAGTCCAAATTAAAACAATTTCCCATCGTCCAAATGAAACAATTCCCCATCATAAGTACACATTGATGGCCTAAGACACGAAACGAGCAGTTTGTGTGAGAAAACGAACAGTATTTATATCGTTGTTATCTCTTGAAAACAGCACACATCCAAATGATCTGAGGGCGCGGGCGGGTATAGATATATACACTAGATGTCGCCTTCGCTACTGCAGTTCATTGGAACGAAACCGTAGCCAAGCGACATCTAGTGTATATATCTATACCCGCCCGCGGGCGGGTATACATGTA
This sequence comes from Abramis brama, assembly GCA_022829085.1. Lineage (NCBI taxonomy): Eukaryota > Metazoa > Chordata > Actinopteri > Cypriniformes > Leuciscidae > Abramis > Abramis brama. The sequence goes on along the minus strand of CM040766.1, from coordinate 20,293,630 downwards.
TACACTAGATGTCGCCTTCGCTACTGCAGTTCATTGGAACGAAACCGTAGCCAAGGCGACACCTATGTATATATCTATACCCGCCCGCGCCGTCAGATCATTTGGACGTGTGCTGTTTTCAAGAGATAACAACGATATAAATACTGTTCGTTTTCTCACACAAACCGCTCGTTTCGTGTCTTAGGCCATCAATGTGTACTTATGATGGGGAATTGTTTCATTTGGACGATGGGAAATTGTTTTAATTTGGACTCTGTGCTTGTGTTTTGAGACAGTGACCATCGACCTGCATTATATGACTGACAGACAAGAACAGTTTGACCTAAAAATATCAAAATTGAAACTACTGCGGAAACAAAGAGACCTACATCTTGGATGCCCTTGAGGTAAGCTAAAACATATCAAAAATTAATTTCAAAGTGAACTATCCCTTTAAGATAATGTGGTTCTCAACCTTTTTTTCCCCAAGGTCCGAATATTCCAGGGCCCCCACAAGACTCTTATGGTTCTACATAGCTCCTCCATTTGACAAAGATGTTGTAGCCTATATCACCAAGCCTACATATAGCACTTAAATTATTTAATCTATGATTACAAGTCAATGAACCACTATTAGTGCTATTTATCACCATTTTTGTTTTGAATAGCCTGGTTTAGCAAGTCGGAATCTAGTAATTACGGTCATTCCAACAGCGCTGGCGTGAACGCGTATGGAGTGAATTATGTGCCATAATTTAACAAACAAATCCAGCATTTTGCAAACAAACTCAATCTACTTTGCAAAGGAAAACTCCACTCGCAAACAAACTCGATCCGCTTTGCAAAGGAAAACTCGACTCGCAAACAAACAGAAAGCAATGTGCAAGCACAAAGGTCAGTTTGAGTGAAAATGCAGTGGAGTTACAAATATGTATTGTGTTTTACAAATATAAATAAATGAGCCAAGATAATACTTCACAAATATATACAAACCATCCTTCAAATTGCATGTAACCTTTGAACAAATACCAAATCTAGTGCATACAAATGCATATCTGTCTGTTATGATTGTGTGACACTTCGCTTTTTATGAGATCTCTCGGCTCGATTTTCTCACAAATGCGTCCAGGCAGATTTTCTCACAAATGCAGTTGAGCAACTTCCTCTTCTAAAACAGTAGATGGCGCTAAACTAGAGGCTAATTTAGCGCTAGTCTCCCAGGAGAAGCACTGATTTGAAACTTGCCTTTGCCTACAGCTGAGGAAAATGACCGGTGAACGGGTGTGTTTCTGTCTTATTTGATCTATAATTAACCTTTTTGAGGTTTTCTCTTGCAAAATGTTTATTGCCTATCTAGACAGAAATCCACATTAGCACTTAGTAGCACTTCCCAGCAAACACAGAACGTTGGCACAACGTAGCCAACCTTCTAACAACGTTTTAACAACATGGCCAAAAGGTTGCTATAACTACGTTGTGTGGTGAAGGTTGTTACAGCGTTGTCACAATGTTGGTATTAAACCACCGTTCAGGGCCATTGCTTAAGGTTGTACCAACGCTGTCTTGACAACCACTGGACTACATAATGTACTCGTCACTGCCCTGAAGCGCGAAAATCAGCCTTTTAAATTCCAACCACCTGTTGTTGGGCTCATTGTGTTCTCATTCATCATCGAGCAAGGATACGTGAGTATTGCGTTTAGCCTACCTCAGCTATCAAACACAACCTACAACTTTAATTATAATGTGATTAATGTAGCATCGCTCGCACTGTTTAGTTTTTCGTTTGATTTTTCCGCTATTTAGTCTCATTCGTTTCTTTGCTCCTCTGAATTTGTGGATGTTTCCCCGGTGACACCTGCTTTCGGCTACTGTCCGCCATACAGACCCGGTTTTGTTCTTTAAATGTTCTGATCTGCCTTTTCTTTTTATGTTTTATTTATTATACTTAAAATAAATTTGTATATTCCTTTATTTCTTTTCTTTTTTTTTTCACAAATGTATGACTTTTGGAAGTGCAATTTGATTATATGCAGTTTTAATAAAGTTGAATTAACGAAACCTTCTGTCATTTTTACTCTTCAAAGTGTAGGCTACACTTGCAGGTGTTGATAGCCCCATTAAATAATAATATAGATAAACAATAAACGATAAAAAGTATAATTATCTAACAAAATACACCATATAAAAATATTGTCAGAATGTCGTCTCTCAGTTGCTGAATGTCGCGCAGCAACGTTGCTACAGCCCTGTCACGTCTTACAATTCTACGTTGTTACAATGTTGCGAGCACGTAGACAGCGACGTTGCCATAGCAGAAATACAACGTGCCAGAGACGTTGCCACAACGTAAATGTGTTTGCTGGGTTCATTCTCTCTAGGATCGGGGAATCTAAGCTGAAAGCTCTGCCATCTTGTTGCTTTTTGTCATTTTTTTCTGCATCGGACTCATGCGAAATTACTAAATTAGTGATTATGTCTACACTTGAACAAATCTATTTCTTTCGTTCTCCATAAATGAATGAGAACATTTCATTTAATTGAAAGGAGGGTCCCACTTATTTATTTATTTAGTTGGAATTCAGTCAGCTTTACTGTTAATGTAATAAAATAATTAATGAACAAAACAAACAATATACAATTGTTTCTTAACTTGCCTGTGACGTATGCCGTGCCCAAATTATTATTTTGGACACACAAATGAAACCCGCCGCTCAATTAAATGAAATGTTCTCATTCATTTATGGAGAACGAAAGAAATAGATTTGTTCAGTGTAGACATAATCACTAATTTAGTAATTTCGCATGAGTCCGATGCAGAAAAAAATGACAAAAAGCAACAAGATGGCAGAGCTTTCAGCTTATAGATTCCCCGATCCTAGAGAGAATGAAGTGCTACTAAGTGCTAATGTGGATTTCTGTCTAGATAGGCAATAAACATTTTGCAAGAGAAAACCTCAAAAAGGTTAATTATAGATCAAATAAGACAGAAACACACCCGTTCACCGGTCATTTTCCTCAGCTGTAGGCAAAGGCAAGTTTCAAATCAGTGCTTCTCCTGGGAGACTAGCGCTAAATTAGCCTCTAGTTTAGCGCCATCTACTGTTTTAGAAGAGGAAGTTGCTCAACTGCATTTGTGAGAAAATCTGCCTGGACGCATTTGTGAGAAAATATGCCTGGATACATTTGTGAGAAAATCGAGCCGAGAGATCTCATAAAAAGCGAAGCGTCACACAATCATAACAGACAGATATGCATTTGTATGCACTAGATTTGGTATTTGTTCAAAGGTTACATGCAATTTGAAGGATGGTTTGTATATATTTGTGAAGTATTATCTTGGCTCATTTATTTATATTTGTAAAACACAATACATATTTGTAACTCCACTGCATTTTCACTCAAACTGACCTTTGTGCTTGCACATTGCTTTCTGTTTGTTTGCGAGTCGAGTTTTCCTTTGCAAAGCGGATCGAGTTTGTTTGCGAGTGGAGTTTTCCTTTGCGAAGTAGATTGAGTTTGTTTGCAAAATGCTGGATTTGTTTGTTATAATTATGGCACATAATTCGCTCCATAAACGCGCCTGCATCCACCACCAGTGTGATCGTAAAGGGTTGACTCCATTCAACAAACTCATCCACACATCTACGATACTCCACTTCATCTTCAGAGATCAAACCAACAATTGCCGTATCATCAACATCAACATTGATGTCAAAATGACGTCACGAAATAGGTCAAAAATGAAAGTCATATTGACGTTAAAGTGTCGATGTCAATTTGATGTCAAGATTTTGACCTCTGCTGATGTCATTTTGATGTTATTTTGATGTCATGCTTTGTTGGTATTTGATGTCAATTCAACATTTATTTGACGTCCAGATGTCATGATGATCCCAGCAGGCACGGGATATAGACTCACTGTAAAAAATTTACTGTAGAATTTACAGCAACTTACTGGCAATTTTGGTTGCCAGTAAGCCTGTAAATTTTACAAGAGTACTGTAAAACATCAACTACAATTTAACAGTAAAAATACAGCACTAACAAATTGCTGTAAAATTTACAGCAACTTACTGGCAATTTTGGTTGCCAGTAAGCCTGTAAATTTTACAAGAGTACTGTAAATCATAAACTACAATTATACTGTAAAATTATACAGCACACCTGTAAAAGCAGCAAAACAAGAGCAGCTGTGAATTTACAGTTCTTTAATGTAATCTTTACAGTATGTTACTGTTATTAATAATGTACTGAATTAAAACCTGAGATAACTCACTTCATTTGAGGAAATTGATTGGTCAATTGCCATTAAATATTTACTAGAAACATCAATTTAACTGAATCCTACTAGTGATCATCATCACACATGAATGAGTTAAAGAACATAAAAACGTCATCAATGCATCAGCAACTACACAGTCACTGCCTTTAAATAAAGCAACATGCAGCATAACATCAGTGTTTCTCTGCTCATCCTGGACTGAAGCTCAGGCTCTACTCTTCAACACAATGGTGACACACAAAACTCAACAGAAACTCTTTAAATCCTAACAGATCATTAAAACACTAGCATATCTCCACTATAGCATTATGTGCAAAAACACATAAAATCACACAAAGCAAATCACAGAATTGTACTTTTTGTTTAGTAAATTTGACTGTGAGATTTTACTGTAAACAACTGACTTAAGCCACAGCTTTAGATGAAATCACCTGAAGAGTGATAATCATAATCAGACTTAATGAGAAATAACTGAGGTTTAGATGTTGATGATGTATTGACACTATTTCATTTGAAGTTACCATGATCGTGATTAGTGCTTTCTTTAGTTGGGCTCTTGACTCTTTCTTTCGCTGCTATAACCATGTTTTATAAAACAAACTTGTTATGGCAATAAAAGCTAAGGAAAAATATACTGTGGAGTTGATGGTTGTGCAATGATGATGGGGTTTCAATGTCTAGTGCAGGGATAGGCAACTCTGGTCCTGGAGGGCCACTGTCCTGCAGAGTTTAGCTACAACCCTAATTAAACACACCTGAACAAGGCAATCAATGTTTTCAGGATTACTAGATAGATACAGGCAGGTGAGTTTTTATCAGGGCTGAAGCTAAACTCTACAGGACAGTGGCCCTCCAGGACCGGAGTTGCCTATCCCTGGTCTAGTGGATGATATGCTGATGTTGACCATAGTCTATTCTCTAATTATGAAAAAATGGTTGTAATAGTCATATACTACAACATGTCATGAGATCAGATAATTTGTTTTTTACATATTTACAAATCACAAAACTTCTCAATTTAGAGGAACACACACATATATCAAGAATCAGCATATGAACCTCAACAATGGTGACAAACAAAATATTCAGATAAACAGATAAACTCTGAACATCACAAATCAAGCTACTAAAAAGAACATTAAAGAACTGTAAATTCACAGCTGCTCGTTTTGCTGCTTTTACAGGTGTGCTGTATAATTTTACAGTATAATTGTTGTTTATGATTTACAGTACTCTTGTAAAATTTACAGACCAGATTTACTTTATTATTTAATTTCCGGTTTAAAGAAATCATATTTTGCATTTTAAAGTCACCATGATGGTGGTTAGCGTTTGCTTTAGTTGTGCTCTTGACCCTTGACTCTTTAATATAAAAAAATTCTGGCTGCTATAATTGTGTGTTTATAAAGCACGTTTGTTATACTTAAAAAAGCCATGAGAAAATGAGATCAGGTGATGTTGGCTGTTTATTGATGATGACGACGATATCATCATGTAATTGCCTGAATCCCTGATCTTATTCAGTGTCTAATGCTTTGATTATATAGGACTTGTGGTTTTAAAACTGTTCATAATAGAAGTCATTTGATTCTACAGCATGTCTAGCTGTTTTGTTTTTCAAATTATGAATTGAATTATGAATTTATATTTAACATTTTTCTACATTCATTATCAGTTCTACCTGAAAGACTTGGGAGATAAAATCAACTTCCGGTTGAGTGAACGCTGGCACGTTTTGGTTGCCGCTACTCACCGGTTATTTTATTGTTTTCCTTTTGTAATTGAATCTTTTTAAGTCGGGAAATTGTATCCAGCCTCTCCGTTCATTATTTTACTCCTGGAACTCTGAATCGGACTTTAAGTGATAACTATTGCTGATCGTGGCGGAAGATTGGCGTTTTCAGCTAGGCATCACCGTTGGGTTTGTCTATCCTAATTCAACAAGACTTCACCATGTGGCTCTTCAAACTGTTGTTATGGATTATTTTCTCCTCTGCGTTGTTCAGTGCTACTCCTTGTCTGGTGTACTCGGTGGCGGATCTATACAAACTTAGACCTGTCATAACTCCACTGCTGCTGCACAGCGGTAATTATCCGGATCTTATACGCCGACCGAAATACATTCACCGTGGGTCTCAGCGGAATATCCGATTCAGCTCTGCTAAATCTGAACGTGGTGGACAAATTCGGTCTTTTTGGTCTTCAAACCCAAGACTGCCGAAAAATGCTGGGCGATCTGTTGACTATGAAGTGCTTACTCCGCTGCCCAGGTCAGATTTCGCACCTTCTGCACCACTCTGTTTTACTCTTTTTAATGTTCGATCACTCAACACTAAGACATCTATTATCCATGAACTTATTCAAGACCAAAACATTGATTTTATGACTCTACACTGTTAGACCTTACCGGGTTTTTTTACAGTAAAATACTGGCAACACTGTTGCCAGTAAAATACTGTTAATTGTACAGTTCTTTACTGTAATCTAGTTTGTTTCTGTAAAAATGCACTAAATTATAGTTAACTAATTACACTTGCAGAAACCGACTGCCTTAAATTGACCAACTGTCATTTAAATGTATTAACTAAAATTTATAATGCATTAATAATGTGAGCAAAGTATTACTGTGAACTTCTTTCATTTGAGACCACTAAAAAACTATTGTACATAAAAAGATTTTCACTGGATCAGCAACTACACAGTCACCGTCTGTTAAATAAAGCAACATGCAGCGTATAATCAATGTTTGTAGATCTTCTCCTGGACTGAAGCACAGGCTCTACTCTTCTGCACAACGGTGACCCAAAAAAATAATTTTACAGTAAACTACTGGCAACAGTGTTGCCAGTATAAACCTGTTTTATAACTTACAGTTTATTACTGTTAAAATACATTTTGTGGGTGTGTCTTTTTTATCTTACACAGTTAACCCTTTCAACCCCTCAGGGAAATCCACACTACGAGTAAAAAGTAGCGATGCAGTGAGATAATTAAGGGAATATGTAAGTGATTGTAAGCAGAATCACTGAAGAAAAGAGAAACACAAGAACAGAAAATAGAGGAACACAATAACTACGACTGACTTCCAGCCATTACACATTATTACACTTTTTATTAACCAGTATGACTTTATTTCTGTCATACAGAAGTTGTTATTGAGATGTTTAATTGAAAATGTTTGGTTTGAAGTTACCGTTATAGAGATCAGTGCTTGCTTTAGTTGGGATGCTGATGCTAAAACGTTAGTTTTTCTTTTGCTGCTTGAGCTGTGTTTTTGCAAGTCACACTTGTGCACACACAGTTTATGAATGACTGCAGTTATAATGATTATGATGACAAAATCATCATATTGCCTGTTCATTCACTAAGGAATTCATTCTCACTTATTCAGAGTTTAATCCTCAATCAAAAGTGTTACATTAGCACCACTGTGAAAACGCAGCAATAAGATACAATGACTCTTTTTTTTTTAACACATGATGCATAACCAGAGAAACAGAGCTACACTGTGTTTTAGAAACACTGAGATATCACAATTTAGCACATGATTCTCAACAATGGTGGCAATATTTCTTTATTATTATTATTATTATTATTCATGCAGCAGTGCATGCTGGGAGTTTTATATTATCCTGGAACCCAGCATGCATTGCGACATGAAACTTTTCACCATTGTTGAGATTCATGTGCTGATTGTTGATATCTGTGTGTGTCTGAGCCAAGCAGGAGTAAAATAAAATTGAATGCACTATATGATAACAATATTCTTCAGAAGACCTGATTACAGAAACATTGATTTCATTTTGTAGATTCACAGATATATGCTAAATATGAGATAACTATAATTTCAATGACTATATACAGGAAAATCTGAAAATCAGGCATGTCCAGGATGATTGTGACATCATCACAAAAAAAAATAAAAACACCTGATCATCTTCCCCTTGACTTTTTCGTGCCATAACAAATGTGTTTTATAAACTCACCGTTACAGCAGTCAGAGGGAGATGAATGGTAAGAAGTCCAGGGACAAGAGACCAACTAAAGCAAATACTGATCTCCATCATGGTGACAACAAATTTTATTAATAACTAAATCTCTGTTAATTCTCAACAAGAACTTTTGTACATGTATGAAAGAAATAATCGTAAACTGGTTTGTAAACTGGTTTCACACTCAGTGTGGCTGGAAGTCAGTTGTAGTTTCTGTGTTTCTCTTTTTTCTGTTCTTTTTTCTCTGTCCTTCAGTGATTCTGCTTATCAGGTGTTCATCAGTGTCTCAATTCACTCACTTCTTTTCATTCAAGTGGACTATATTAGTGAACTAATGTAGAGAATAGTGAATGAGGGTATAGGGTGTGATTGGGAAAACAGCCTCTGAGTGTCGACTTTGAGCACTGTTAATTCACAGTATATTCCTGTAGGCTACTTTTATTTTCTACGGTATATTACTGTTTTAATGGAAAATGGTATAATATTGTCAGAATTTTACAGCAAGGGTTAACAGTGTAACTGAGACTTGGCAGAAGCCTAACGACTTTTTTCATTTAAATCAAACAATACCAGCTGGATATGCTTATACATGCAAGCCTCGCTGTACAGGTAAAGGAGGCGGTCTTGCACTTATTTATCGTGACAGTTATAAAGTCTGTCCAATTTCTATATCGGAGGAGCCATCATCTTTTGAAATATTGGCTGTACAGCTTAAAGGTTCAACTCCCACTATTGTTGTCACGATTTATAGACCACCAAAAGCATCTGCTATGAACACATTTTTTACTGAATTTTCTACCATTTTAACACATCTGTGTACCCTGTCTCCGAACATCATGTTGATGGGAGATTTCAATATTCATTTTGACAATACTACTAACACTCAGTATAATGAGTTTAAATCAATTCTGGATAGTGCTGACCTTGTGCAGTTTGTTAAATTTCCAACACAACAAGGGACATATTTTGGATCTTGTATGCTGTTCAGGTGTCAAGCCTTTTAATTTTACTCCTATTGAATCTTCTATCTCAGATCATAAGCCTATATTATTCAATATCTCTCTTCCATTGGCTAAAGTTAAGTCTCAACGCTCTGTTTCATTTCGTAATATTAAGAATATTGATCTTAATGTTTTGGATGGAATGATCGATCACTCTGTAAACAAGTGTTGTTTTAATTCTTCTACATCTGACTTGGTAAATTTCTATAACAATAGTTTTTCTCAAATACTTGACAATGTTGCTCCTATGAGAACTCGTTTTGTATCCTATGTCAACTCTTCTCCATGGTATACTCCTGAACTTCGACATCAAAAGGCTTTAGGTCGCCGACTGGAGAGACTATGCAAACGAACTGGTCTTGAAGTACACAAACAGATGTACTCTGAGCATCTGGTTTCTTATAAGGCTGAGCTGGAAAGCGCAAAATCATCTTTTTATGCAAATATCATTGCCAATGGACAAAGTAATACAAGGACTTTATTCAGTACTTTTAACAAACTGTTGAAACCTCACAATACTGTTTCACTTTCTCCCAATCAATGTGTATCTGTTTCAAATTTTTTTAGATCTAAGATTGACAATATTCATCAAGAACTACTTAATTCTGACTTAATGTCTAGTGATTATCAAATTGGACATAATCATATTTTTGCCCCTGTTAAAACTTTCTCTAACTTTGAGCTGCCTTCAGTTGATTCCATCACTAAGTTGATCACAAAGTCTAAGCTTTCTACTTGCTCACTCGATCCTTTACCTACTGTTTTAGTTAAGTCTTGTACTCATTCGATCTCTCCTATTATTACAGCTATAGTAAGTTCTTCATTATCTTCTGCTACTGTTCCTTCATCATTAAAAATGGCCTCTATCTCTCCAATTCTCAAAAAACCTGGTGCCGATCCTAATGATCTAAATAATTATAGGCCCATTTCTAACCTGCCTTTTATATCTAAAATCCTTGAAAGAATAGTAGCAACTCAACTAGAATCACATCTGCAAGATAACGACATTTATGAGCATTTTCAGTCGGGTTTTAGATCCAATCATAGTACAGAAACAGCTCTTATTAAGGTTACAAATGATCTTCTCTTGGCTGCTGATTCTGGTTTCCTGTCTATTCTTATTCTTTTAGATATTAGTGCTGCCTTTGACACTATTAGCCATTCAGTATTACTCGAAAGATTGGCCTGCATTGGAGTAGCTGATAATGTTTTACTTTGGTTTTCGTCTTATCTATGTGACAGAAAACAGTTTGTGATGATTAAGACTGCTCAATCAGAGCCTGTCTCGGTCACTCATGGCGTTCCGCAGGGGTCTGTTTTGGGTCCGCTTTTATTTATTATTTATATTCTACCCCTCGGTTATATTTTTCGTTCCTATGGTATTTATTTTAATTTCTACGCCGACGACACACAAGTATACATATCCACAAGACCAAATGCTTCTTATCTCCCTTCTAACCTTACTAAATGTTTGCAGGATGTTAATATATGGATGACTAATAATTTTTTAAAGTTAAATACAGGTAAAACTGAAGCCCTTCTCGTTGGATCTAGGTCTGCTTTATCTAAAGCTCAATCTTTCCCCTTGTTCATTGATAATTGCCCGGTTAACTTCTCTAGCCAGGTGAAAAGTCTTGGCGTTATTTTTGATGGTTTGCTTTCTTTTAGTTCCCATATTAATAATATTTCACGTACTGCATCTTTTCACTTACGTAATATTACTAGACTTCGTTCTTCACTTTCTCAACACTGTACTGAAGTTCTCATTCATGCCTTGGTTACATCTAGGCTTGATTATTGTAATTCCCTTTTATGTGAGATTCCGAAAAAGCAGCTTCACAGACTACAGTTAATACAGAATTCAGCAGCCAGAATTGTAACTCATACACGTTCTTTTGAACACATAACTCCAATTCTTTACCATCTACATTGGCTTCCTGTTCATTTTCGTGTACATTATAAAATATTACTCCTTACGTTTAAAGCACTTCATAATCTGGCTCCTCAATATTTGTCAGATCTTCTTCATTTGTACACTCTCAGAAAAAAAGGTACGAAAGCTGTCACTGGGGCTGTACCCTTTCAAAAGGTACACTTTTGTACCTAAAGGGTGCATATTGGTACCTTAATGGTACATATATGTACCTAAAAGGGACAAATTAGTACCTAAAAGGAACAAATTAGTACCTAAAAGGAACAAAAGTGTACCTTTTGAAAGGGTACAGCCCCAGTGACAGCTTTCGTACCTTTTTTTCTGAGAGTGTATACACCTCTTAGATCTTTGAGATCATCTTCTGCAGACTTGTTGTCTGTGCCAAACTTCAAGATGAGTTCCTTTGGTGGTAGAGCTTTTAGTTGTGTGGCGCCTAAGCTGTGGAATGCATTACCCTTGCACATTCGCCAAATGGATTCAATTTCCTGTTTTAAAGTTCAGATAAAAACGTATCTTTTTAGAATAGCTTTTAATGAAATGATTGTATGATGTGTAGCATCGATGTGTTTGTATGTTTTGTACTTATTGCTTTGTTCTATATTGTAAGGTGTCCTTGAGTGCCTTGAAAGGCGCCCATAAATAAAAGGTATTATTATTATTATTATTAAAATGATGTAACGAAGCATACATTTATTGACAGCCCAGCAAGCATTATTATAAAGTTCTTTGGCCTAGGCCCCGTCCATAGTTCGTAATCCGAGGGTAGCGGATCTGCATCTCCTGCCTGAAGATGAAGGCAGGGGCGCAGCCGACCCCGCTGGGAGGTATGGACAGGACCATCCTGGTGGTGGTGGGGAGGGTGGAGGTTGTTGTCGCGTCGGCATCTGTGAACTCAAACGTGTAAGTACCGATCTTTTATACAGAAAGTATAAAGACGTGATTGGATAGAAATGAAGGAAATAAGTGATGTAGTAATTAAGTCTTCCTGGCAGAACTTAAGCTAAAGCTTTCATTTCTCACATTGCAGCCATTATTATACTCATTTGTTGTCGTGTCGGCATCAGTCACTCTCTTTCTACACATCGCCTGCCACCAATGTTCAAATCTGTCTGGATGATCAGGATATGGCTGATCTGTGTCAGTGAGTGATCAGTTTGTTTCTATTAGACAGAAGTAGTCTTTTATTCACTGAGTTCAGATCCAGAGTCAACAGATGGGAATCTGATGGAGATAAATATAAAACTGAAATTTACAACAAATATTCTATCAAAATAAATAGTTTTAGAAAAAAAAATATGACATGGCCTCTCTTTGCTCTATTAATAAAATAGTTCACCCAAACTGTAAATTCTGCCATCATTTACTCATGCTGTCATGTTATAACTTTCTTTCTTTTGTGGAACACGAAAGTGCATATTTTGAAGAGCATTGGGGTTAAACATTGACTTTCATGGACTAAGAAAACAAATTTTTCTAAGACATTTGTCAAAATATCTTCCTTTGTGTTTCACTGAAGAAAGAAAGTTTTAATTTAAGTTTAATATCAAAATATCTGCACTTCCCAGTGGCCAAATGTGTTTTTCACTACTATACAGCTAATCTACAATGAAATATGTTTATAATTATTTTAATTTGTTTGTTGCAGACCATGAAAAAAAAAGTAAAAAAAAGTAATCTTGAATCATGCCATTAATTTTCGCATAAAACAGTGAAACTCTAGAGCGTTAAACTACGGATGAGAAATTACAACTACAGATGTAAACTCTCCCACTAGACTTGATTTCAGACTAGTGTGTGTTTTCATAGTAACTCACATTGTCTGAGTGTGTGTAAAATCAGGATTGTGGATAATTAGTAGTAAACATGCTATAGCAGAAGTGAAGACGAAAAAGTGGGTGATGGAGATAAATGAAGTGCCTTTATGAATTAAATCATTTGTGTATGTAGATTAGATAACTTCATTCTGGATAATTTCAAAAGCATGTAGTGCACCTAATAATGTTCACCAGATTCACTTACAGTTTGTGTTTTCCTGTTGTGTTTTGCAGTGGGCAGAAGTTCAGATGATGATCGGCCACAAAGTAAGTAAAAGAAAAGTATGATACTTGTATATATTTATAGATTTGATAAACTGTGAATGTTCATTATTGCTGTCACGGCTATTGTTATTTCTCTTCAAAGACTCTTATGTTGAAGTTTTTCTGTTCCTTTTATAACTGAGTTTAATTTCCCATGTTTATTCCCTGTTTTCTGTGTATAAAAATGTACAATGGGGTTCTATATATAGAACACTAGGGTTCTTGACTCAATTTTAAAGAACTCTTCGTGCAAAAAAAGGTTCTATATAAGGAGAAATGTCCTATATTATTGCATAATATGTATTTATGTTCATATTTAATGTTATTTCTTTTTTTTTCTATTGATAAAATACAAAACTAATTAATTAAAACTAAGTCTGTAAAATGATCCTATGATGAGTCCTATATAACAAAAGCCTGACAGAACCCTTTAAGTTTCTATATTTTCTTCTAAGAGTGTATGTTCTCATTGGTTTCTGTAGGTACTAATTAGTTTGTCACCTGTGTTTAGTTCTATTCATTAACCAGTTTGTGTATATAGTTCTTTGCTTTATTCAACAAACTAAACTGTGACTACTGCGTCTAAAGAATTTTAACATTTGTTTTAAAACATTTGAAATTCATTTAAATTGTGTATTTAGTCAATATATTGGCCATCAGATTTTCCACAGTCTCATCATGATACAGTTATGATATTGTGCCGTAAAATGATTTATAAATTAGTACTATTAAAGCAAAATCAGAATGCAAAGAGTTAAATCATATTCAGTTCAGAGTATTTTAGACAACTTTGTCGTCTACAGTATAGTCAGTGTAGTCAAAAAACACTTAAATTAAATAGTTGCAGTAAGTCACACAACACCTGTTTCTTAGTTATGTTATCGGGAAGAGATATAAACCCTTCCGTTAGAAGAAGGAACTTGACTGTCAAACTGAAGTGTGAGTAGTACTTATGGGGGTGCATGTGTCAAAATGATTTACGACTTTGACCTTTGACCTTTTGGCAGGTTGAACTTCCGGTGACCTTATGATTGACGGGTTGAACTTCCGGAATGCGGTCATGGGATTAACCTATTGACCCTGCTAGCCTATCGATCATGTTTTTGACAGTTAGTTTTGAACTATGACCTAGCTAGGACTAAATCATAATTTTGACGGTTAGTTTTGTCCTATATTAATAGAACAGATGTTTTTGCCGTTTGTTTGAACTTTGTCCCAGTTATATGTGTGTGTGTGTGCGTGTGTGTGGTTATATGGCTTGTGTCAGAGACCTGCAGTGAAAGTGAGAAGCGTATGTCACACAAAATAATCTCATCCTTTAAAATAAAACATACATTGAAACCAATTATTTTAGATGAATAAAAGTGTATAAAATAAAAAGCTACTAAAACCAATTATTTTAGAGAGTTGAAAAGTATGTCCATACCATTGACGTCCACAAAAATAATTAACCTAAAGTTGAAAAACATACCTTTAAAAAGCGTTTAAAAAGCTTACTAAAACCAATTATTTTAGATAAAAATTACATAAACAATGTACTCTTTAAAAGTGTATAATCTAAATCAATTTAAGGTTGAAAAAAAACATTTAGTTATTTCACATTCCTATCCTTTATATAATTTATAATATAAATTATATAATCTAAGGTTGAAAAAAACATTATATCCTTTAAAAGTATATAATGGAATGCTTACACAGTATATCTTACAAAAAAGAATAAAAATAAAAATCTTCTTACATGTTTGTAAGTCGGACGGTCTCTGACTTCAGTGATCAAGATATCAGGGGGTGAAATTATAATCCTAAAAGTTTAAAAATGTTTTAAAGTTGTAATAATGCTTTTAAAATCAATGAATTATTAAAAGTGGTAAAACAAAAACACTCCTTTCCTGTATGAGCTCACCAGCGTCTATGCACGCCCCCTCTCCGTCTGAGCTCTGACCCCCTCCTTTGCATACTCCTTTGCATCGTGAAATCTCACACTAACAAAAGTTGAAAACATACCTTTAAAAGTGTATAATATAAAATAAAATATCTTGCTAAAGTTGAAAAACATACCGTTCCTTAAAAGTATAATATAAATATCTTATTGATCCAATTATTTTAGTTTTAGATGAATAAAAAATGACTGAGTTAAAATTAACACATCAATGTCCATACCACTGATGCCCACAAAAATAATTAAACTAAAGTTGAAAAACATACCTTTAAAAGTGTATAATATAAAATAAAATAATTTTACTAAGGTTGAAAAATATTCTGTTCTTTTTAAAAGAATATAAAATAAAAAGCTTACTAAAACCAAGTCATTCAGCTGAATAAAATCATCTTACCTTATTTTAGAAAGTTGAAGTATACCATTGATGTCCACAAAAAATGCAATGTATGAATGGATTCAAAATTGTTTTACACAACTGAATTCACATAGTCATTCCTGAATGACCTCACACTGTTTCAAAACATAAGGAGCGCGTGTCTGTGTGTGTGTGTGTGTGTCTGTGTGTCTATGCGCGCGTCCTCTTCCTGCGAGCTCTGACCCCCCTCCTTACAGTGTAACTGTCAAGTGAATCTCACACTAACAAAAGCTGAAAAAACATTCTATTCTTTATAATCTACTAAAACCAATTCTTTCAGTTTTATAAAAAATCATCTTACATGTTTATAGAGAGTTGAAGAAGCTCTTAACACATCAATTCCATACGAATGGGTCACAAAAATAATTTAACTAAAGTTGAAAAAAATATTCTGTTCTTTTTAAAAGTATATAATGAAATACTTATAAAATCTACCGAACCAAGTATTTCAGTTTTAGATAAACAAAACTGTCTCAAAACATAGCGCGTCTAATGTATGTGTGTCAAAAAGTAAAGGAGCCGTGCGCGTTTCTGTGTGTGCATGTGTGTGTGTGTGTGTGTGTGTGTCTGTGCGCGCCCCTTCACATGTGAGCTCTGACCCCTCTCCTTCGCATACCAGAGCACGGTGAAAGTGAGGAAGGGGTTTCCTAATATCACACTAACAAAAGTTGAAAAACATACTGTTCCTTAAAAGTGTATAAATAAAATGGTTATAAAAATATACTGAAACCAATTATTTTAGATGAATAAATAAAATTCATCTTACATGTTTAGAGTTACAACTCTTGAACTTACAAGTTCAAGAAGCTCTTAAAGACATAAATCACAGAGTGGTTCTCTCTCACACCAGCGTCTCTGACTCAGAGGGTTGTATTCAGTGATGGGATGAGACATTTTGAATGCTGTGTTGGGGGTAAATTAATTTCAAAGTTTAAATGATATCTTTTAAAAAAAATATTTGTTTCATAACATATAGATGTCCATACATCCTATGAATGAGACTGCAGTTGTAATAGAAAAGACTTTTTTTTTCCTGACTCTGCTCCTTCGCATTCCTGAGCACAGTGAAAGTGATAATAATGTTTTAAATTTCACAAAAATAATATAAAATAAATACCTTGCTAGAAATCTACTGAAATGCTTGTAAAAAGAATAAAATTCATCTCACATGTTTAGAGAGTTACGATTCTTGAACTTATGTGTTCAAGAAGCTGTTGAGAGCCATAAATCACAGAGTGGTTCTCTCTCACACCAGCGTCTCTGACTCCTAGGGTTTATTCAGCGATCAGAATGAGACATTGTGTTAGGGCTAAATTTATTTCAAAGTTTAAATGATATCTTTATAAAATGTAAATGTAATGTATAAAAAATGTATAAAAAAGTCTCTCAAACAGAGGCCCTCGCTCGTGTCTATGCTGCATTCTGACATCCCCTCCTTTCATTTCCAGAGGTAACAGTGACACTGTGAAGTGTATCTCACACTAACTAAAGTTAAAAAACATTCTGTTCTTTATAAGTATATAAAAAATATTCTCTCTCTCATCTAAAAGCATAACCTTAAAAAGTTTGCATTAGATATTTTAAAAGATTGATTAAATTAAATCTTTAAAGTTTCAATACATACTCATCTTCTATTTATCTGTACTTATGTATGATATAAATTTTTTTTTTTTGCTTAACGGTGACCTAAAGTATAATTGTTATTAAACAATGTCTGTTCAAAAACTGTACTTGGTCGTCTTAAATCTCATTTATACGAAAAAGATTCAACCAGCATTTTTTGTCCATGTGGGGGTTTCAACTTTTATGGTGGGGCTTTCCATAGCTATCCCGTACATCTAAACAGAACCATCACAGAAAACTACATTTTCAAAATGTAAACAAAAGTTTTAGCTAAATAAAAACACCTTATTTCCAGAGAGGCAAAGTAGTTCTTTATGCAATGATAAAAACGATCCAAAAAAGCAAATAGTTTAAGTTGTCCTATAACAGCCCCAGGCCCTTCAGTGATAAACTACAGTGTGAACTGAAGCTTCAGGATATAGGGCGACAGACCAGATGAGTCTCGGGGGGGGGGGGAGTCTCTCTGCATTCCAGACTACATCCAAAGTTTACACTAATTTCATTTAAAAGTTTAAATCAAATCTTTAAAATCATATCTTCTTAGAAGATTTATGTATTATTGTTACTAAGCAGCGTCTGTCCAAAAACTTGAGATCTTAGATCTTTTGTCCATACAACATGAAACATGTTGTCAAAGTTTGTCACAATGTTTTTAAGAAATCCTAGGACTTTACATTGCTCTTATTTAGACAAAGTTGTATCATTTGGAAAATCATCACACAATTTGAGAGATGCAATGTGTGATAAGTAAAAATCACCCATCGTATAAGATCATTTTTACTTGTATCTCCCGAACTAGGGTGAAACCCTTTACTGAGAATATACCACCGGCCATCTACTCAAAATATATGTAGAAGTTTCAAATGTTAGCATTTGTTGATGGTGGTCGCATGAACAGACTTTGGGGAGAGCTATATCAGGAAGCTATGCCCTTTGACCTCCTCGATTTAGAGGCTTTTTTGTTAAAGATTTTAGAAGATTCCCATCTAGCGGTGAAATTCTATTTTGCATTTAAACGAATAGTGCTTTCTAGCAGTTCTCCCATCTACTCGTTTTTTCAACTTTGGTAAATGTGCCAAGAATCTATGACAACGTGTCTTCCGATAGCACTTCATCGAGTTTAATTGTACATGTTCTACCGTTATGATGTACTTGTTACATGTTCTACCGTACATGTTCTACCGTTCTATATAATGATTTACACAACCGAGCAATAGACCGTACCTTTGACTTACCCGTCGAGAAGAAAGTAGATTCCTAGATAAAAGCTATCCCGATATTTATTTACATACCGATAAATTAAATTTGAATTTAATTAAAACTTCTCCTGTGGCTCGGCTTAACTATGATCCAGCATTATATTGTACCGTGCAGTGCAGCCTTTCAAATGTGGCGGGGGCAGTATCAACGCCTCCCATATGGTCTAGCGGTTAGGATTCCTGGTTTTCATCCAGGCTGTCCAGGCTGCTACTCAATAGTCGAATAATCATCAATAATAATTTTTAGTAATTCATAGTCTTAGAGGCCTACACGAACTGCAGAAACAAGCAGAATGTGTGAAAACTCAGTTTCAGTACCAAATCATTTTCACAAATACAATTATATTGAATTCAGAAAATTTCACTATGGAATACTTTATCTATCATAATTTCAATTTAGTACGTCATCATTTCAACTTTTCATCTCATAATTATGACGCATAGTCATAATTTCAACTTTTTAAGTCATCATTTCGACTTTTTGTCAATTACGCCTTTTTAATGTTTTAAAGTCATAATTTGGTTGTTGACTATAGTAGTGTTGCACCTGCATGTCCACTAACTCGCTTGTGAGAGTCAGAGTGTGTAAAGTAAGCTCTCATTAGTGTTAGTAGAGTATTACTGGACTGGTAGGGTTAGAATAAGTAATATTACAATAAAATATCTGTTGGTGGGCATCGCGATAAAGAGTTAGCAGATATTAAGCACATATTAAAATTAACATTTTTCAACCGAGCGAGTCTGCGCATGAGAGGCCTTCTTCAACTTTTTAATTCAGAATTACAATGATGCCTTTTTAATGTAATGCTTAAAACGTTTTTTAGTCATAATTTGGTTGTTGACTATAGTAGTGTTGATGATGAAACGTGCTAGTGCTTTTTGTACCTCTCTGGTATTATAGTGTTTCAAGATGGCGGAACGACACGGAAGCCTCCTTGGACTTACCCGCCCCATGTAAATAACAGATAAGAAATGATCTGATTTTAAGAAAGATCATTTTACACCCATGAGGACATATTTATGAATAAAGATGATGATTTTAGCTAATAAAATACCATTTTTCAATCTACACATGAGAGACCTTCAGAAGTCAGAACTTCAGCGGTTTAGGCCCGTTGGCGAAAACACTGCGTGTGTAAGGTAGTTTTCCAGATTTTCACCCAAAATCAAATACTGTATGACACTTTTCAAAGTTAGAATAACCTGTTGTGTTCTGACACAAGGCCATTAACCGGTTCTTTTTGTTTTATAAATGTACTTTGCTTATTTCTAAATATCAACCTGATAAATATGAATTCACGATTAAACAAGATAATTTTTAAGAAAAAACATTTTTAAGAAAAATACAACTAAACCATGATAATGTTTAGTTTAGATGTGGATGATTAAGTTTCAGGCGTAGTGCAACCAGATTTCTCTAACATCTCACTCACAACGCAAAACGTTGTAAATAAACATTTTCAAACTGTAATTTTATTTTATTGATTATGGTGATTTAAAGTTTTTGTTATTAACTAATACCTTTATCTTTTAACTAACATCTAACCCCAAATAAACAGATAATGGAATGTTCACAATCTACATTGTTAGATATTCTCCTATGTATCTAAGTAGTTGTGCTTAAATCTTTGGCTGTATTTTGTCACACCGTAGTGATGCAAAGTTCCACACTCTATGGACTAACTTATCAGACACTCACCACACTGATGTTAACATCACCATATATTGTCTTTTCTACCATGATTGGAGCAACTATTGTCCCACCATTCTTCTGGTCAATTGTGAAGGTAAGCTGATTAGGGATCTGAATTAATAGCCGTCCGAATGATGTAGAATTATTATTATTATTATTATTAGTATTATTATGCTGTCGTTGTAGATGGTTGTTAGGCTGTTGGTTTGTCATGTTTCCAGAATGTGTTTGAATGCTCAGCGTCTGAACGTCACCATCTGTTAAAAAAAAAATTTTTTTTAAGAAGATTGAAGATTGAGAAACATATTCACTACTAACAAAGTAAAATTATAAATCTTTTCCTACGTTTGATATTCTTTTTTCTGATTTTTTTCACTATGGACTTGATCCTTTTTAATGCTGTTTTCTCTCCATATTTATTCTGTAGTTCCTCTACTGTATCTTCCAACCTCCCTGTTGTTCTTCTCCAGCTGTATTAACCAAAGACAAGCAGTTAGAAGAATCAAATGTATGTACAGCAAAAATAAAGTTAACATAAAATAAACACATTCATACACCAGTTCAAAGTCAATGAACCGGCTGATGCTGCAGGTGTTAGAGCACATGATGGCCGGTGAACAGCAGGTTAAACCAGAGTTAAAACAATAGTCTATGTTAGGACAATAGTATCTGATAATAGCTGATAACGGTCAAAGTGCGAGATAAGGTGCAAGTAGCTAAACTAAACATTTCATATTTGACAAATGTTTTGAGAAATGTTAAACAACTACAAAAATAATCAATTTGTTTCTAATTTCTTTTTTTCTAAATTGTGATTTAATGTGAAAGGAGAAGAAACACATAACATGTGTACATGAATGAATGTGTACAATTTAATAAACGTATTTACCTAACATCCATAGCCTTCGTTAAATTAAGACTAAGTTCCTTTTTTTTTGTGGAAAAAGTGAACTTTGGAGCACTTAGCGGGTCAAAAATAAGTGCCATTTGGAACTCTTTTTATCAAAAAAATATATGTTGATAATGATTAGTTATGCCAAATGATAGTTTGGCATGCATGGGATTGGTTGTCCATAGTGAGAGAAATACTTTTATTATAGAAATGGCTATTCTTTATTCTATTCTTTAATCCACAAATAAAATAGGTTTTTATACCTGCTCAAGTACTTCTTGATGAGTTTCTTCTGTATTAAACAGCGAATCTTCTCAGTCAGATCGTCGCAAGATCTCAGGAATCCTCTCACACTGCTCGTGTTCACGCGCTCCATCGCTGCACTTGTGTGTATGACTCGAACGATTCAAACTTCTCTCTGGCGACATGTAGGACTTGTTGGTTATGCAGGAACTAGTTATTTATGGCTTTCCTGAGGCCAACCTCCATACATTCTACACAACAGGGTGGGTGGACCCCAGCCTGATAAATATTTCACGACATTACACGCTCTACTCTAGCTCTACTAGCCTCGGACTGCTGCGCCACTGCAACAAAAGTTGAAAGTCCTGAACCTGACGCAAACTTCTGACCCACAAACTTCTGCGCATTAACGCACAAGGCACGATTGTACCGCAAGGGAGATTCCAGGAACATTGCAGGAGATTCAGGAGACTCTTCGAAAAGCTGAAAAAATGTCGACGCAAAACCTGATGGAGAACGACTCCCCGTTGAGTTCTGGCGATACGGGGTACAATTATCCTCCGGTGTGTGAGTGTGCCACGGGCAAAGAGTGTCGTTTAAGAGCTGCGCTGGACTCTATGTTTAAAGATCATTTTAGAGGCCAAATGGTTGGCTTGATGCACAGGATCATCGACGCTGCGTGTGATATGAAAAAAGATTGTGCGCAGGATACCAAACGTGTGACAAATCTCAAAAATGAAATGGACGTTGTAAGAGGCTTGACAAAGCCATGGCCTGATGTAACGCCCATGTTTTTTAACGGCAAAGAGCCGATCGGCGTAATCCTCAGAAAAGTTCTGGATGTGTTGGGTGGATGTTGCGACGAATTCGAAATCACAGAAATTCTCGCTATATGGACATTTGTAACGGATCTCTGTGTGTCACTGGTGTCAAAAAATGCAAAAACTGACGTTGGTGAATTAGTTGAAAGTCTGGTCAACTATAGCCTGGAGCAAAACATGATAGCCTGCAGAGATTTTCTATTCTGGTTAGACCATCTGTAAATGTCGTTATTGTCGTTTTACTTCAATGTATGAAAGTATAATGTTGAAATAAAATTCTGGTAAAAAATGTCTGAGCTCATAATATTTAGAATAATTCAATATTTCAATATTTGTTTTCTGCATTTTAATTACCGTATTCCCGAGGCGGCAATACAGTTGTATCAAATGATACAACTGTTTTGCCCGCCGTGTACAGAAGAAAGGACATTTTGTGGTGTTGTTCTTGTTCTCATTACATTTTTTAATAAGATGATGCGTTCTGCCATGGATGACTAGACACTAGTCCGGCAGAGAGAAGGGCTTGAGTGGACACGCCCTGTGGTCCCATTTTTATGTCTTCACCCTTTTCCCCGCTTCGCAACTGAGAGCTTTCCACCCCTGCGACATCCGTTTCAGGCCAAACGGAGGAGTTTACTTAAACATGGATATGTCTCACCAGCAACCTCCGGCTTGTCACAATCCTGGCATGCGTCGGGAACAGGAACGCCTTGACACCTTTCAGAATTGGACTCTTGCACCAGTAAGTCCGGCCGAGCTTGCCAAAAGTGGTTTCTACTACCTTGGTCAGGGCGACAGAGTGGCTTGCTTCAGTTGTGGAGGTCAGCTTAGCAACTGGGAACCGGGAGATCGTGCAGTATCAGAGCACCAGAGACATTACCCCAACTGCCCCTTCATTCGAGGTGACCGTGCAGATAATGTACCTTTATCTAGCCTTTTCAATGCATCGGCAATGCAACGGTGTGAAGAAAGGTCGCTCACATTTGTCTACTGGCCCTCAAGAATAACTGTTCGACCAGACCAATTGGCTAAGGCTGGTTTTTACTATGTTGGTCGTAATGATGACGTGAAGTGCTTTTCATGCGATGGTGGACTCAGATGTTGGGAGTCTGGTGATGATCCATGGGTAGAACATGCCAAGTGGTTTCCAAGATGTCAATACCTGCTGCAAGAAAAGGGCCAAGAGTTTGTTCATCAGATTCAAGCAAGATTTCCAAGACTATTTGAGCGGCTATTGACTCATGGAGACAGTGACTCGAGAGAATTTGTGAGAGAACAAGAGAACAATCCTGCTTTGGAGATGGAATTTGAGTGTGGCCTGACGGCCCAGACAAATGAAGCTGCATCCCCGAGTCAAGATCTTTCAGACTTGCCTATGGAGGAACAGTTAAGAAGACTTCAAGAGGAGCGCACATGCAAAGTTTGCATGGATAAGGAAGTAAACATTGTCTTCATCCCCTGTGGTCACCTAGTTGTGTGCAAAGAATGTGCGCCTTCTCTGCGCAAGTGCCCCATATGTAGAGGATTGGTCAAAGACGCCGTCCGTACTTTCCTATCATAAAGTTTTCCTATCATTTGGATTTGCAAATTTACATTTAACTTGATGCATAAAAACAATCCAGTGACAACAGTGACAACAGTTTTTGGATTTACAAACATTTAGAAAGTAGTTAGGATGTGCATGCTTTAAGTTAATGTTTTTTAAGAATAATTTTGCGCAGGCTTTAAGTTAATTTGACCAACAAGATGTTATTTGAAAAGTAAGTTAGTTGAAATTAAAATGTGATAACATTACCGAATTCAGGGGTGTTTAATAGATTCAATAGTGATCAAGCACCCGCTGAGTTTTTCTTCAAACAAAAGTAATTTTGTTGTATGCACAGATTTTGAGGGTCGCTTATAGAAAGAGGCGTCCTTGTCTTTAAAAACATAGAACCAGAGATTAAAATATTAAAATATACATTCTAGCGCTATTTATGGTATAATAATATAATAAATGTCTCTCGTATCAAATCAAGATACAATTCAAGCCAATTCATGCGAATACCGTCGTATATGAACAAAGAGAAGACCTAGAGTTCACTAACATTACAGCTAACTGTAGGAAAAGTGTAAAGAAAACGCCATACAATCACAACCGGCAGTACGGTAAGTGTTACGCTAGCGATGTTAAACAATTTCAAAACAGGGTGTTTCAGAAGAAATGCAAACAAAATCTTTTAAACAAAGTCTTGTTCAAAAACGGTACGCTCCTGTGAAAACTATGTGAACTTTGATGAGGCCGAGAACAATAGCGCTTTTATTTAACAATTATTTTCAATAATATTGAAAAACGGTTCAATAACAATGTTCAAAATAAACAAGAATCTGACTCTAATGCGACTGTGCTTGTTAGATATAATAGTTAGATGATTTATCTAACCATTGAAATTGACGATAGATTAAATATTTCGGCATTCTGCCGAATAAAACAATGGTGTCAAAGTGTGGTCGGAATAAAAAATGAATCAATTCACGTAAAAATACCACGTATCAACCGTAATTCATTAGCTTAACCGTTGTTTAGCGACACACACACAAAATAACAAAATAAGTGTAATAGTTAGACGAGTTTAAACTGTAATAGGTAACAGAAAAAACAGCAATACTCATCTTTCACGTCGATGTTTCGTAGGCATCGCAGAAAGATTCACTCTCATACTAAACACTCTCATACTAGAAGGACCTATAATGTATAGGATACATTCCTAACATGTTTGACCACAGTCTATGTACTTTTTGCAAACTGTACAAAAAGAAACAAGATGTCAATGACAGACATTCAAAAGCTAAAACGGATCACTATAGTGGCTTTCCTGTATTTGTTTTAAATGGCTCATGATGATGAAGAATTAGAATTTACTTTTGTGGAATTTTACCTGCAGGTTTTACCAAAGTCTGGAACTTTGTATCACTACGGTGTGACAAAATACAGCCAAAGATTTAAGCACAACTACTTAGATACATAGGAGAATATCTAACAATGTAGATTGTGAACATTCCATTATCTGTTTATTTGGGGTTAGATGTTAGTTAAAAGATAAAGGTATTAGTTAATAACAAAAACTTTAAATCACCATAATCAATAAAATAAAATTACAGTTTGAAAATGTTTATTTACAACGTTTTGCGTTGTGAGTGAGATGTTAGAGAAATCTGGTTGCACTACGCCTGAAACTTAATCATCCACATCTAAACTAAACATTATCATGGTTTAGTTGTATTTTTCTTAAAAATGTTTTTTCTTAAAAATTATCTTGTTTAATCGTGAATTCATATTTATCAGGTTGATATTTAGAAATAAGCAAAGTACATTTATAAAACAAAAAGAACCGGTTAATGGCCTTGTGTCAGAACACAACAGGTTATTCTAACTTTGAAAAGTGTCATACAGTATTTGATTTTGGGTGAAAATCTGGAAAACTACCTTACACACGCAGTGTTTTCGCCAACGGGCCTAAACCGCTGAAGTTCTGACTTCTGAAGGTCTCTCATGTGTAGATTGAAAAATGGTATTTTATTAGCTAAAATCATCATCTTTATTCATAAATATGTCCTCATGGGTGTAAAATGATCTTTCTTAAAATCAGATCATTTCTTATCTGTTATTTACATGGGGCGGGTAAGTCCAAGGAGGCTTCCGTGTCGTTCCGCCATCTTGAAACACTATAATACCAGAGAGGTACAAAAAGCACTAGCACGTTTCATCATCAACACTACTATAGTCAACAACCAAATTATGACTAAAAAACGTTTTAAGCATTACATTAAAAAGGCGTCATTGTAATTCTGAATTAAAAAGTTGAAGAAGGCCTCTCATGCGCAGACTCGCTCGGTTGAAAAATGTTAATTTTAATATGTGCTTAATATCTGCTAACTCTTTATCGCGATGCCCACCAACAGATATTTTATTGTAATATTACTTATTCTAACCCTACCAGTCCAGTAATACTCTACTAACACTAATGAGAGCTTACTTTACACACTCTGACTCTCACAAGCGAGTTAGTGGACATGCAGGTGCAACACTACTATAGTCAACAACCAAATTATGACTTTAAAACATTAAAAAGGCGTAATTGACAAAAAGTCGAAATGATGACTTAAAAAGTTGAAATTATGACTATGCGTCATAATTATGAGATGAAAAGTTGAAATGATGACGTACTAAATTGAAATTATGATAGATAAAGTATTCCATAGTGAAATTTTCTGAATTCAATATAATTGTATTTGTGAAAATGATTTGGTACTGAAACTGAGTTTTCACACATTCTGCTTGTTTCTGCAGTTCGTGTAGGCCTCTAAGACTATGAATTACTAAAAATTATTATTGATGATTATTCGACTATTGAGTAGCAGCCTGGACAGCCTGGATGAAAACCAGGAATCCTAACCGCTAGACCATATGGGAGGCGTTGATACTGCCCCCGCCACATTTGAAAGGCTGCACTGCACGGTACAATATAATGCTGGATCATAGTTAAGCCGAGCCACAGGAGAAGTTTTAATTAAATTCAAATTTAATTTATCGGTATGTAAATAAATATCGGGATAGCTTTTATCTAGGAATCTACTTTCTTCTCGACGGGTAAGTCAAAGGTACGGTCTATTGCTCGGTTGTGTAAATCATTATATAGAACGGTAGAACATGTACGGTAGAACATGTAACAAGTACATCATAACGGTAGAACATGTACAATTAAACTCGATGAAGTGCTATCGGAAGACACGTTGTCATAGATTCTTGGCACATTTACCAAAGTTGAAAAAACGAGTAGATGGGAGAACTGCTAGAAAGCACTATTCGTTTAAATGCAAAATAGAATTTCACCGCTAGATGGGAATCTTCTAAAATCTTTAACAAAAAAGCCTCTAAATCGAGGAGGTCAAAGGGCATAGCTTCCTGATATAGCTCTCCCCAAAGTCTGTTCATGCGACCACCATCAACAAATGCTAACATTTGAAACTTCTACATATATTTTGAGTAGATGGCCGGTGGTATATTCTCAGTAAAGGGTTTCACCCTAGTTCGGGAGATACAAGTAAAAATGACATTATACGATGGGTGATTTTTACTTATCACACATTGCATCTCTCAAATTGTGTGATGATTTTCCAAATGATACAACTTTGTCTAAATAAGAGCAATGTAAAGTCCTAGGATTTCTTAAAAACATTGTGACAAACTTTGACAACATGTTTCATGTTGTATGGACAAAAGATCTAAGATCTCAAGTTTTTGGACAGACGCTGCTTAGTAACAATAATACATAAATCTTCTAAGAAGATATGATTTTAAAGATTTGATTTAAACTTTTAAATGAAATTAGTGTAAACTTTGGATGTAGTCTGGAATGCAGAGAGACTCCCCCCCCCCGAGACTCATCTGGTCTGTCGCCCTATATCCTGAAGCTTCAGTTCACACTGTAGTTTATCACTGAAGGG
Source organism: Abramis brama (assembly GCA_022829085.1). Taxonomy (NCBI): domain Eukaryota; kingdom Metazoa; phylum Chordata; class Actinopteri; order Cypriniformes; family Leuciscidae; genus Abramis; species Abramis brama. The sequence continues at coordinate 20,265,990 of CM040766.1, read as the reverse complement.
CCTGGGGCTGTTATAGGACAACTTAAACTATTTGCTTTTTTGGATCGTTTTTATCATTGCATAAAGAACTACTTTGCCTCTCTGGAAATAAGGTGTTTTTATTTAGCTAAAACTTTTGTTTACATTTTGAAAATGTAGTTTTCTGTGATGGTTCTGTTTAGATGTACGGGATAGCTATGGAAAGCCCCACCATAAAAGTTGAAACCCCCACATGGACAAAAAATGCTGGTTGAATCTTTTTCGTATAAATGAGATTTAAGACGACCAAGTACAGTTTTTGAACAGACATTGTTTAATAACAATTATACTTTAGGTCACCGTTAAGCAAAAAAAAAAAATTTATATCATACATAAGTACAGATAAATAGAAGATGAGTATGTATTGAAACTTTAAAGATTTAATTTAATCAATCTTTTAAAATATCTAATGCAAACTTTTTAAGGTTATGCTTTTAGATGAGAGAGAGAATATTTTTTATATACTTATAAAGAACAGAATGTTTTTTAACTTTAGTTAGTGTGAGATACACTTCACAGTGTCACTGTTACCTCTGGAAATGAAAGGAGGGGATGTCAGAATGCAGCATAGACACGAGCGAGGGCCTCTGTTTGAGAGACTTTTTTATACATTTTTTATACATTACATTTACATTTTATAAAGATATCATTTAAACTTTGAAATAAATTTAGCCCTAACACAATGTCTCATTCTGATCGCTGAATAAACCCTAGGAGTCAGAGACGCTGGTGTGAGAGAGAACCACTCTGTGATTTATGACTCTCAACAGCTTCTTGAACACATAAGTTCAAGAATCGTAACTCTCTAAACATGTGAGATGAATTTTATTCTTTTTACAAGCATTTCAGTAGATTTCTAGCAAGGTATTTATTTTATATTATTTTTGTGAAATTTAAAACATTATTATCACTTTCACTGTGCTCAGGAATGCGAAGGAGCAGAGTCAGGAAAAAAAAAGTCTTTTCTATTACAACTGCAGTCTCATTCATAGGATGTATGGACATCTATATGTTATGAAACAAATATTTTTTTTAAAAGATATCATTTAAACTTTGAAATTAATTTACCCCCAACACAGCATTCAAAATGTCTCATCCCATCACTGAATACAACCCTCTGAGTCAGAGACGCTGGTGTGAGAGAGAACCACTCTGTGATTTATGTCTTTAAGAGCTTCTTGAACTTGTAAGTTCAAGAGTTGTAACTCTAAACATGTAAGATGAATTTTATTTATTCATCTAAAATAATTGGTTTCAGTATATTTTTATAACCATTTTATTTATACACTTTTAAGGAACAGTATGTTTTTCAACTTTTGTTAGTGTGATATTAGGAAACCCCTTCCTCACTTTCACCGTGCTCTGGTATGCGAAGGAGAGGGGTCAGAGCTCACATGTGAAGGGGCGCGCACAGACACACACACACACACACACACACATGCACACACAGAAACGCGCACGGCTCCTTTACTTTTTGACACACATACATTAGACGCGCTATGTTTTGAGACAGTTTTGTTTATCTAAAACTGAAATACTTGGTTCGGTAGATTTTATAAGTATTTCATTATATACTTTTAAAAAGAACAGAATATTTTTTTCAACTTTAGTTAAATTATTTTTGTGACCCATTCGTATGGAATTGATGTGTTAAGAGCTTCTTCAACTCTCTATAAACATGTAAGATGATTTTTTATAAAACTGAAAGAATTGGTTTTAGTAGATTATAAAGAATAGAATGTTTTTTCAGCTTTTGTTAGTGTGAGATTCACTTGACAGTTACACTGTAAGGAGGGGGGTCAGAGCTCGCAGGAAGAGGACGCGCGCATAGACACACAGACACACACACACACACACAGACACGCGCTCCTTATGTTTTGAAACAGTGTGAGGTCATTCAGGAATGACTATGTGAATTCAGTTGTGTAAAACAATTTTGAATCCATTCATACATTGCATTTTTTGTGGACATCAATGGTATACTTCAACTTTCTAAAATAAGGTAAGATGATTTTATTCAGCTGAATGACTTGGTTTTAGTAAGCTTTTTATTTTATATTCTTTTAAAAAGAACAGAATATTTTTCAACCTTAGTAAAATTATTTTATTTTATATTATACACTTTTAAAGGTATGTTTTTCAACTTTAGTTTAATTATTTTTGTGGGCATCAGTGGTATGGACATTGATGTGTTAATTTTAACTCAGTCATTTTTTATTCATCTAAAACTAAAATAATTGGATCAATAAGATATTTATATTATACTTTTAAGGAACGGTATGTTTTTCAACTTTAGCAAGATATTTTATTTTATATTATACACTTTTAAAGGTATGTTTTCAACTTTTGTTAGTGTGAGATTTCACGATGCAAAGGAGTATGCAAAGGAGGGGGTCAGAGCTCAGACGGAGAGGGGGCGTGCATAGACGCTGGTGAGCTCATACAGGAAAGGAGTGTTTTTGTTTTACCACTTTTAATAATTCATTGATTTTAAAAGCATTATTACAACTTTAAAACATTTTTAAACTTTTAGGATTATAATTTCACCCCCTGATATCTTGATCACTGAAGTCAGAGACCGTCCGACTTACAAACATGTAAGAAGATTTTTATTTTTATTCTTTTTTGTAAGATATACTGTGTAAGCATTCCATTATATACTTTTAAAGGATATAATGTTTTTTTCAACCTTAGATTATATAATTTATATTATAAATTATATAAAGGATAGGAATGTGAAATAACTAAATGTTTTTTTTCAACCTTAAATTGATTTAGATTATACACTTTTAAAGAGTACATTGTTTATGTAATTTTTATCTAAAATAATTGGTTTTAGTAAGCTTTTTAAACGCTTTTTAAAGGTATGTTTTTCAACTTTAGGTTAATTATTTTTGTGGACGTCAATGGTATGGACATACTTTTCAACTCTCTAAAATAATTGGTTTTAGTAGCTTTTTATTTTATACACTTTTATTCATCTAAAATAATTGGTTTCAATGTATGTTTTATTTTAAAGGATGAGATTATTTTGTGTGACATACGCTTCTCACTTTCACTGCAGGTCTCTGACACAAGCCATATAACCACACACACGCACACACACACACATATAACTGGGACAAAGTTCAAACAAACGGCAAAAACATCTGTTCTATTAATATAGGACAAAACTAACCGTCAAAATTATGATTTAGTCCTAGATAGGTCATAGTTCAAAACTAACTGTCAAAAACATGATCGATAGGCTAGCAGGGTCAATAGGTTAATCCCATGACCGCATTCCGGAAGTTCAACCCGTCAATCATAAGGTCACCGGAAGTTCAACCTGCCAAAAGGTCAAAGGTCAAAGTCGTAAATCATTTTGACACAAGCCACCCCATAAGTACTACTAGTGTGCATCATCTCTCTATTTGTGTGTTTAAAAGGAGAAATGGCAGAAGCCAGTATCTCATGGGCTGAGGATCAGTTCTGCTGTTCAGTGTGTCTGGATCTCCTGAAGGATCCAGTGACGATTCCCTGCGGACACAGTTACTGCATGAGCTGCATCTCAGACTACTGGAATCAGGAGGATCAGAAGGGAATCTACAGCTGCCCTCAGTGCAGAAAAACCTCCACACCAAGACCAGTTTTAAGTAAGAATGTGGTGTTTGCTGAAATGGTGGAGAAACTCAAGGCAATGAGACTCCAATCTGTTCCTGCTCCGGTTCCTAGTCCTGCAGTTCCTCACACTGGATCTGGAGATGTGCAGTGCAACTCCTGCACTGGAAATAAACAGAAAGCAGTGAAGTCGTGTCTGGAGTGTCGAAGCTCTTACTGTCAAAATCACCTTGAACAGCATGAGAGTCTCTTCAGAGGTAATATACACAATCTGATGGACGCCACTGGACGACTGCAGGAGATGATCTGCCCTCAACATGGTAAAATGCTGGAGATTTACTGCCGTACCGACCAGCGGTGTATCTGTATGCTGTGTTTGGTGGATGGACACAGAAATCATGACACTGTATCAACTGCAGCAGCGAGGACAGAGAAACAGGTACTGCTTCATACTGGATCTCTTGAATGATCCAACCCCAAACATTTGAATGGTAGTGTAAATGTAATAATTTTTTTGTTTTCTGCAGAGACATTTGGAGGAGAAACATCCAGACGAGAATCCAGCAGAGAGAGAAAGATCTTCAGGCACTGATAGAGGCTGTGGCGTCTCATAAGGTGAGTTTGGAGAAGAAGAGAAGTTTGAGTCTCAGTTTGGACTTTCCTCCAGTGCTGGAGCGCTACTACCCAGCCAGCACAGCCATGTGGGGCCCAAATGGGTTTGACCTGGGCTATCTAACTGGGACCCAGCCAGTTTTGTCCTCGGTTTCCATGTAGGCCCCACATGGGTTTGCCCAGATGAAATGAACACTGCTTAGTGTGCACAGTACAGGCTGTTTAATGTAACACTGAATCAGTGTTGGAGGTAATGAGATTATTAAGTGATTGAATAATGATTGTGCATCATTGATGAACACCTGCTGTTAACAAGCAGAATCACTGAAGCAAAGAGAAACACAATAACTACTTCCAGCCACAACCTTGGATGAAATCAACTGAAGATAAAATACATTACATCTCTCAAGATCTGATTAAACAGCTCCACAAACAGCATTACCAGCTTCACTTATTACTAACCAGACTGACTTTATTTCTGTCAGACGTCTACAGAAAAGTATTAAGAAGAGGTTTAGATGTTGATTACTTATTTGAAAGTAATAGTTTGATTTGATGTTACCATTGTGGCGATCAGTGTGTGCTTTAGTCAGGCTCTTGACTTTTTAACATTAGTTTTTCTCTGGCAGCTGTGTCTGTTTGTTATGGCGAGAACAGCAAGAGAAAATATAATCAGATGCTGTAAGCTGATTGATGATAAGAGTATAATAATCATCATGTAGTGGCTTAGCTCATTGATTATGTGTGAGGTTTATATGGATAGTATGTTATTCATTTTGTTTTATTGTTGTGATTCTACAGCAAGAGAATAATAGAATTTAATCAAAATGTCAAATGATTTTTAACACACCATTTACATATTTTGGGCTCCTGTGAGATTTATTCGCACACAGACATCAAGATTCAGCATATGAATCTCAACAATGGTGACATGCTTCATGGTGCAATGCATTCTGGGAGCTATGGATAAGTTTCGTATGATGCACTCAGAATGCATTGCACTATGAAGCATGTCACCATTGTTGAGATTCATATGCTGATTCTTGATGTCTGTGTGCAAGTAGATCTGTCAGTAGTCCAACATGTGTAAATTGGGTTTTAAAAATAATTTGATGTTCTGATTTAACTGTGCTAGATCTCTTGCTGTAGAATCAAAACAATAAAACAAAATGAATGACATACTACCCGTACAAACCTTACACAAAATATCAGCGAGTTAAGCTACCTCATGATGATTATACTCTTATCATCAATCAGCTTACAGCATCTGATTATATTTTCTCTTGCTGTTCTCATCATAAAAAACAGACACAGCTGCCAGAGAAAAACTAATGTTAAAAAGTCAACAGCCTGACTAAAGCACACACTGATCGCCACAATGGTAACATCAAATCAAACTATTACTTTCAAATAAGTAATCAACATCTAAACCTCTGTTAATTCTCACTAAGAACTTCTGTAGATGTCTGACAGAAATAAAGTCAGTCTGGTTACTAATAAGTGAAGCTGGTAATGCTGTTTGTGGAGTTGTTTAATCAGATCTTGAGAGATGTAATGTATTTTATCTTCAGTTGATTTCATCCAAGGCAGTGGCTGGAAGTAGTTCTTGTGTTTCTCTTTCATTCAGTGATTCTGCTTGTTAACAACAGGTGTTCATCAATAATGCACTATCATTATTCAATCACTTAATTATCTCATTACCTCCAACACTGATTAAGTGTTACATTAAACAGCCTGTAGTGTGCACACTAAGCAGTGTTCATTTCATCTGGGCAAACCCATGTGGGGCCTACATGGAAACCGAGGACAAAACTGGCTGGGTCCCAGTTAGATAGCCCAGGTCAAACCCATTTGGGCCCCACATGGCTGTGCTGGCTGGGTAGATCACTGTGTGATGTGTGTGTAACAGCGCTCTGCACAGACGGCAGTGGAGGACAGTGAGAGGATCTTCACTGAGCTCATCCGCTCCATTGAGAGGCGTCGCTCTGAGGTGACGCAGATGATCAGAGATCAGGAAAGATCTGCAGTGAGTCGAGCTGAAGAACGACTGGAGCGACTGAAGCAGGAGATCGATGATCTGAGGAGGAGAGACGCTGAAATGAATAAGCTTTCACACACACAAGATCATGTTCATTTCCTCCAGGTAACAGAGATCTTCTCAAACACTGAGGTTTTTAACAAACTTCTGGAATTACAGTGAGTTTGTGTTTTTGTCTTTGTGTCTTTAGAGTATGTCGTCTGTCTCTGTTCCTGGATTAACAGACGGCTTCACTGTCAGTTCTCATCTGTCTTTTGATGATGTAGTGAAATCTGTCTCTCAACTCAGAGACAAACTACAGCAGTTCTGCAGTGAGGAGACAGAAAAGATATCTGGAAGAGGTACTTTTATAGTCATTTCATTATTCTCATGTATTAATTACAAATGGGTTCATTTTATTCTTGACAGAGTAATTAAAGTGCATATGTGTTTTGTTTTCCATAGTGAAAACCGTCCAGGTCATTCAGTCTCCTGAATATCAGACCAGAGAGGAGTTTCTACAATGTGAGACACTATGCAAACACACACAAGTCTAAAATCCAGTCTAGCAGGAGAGTTTTTTTTATATATTTTTTTACTTTGTGTAAAGGACTCTATTTTCTGAAGTTAGGTGGAAGGCTAGTCCACTACGGAACCCCGGCAAGAAGTGTGACAGGAGACAGAAGATCGTTTAACTGTTTATCTCTTCAGGATTTGTCAATTTACAAGTCCAGCATTATACTTCCATTAGCCATAACTTCCATAGCTTCCACTTCCATAGCCTGCTCCGTATGCCACCTCGGCTGCATCACAGAAAATGTGCAAGCTGAATCGGGACGCCTCCTCCTTGAAATGTAACAATGGGGAAACACTACCATAGCAAGGTTAGGTAACTTGTGCTCCCACGCTCTCCAGCTCTCAAGAAGATCTGTGGGAAGATAAAACTAAAAGACTAAAACTTTAGCCCTGGTGGTGAAGGGGTTGGCAAACCCTAAAGGGTCATATTGGGATGCCAGGACTTTGTAGATGTGTCTCATTGTCGGGAGACACTCAGTCATCGGCCGGTGCTTGTAACCCAGACGATCATCGAGGCAGTGCCACATCAGGTCTAAAGCTGGCTCCTCTAAAGCTGAAATCACAAGAGTATAGTGCTATGGCTGCAGAAGAATCATTCTGAAATGGTAAGTGCTCAACCACTGAGGGTACATTGCTGGCCCACTGCCATATTTCAAACCCCCCAGAGGCCAGAAAGGATCTCATCTTGTTGACTAAATGCCTGGCTTGTTCCACAGTGGGAAGACTCTGTAGGCAGTTGTCCACATAGAATCTCTGTTCTATGAACTGTCTCACTTCTTCGTTGCCTGCCTGCTGGTCTCTGACATGCTTCTGCAGTTTTTAAGGTCGCACAGCATGGGCTGCAGGTTGTTCCGAAAGGCAAGACTTCCCACTAGTAGACATCAGGCTGATCTCCTTTCCGCATGTTTGCTGCTCTCCAGTAGTACCATGGCTACTTGGTCCTGTCGTGATCACATTACCAGCTTCTCGTTGCGGTAAGGAATAATAGGATCTCGCACTCATGAAAGGGAAGTGAGCAAACACTGTTGAGGTGGTATTTGGTACGGAAGAAGCCTGTCTGATCCCTGGAGAACCCAAACGAGCTGTATATTAACAGCCGCTGGTCCGCCATCTGGTGGGCTCCTTTGCAGTGATTAGACCTCGGTAATCAGATCCAATTAAGAGAAGGGGCTGAATCTTGCTTAATGATGGAAGAGGAATACCCCTTAGGTGACAGTAGCTCAGATGAAGCCTCTTGCTAGGGTATGTCTCTTTCAGCCTGGACTGGGGTGAGAGCTGAAAGTGAACTGACTGTCCATCCAGCTGGGTAATATCATGATGGATGGTATGAAAGGCCATAACCTCCTTCTTTCCTTTTAGTCCTAGCTGCTGGATCGCTGCAGGGAGAATAATGCTGCGCTGTGCACCATCATCAAGGATCGCGTATTGTATAGACTTCTCTCCTTTCCACAGCAGCACAGGGGTGACCTTTAGGAAGACACGTCCTGTATGGCTAGGTGGTGTCACATAGATGCGGTCACTTGATGTTGTAACTGTCAAGTTAAGATGCATGTCCCATTCTTCACATGGTTTTCTCAATGTGCACTCATTACAATTGTTGCTGGTGCATCCGCATTTACAGGATCTCTTACCTTCTTTTATCCAATTGATAAGTCACTCAGGTGGGCATTCAGCCATCTCATTGCACTGAGAGAGGTAGTGCTCTTCACTGTGACAGAATAAACACTGGCGCTTTGTTCTCTTGAATGGTTGCTGGTTTGGAAAAGCCTCTGTTCGGACAGGCTGTACTTCTTTAACCTCCTTGGGCTGATTACTACCATGATAAACTGAGATGGCCCAGGTCTGTGGCTTAATAATAGCAGGAAGCTATCCATGTGGAGCTGGAGCCTTCTCAGTGTGGTAGCCATCTTTGATGAAAGCCGTTGGTCTTTAGTCTTGACTTTCAACCACTCTGCAAGGTTGTACAAATTACATGGATTAAGACTGTCCATACTCAGTCTTCCCCTTAATTGAAGGTTCTTTATGAAAACCATCCTTGTAGTGTTTTTTGGAGTTTATTAAGCAGCCTGTTAACATGATCCGTACAGGTAAGCTCTCTTCCTTGTGGTACCTCCAGAGACATAAGCTTACCCACCAGAAGATCAATGTTAAGAGCAAAGTTATGGAATGCTTTTGAATCTCCAGCCTTGATATCTGGTAAATTCATTAGAGCCACAACGTCACTTTGTGCAAGCTGGTGGGGTTTGTTGTATTGGCGCTGCAGGGCTGCCATGGCTGCTGTGTAAGGTGCAGGGTGGTGACGGCACGCTTGGGCTATCAATTTTGCTTCATCAATGATCAACTACTCCATCCATTTGTAATGTTCTGTGAGCTCAGTGTGGGGGTTCAGCAGATTGTCTAGGGCTATTTATAGATCTGTGAATTCTCTTTCACTGTCGTTCACAAGTTTTGGTAGCGATGGGACTGGGACCGGTTGGAGCGGAGGTGCAGCAGGTGCTGGCTGGTGTACTGAACATGCTTGTGATGGCGGATACAGCACAGTGGGTGCCACTGGAGGAGGATACCAGTTCTGTACTGAAGACTGACTGGGGGGCTGCAGTGTGTAATATCCCATTGTGGCACAATCCCGGGTATGGCCCAGATATAGGTTGGCTCTGTCGCTGGCAATGTGCAGGGATCTGTAATTGGTAACTGGTGGCAGTTTGTGTGTTGTGTCGGGTCAAGGCTATAGACAGCTTCACTGATGTGATGGTTTGATTATAGTAAGCAGGGATGATGTTGCACTGCATGCCGCTGGTGTTTGCTGCTGGCAGCTGGATAAAGGGTTGTGGTCTGGGTGTGCTGTACACCATATGAGCTGTAGTTTCAGATGTCTGCCACCGTACAGATTGATGGGAATCGTCCCTGGGCGCCCCAAGGCATGGAATGAGCATCTCTGTATCCAGTAATGGGATGGCTGGAACTGCAGTAGCCTTTGGCCTGACGATGGGTGATGATGAGTAAGCTTGAGCCTGCTCCATTCGTTCGGAGAAAGGAGAAACAGTGCCACTACTTAACGACTCACACTCTGACTGGCTGTTATCTTGGTGCTGTGGTACTGTAGATGTGTAATGAGAAGAGGGAAGAGATCCCCCAACATCTAGCTGCTCCACAAGGCCGCTGAGCCCCATGTCTATGCCCCCACTGACTATGGCAAGACCTTGTCCATACTGCAGAGATGATGATAACTCGTGCTTTGTCGGCTGAACCCCAGTCGAGGCGGGCTTGGCCTGCCCACTGAAAGTCAATGGTGGCGCTCCATGATCCACCATATATACATAAGGAATTTAGTATAATAATGGTCTGCAACAAATAAATGAAAATAATCATGAACAAATTGCTATAAAACATAGTCAAGTCGTCACCTTTATTTATATAGCGCTTTTTACAATATAGATTGTTTCAAAGCAGCATTACAGTGATAACAGGAAATTAATGCAACAAAGATTGTTTTGGCTTTACAACAGATCTAGAAGAAATAGCATCATAGTCCAGATTAAGTAAATTCAGTGATGGTTAATTTTTGTTGTAAAAAATTATTAGTTATTAATTTAGTTAATTTATCTATATAGCAGCTCAGGAAAAAAACAGTGATGTCATCGTCCAGCTCAGTTCAGTTCTCATACAATGGTCAAGAATATTGTTGAATATTAAGTGTCCATATTTCACACTTGTAACACAAGAAATGTTATTTTAACATGAACAAATAAATGTAAAGGTTTTAGCGTTTATAATAAATTAAATATAGCAACACATTACTATTGTGGAGGTAAAGTCCTGATCAGTAATTACTTTTTACCTCCATGTTTAGCATAGATTTGTAGCAGCGCTAAATTAAATACATAAAAAAAACTTTGGATTATACAACTATTATAGACCCACTAAAGTGTCATATTAATATAGTAAGGTCATGAATGATTATGTGTTTTTCTCCATTAGATTCCCGTCTGTTGACTCTGGATCTGAACTCAGTGAATCGTCGGCTCCGTCTGTCTGAGGGAAACACAGTGATCACTATTGCTGACACATATCAGCCGTATCCTGATCATCCAGACAGATTTGAAGGTTGGTGTCATGCGTTGTGTAGAGAGAGTTTGACTGGACGCTGTTACTGGGAGGTGGAGTGGAGCGGCAGAGGAGAGACATCAGGAGTGGATATATCAGTGGCGTATAAGAGCATCAGGAGGAAGGGAGAGGACCCTCAGTTTGATGCTGGACGTAATAATCAATCCTGGAGATTATACTGCTCTCCTTACTATTGCTCTTTCTGGCACAATAACATTGAGACAGTCCTGCCTGTAGTGTCCAGCCGTAGAATAGGAGTGTATGTGGATCACAGCGCAGGGATTTTGTCCTTCTACAGCGTCTCAGACACAATGAGTCTCATCCACAGAGTCCAGGCCACATTCACTCAGCCGCTCTATGCCATGCTTGGACCATATATATCCTCAAGGGTGAAACTGTGTCGTCTGAACAATTAAATCAGATATTCCATGTATTATTTAGTCTTTTAACATGATTAAAAAGTATCTGTAAGACATCATGGGGCTTATTTTCTAATCCAAAAATTCCATCTGATCCAAATTCCAAATGAGAGTAATTTTTCTCAATAAAATATTATAATGACGGCTGAATAAAAGATAATAAATGTTAAAAATGTGTAGAAATTTGTCAATTTTGTTGAAATTTGATGAAACTTGTTTGACTGTAAGAAGTAGCTTACAGATCTCCCAATAATATATTTTAATAAATACAATGCATTGATTACTCATCAAATGTTGTCTGATATTAATTTAACAAACAACTGTAGACAAACACAATTTAACTAATCTATCTCAGATGTGGAAAATAAATTAAAGGAAACAAAAAAAACTGTGAACTCTGTGAACAAACAAGTGCATCACATGATAAAAATTGCATCACAGTCACTCAGTTAGGTATAGGTTTCTTCGACTTCATGCTGTTCAGACCGATCAGCGGCTGACTTGAAGCAGTGCATACGGGTTAGAAATTTTGTCTGACTTGAGGCAGCACAACTGCACGAACCCCTGCACTGCATTCAGGCCCGAGAAAAATTTGCTAAACGTTTTTTAAACGGAAACAATGGTGCGTTGAACAGCCTGTTCTGATGATGCAAGAGTTGCAACTATGGCAGCTGAGAAGGCCATTCTTTGTGTTCTTTTTGAAGAATTTTCGGAGCCTGATGAAATCAGTAAATACGTGTTTAATACTGCAAAATACACTCGATGTTACAGTCACTGCCCTTGCTGTCCAGAATAAAAGAGAAAACACCCCAATCGAGTGAAGGGATTTGCGGAAACTGTGGTTCCTAATTATTGTGATCCAACATTTGCCTCGCATTTCAGGATAAAAAGACAAACATATCAGGTCAAGAATAATCCACTTTTTACCTCCGAAACTGTGTTATGATCTATATGACCTTATTATTTTTATTGTGAGTATTAGGCTTATCATTATTGCTGATCACTGTTGATATGCCTCATATTTTTACTATAAAAATCTTACGACAAACATTCTAATATCTTCCTGTGTTGAGAATGCCGAGCTGCAGCGGACACATTTGTAGACGACTTTAGTTGGACCCATTGTGCGAGCTGTCTTTAATACCTCGTTGTTTATATACATGTTGCTGCTGATTGGGGTGACATTTTTGACAAACCCACGAAACAAGAAAATGTATCTCAAACACCGTTGCACACCGTTGTTGTTCAACCTGGAAACCGCAGTAAAACCGGTTGCACACCGGTTTGAGCTTGAATGTGCCCCTGATGACGACACAGTTGTTTCACGATTGGCCGGATTCACCTCATGACAACGATCACGTGTGTTTCGTGTTTATTCGAACACCTTCAGTTCCACTTATGCTCACAAATCAGTTTTTTTTTTTATAAAAGTAAAAGCTCTTTTCATGTAGTCGCAGTGTTATATTGTGTCATGTTTATCAAAATAAAACCGATAAAAAATGTAGACCACACTTCATTGATAGTATACTTATGTAGAACTTTATTCTTGTACAAACAGATGCTGTATTTAGCAGTACATAAAGTATTGAATGAAAATGTCTTTGAAAAGTCTGTGTATTTGGCAAATATTGAATTTATTTCACTTCAGCTGTGGTAAAGTATGCAAGCACAGCATGGGAAGCAGATAGTGTCGGACTTAGAATTTTTCAAGAGAGACCGCCCACACATTCTTCTGATTGGCTGTGATATTTTTTAAAATTTATTTTGTCACGTTTCGTTGCTGTGGCTGAAGGGCTGAAATTGCGTTCCAGACAAAAGCTTCATGGACAAAATTCTGAATTTGAAAGGCTATTGATTATTTTCTTAACATGAATCATGTCAAGTCAAGTCAATTTTATTTATATAGCGCTTTTTACAATACAGATTGTATCAAAGCAGCGTCACAGTGATAATATGAAAATAATACAACAAAGTTTGTTTCTAGAAGAAAATTGCATCATCGTCCACCTTAAGTAAGGCAGATTAATAATATTGTTGAATATTAAATGTCCCAAACTAAGCAAGCCAAAAGCCAAGGCAACAGTGGCAAGGAACCAAATAAGTCATCACGCCAGCATGGGGACAAGTTTGTTGAGGATCAGTGTCGATGAGGCCTTCACAGGGCTGATGAGGCTAGCACCTCAGGGATGCGTCATGGATGGGTCCAGGCGCAGGTCCACCATCTGATCTGGATACGGCCGGGGTCCGGCTGACTTCAGTAAACCTCGGAATAAACAGAAAGACTAACATTAGTGTAGATGGCATTCTTCTTATGATGTAACGAGTACATCAGGTGTTGTAGGAAGTGTCCCTGGTTCCGGCTCACCTAATCTATGCAGCCTAAAAATCATTTGGAATTTGGAAACAAAGCTTGTCTATTTCTAAATGTAATCACATGCATCTCTGATGATTATACTGTCCATGTGTTGAAAAAAAGTACATTAAAAACACTCGCAATCGACACACCCCAAAGCGGAGGCGTTATAGCGTTGCCAGCGGCACTGAGCGGAGTTTTGCCGCTGCAGTGGACACACACTATGAGACATGGCGACCGGCGGCGCTGCTAAAGCGGTGACTCTGAATCCACTTGTTGACAAGAAAGGAGGAAAGACCCACATATGGAAATATTTTGGATTAGGCTAATGTCACGTTGCCATAAGGGGCCGTTCACACAGTATGGCAAGCCATTTTAACATTTAATCCTTAAAACCTACTAGTATCTATTTTCATGCTACTACTTATTTTTTTATCCATTAAGTACTAATGCTTATTCATTAGCTACTAGAGCTTATTCTTTAGGTACTAGTGCCTATTCGTTAGATACTAGTGCTTATTCTTTAGGTAGCCTAGGTCAGGTGACTTCACGGAAAGCAGAAAGTGTCTGACTCCACATCTCTCAATCACGGATCAGTGAATCTTTAAAACGCCCCAAATACTTTCAGCTCGATTGACGGATTGTTTGTTTCTTAGCCAACTAAAGAGCAGAAGGTGCTGTTGGTGGTGATTTTCTTGCCTACAGGCAAATTCTGAGTCTGATTCACCTGAGTTCACAGCGGAGAGTATACTCTTCAATGAGGGTTTTAGGCTATTCAAAAGTGTGGTGCTCATTGAGTCTCATTCTGAATGCAGGTAATTGCTGAATTCAACGATGAGAAAACACAGCAAATTTATTGAAATATAAAAAATGAAATTATTCTGAATTCTAAATTTTTTTCATCAGTTTGTCTTCAGTTCTAATGCATTTTTGTCACTATAATAAATCTAATATCCAGAGTTACATTTCTACCTATAGAGATTGCACACATGCTTTTTGTTTTAGCTATATTTAAGTTCCCTTTCAAGGGAACTCGCGTTGCGTCGAGTTTGACGCTATGGGAACGCTTTGCGTGATGACGTCTTGAAGCACATGTAAAATCAGTCCAATGGTGTAGCGGGACGTCAGAGGCGGGTGACGTCACGTACCAGGAAGCTATAAAAGCCGGCCTGAAGCAGGAAACAACAGCTTTCTGAGTCTTCAGTAGCGCTCTGTGTTGAAATCTGTCTGTCTTATTTGGTGTTGTCTGATATATATATATTATTCAGTATGGCGAGCAAGCAGCAGTTTAGAGTGTGTGTCCATCCCTGCCCGCGTTATTTAACGGGAGGTGACACACACACTCTTTGTGTTGTTTGTTTGGGAGAGGAGCATGCCCAGTCAGCACTCGAGGGTGGTGACTGTGAGCATTGCTGTGCGCTTCCTTTGCGTACGCTCCGATCCCGCTTGGCTCGGTTCAATCCCGACCACGTTCCCCAGGGCTTTGGTCCCGCCGCTGCCGAGGCACGGCGTCGATCTCAGACCTGGGGTTCGCAGATGGATCTATCAGTGGATGTTGAGACGGGCTCTGCCTTATCTCAGCCTCCTTCTGATAGATCCAGTGCCTCTCATCAGGGTGTGGAAGCACGCGCTGCGGTTACTTCCCCCCCGATAGAGGCACCAGTACTGCAACTATCCAGCTCTGAGGAGTTGGATGTTGTAAGTATTGATGCTGAGTCTGAGGATTCGCCACCTCAGTCTCATGCTTTTGAAGAACTGCTCGATGTGATCACGAGAGCAGTTGACAGATTGTCTATTGAGTGGCCAGAGGATAGGCAGGACGTTCGTTCAAAAAGCAAACTCGACGAACGCTTCCTGCCATCTCGTGCTCAGCCCCAGCGTAGGAGCCTGCCGTTTTTCCCCGATCTCCACACCGAGGTGTCGAGATCGTGGGGGAGACCAGTCTCTCACAGAGTGTACACACCACACACCTCTCTATATTCATCTATTTCTCAATATAAAGAGCATGGTTATGGGGGGATGCCGAAGGTGGAAGAGACGCTCGCGGGCTATCTCTCTCCAGCAACGGCATCTTCCCTGAAGGCTCCTACACTTCCCTCAAAGCCAGTAAAATTAACATCTTCCCTGATCAATAAATCGTATGCAGCCGCTGGTCAAGCTGCAGCGTGTCTGCATACGATGTCTATTTTACAAGCCTATCAGGCAGAATTATTGGGGGATTTAGAGGAGGGCGGGGGAATCGGTCCCGACACTGTGGCTGAACTGCGCAGAGCCACGGATGTTTCTCTCAGAGCCACCAAGGAGACCGCTAAATCTATCGGGCGGTCTATGGCAGCCCTGGTGGCTACTGAGAGGCATCTGTGGCTCAACCTGAGCGATATTAAGGACAAAGAAAAACATGTTCTGTTAGACGCTCCGGTTTCCACTGCCGGGTTATTTGGGGATGCAGTAAATATTGCGGTTGCAAAATCACAAGAAGCCGCTAAACAAGCAGCTGCTCTCCAAAAGCTTCTCCCCCGCCGTTCTTTCTATGAGGCTGCTGAGCGGGAGCAGCCTCACTCCTCTAAAAAGGGTGCTGAGCATCGTGCCACTCAGAAGCAGAGCGTGTCCTCCCGTGCTCCCCCACAAAAATCTCGGGGACACGGAGGGCGCGCTCAAACCCAGCAGTCTTCGAGGGGTAGAACGGATCTGCGGACCGTTATTACCGCCAAGAAGGCTGCTGGGAAGAAATCCTGACGTCCGAGGGCTCAGGATTAATGAGGGTAGTCCCCCCCGAAGCAGAGCGGTTAACACCTCTTTTTACGGTGCCCGTCTCTCTTCGGTACCCTCAGGGGACCGTTCTGCCAACCCTGCCGCCATCGGTGTTACAGGGCGCAGCGGTCTCCGGCGAGCACATATCTCAAGGACCACCCGGAAACGTAGTGGCCTCGGGATGCCCGCCCCCTCCGAGGAGGGTGTTAGAGCAGTCTGTTCGGTCGCTCCCTGCCGGTGCGCCGTTACAGGGCGTCGAATTGACTGCTCAACAACAACAAAATCCAGAAACCAGTCTCGAGAGGCTGGTACCTCTAGTAGAATCTTTGACAGCGTGGAAGCTACTGTCAAATGTTTCTCGTTGGGTCCTGCAGACCGTGGAAAAAGGGTATCTGATTCAGTTCGGGAAACGCCCACCTCGGTTTATGGGGGTTCTGCCCACTGTGGTGGCCCCCGAGCAGGTTCTGGTTATGGAACAGGAAGTAAACACTCTGTTAGAGAAAGGGGCCATAGAATATGTACCTCCCTCCGACAGGGAAACCGGGTTTTACAGCCGGTACTTCATAGTTCCAAAAAAGGACGGGGGATTGCGTCCCATTTTGGATCTTCGAGTTCTGAACGAGTCAGTCATGCAGCTCAAGTTCAAAATGTTGACATTGAGACAGATCGTGCCACAGATCAGGTCCGAGGACTGGTTTGTCACGATAGATCTCAAGGACGCATATTTCCATGTTTCCATCCGTCCTTGTCATTGGAAGTTCCTGAGGTTTGCTTTCGGGGGCAAAGCATACCAATATCGTGTTCTTCCATTCGGCCTAGCTTTATCACCCCGCACTTTCACCAAATGCATGGATGCAGCTCTGGCGCCTCTGCGCCTTCAGGGGATTCGCATCTTGAACTACATCGACGATTGGTTGATTTTAGCTCAGTCGCATCAGTTGGCGGTTCAACATCGAGATGTTGTTCTCGCCCACATGAAAGAGCTGGGGTTACGGCTGAACGCCAAGAAGAGTGTGCTTTCTCCACTCCAGAGAACCACTTTCCTAGGCGTGGTTTGGGACTCAGTGTCGATGCAGGCGCGCCTGTCACCGCCACGTATAGAGTCCATCCTTGCAGCTGTGAAAAGTGTAAAGCTAGGCCAGCTACTCACTGTCAAACAGTTCCAGAGACTGTTGGGTCTCATGGCAGCAGCTTCCAACGTGATACCTTTTGGACTGCTGCACATGAGGCCCCTGCAGTGGTGGCTCAGGACCAGGGGGTTTTCCCCGAGGGGCAACCCATTTCGCACAATCAAGGTCACGCGGCGATGCCTACGTGCCTTGGTTATGTGGAAGAAACCTTGGTTCCTGTCCCAGGGCCCAGTGTTGGGAGCTTCTTGTCGTCGCAGACTGCTAACGACGGATGCTTCCCTCACGGGTTGGGGAGCGATCCTGGAGGGTCGCTCAGCTCAAGGTCTGTGGGAAGACCATCATCGTTCCTGGCATATCAATCGCCTAGAGATGTTAGCTGTCTTCCGGGCTCTGAGGAGCTTTGTCACAGACCTCAGGGGACACCATGTGTTAGTGCATACGGACAACACGTCGGTAGTCGCCTACATCAACCACCAAGGGGGTTTGCGCTCGCGCCCATTATCAAATCTGGCACGCCATATCCTCTTGTGGTCCCAGGGGAAGTTGCTGTCACTCAGAGCAGCCTACATCCCCGGGGTTCAGAATATAGGAGCAGACACTCTGTCGAGGCAGGGGCCGAGGCCCGGGGAATGGAGGCTCCACCCCGAGGTGGTGGAGCTGATATGGAGGGAGTACGGCCAAGCACAAGTGGATTTGTTTGCGTCTCGAGAGACGTCTCACTGTCCACTTTGGTTCTCCCTCACGCATCCAGCTCCTCTGGGACTGGATGCTATGGTTCAGACGTGGCCGAGGCTACGTCTGTACGCCTTTCCCCCAGTTGCTCTGCTCCCGGGAGTTCTGGAGAGAGTTCGCAGGGACCGGGTTTGCCTGCTTCTAATAGCCCCGCGTTGGCCGGGCAGAGTATGGTTTCCCGATCTGGTCTCCCTCCTCGACGGGCATCCTCTGGAGTTACCCGTCAGGAGAGACCTTCTGTCCCAGGCAGGGGGCTCAATATTTCACCCCCGCCCAGTACTGTGGAACCTGTGGGCTTGGCCTCTGAGGGGGCCCAGCTCATAGAGTCAGGTCTCTCAACTGAGGTTGTTGAGACCATTCTACAGTCCAGAGCTCCCTCCACGAGGAAACTTTATGCCCTGAAGTGGAGAGTATTCACTTCTTGGTGTAGTGACCGTCGGTTGGACCCAGTCCACTGCCCAATTGGTACAGTGCTGGAGTTCCTGCAGGACCGGTTCACTGCAGGTCTGACCCCGTCCACTTTAAAGGTCTATGTGGCGGCCATAGGTGCTTACCACATTCCTTTGGGTGGAATGTCTGTGGGGAAGGACCCTCTGGTATCTCGTTTCCTTCGTGGCACTTGGAGGCTGAGGCCTGCAGTCCGCTCTAGGGTACCGCCATGGGACTTGTCCATTGCTCTACAAGGCCTGTCCCTGGCCCCCTTTGAGCCCATTGAGGAGGTTTCGGAAAAGTTTCTGACTTTGAAAGCTATTTTCCTTCTTGCCATTTCTTCTCTTAAGAGAATTGGGGATATTCAAGCATTGTCGGTTGCTCCGTCCTGCTTAGAGTTTGCTCCGGGTATGGTGAAAGCTTTTCTCCATCCCAGACCGGGTTATGTCCCCAAGGTCCCCACTAATGTGGCCAGACCTATTATTCTGCAGGCCTTCTGTCCTCCTCCCTTCCAGAATGCGGACCAGGAGGCTAATAATTTGCTTTGCCCAGTTCGGGCGTTAGACGCCTACGTCCACAGAGCTGCCCTGTGGCGCAGAAGTGATCAGTTGTTTGTTTGCTTTGGCTCCCCTAACAAGGGAGGGCCGGTGTCTAAGCAAAGAATGAGCAAGTGGGTGGTCGAGGCTATCTCACTTGCTTATGAGGCGGCTGGGCAGCCTTCTCCTTTGGCTGTCCGGTCGCACTCTACAAGGAGTATGGCGGCCTCTAAGGCCCTTATTTCAGGAGTTTCACTTCAGGATGTCTGTGATGCGGCAGGCTGGTCCTCACCGCACACTTTCGTCAGGTTTTACTCTTTGGATCTAGACTCTGCTCCAGGGTCTCATGTTTTGTCATCCTAGTGCTGCTCTTCATGATTTCACACAGGACAGACATTTGTAGCTATGGAGGCGTTGGTATAGACGTTCCCATAGCGTCAAACTCGACGCAACGCGAGTTCCCTTGAAAGGGAACGCTCCGGTTACGACTGTAACCTCGGTTCCCTGAAGAGGGAACGAGCGTTGCGTCACCTTGCCATATCTCCTTCATGCCTGTCAGCACGACTTCAGACTTTACTAAGCTGTTGTTTCCTGCTTCAGGCCGGCTTTTATAGCTTCCTGGTACGTGACGTCACCCGCCTCTGACGTCCCGCTACACCATTGGACTGATTTTACATGTGCTTCAAGACGTCATCACGCAAAGCGTTCCCATAGCGTCAAACTCGACGCAACGCTCGTTCCCTCTTCAGGGAACCGAGGTTACAGTCGTAACCGGAGCGTTTTCTGAGTGTTTCAACAGCAAAGAACTTGATGTTAAAATTCCAATTATTAAGATATTATATAAACTAAAATTAAAATTATTCACAGTCAGGGCTGGACTGGGACAAAAAATCGTCCCTGGCATTTTGGCCCATACTGGCCCACTACATGATATGATCATAAACACCACACATCTTTGCACGCCATTGAATATGTCCTATAACAACTCCTTTTCCTTAAAACCGCTAATGCCATGTAATGAGTGAGTAGGAACGAGCGAGAGTTAATAGATGAAATAACAAAGAAAATTGTAATTTATTAAAACAATTTACTATAAAAAAAACTATACTCCAAAGTGATGAATCCTAAAACAAGCGTTTCTCACAGCATTTTTAGTAAAACTGTGGTGGGTGGACCTCGGGTCCTCTAGGGGGGTTCGGAGGCATGCACCCTCTAAGAAAATTGTGTGCATTTTAATGTTAAATTCATCAATCTGGTGCACTTTGAGAGTTCAAAATTAAAAGCTCCAACCCATATTCAGTGTGCAAATTGAACAAAGAAAAACTCGATCCTCTTTTAGTTAATCTGTCTACATTACTCTAATGATAGTTATAATATTAATCCCATGGTAGTAATAGCCATATGTTGTAAAACAAATGCACTGAGAAATAAAGGAAACTTTTATAATTAGTTTTGTACTAATTTCTATAGGCCTACTTGAAAGTGATAAGCACACATCTTTTATTTTGATGATCCAAGATGGCGCCGCGGATGGCTGCCTCGGTGTTGAGCTCTCCAGTTGTTACACTGTTTTTGTTAGTTTGTCCTGTTTTATGTTTGTCATTCGCTATCAGTTATACCAGGGACGAACTGCTGAACATTCGGCAGTGCACACCAACTGATCACCAACCAGTTTTTGATTCTTCTGGCGTTTTGCGGAACATTGTCGTCGGTTGCGCCGCTGCACTGTGGAAACAGTATAAGACGCGCAGGCGTGGGAAGCGAGCCGGCACACTCGTGAAGCTCAGGCAGCGCGGATTCAGAACGGCGCTGCCTAGCATCCATCTGGCGAATGTCCGCTCTCTCCCTAACAAAATGGACGAACTACTTCTGCTCTCACGCAAAAACAAGGACTTTACCAACTCTGCTGCTCTGTGTTTCACGGAAACCTGGCTGAACGAAGCCATTCCGGACAGCGCGTTACATCTACCGGACTTTCAGCTGTTCAGAGCGGATCGCGATATGGAGTCAACGGGGAAAACGCGCGGTGGTGGGACATGCTTTTACATCAACAGAAGGTGGTGTACTGATGTAACTGTGTTAAGGAAGATGTGCTGTCCTGATGTGGAAGTGCTTTTCATTAACTGTAAGCCGTTCTACTCGCCGCGGGAGTTTTCCTCGCTCGTTCTCATCAGTGTTTACATTCCACCGCAAGCACACGTGAGTACGGCGCTGCAACAGCTGGCTGATCTGATCACAGAAACAGAACAACAACACCCGGACTCTGTTCTTATCATTCTCGGAGACTTTAATCAGGCAAAACTCACACGTGAACTGCCTAAATTCAAACAGCACATTACATGCCCCACCAGAGACAATAATATTTTGGACCATTGCTACACCACAACAAAGGATGCATATCGCTCCGTCGCCAGAGCAGCTCTAGGACTTTCCGATCACTGCCTGGTTCATCTTCTACCAACTTACAGGCAAAAACTTAAAACTGCTAAGCCAGTAATAAGGACTGTAAAGAGATGGACCAACGACACAGAGCAGGTCTTACAAGCCTGTTTTGAATGCACTGACTGGAGTGTTTTTGAAGCTGCTGCCAGCGATCTGGACGAGCTCACAGAGACTGTAACATCATACATCAGTTTCTGTGAGGATTTATGCATCCCTACCAGGACTTACTTATCATTCAACAATGATAAACCATGGTTCACACCAAAACTCAGACAGCTTCGTCAGGTCAAAGAAGATGCCTACAGGAGTGGGGATAGGATCTTGTATAATCAGGCCAGGAACACATTGACAAAGGAGATTGAAGTGGCTAAGAAGAGCTATGCCAAAAAGCTGGAAAACCAGTTTTACTCCAACGACCCTGCATCAGTGTGGAAAGGCCTGAAAGACATTACCAACTACAAGACACCATCCCCCAGCATCGACAGCAACAAGCATCTTGCGAACGAGCTGAATGTCTTTTACTGTAGATTTGAGACCCCCGATCAGACACCCCATACCCGCCCTGACCATCTCTCTACACAGCCATCAACACCTCCAGCCATCCCCCTCCCCTCCCCCCCTGCACTTCAGATCAGTGAGGATAATGTGCGTCAGATCTTCAGGAAACAGAAGAGAAGGAAAGCACCAGGCCCAGACGGTGTTTCACCAGCCTGTCTGAAAACCTGCGCTGACCAGCTGGCCTCTATCTTCTCACTGATCTTCAACAGATCACTGGAGCAGTGCAAAGTCCCTTTCTGCTTTAAACGCTCCACCATCATCCCAATCCCGAAGAAACCAAAGATCACAGGACTCAATGACTACAGACCTGTTGCCTTAACATCTGTGGCCATGAAGTCATTCGAAAGACTGGTGTTAGCATATCTGAAGGACATCACTGGACCCTTGCTGGACCCCCTGCAGTTTGCCTACAGAGCAAACCGGTCTGTGGATGATGTGGTCAATATGGGACTGCATTACACCCTACAACATCTGGACAAACCAGGGACCTATGCAAGGATTCTGTTCGTGGACTTTAGTTCTGCCTTCAACACCATCGTCCCATCACTGCTCCAGACCAAACTGACCCAGCTCTCTGTCCCTAGCTCCATCTGTCAATGGATCACCAGCTTTCTGACAGACAGACAACAGCTAGTCAGAATGGGCAAAATCACGTCCGACAGCCGCACCATCAGCACCGGTGCTCCACAGGGATGTGTTCTCTCACCACTGCTCTTCTCCCTGTACACAAATGACTGCACCTCTAAAGACACCTCTGTCAAGCTCCTGAAGTTTGCGGACGACACTACTGTTATCGGACTCATCCGGAACGGTGACGAGTCTGCGTACAGACAGGAGGTGGAGCAGCTGGCTCTTTGGTGCAGTTATAACAACCTGGAGCTGAACACGCTCAAAACAGTGGAGATGATCGTGGACTTCAGGAGAAACCCCCCTGCACTCCCTTCACTCACCATCATGGACAGAACTGTGACTGCAGTAGAGTCATTCAGGTTCCTGGGCACCACCATCTCTCAGGATCTGAAGTGGGACACTCACATAGACTCTATTGTGAAGAAAGCCCAACAGAGACTGTACTTCCTGCGTCAGCTGAGGAAATTCAACCTGCCACAGGAGCTGCTCGTACAGTTCTACTCAGCTGTCATCCAGTCCATCCTCTGCACTTCCATCACCGTCTGGTTCGGCTCTGCTACCAAACCGACCTCCGTAGACTACAGCGGATAGTTCGGACTGCTGAGCGAATCACTGGCACTACCCTTCCCACACTCAAAGTACTGCACTCATCCAGAGTGAGTAAAAGGGCTCGCAAAATCACTCTGGACCCGTCACACCCAGCACACTTTCTGTTTGAACTGTTACCGTCTGGTCGACGCTACAGAGCACCGAGCACAAAAACAACCAGACACAGGAAAAGTTTCTTTCCCCAGGCCATCTACCTCATGAACACTTAATGTTCCCCTACTGTGGAACAAACATGTGCAATACTTCCCTCAGACATTTCATTATAGCACCTTATAACTTTATATATATTTATAATTTATAATCTTTTATTTTTATTTTATTTTTATTTTTTCTATTTTTTATTTATACCTATGTTACTTGTCACTTGTCTTGTCACTTTATATTGTATGTGTACTGGAAGCTGTCACCAAGACAAATTCCTCGTATGCGCAAGCATACTTGGCAATAAAGCTCTTTCTGATTCTGATTCTGATTCTGATCTTTTATTTTGATGGAAACTGCATCGAGCTTTTATTTTGGCGGAACAAAATCAAAATTGATTTTGGTTTACAAAGGCATCTCATTACAATTCTAGTAAAAATCGGTAATCGTTTAGGCGGCAGGCGTTCAAGGCTGCTGCGGCGCCTGTCACTTTAAGGGATTTTTTTCTCGATTGATTACATTCACTTATTCTCACCAAGAAAGTTATTTTGACAATTGTGTGTAAATTTATCTATCCGGGCGCAAAGAAGATGCAAAAGATAACTCACGCACTGTTTCATAGGCAAGAAAACTAAAGTTATTTTTAATAGCAGTGAGATTATACAGTGGCAGCACTGATCTGTTGTATATAAATGTCATTTATATAGATCAGTGAGTGGTGGCCTATTACAGCTGCAATTTCTTAACTTTGAAACAAAACAATGCAATACGTGTATCATTAAATGTCCGTCTCACCTCAGCAGTCAGGCCCGCCCTGCTGACAACTTCACTGAAATTTTTTGCCGGCCTTCCAGCAAATAATTCATTTATTTTCACACATTTGGTGGCCTCTTCCTCAAGTGCTTGTCGTTTTTTTTCTTTTTCTCAACTTATCGGCCCCTCCTTTACGTTTAGAGATTTTGTTGACTATCATTGCACATCACATAGGCTATTCGCTGCAGTTGTAAAGCGGCCGCTTTGCAAGTCTATAACTTGATTCTGATTGGCCAATGCTCAGTGAACATGTCACATGTGCTCATCACACGTTTAACCTACCTGTCAGTCTTGCAGCTCGCATCAGCTTCATGCGGCCAATGAGAGAGACACATAAGCCCAGAATTGGACTATACAACAATATACTTACGAATATATTGACGATTAATAATTATTTAAAAACAAAATACATCACGCACTGGCCCACACAGACCGCTGCCCAGCGGGAATCTCCCGGTAGTCCCGATGGCCAGTACATGCCTGTTCACAATGCTTCATGGGATGCAAATGCTATTTTATTTGTAATCGTAGATTGTAATGTTGCAATTCACCTTGTTTGATTGGGTTGCTTCATGGTTTTAATGTGCTCAATCCTGCTCAATGTCCTGCAGAGTTTAACTACAACCCAGTTCCACAACACTTGCCTGGAAGTTTCTACACAGCAAAGACCCCAGTTAATTTAAATAATTAAGAAAATCTTTCTTTTTTTCTCAAAAAGCCAAGGGTCAAGAGCCCAATAACAAACACTGATAATCATAATGGTGACTTAAACTTGTGACTCTTTCCTTTGATTCTGCTTGTTAACAGCAGGTGTCTTGACTAATGGTCAAGAATCAGTCAATTAATCTCTTAATTATCTCATTAACTTTAACACTGCTTCAGTTTTCTTTTTAACACTTAAATTTTTTTTTTCTTTCTTTTCTTTTTCTGTGTAGTGAATAGCTGGACCCTCCAGGAGCAGGTTTTGATCACCACTTCCCTATAGGTAAAATATTTCTAAAATCAAGGGCACTGAAAAGAATTGTCTGTCACTGTATTACACTAACTCATTACCATGTTTATACAACATTGCGTGCAAACATTAATTTTACTGGAACATTGTGTGCATAGTTTCTCTAGCTTTGTTTCAGATCTCATCCAACCACATTCCCAAACATAAACTTTCCTAAAAGTTTAGTGCTTGTTCTACTTTATAAAAAGGAAGTTTATATTATTTTAAAATTATTTTTCCACATAGTGCTTGTTTGCATCGGAAAAGATTAATCGTTATAGAAATTCAATCATAATTACTAATAGCATGTTAAAATTAATATGTTGGACTCTGCTTCTGTATTTGGATATATAGCCTTTTTAAACGCACTATGAGATTCCATGTATTGGTATATAGTTGATATGTTCTATGTATATGATGAGTCGATCTATTGGACAGTCATTTATTCTCAGAAATTAGTTTAATTAAATATATAGATAGATGTATATTTTATTTAATCTTGACAATTGATAATTATACTACTGATGTGTTTTGTTTCCATAGTGAAAACCATCCAGGTCATTCAGTTTCCTGAATATCAGACCAGAGAGGAGTTTCTAGAATGTGAGTTACTATGAAAACACACTGTTAGGGGATTTACAATTAAAGACCCAAGAACCATATATGATTAATTTAGACCAGGAGTCATACGTCAGAGTTAGAATTATAATAAATTTAAGAAAAGTTTGACTGAAGATGTTTGCAGTTTCATCAGCTGAAGTCAGCTTCAGGACTCACAAGGAGTTCGTAGGCCGCCTCGCTACAGGCGAGTTACAAAGATCACAGCAGTTATACACTACACCAAGGTTGAATGATTCTCATTGGCTAAGAAATATATAAACATAGTAAATTAAATTGACTGAAGCATATCTTCTCAATCGATTATGCGGGAGACACTCAGACCCTGAAGTTAGGCACGTCGTGACCTTCCAGGTCACAGATCTGCGTTTCTAGTCGCCAACATGTCGAAGAAAACAAGTCACTCAATCTCCGATAATACTTGTTCCTTAACCTGTAACCGAGAATACTAACACACACACACACACACACACACACACACACACACACCGACACGCAGCTTATTCAAGACTGGATTTGGCCGGGCTCTAACTATAAAAAGGAGACTCTTCCCAAAACATCCAGATAATACGTTATTTCTCTTAAGGCGGGCGTACACGGTGCGAGTTCGGACCAGGTTCGGACACTCGGGAGGTCGTGAGATATTCCACACGTTGCGAGTCAGTTTGACGTTGCATCAAAGCAGCTGGTACACGGCACGACTGTCCTGCACAAATTTTATCCCGAGCCGGCAGCAATCACGTAAGCTTTCAAGCTAAACACAGAGACCGTCAATGTTGCATGCAGGCAAAGCTTCAGATAGAAAAAATGACAGAAATGTGTGTGCAAATGATTTGTTGTAAAGCAGAGAACAGTAGCCTTTCAACATAAAAACTTTTACGAGAGAGAGAGAGAGAGAGAGAGAGAAAGAGAGAGAAAGAGAGAGAGAGAGACAGTGTATGCGCACGCTGTATGGTTGCTGCCACTGAGGTATAGCTCCATCGACGTGGTTGTGTATGATTTGGCGATAGGGAACAGCTGGTGAAAATCGGGCCGACTCCCCGAATTTTTTAAACATGTTTAAAAATTATCGGGAGGTCGGGAGGTGCTCATAACATGCTCGGCTTGGCTCGTAATTCCTCTCAGCCGCGACCATGCGAGCATCACCGATTCCACTTGATTTCTCCCGAGTGAAAAAAATCATCTGCGAGCTCATAAAAACAGCAAAAATCGCACAAATAAACTTGATCGGTACAAATAAATTTGATGTCACCATGATTGAGATCAGTGTCTGCTTTAGTTGGACTCATGACCCTTCTGTTTTTAACTTTTGTTTTTCTCTGGCTGCTTTAACTGTATATTTGATACACATTTATTATAGCAATAAATGTTGGAGAAAATATCAGATTGTAGTGAATGTGAAAGACATAATTCACCTTTGTTATTAAGTGTAGTTCTGTACACTGTTTTTCTGCATAACTGTTCAGGGATCGCGGTCCCTTTAAGATGTTGGGAAGGCGTGATGACGCGGGACGCTGTTCAGCGCCATTCATCTGTGGTTTTGTTTACCTTGTAAAATAAACGACACACGCATTCGTGTGCTCAAAGTGAGAAGTTGTCTCTTGCAAATTACTGCAATTTCCACACTGGTGACCCCGACATTAGTCTGCTGGACGTATCCAGAGACACGACGCGATCATGACCGCGAACGCTGTCACCCTCAAACTCCCCGAATTCTGGGAATCGTCAGCATCTGCATGGTTCGCCCAGACTGAAGCGCAGCTCGCGCTGCGTGAGATCACCGCGGATACGACTAAATATTACTACGTTGTGTCCGCTCTCGGAAATTCAACAGCATCCAGGGTGGTTAGCCTTCTTACAAATCCTCCTGAAAATGAGAAGTATAAAGCACTTAAAACCCACCTGTTGAAAACGTTTGAACTGTCGGACACTGAGAGAGCCAGCAGGCTTTTCTCACTTCAAGGACTGGGTGACAGCAAACCGTCCGAGCTCATGGACCATATGCTGGATCTTTTGGGCGAACACAGACCTGACTTTCTTTTCATCCAGCTTTTCCTGCGTCAGCTGCCTTCCCAAATGAGAGCTGCATTAGCCAACACCACAATCACTGACTGTCGTAAACTAGCTGAAGAGGCTGATACATTTTTCCTGGCGAGTCAGGGACATTGTGCGGCCGCATTTTTCCCCGCACATATCTCTTCAGTGACACATGACGACTCCACACTCATTGCTGCGACTACTTCTCGTCGGCAGCAGTTTTCTGGCACCCAACAGCCCATCAGGATTGTGTTTCTATCATGCAAAGTTTGGAACCAAGGCCAACAAATGCCGTCCACCATGCAGTTTCAGTGTTTCGGGAAATGCCAGGGCCGGCGCTCAGTAGTGGCCATGAGTGTCGGCCGAGTAGGCAGGCTGCTTTTCATCTACGATAGCATCTCCGGTCGCCGTTTTCTGTGTGACACGGGAGCACAAAGGAGCGTTCTGCCTGCATCCCGTTTGGACATGGTGACCGACAGCCACGGCCCCCCTATGGAAGCTGCCAACGGTAGCCCCATCCGCACATATGGAACGAGGTATGTCGAACTGTGTTTCGGAGGACAGCAGTTCGGTTGGGACTTTGTTACTGCAAAGGTTGCCGTTCCCCTCCTCGGCGCTGATTTTTTGTGTGCACATGGACTGTTGGTAGATGTTAAGAACCGCCATCTGATTGATGCTGTCACGTTTTGTTCTTATACATGCACGCTCAGCGAGGCTGACCCTGTCCGACTGTCTAACATGCTCTCAGCTTCCGATGACTTCCACCGTCTACTGGCCAGTTTCCCAGCCCTCACTCAGCCCACTTTCTCTGCATCTACTGTGAAGCATGGTGTGGAGCACCATCTTGCCACTGCTGGTCCACCCGTTTACGCCCGCGCTCGGCGCCTCGACCTGACCAAGCTTGCCGTTGCAAAGGCTGAGTTTGCAAACATGGAACGCCTGGGCATAATACGCCGATCCGACAGCCCATGGGCATCACCCCTCCACATTGTCCCCAAACCTGGCAGCGGCTGGTGCCCGTGTGGTGCCCGCTGTGCGACTACCGGCGGCTTAATGAGGCAACGGCACCTGATCGATACCCAGTCCCGAACATACAGGATTTTTCAGCACACCTGGCTGGCAAGGTAATTTTTTCCAAGGTGGACCTCGTCCGGGGATATCATCAGGTGCCGGTACACCCACGGGACATTCCCAAAACAGCAGTGATCACGCCGTTTGGTCTGTTTGAGTTCCTGCGCATGCCGTTCGGCCTTAAAAACGCCGCCCAATCTTTCTAGCGCCTCATGGACTCTGTTTTGCGGGACCTGCCTTTCCTTTTTGTGTACTTGGATGACATCCTGGTAGCAAGCACGTCCAAGTCTCAGCACCTGTCGCACCTCCAAACCCTTTTTGAGCGGCTTAGCCACCATGGACTAATTGTCAACCCCGCCAAGTGCCAGTTTGGTCTCTCCACCATCGACTTCCTAGGACACAGAGTCACTAAGGACGGGGCAGTTCCTCTCCCATCAAAGGTGGAGGCAGTCATACAGTTCCCACGCCCACCCACTGTCAAATCCCTGCAGGAGTTCCTCGGCATGGTAAATTTTTATCACCGCTTCATCCCTCGAGCCGCTCAGCTCATGGGGCCTTTGCATGAGGCCCTGAAGGGTAAACCCAAACACGCTGTGGACTGGACTGAGAGCAGAGTCAAGGCTTTTGATACCACTAAAACAGCACTAGCGAACGCCACCATTGCTGGCGCATCCTTCTACAGCCCCCATTGCCATCACCTCGGACGCCTCGGAGCAGTGGGTAGGCGGGGCCTGGCAGCCGCTGACTTTCTTTAGCCGTCAGCTGCGCCCTTGTGAGCGGAATTACAGCACTTTCGACCGGGAGCTGCTGGGTCTCTACCTCGCCATTAGACACTTTCGTTCGCTGCTAGAAGGCCGACACTTCACTGCTTTTGTGGACCACAAGCCGCTGACTTTTGCCATGGCCAAGGTGGCTGAGCCGTGGTCCGCCCGCCAGCAATGGCATCTGTCTTACATTTCTGAGTTCACCACGGACTTGCAGCACATTGCCGGTAAGAGCAACCACGTGGTGGACTGCCTATCACGGGCCGTGGCAGGGGCAGTCCATCTTGGTTTAGATTACAACCACATGGCCGCGACTCAGACCACAGACCCAGACGTGCAACATCTGAAAAACTCTACTACTGGGCTTCAGATTGAGGACGTGGTTTTTGCCGATGCCGGCACAACGCTCCTGTGTGACATCTCCACAGGTAGTCCTCGGCCAATCGTTCCCTTGGGGTGGAGACGACAAGTGTTTGATGCCATCCATGGTCTCTCCCACCCAGGGGCGAAAGCTTCACAGAGACTTGTTGCAGCTAAATTTGTTTGGCACGGCCTCAAGAAGGACGTTAGGGACTGGGCTAATACCTGTGTTGAGTGCCAACGGGCCAAAGTACACCGCCACACTAAAGCCCCATTAGAATCATTCCCGGTTCCTGAGAGGCGTTTTGACCACGTAAACGTGGACCTGGTTAGTCCTCTGCCCTGCTCTCAAGGTTTCACATATTTGTTAACCATGGTTGACAGGACCACCCGCTGGCCTGAGGCTGTGCCACTGACATCTGTGACGTCTGTCGAGATGACACGGGCATTTATTGGCACCTGGATTGCCCGTTTTGGTACCCCTTCGGACATTTCCTCTGACCGAGGTGCGCAATTCACGTCTGAGCTTTGGGACGCTGTCGCACAGAGCCTCGGAGTGAAACTCCACCGCACGACTGCATATCACCCACAGGCTAACGGACTCTGTGAACGTTTTCATAGGTCGATGAAGGCTTCCCTGCGTGCCAGCCTCAAAGACAGCAACTGGGTCGACAAGCTCCCGTGGGTGATGCTGGGCATCAGGACTGCACCAAAGGAGGACCTTCAGTCCTCATCCGCGGAACTTGTTTACGGACAGCCGCTGCAAGTGCCAGGGGATTTTGTCTCTAACACCTCCGTTCCCTGGTCTGCTTCTCTCCAGCGGTCTACTCTACTGGATAATGCGAGGCTTTTTGCACCCATCCCCACTTCCCGTCACGGCCTCCCTCAGTCGCACATCCCCGCAGGACTTCAAACAGCCGACTATGTTTTCATTCGCCACGATGCCCACAGGGGACCACTACGCCCGCCCTACGAGGGCCCATTCCGGGTTCTGGAGACAGGGGACAAAGACTTTGTGGTGGACAGGGGTGGCAAACCGGAGCGACTCTCCATCGACCGCCTTAAACCGGCTCATTTGGACGTGGCCAGGCCCATTGACCTGGCCCAGCCCCCACGACGCGGACGGCCTCCTGCTCTGCCCCCACCTTGTGCTCCCATCCCACTCAAGCCTCCCACACTCCATGCCCCTCACCCGTGTAATGACGTTACACCAGCTGCATTGGAGTCTCCTCGACCTTCGGTACAGCGTAGTCGTTGTGGCCGGTTGATACGCCCACCTCCACGTTGACTGTTTGGTTTTTCTGTTATGGTGAATTCTGGGGGGACGTGTGTAGTGAATGTGAAAGATATAATTCACCTTTGTTATTAAGTGTAGTTCTGTACACTGTTTTTCTGCATAACTGTTCAGGGATCGCGGTCCCTTTAAGATGTTGGGAAGGCGTGATGACGCGGGACGCTGTTCAGCGCCATTCATCTGTGGTTTTGTTTACCTTGTAAAATAAACGACACACGCATTCGTGTGCTCAAAGTGAGAAGTTGTCTCTTGCAAATTACTGCAATTTCCACAAGATGATCTTGGTCATTCTTTGATGATGTCATCATATTATGACCTGCTTCTCTGATATGACAGTCAAAACTATAAATATATTAGCTTAGATTACATAATATGTAGATGGAGTTTAGCTTTATACAAAGTCTAATTAATGTTGTAATTTTTCACATAACCCTTGAAATATTGTGGCATCAGTATTATAACAATCTGGAAAAAAATATATATATATATATATATATATATATATATATATATATATATATAGTACAGAAAAAGTTTTGAGCTGGTTCATTTTTTTAAGTAGTATAGAGACATCAAGAATCAACATATGATTCTCAACAATGGTGACAACCAACAAAGCCTTTTTGTGACTTTATAGTAGTTCAGATTTTTTTTTCATTGTCACCATTGTTGCGATTCATACACTGATTCTTGATGTCTGAGTGAGTCGATATGATCCTGTCAAAACATTTTCTGTTTAATGACTTCATAAAATCTGAGTATCACAGCACTGCAGGATCACAGCAGTTTTGGCATGCAAAAATTAATACTAATGTTTAACGACTTAATCAGATATTTCACTTCAGGTGGTATTAATAAAGCAGGACACTACATGATGACTATTATAATTAAAAAGTGACCAACATCATCTGATCTGAGTTTCTTTTGGATTCCTACCATAACTAATATGCATCAAAGACACACAGTTAAAGCAGCCAGAGAAAAACTTAAGTTACACACTAAAAGGTCAAGAGCCCAACTAAAGCAAACACTGATCTCCATCATGGTGACATCAAACTTTATTCTTTTCAATAAAGCTTCAACTTCTAAACCTCTGTTAATTCTCAATAAGAACGCTAGTATGAAAGAAATAAAGTCTGGATTGTAATAAGTGAAGATGCTGAGATCCTGAGAGATCTGGTAGTGTTTAATGTTCTGTTGGGGTTTAAAGTGTTTCTGTATGGTGTGTTTCGTGGGTCACCATTGCATTGAAGAGTAGAGCCTGAGCTTCAGATCTTTCACATCTACTGCAGTTAGATTCACCCGTGTTAACTCTAAAAGAATCACTCACATGACCTGTGCACTTGTAATGACACATCAAGGATGTTAAGAGGCTAAAAGCAGGTTTAAAACTTGCCCCTTTGAAGTCAACAGGGTGCAAATTTTAAAAAGAGGATAACATGGTGTAGGCAACACCGATTTTTGTCATTGTTCTCTTTACTGACAGCACTCCAAATTTACCAAAAAAAATTAGCTCAATGTTAAAATTGACCGGAGTTCTCCTTTAATTACTTGCCCTCATGTCGTTCCAAACCGTAAGACTTACGTTCACGTTCATATTCGGAACACAAATAAAAACGTAATTGTGGCGAGCAGGACAAGGCTGGGGGCCGTGGGAGAACGGTGCGAGGCCGATGACGTGATTAATAATGAGCGACACCTGTGAGACGCACCGGTCTTGTATCTCTCATGGAGGAGCGGAAGCATAAAAGGAGGAGCGACGACAGTGGAGATCTAGAGAGGCCAGGCCTGGATTTTATTGGTGTTTTGTTATATGTGACAGCAGTCGTCCGTGAGGGGCAAATAATTAAAGTAATATTCAAAATAATATTATCTAAAGAGGGTTCACACAACATCTGCTCTCGCGTCAACACAACACGCATTCGCTGTGATGCTAATGTGAATGTGCGTTTCAGATCAGTATTTTTGTAAATAAAGTGGTAAATAATATTTTTTTGCAACAAGAAGTTGCGTCACCTCATAAAATTTAGGTTAAACCACTAGTGTCACATGGGTTACTTTAATGATGTTTTTACTACCTTTCTGGGCCTTGAAAGTGAAAGGTTGTGTAGCTGTCAGTGGAGAGAGGGTTTTGAACGACATGAGGGTGAGTAATTAGTGACACAATTTACTTTTTGAGTGAACTAACGCTTTAAATATAAATAGGACTAATTTGCTCTTGACATGAGAATTAAACTGCAAATGTGTTTTGGTGTTCATAGTGAAAACCATCCAGGTCATTCAGTCTCCTGAATATCAGACCAGAGAGGAGATTCTACAGTGTGAGTAACTATGAAAACACACACAAACACAGACTAGATAAATTAATTAGATAACTAGATGACTTAATTGTTCAAAAACATGAGTAAATTAATTAAATTAATTAATCTTTGTGAGCTCCTAGGATAGCTAAAATTGCACCATGGCAATACAGACTTATGTTTTTGGGAGTGATTTTATATTTCTTGTTCAAAATCAATAAAACAAAGTTGAAATATTGAAGTATGGCAAGGTTATAATTTTTTTTGATCAATGATGACTGTCATACTTCATGATTTAGATGCAAATGAAATTTAGATTTAGATTTCAAGGGATTTTGTCATTTTTTAGTGTTTCGGATACAATGAGTCTCATCCACAGAGTCCAGACCACATTCACTCAGTTGCTCTATGCTGGGATTGGAGTTCAAAATGACACAACATTGAAACTGTGTCGTCTAACATTGTAACTAACACTGCCATATCACATGTATAAGCACCACGTTGATGATAGACGATGATAGTCACTTCTTTTCTAATTAATTAATAAACAGCTGATATCTCAGATATGATAACAGGATAGCAAATGAATCATATAATGTTTGTAATGTATGAGTAGAAACTCGTACCTTGTTGGAATGCCAAAAAAAAATGTAATTGAATTCTTTGGTTGGAATTAGATGAAACAAAAGATTTGATGACATTTTTGCCAATGACTGTCAAAAGTAACTTCCATATCTGATTTTAGCGTTGTGTTAATGAATTTGAAAGCTATTTATATCTTAATTATCCCTTTACCTGACAATTAATTTAATTTTATCAATCAATAAATTTACACTAGAAACAACCTTGCTGTGTTATTTTGGTTTAATGCTGTGAAGCTGCTTTGATGCAATCTGTATTGTGAAAAGCGCTATATAAATACACTTGACTTGACTTGACTTGACAATCCAAAAGATTTATCAATAAATAGCTAAAGAAAACCAAGACAGACGTGTTGTCTTCATTCCAGCTCAGATTTTTGGATTCACCGTCAGAATGCGCTATTGGCTATGGATCTCATGAAACGAATTGGGTTTCCTTTATAAATATTATTAAAAAGTTTCCACAGCTAGGTGTCAAAGGTGTTTACTACATGTGTGTTTGATGCATATGTTGCAATTAACCTAAAATATGTCTGGCTATGTCAGACTTTTTTTATTACCATGTTTTCATATCCTTCGTGGCGTATAGTTCTTTAGAGAATACTTTTTTTTCTTAAATCCCTGTTGTAAAATATTTCCGGAAATAAGGTCAATGAAAAAAATGCCTGGCACTGTAACACATTACAGTATGTGTACGTCCTACTGGAACATTTTGTGCCCTCCCTACATTCTTTTCAGATCTCATCCAACTACATTCCTAAACCCCAACTGAAAATTGGAAGTTTATCACTTACTATTTTCCCCACATAGTTATTGTTTGTGCTGGAAAAGTTTAATCTTTTTAAAAATTCAATCATAATTTATTTTGTAAATAAATGTGTTGGATCTGTCACTTTGCTAGCTTCTGTATTCTATATATAATTTTTAAACCTTCAGTATGAGAATGCTATGTTGATATTTGTATTATTTGTGTTCAAGCATACTGTCCTTTAAAACCTGTATTGAGTCAATCTATTGGACATCAGTGAGTCTCTCTCACATTTGCTGCAGTCTCAAACATGATCCAGTTATGATATTGTGATGTAACATGATTTGTATTTTTGGGGGGCACTGATGCTAGTACTATTAAAGGACAGAAATAATACAAAGAGTTCAATCATATTCAGTTCAAGGTATTTCTGCATTTTTCAGCTTACACAACTGTGGCATCCAAAACAGCTTAGTCATAAAAAATAAAAAAAACACGGAAATGAACAAGTTACTGTAAGTCACGCCCTGCAGAAAAACCTGTTTAAGTATATAATCAAAGAAGGTACTGGACTGTCAAGCTCAGTGCGTATCGTCTCTCTGTCTGCGTGTTCATACGGTGAAATGGCAGATGCCAATATTTCAGTGGATCAGTATCAGTTCTGCTGTTCAGTGTGTCTGGATCTCCTGAAGGATCCAGTGACGATTCCCTGTGGACACAGTTACTGCATGGACTGCATCACAGATTGCTGGAATCTGGCGGATCGGAACAGAATCTACAGCTGCCCTCAGTGTAGGAAAACCTACACGCCAAGACCAGTTTTAGGTAAGAATGTGGTGATCGCTGAAATGGTGGAGAAACTCAAGATGACGAGTCTCCAAGCTGCTGCTCCTGTTCTTCCTCCTGTTCCTCCTCGCCGTCATCCTAACACTGGATCTGGAGATGTGCAGTGCGACTCCTGCACTGGAAATAAACAGAAAGCAGTGAAGTCGTGTCTGGAGTGTCGAAGCTCTTACTGTCAAATTCACCTTGAACAGCATGAGAGTCTCTTCAGAGGTAAAGGACACAATCTGATGGACGCCACTGGACGACTGCAGGAGATGATCTGCCCTCGACATGGTAAAATGCTGGAGATTTACTGTCGTACTGACCAGCGGTGTATCTGTATGCTGTGTTTGGTGGATGAACACAAAAACCATGACACTGTATCAATTGCAGCAGCGAGGACAGAGAAACAGGTACACTGCAAAAAGAGATGTGTCAAAAAACAACACATGTGACTGTGTAGATAGCATTTTGACACATGTTGTGTAGATTTTAGCACACAATGTGTGTTAAAATCTAACTCTGGATAGAATAGCACTGGGTGGAGGGCAGTTTGTGTTTATGAAAAAAATTATAGGTATATTTTATATGGTATCCCATAAAATACTCATGAGAAATAATCATGAGAAAAATATGCACAGATGACAATATTATCATCATGGACATGTAAGATTGTTAAGCTCAGCAAGAGTTTAATATTTGAAAGATGAGTGTAATGCATAAAAGTTTAGCATATTGCAATTAACTTAAAATTAATTTTTAAATACACAGTTCATACTGAACCTTACAGACTATGGTATCAAACAGACATCAAGAATCAGCACATGAATCTCAACAATGGTGACAAACAAAAAGCTTCATGCCGCAATACATGCTGGGTGCCACCATAGTACAAATCTCATCCATGACTCCTAGCATGCATTGCGGCATAAAGCTTTTCGTTTGTCAAATTTTCAGAAAACATTTTTTTATTTTATTTATTCTGCACTGCTGGATAGCATGATATAGTGTCACAAGATTGTTATAACTAACAGCACATAAATAAATTTAATGCACACCATCCATATACTCGATAAACTTGATCAGGGGCCGTATTCACAAAGAATTTTAAGGCTAAAAGTAGCTCCTAACTGGCGAATTTAGGAGCAACTCCTAAAAATAATGGGCGTGTCACTCGTAACTTTAGGACTCCTAATTTTTTTGACTAAGAGTAATTCACGAAGTATTTTAGCCCTAAAAGTAGCACCTAAGCCTGGGACAGCTTAAAAGAAGTTGAGAGGACTCCTAACTCACTAAGACCTATTCACAAACCGCTTTTTGTGGCATTTCACGTCGCAATGTTTTGAAATGCGTATGTGCCGGCTACAGGAGCTTCCAATCGCGAGGGAACAGTTTTGCATTGTAGGCATAACTAGGGATGCAATAACGCCACCAACAACAACCAAAACTAGGCTACTTATTGCATGTAAACTAATTGTAACATTTCATTGTGAATCAAATTAAAATGTTCTTCTCTTTGCAAACGTAGGCAGAGGCATATAGTGACAGATTAATTCAATAATGTTGCAAAGATATTGCATCAATCCATATGTTTCATTAGGCTACTAGGCTATTTGTTTTGCCTTACTCTTTATTCATTTAGGCTATTTATTCAGTTATTCATCATCTAACGTCCTTCGCACTACTTGTGTAGCGCACGCATTCTCAGACCTGTCACTCATCATCGTAGGGGAGGTGTTTGGAATCATTCCCGCATTACAATCATCAGCCAATCAAGGTGGTCACTTCAGTCAAGCTCGTGCATGAGTAATGACGTCATCCATAGCAACGAAGACTCACTCTTAGTTTAGGAGTTGTCATATTTCTTTACTAAGAGTAGGTCTGAAAGGCGTTGTGAATAACTTTTAAGAGAAAACTCCTAGCTAAAATCTTTTAGTGCGATTTAGGAGTACTCCTAGTGGTAAGATAAAATGCTTTGTGAATACGGCCCCAGGTCTGAGAATGCGTGCGCTACACAAGTAGTGTGAAGGACGTTAGATGATGAATAACTGAATAAATAGCCTAAATGAATAAAGAGTAAGGCAAAACAAATAGCCTAGTAGCCTAATGAAACATATGGATTGATGCAATATCTTTGCAACATTATTGAATTAATCTGTCACTATATGCCTCTGCCTACATTTTCAAAGAGAAGAACATTTTAATTTGATTCACAATGAAACATTACAATTAGTTTACATGGAATGAGTAGCCTAGTTTTGGTTGTTGTTGGTGGCGTTATTGCATCCCTAGTTATGCCTACAATGCAAAATTGTTCCCTCGCGATTGGAAGCTCCTGTAGCCGCCGCATAAGCATTTCAAAACATCGCAACGTGAAATGCCACAAAAAGCGGTTTGTGAATAGGTCTTAGTGAGTTAGGAGTCCTCTCGACTCCTTTTAAGCTGTCCCAGACTTAGGTACTACTTTTAGGGCTAAAATGCTTCATGAATTACTCTTAGTCAAAAAAATTAGGAGTCCTAAAGTTACGAGTGACACGCCCATTATTTTTAGGAGTTGCTCCTAAATTCGCCAGTTAGGAGCTACTTTTAGCCTTAAAATTCTTTGTGAATACGGCCCCAGATCTGGTTTATTTCTTTGTTCTTGGCTGAACGTGACATTCCTATGGCCTTGTGAGATGGCAAGTGTGTGGAGATGTGGAGATTTCTCAGGTGGAGAGTGCAATGCGGTCCACCTGGCTGGATCGCCTGTGTCTCCAATTCAAGGCCTGAAAGTTCTCGGCCGTGCTTGCTGGAAAGGCTTACAGTGCCACTGGACAGGCTGGTTCCACCTTGCATGCGATGGCCCTCCTGCAAGTACAACAGGCCAAAGAACAAAAAGAGCTGCACAAGGGTAATTTTGAGGGGTGTTAATGCAGGAATAGCATATGGTGACGGACCTCACCCTCAGGGCAACGAAAGTGGGCCCAAGACCCGATTATGTCCGCCTTGTTGGTCCAGGAACACCATCTCTGGCTGAACATGGCTGAGATAAAGGAAGCCGAAAAAGTCACCTTTCTCAATGCCCCCATCTCCCAGGCCAGCCTTTTTGGTGACACTGTTGAGGACTTTTTTCAGTATTACGGAAGCAGATAGAGGCGATCAAGCACACCCTGCCCCAGTGGGATGCTGCTGCCACCAGACCGCCGAGGACTGCCCCTCCATCTGCCCCTCCATCTGCCCATCACTGAGGGCGTCCCCCTATGGCGTCTACATCCTCTGAGGTTGGGCCCGAGCAGCAGCCAACATCCAGGCCGCAATGTCAAGCTAACCGCAGGTAGGCGAAACAGCCCATCTCAGCCACTGCTAAGCCCTCTAAGCAGTCGGAAAAACAATATCTCTGAGATGGCTGACCCAGAGATGGAGGGAGCTGCCCTTCTTCAGGGGATGTTATAGGAGGGCTGGGTGAAAAATCTTCTGTTTTGCATAAAAGAGTTCTGGCCTTTGTTCTGCCAAACATTCCTCAATCTCTGGGTCCCACAAGGTGTGGTTTGATGGTGAGCGAAGCGACACTATGCTTTCTCACTCTCATCCCCTTCTTCTTTTGCCAAAGTGCAAGAGTTTGGGGTTTGAGAATTCAATGCCTCACGCATCTTCAGCCTCGCAGGAACCATGGAAGAGTCACATCACACTCACTGCCTCTACTTCGGGACACTATGCCTCCTGGGTTGAGCCCCAGCCCTCCACCTCGCTGACCCTCCATGGGTGCATCTGTAGTTCCGCTGGTGCCTCTTGCACGTTGTTACAATGGATGCCTCCAGAACAGTTTGTGGTGCAGTATGCAACGTACACGCTGCCTCTGCCTCCTGGACAGGACCTTGAATACACTGGCATTTATGCTGCCTCTGGTTGCTGGCTTGACCTGTTTGCCTATTCAGAGTCCTCCCATTGCTGACTGTTCTATTCCCTGACTGAGGGGACCCTCGGTATGGACACACTGTCACGCACCTGGCCCCAGGGCCTAGGCAAATATGCGTTTCCCTCAGTGAGCCTGCTCACACAGATATTGTGCAAAGTCAGGGTACGAGTACCCTATTTGCTCTCCAGGTGAGTTCCCAGACTGGCGAACCCTGGATGGAGTTTTCTTCCAGGCATCCTTCAGTCCTTCAGTCAGATGTAGTGGAGTCATCTGATACCAGGCTCAGTTCTCAAGACGCATGACCAGTCGGTCAGCCCCTGTACTTGGCTAGACATATGTTGTGATTCCCTCTTGGTAATCAAATATA
Source organism: Abramis brama (assembly GCA_022829085.1). Classification (NCBI taxonomy): domain Eukaryota; kingdom Metazoa; phylum Chordata; class Actinopteri; order Cypriniformes; family Leuciscidae; genus Abramis; species Abramis brama. The sequence goes on along the minus strand of CM040766.1, from coordinate 20,225,609 downwards.
TGTATTCTTCCACGGTACGGTTTTCCTGTCGGTAAACCAGTGTCTTTCCCTGGGTAGATTCCCACCAGCTGGGTAGATTGACCTTCTTCTTTGGAAAGTTCTATCCTTCTGTCCTACCAGGTACAGAGGTCTGTTCGACTTACATGGGGTGCTGAGAAGGGTCAGCAGTAGTAGCGCTTTCCATAAGGACCCCACAACATCAGTCTGTCGATATAACGCTGAATGTTACTGATAGGGAACGTCTTGGCTATTGTTGTAACCCTCTTTCATTGAAGGAGGGAATGGAGACGTGGCCTGCCACCCTGTACCACCACTGAATGAACGGGACCCACATGTCGGCTCTTAAGCACAAACTTGAATGAGTGAGTTGCTGGCAAGCCTATATACCTGTCTGTCCAGGGGAGTGAATTGCCATGTAAATCTCATTCTCCAATGTCCATTGGCTTGTTTTGTTACTACTTGAAGGTGATTAAGATCCCACAACGTCAGTCTGTTGATGTGTCCGTTCCTTCCTTCAGAGAATGAGGATTACAACAGTAACCAAGACAATCTCCATAGTGGTTAAAATGTTATAAACACTAAGTATTTTCTAGCACTAAAAGATAACTAAAAGTGGCAAGTTTATATGCCACTGCCTACCTGAGCATTGTTGTTGACCTGTCTCTTTATGGCCACAGTCTAACCATCTTCTGATAGCAACTTCCAGCAGGGTTTGCCATGTTACATACATCTCATGCCAATTGGATGAATGGTTCACAAGAATGTAGGAAAAGTAGGTTTCACAAGAAATGGAAATACATATATTTCATTTAAGTCACTTGATTAACAAATTGATTATGACCCTGTGTTACAGGGGCAAACATAATTTAGCCCATAATTTAATGTGCAGTAAGTCAAAATTTTATCGCTGATCTTTCACGTCTCTGAAAGCCAATCTGTTTTTGTGCAGAAGAAGTAATCTAAAACACAATAGAGTTGTTAGGTTTGTTAGTACATTAACACAGAAGTTGCATCCCACATGAGAAAACCAGAAAACTTTTTCTCTGGTTTATAAATTTGTATGTTTCCTATAGACACATTTGGAGGAGATGAAGAAGAAAATGAATCAGAAAATCCAGAACAGAGAGAAAGATCTTCAGGAGCTGAAAGAGGCTGTGGCGTCTCATAAGGTGAGAAAGAGCACCAAATCTTGTCATGATTTATTCACTCTAAGCTCTTTTCAATACAACAAAAGTGGATGCAACTTGAAAGCTTTTCAGTGAATAGTGACTTAAATATCAGGCGGTTCTTCACTCAAAACCATATAACTTTAGAAGTCTGGGAATGTATTGCACAAGCTTAGACATTCAACCAAACATCTTTGTGTTCCAGTGAGTATAGTGAGTAAAAGACTCACTATATATTATAGCTACTCAATAATATGAGTAAATGATGACAGAATGTGCATTTGGGTGAAATATTTCTTTAGGATTCTACTCCAATCAGTCAGCAAGGAGCCCATGATTTTAATGTGTGTTCTATAACAGCGCTCTGCACAGACGGCAGTGGAGGACAGTGAGAGGATCTTCACGGAGCTCATTCGCTCCATTGAGAGACGTTGCTCTGAGGTGACGCAGCTGATCAGAGATCAGGAAAGATCTGCAGTGAGTCGAGCTGAAGAACGACTGGAGCGACTGAAGCAGGAGATCGATGATCTGAGGAGGAGAGACGCTGAGCTGAAGAAGCTTTCACACACACAGAATCATGTTCGTTTCCTCCAGGTAACAGAGATCTTCTCAAACACTGAGGTTTGTAACAAACTTCTGGAATTACAGTGAGTTTGTGTTTTTGTGTTTGTGTCTGTAGAGTATGTCATCTGTCTCTGTTCCTGGATTAACAGACGGCATCACTGGTGGTTCTCATCTGCTTTTTGATGATGTAGTGAAATCTGTCTCTCAACTCAGAGACAAACTGCAGCAGTTCTGCAGTGAGGAGACAGAAAAGATATCTGGAGCAGGTAAAACAAAAAAAGAAACATCTCAAAAGTGAACTTACCATCATTACCTGAATATAAAAAAGTAGTATATGTAGGTTGAATTTCCTCTTGATATGAGAATTAAACTGCAGATGTGTTTTGGTGTCCATAGTGAAAACCGTCCAGGTCATTCAGTCTCCTGACTATCAGACCAGAGAGGAGTTTCTACAATGTGAGTTACTATGAAAACACACACAAACACTCAAAGACTTTTCTATAGTAATTAAACGTGATGATCTCAAAAGGGGGGTGTTCAGTAACCAGTTAATTGAAGTGATAACCAAATGTAACCGGTCTTACTCGACACGCTCCAAAATGGATTCGAACTATGGTCTCTGGCATGGGAAGCGGACACGCTAGCTAGGACGCTAAAGACAGCAGCCACTAGCGTCAGTCGCTAGCACGTCTCTCGAGGCCAGGGGAGTGAGGTTTACATGTGCAGCTCTTACTGACCTACATCCCTTCACTCTGTGACCCGTCACGGAAACCAGGGACACAAGTCGGCAGCACAACTTTCGATCAAAATGAGAAAGAAGCGTTTTTTTTTCAAAATTGGTGATTTTCGTTTTTTTGCAGAATCTGTTAGTTGAGATCATGAAGAAGCCTCTCCATGTTTGAGATAGCAGCATTGGTATATTTAAAAGCGTACATTTTGAGTTTGAAATCGGCTTGTTTTTCGGAGATTCTAGCACGCAGTAGGGGCGTGTCATTGTTGGTGTGTATTTCCTTACTGAATAAGCCGGCGTGGCTACTTATTATGCAGCGCTCTGGCCGGCTCTATCTGATTTCAAAATTCAATGAACATGGACGCCAATAACATTACGATGTCCAGCAATCGATTTAAATAGTAGGTTACATGGGGTTTAATTTGTCGTTTAATGAGATGTAGCCTAAGGGGAGACCGGGGATGGTTGTAACACGGGTCAGTTGTAACAATTCCAATCTGTCCAATCAGGAACTAGTTACAAATCACCTGATTCACTTCGCACATCCTCAGTTTAGTTCTTATTCCACATGTGAAAAAGTAGAGCCCTGTGGCAGACACAGCACATGTTAGAGTGGAAAAAACAATTTTGAGATAAGAAAGTTACTTTTTTTACTTTTTTTGTTTTTGTTATGGGAATTTCTGCTTTGTAGTTAAACTCCTCAAACTTTTATTATGTTTATTGTGTGTTTGTGTAGATATTTTCCATGCAAGTTGTTAGTGCTAATGTTTTGCCTGTTAGCTGTAAGGTGAGCTAGTTCATGGCTACATGACTCTGGGTTAGTTGTAACAACAATGAAACATAAAATTTTATTATGGCCAATACTATAGACTTACAGTAACAACCATGCTTACACAAATAGAATGTTCAAGTGTTCAAGTTCATTTTATTATGGTCAATTACTATGACAGAGAAACAACAGAGTCACACACACGCGCGCACACACACACACGCACACACACACACACACACACACACACACACACACACACACACACACACACACACACAATATGTTCAAGTGTTCAATTTGATTATGGCCAAATTCCCAATACTAACACTGGCAGTAACAAACATGCTTACAAACAAACAATGTTTGTGTTCAAGTTCAATTTATAATGGTCAATTACTATGATTGAGAGTGACAAACACACTGAGACTAAGAGTGACACACACATCAGTTATATTGAAAAGTCACTGTTGAATAAAAACCTTTCAAAATATTTTTTTTTGTCAAAATCCTTATTTCATTATGTTACATCACCCCGGTGGATATTATAATGTTACATCTCACCCCAGGGTATGTTACAACTAACCCAGACTATGGGGTGAATTGTAACATTTAACTCCTCGTGTTTGAAACTAAACCATGCATTTTCTGTTTGTGTTGCAAAGATAATAGCTATGTAATTTAATAGCAGACACTTGTAACTAGTTTGGATCACATTTTGAACACACTGACTTCAAAGTACTACAAGCTATAGACAGAAAGGTCAAAATTGTTACAACCATCCCCGGTCTCCCCTACATGTTGTCAGTGCCAATACATAGATCCGCCTTTTTATTAATGTGTATATGAATGGTACAGTGGTAGAGCTTTCGCCAGCCGTGTCAGAGGTTGAGAGTTTGAATCTGCCCTCGTATGGATTTTTTTTTTTTTTCGTATAGTTTTTTTTCTCTCATCAAAACGATTATGTTCATCAGTGGTTGTATATCAAGCAGGGACACGCAAACGTTTGAATTATTTTGTTATTTCAACAGAACGAATAGAGAGTATCCGACCGCAACGCAACGGATTGAAGCGCGCGTCGAGTGAAGACAATGCAGTGTGTGCGCGAGCCACACGAGTAAACACTGTATCTGCGCCACTGATCGCAGCGGCAACGAGCACTTTGATCACTTGATTAAAAAAAAAACACATTTCAGCGCTAGTATCTTATTTAAAAAACGAACGAAATGAATGCTCTGCCAGTTAACTGGAAATGTTTTATTTAGAGAATTGGTAGAATTGGTACATTCAGGGGGGAGGGGGAGACGGGGGAGCTTTACAGGGGGTATGACTTATCTAAATGAGATGTAAATGAGCCCTATTGTCATTCCCAGAAGGGCGAGAACTTGCCAATCTTTAGAAGCAGATTTCTACCATTTCAGTTTTTTTTGAGTGCCTACCTTCAAATGGCCACAACTTCTCCAAATATTATCAGATTTACATGTGTTACACATCGTTGGAAAGCTTGAATACTACACTTTCAGAATATGTGAATAACTCAAAATGCCCCAGAACCGACTTGTGTCCCTACTTTCCGTGACTGGTCACAAATGTCTCCAGTCCTACTTTAACTGCTTATGTTATGACACCTGCAAGTTTATAAACACTTTAGATGTGTTTCTATGGTATCTGTAGTTTCGGACTACAGCTACATTTTGAATAGCATACTTCCCATACTGCTCAGTGTTCATTGCGAAAGCACGTAAACTCCAATCTGGAGTGAATATAAATGATTTCAGACCAGTTCTCCAGAACCAATGGTTGCAATTGAACTGGGTTTGGTTTTATCTATGCTTCTAAAATACCCCCTAATGAGTAGGGGTGTGACGAGATCTCGTGTGACGAGATCTCGCGAGATTAAAACGCGACGAGATTTCTCGTCGAGGTGAAACTTGTCTCGTGAGTTGTTGTGATGTCAGCGTGATGGAGCGTGAGGGTGAAATATTGAAGATGCCCCTGCCACTTTTAAATCATTTGTGTGCCGGGCCAATCACACACACACTCACTGTCTCTCGCTCACTCGCACACACACACACACACACACGCACACTCACTGTTGCTCGCACTCTCACTCACTCGCGCACACTCACTCTCGCTCACACTCAACCCGTCGTGGAGGACCGTTAAAATTAAACATGCTAGTCTTTCTGTCGTGATGTCCTGAAGCATCGCAGACGCGTAGGTTGTCGCCCACTATGACACACTATACGAAATGAAACTACACTATCCCGACGCCCGTTGTCCTTTACGAATCTCTACGAAACGGATCGTGCCAAAATCGCGCTAAAATAGTGTAATCTGAACCAGGCAGGTAATAAACATTTGACCTATCACGCAAAGAACCTATTAAAGCACTAAGACATGGGAACAGTAGCTAACATTCACATATCACAAGTCATATTATCGCACATCGCAGCTTTTCCTCATATCGTGCAGCCCTAGTTACTGCCCAAAGGTCTCAACTGCTGCCAGAAATCGTCGACATGCTTATATTCTTGAAAAACAACATGACCATAATCTTAGTCTGTGTAGTTAATTTATCTCTTTTTCATGCTTGAAGAAAAAATTTGTTTCTGTTTGAACTTGTAGTTTTGAGAGAGCAGTACTTTTATTATGGATACACACTTACTGTTTGCATTTAAAGTGTTATTTCAGTTATTTATATTTATTTTATTTATACTGTTTTATTTTTTTATGTTCGATTTGTGGAAAGGAGTTCGATTTCTCATGTGAAATCGTACAGGGGAGAAGCCAGACGGTAGAGTTTATAGCAAAACATTTTTGCAGTGTTTGCATGTCCTTTACTGCATAGAATTCATTAAAATAGAAGTAAAATAACATTCATTACAAGTTGATTTCAAAATGCACCTAAATTGTTTTGCATTTTGTGATTTTCAGTTGAATAAAAGACTATTTTCCATTCATATTTCATCATTGAGAATGTCTTAAAAATTGTGTAAAAATCTCGTCTTGTCTCGTTCTCGTGAACCCAATCTCGTGTCTCGTCTCGTCTCGTGGAGTAAGCGTCTCGTCTAACACAGTCTCACCCCCAAACGTCACATAATGACGCGTCTTGACCAAACGGCAATATACGACGAAAAGGGTACCCCTACTTTTTCCTACTTCTTTATTTATCATATGTCTACCAATAACTTCTGTAAAGTGATGCATACAAACTTTTTCCTACTTCTTTATTTATCATATGTCTACCAATAACTTCTGTAAAGTTATGTTAATGCTAAAAGTCATACTTTATTATTAAGATGCCTATGTGTTTGTATTCATCAGATTTCCATCAGTTCACTCTGGATCCAAACACAGTGCATCCATGTTTCTACCTGTCTGAGGAGAACAGAGTGATCACTTACACCAACACATACTACAGTTATCCTGATCATCCAGAGCGGTTTGATTACGCTCAGGCGTTGTGCACAGAGGGTGTGTGTGGACGCTGTTATTGGGAGGTCGAGTACAGCGGTAGTGAAGGTGTGTATATAACAGGGGCATATAAGAGCATCAGCAGGAAGGGACAGAGTTTGGACTGTGCATTTGGATGTAATGATCAATCCTGGATATTGTTCTCTTCTCCTTCGAGATGCTCATTTAGGCACAACAACATAAACTCTGATCTCCCTGTAGTGTCCAGCAGTAGAGTAGGAGTGTATGTGGATCACAGCGCAGGGATTTTGTCCTTCTACAGCATCTCAGATACAATGAGACTCATTCACAGAGTCCAGGCCACATTCACTCAGCCGCTCTGTCCGGGGTTTGGATTAGGTGTCCGCTCAATCGCAAAACTGAGTCATCTAAAAGCATCTGTACACAATTAACTAAGTTCAGATCCTACACAGCCGAGTTAAGGCTGCTCTGTGCCTGCTCAAAATTCTGTGTAAAGATGTAATGCCGCATAAAAGCCAGACAAAATAGTGCCTGCTCAGACCCACCTCAGCCACCAGAATCAAAGAGTGATTGGAATTGCTGTGTAAATGCATTTATGGCACCTCTGAGCAGCAATAATGTTAGTGTAAAGAAAGGTACCTACATGCCACTTCAGAAGCGCTCTTGTGCCACCTTTGGAGTGTAAATTTGCCAAAATAATGTAAATGTTAAATAGATTATATAAAAAAATATTTCCATATCACATGTATTAAGTACCATGATAAATCAGCAACGATGAGATGATATTAATTCTCTTGTTTTCTAATTGATAAATTAACAGCTGGAATTCTAAAGATCTCAGATATGATAGCATCTTATTAATCTAAAAATGTATACATGTGAATCGAATTAATTATGTCTTTTGGTGGAATTTGATTGGGTTGTTGTTGGGTTATTGAAAGACGTATATTTTATATGTTGTTTGGTTAAAAAAATCCATACAATTAGTGGACTTAAATTATTTTATTTTGGATTACTTTGAATTTATGTTTGAAAATAATATACCTCATTACCTGCAGTCCAAATGATTGACAAATGAATAAAGGAAAATAAAACCAAGACAGATGTGTTTACACTCCAACGCAGATCTTCTTCTTCACCACCAGGAGGCGCTATCAGCTACGTATCCCATATATCGAGCACAACTGCTCTCCTGCATAATGCATTATAAAAAAATATTAATTAATGTTATTAGAAATGTTGTGGATTATCATAAACAGTAGGAATTATCAGAATTTAGTTAAAGGTGCAGTAAGTGATTTCTGAGAGAGAGAGAGAGAGAGAGAGAGAGAGAGAGAGAGAGAGAGAGAGAGAGAGATTTAAAGACTTTAGAGAGATGGCTGAGAGACATTACAAAATTGAAAATGTCATATTCCAAAAAATAAGTTCTTGTAATTAGATTATATTACATTTTAAAATACTAGTAATCAGACTACATACTTTTTATTGATTACATGATTCATGTTACTCTCACAATGGCAGTAAATTATTCATAATTCATTGATTATGCGTGTTCATGCAATAACGCCTGCTCTTGCGTTAACACAACATGCATGTGTTGAATGCTCGTTGAGATTATTATTTTGTGAATAAAATGGTAAATAGTGTTTTTTTGTGGCACTCGGGTCACTTCATAAAATTGAGGTTAAACCACTGTAGTCACATCACCATTAAGGCCCGTTCACACCAAGGATGATAACGATAACGATAACGATAAAGATATAGTTCTAAAAATCGTTCTCATATTAAAGAATAGCAGAGTTCACACCACAGCTATAACGATATAGAGAAACGATGTCGTTGGGATCACTTTCAGAATGATTTTGTTCCAGCTGTTGAACGATAAAACACTGACAGCCAATCAGAATTTATTCTAATTTAAGGGCTCTCGCATTTAAAATGGCAGACGATATTGTGGAGAAGTTAATCGCCGAGGTCCAGAAAAATCCACCACTGTTTGACAAGTCAAACCCCTTTTCAAGAAAATTGACATGGAAAACAATCAATCATTCCCTCTGAATAAAAGGTCAAATGTTTTACCTCAGGTATCCAGCACTCATTACCACAACATTATCTTGCTTCCTTTGAAGATGCGGTGAAAAAGACTAGGGACCTATTTTAACGATCTGAAACACAAGTATCAAACGCAAAGTACACTTTGAAACTGCAGCGTGCAAGCTTAGAATAAACAGACCGTTATCGTTCATTGGTGTGGAAGCAAATATAGTTATCGTTATAGTTATCTTTATAGTTATCGTTCTTTGTGTGAACAGCCAGCCCGATCTCACGGGAAAACGTACAAATTCTACGAGGTGGCTTATTCGTACGAATTCATACGACCTGACTCGTACGAATTACCTGACTCGTACAAAATCGTACATATTTTACGAATTGGCCAATTCGTATGAATTCATACGAATGACCTACCCCTGACCCCGCCCCTAAACCTACCCATCACGTGGGTTTAGACAAAAATTAGCCAACTTTTTATCATTCGTACAAATTCGTACGAATTGGTCGTGAGATAGCGTTGGAACAGCCAAACCTTAAACTCAAGGTTTATAAAAAAAAACAAATGTAGCAATAAAAATAACTACATGAGGAAATTATGACATGTAGGCTAATCATCTTTTGTTGATTGTTAAAGGAACACGCCACCGTTTTTTGAAATAGGGCTTATTCACCCTCTCCCCTACATTTAGATAAGTGGGCAAACACATTTTTGTCTCAGTGCATGCATTGTCTTAGTCTGGCAGCGCCGCCGCTAGCTTAGCTTAGCATAATGAACGGAATCCTTTGTTGCCGGATAGCATGTTGTGAGTAAAAGTGGTAAAAAAAATATTTAAATAAAACAAATTACTTCTTGTGGCCTGCGTATTCACAACGAGTACATATAGCAATGCAGATATTGACTAGCCGATTTCTTAGGCAGATATTGATTTGGGACTATATTGGGGTGAAGCACAGGCGAAGCACTACTTGGGCGCAGAGATATCAGATATCTTGAGCGCAGAGAAAGCAGATTTCAGGTGTTACGTGACATCTCTGTGCCCAAATAACCCCTATTTCAAAAAACAGTGGCGTGTTCCTTTAACTGGGCTGATTGCGCTAGTGAAATTTTTATGATTTTATAGTACCAATTGTACTGTTTTTGATTATGTTCAGTCATCTTTATGACCCAAATGAGAGTTTGGAAAATTATCCTAAAGACCAGGTAACTTTAAATTACATTCTATTAACTTTACCGGAAGATTGTTGGTTTATAACTTTGAGAGAACCTTGCCAGAAAGTTTTGAGAACGTTCTCTGTTAGCTGGATGTAGCGTATTTGTAACTCTAATCAAAACATCTGCTTCAACTCATCAGCTCGTTCCCTGTTCGTGGTTTCAGTTCAGTTAACATGTATAATGTATGCCTTTGCCTGTATACAAACTTTATTATTCTTTTATCCTAATGTCATCACTACAGCACACACACACACTACCTGGAGTTGTGCCCAGAGTTATATCTCCCTGTTTTTCTCTTTCCATCTGTCTGAACATCTTACATGAGTAGAAACTCCCTCCGTTTGCTTTCACCATCTCGTCTATCTTCTCCAGTAGATCTTCACAGATTTTTGTTCTTCTTCAGTGAATCGTCCCTGTGGAATCAATAGGAGAAACACATGCGGTCCAGGCAGGATCATGATGGAGATGCCGTGTCTGATTTCTCTCTGGATCTCTTCATTAGTGAGTTCAGTATCAAGAAGTCCTGGAGTGTCGATCACAGTAATGTGTCGGCCGTTGATTTCAGATGTTTCTCTCTGAGTCTCTTTAGTTATTGACTGGTGAGATAATTCTGCCTTAAATGCATCTCTTCCTAAGATGTGTTTCCTGTTGAAATTTTACCAACTCCAGTTTTTCCCAGAAGCACAATCCTCAGATCATCTTCACTCTCTGTTGAACCTGTAAAAGAAGAAATGCAGCTGTCTGTCTTTAAAGCTTAAAAAAGTATTTCAAAGGTTTGATTCTGTAATTTGTATTGTGATATTTTCACGAGACAGACTGGGTGCTGCAATAATGCAAAATTATGTAAAACAAAAAAATGCATTGCATTTTTTTTGTTTGTTTGTTTTTTTACAATCAATTATGAAAACCTTTACTAGAGCTCTAAAACAAAAATTTTAATCCAACCTATAATATACACTATATAGTGTTCAATGAACCAAACTCTTCCTGAATGTGAGATTATGGCAGTCCTATAAATTGTACGTAGAAACATTATTAAATTTGGCACCCTGATAGAGGTGGGCATATATAGACCAATGAACAATTCTGGGTTCTCTAGGACCAACTCCGTAGCAGCACTACTAAAATGTATATTCTTTAGATAACTTTTGAATACTATGGCCTAGATACAAAATAATACATAATTTGTTTACTTATGCTGATCACAATACATTCTGAATACTACAGTAGTCACCATTTAAAAAAAAAAATACTGTATATTCCTCCTTAAAATTTTGACTGATTATGCCAAAATTGACTCAGAATCTCTGCACCAACTTGCACAGAAATTAAAACAGAATTTGTGAATTAATGTAATATTTATTAAACATTTGCAAACCCCAATTTTTGAAACTTCTTTTGGATTCACTCATTTAATGCCATTTCTGTTTCTTTTCTTGCTCTGTTATTTTTATATTTTGTATGGAATATTATGTTGTAGTAGTTTAGGCTATCTGAAGTGGAAAGAGATCGACTGAAACATGAAATTGCATCACAGTTTAATGATTTGATGAGATTTGATCAGATTCTAATGAGTCTCTCATCAATGAAATATTTACTGATATTGTTTCTGTTTATCCTCAAAGCTGGTCCATATCTGGATTCAATTTTGATCGTTATTATTGTTCAACACATAGTTCATGAGGGTAAAGTTAAGATGATGCTTTTATTAAATGCATCTTATGAAAGCCCGTTTCCGCCAGAGTTTATGATTTTTTAGTTAAGTTATAATAATCTCTTCCAGTGACATATGTAGCCTAATAATATCAGCAAGTTAAAAGAAAGCGTATAGCCTATTCTGTCATAGTGTTTTGGTTATGTTTGTATAAATAGAAGAATTCTGTGGCTTAATTTGGTGTAGATCACGTGACACTACGGGAAGTAGGAAGAGTACGATTTGTTCACACATGTTCATCGACGCCAGAAAACACCACATCTTTAAATCGATCGACGGATCATTTCAGCCTTTTAAAGAATAAACTCCAGAAATCAAAGACGCAGAACTCGTGGTGATTTCAAAGGTATTTTAGAAGTTTTTATGAATGTTTGTTTCAGATGTGTTTAGTTTCGGTTTTGCGAATCCTTAGAGCGCACTGGTGAAGTGCAGAGTTTGAATGAAAGAGTCAAATCACATGTGAATTCACAGCTGTTATGACTTTCTGCAGATGCAAAATGTGGCAAATTATGTTTGTTTGTTTTTTGTGTGAAAATAAACTTTTCATGTCACAGCTTTTACTTTTGCTCACACCTCACGTGCCTGTGCTCTTTCGGTAGAGCAGAACGTCGTTTTCTTTTCCTAGATCAATTTCATCAGACAACAACACCACCTTTTTTAAGAAATATTAGAAACATTAAGAAACATTAAATTAGTATTACTAGGCTACTTGAATAATTAGAGCTAAAACGTGGCGTCCATGTTTGATTTAAAATGATCATAATCAGAAGAATTATCATATTTTGATGGTTGTGTGTGAAACAAATTACTGACCATTCAGTGTTTTTAAAGAGGTCTGAGATTGATAATGTTACCATGCAACATGTAATTTTTTTGCCCATCTGTTTAACAGCATTAATTTACAGTAGTCTTTAACTCTTTAACACTTTAACCCATGTCAAACTTGCGGCACCTGAATAATAATCACGTCTGCATTCACCTGAACTGATTTGCTGAATCAAAATGCAAGCATGTTCTTGCTCTTCCTATGTACCGTGGGGGGTTGAGCTCGGATCCAGCCTTCTTCGAGGACAGCATGAACTACTAAAGGGGTCCTATAATGCCCTTTTCACAAGATGTAAAATAAATCTCTGATGTCCCCAGAGTGTGTATGTGAAGTTTTAGCTCAAAATACCCCACAGATATATTTTTATGGCATGTTAAAGGGATAGTTCACTTTGAAATTAATTTTTGATATGTTTTAGCTTACCTCAAGGGCATCCAAGATGTAGGTGTCTTTGTTTCCGCAGTAGTTTCAATTTTTATATTTTTAGGTCAAACCGTTCTTGTCTGTCAGTCATATAATGCAGGTCGATGGTCACTGTCTCAAAACCCAAGCACAGAGTCCAAATTAAAACAATTCCCCATCGTCCAAATTAAACAATTCCCCATCGTAAGTACACATTGATGGCCTAAGACACGAAACGAGCGGTTTGTGTGAGAAAACGAACAGTATTTATATCGTTGTTATCTCTTGAACACAGCACACGTCCAAATGATCTGACGGCGCGGGTGGGTATAGATATATAAATAGATGTCGCCTTGGCTACGGTTTCGTTCCAATGAACTGCAGTAGCCAAGGCGACATCTATTTATATATCTATACCCGCCCGCGCCGTCAGATCATTTGGACGTGTGCTGTGTTCAAGAGATAACAACGATATAAATACTGTTCGTTTTCTCACACAAACCGCTCGTTTCGTGTCTTAGGCCATCAATGTGTACTTACGATGGGGAATTGTTTAATTTGGACGATGGGGAATTGTTTTAATTTGGACTCTGTGCTTGGGTTTTGAGACAGTGACCATCGACCTGCATTATATGACTGACAGACAAGAACGGTTTGACCTAAAAATATCAAAATTGAAACTACTGCAGAAACAAAGACACCTACATCTTGGATGCCCTTGAGGTAAGCTAAAACATATCAAAAATTAATTTCAAAGTGAACTATCCCTTTAAAATTGTCACTTTTTGAGGGTGTTCCTTTAAATGCAAATGAGCTGCTGCTCCCGCAAAGAGGGCGGAGCTTCAAGAGTATGTTAGCAGCTTTACCTCACGCAGACACACTGAAAATTTCAAAAACTTTTAGCCTTTTATGTTCAAACTGGAGTTGGAAAAAAATGGAGAGACTCCAGAAGAAGTGACAACATGTAGAGTGCAACGGAAACATTTCTGAATGGTTAGTTGATGAATTTATGTAGCTTATGTGTAGTTGTCTTCTAGTCATTGATTAGCATATTCTGTCATGATATTCTATAAATCGCATTCCCGGTGCAGGGTTTATGTAAATTTTAAGGTTTGTGATGTCACTAACCTGTGAAGAAGTTCATTATAATCTTGTCTACTTGTTGTAAAGTAAAGGTGAACTAAGTAACTTTTTTATCTTAACCGAACAGCTTTGGAGTCATTGAAATGGTTATATGACTGTTTTCGGGTTGAATGGTGGTCTTCTCGCACCCCTCGAGCGCCTGTGAGACAAAAAACACCCTTGCAACTTTGGGCCGGCGGGCTAGCCTTATATGCTAGCCTTCTGTGTATTATACATACCTCAGTGGACATGGCTCCGTGCGTTCGCCGGGTTCTTTGAAAACAAATGCACATGACGAGCGGGAGAAGATGGGAGGGGGGAGAGTCGCCAACGAGTTTTGACGACAGTGTTGTCAAATATCTATTCCGAAGCTGTAGGGGGAGCTCTATAGAGAAACCCGCGAGAAAACAGCGAAGAAATCGGCAAAGCTGCATAATGCTGCTTTAAAAAGTGATTTCTGTAAAGTAAAATATCTCCCTTTGCTTTGAACTTTGAGCGTCGTAACTTTGCAGATGTTGTTTATGCTTAAACAGCAACATTACACACTAACTAAAGTTAGTGAAATCATTATCAAGCACCCCTTTAAGACTGGATTGGCAGGCGTACTCATGAAAGGACCACAGTAAACTAATGAACTGCTCTCTCTCTCTGTGTGTTTATACAGTGAAATGGCAGAAGCCAATATTTCAGTGGATCAGGATCAGTTCTGCTGTTCAGTGTGTCTGGATCTACTGAATGATCCAGTGACGATTCCCTGTGGACACAGTTACTGTATGAGCTGCATCTCAGACTACTGGGATCAGGAGAGAATCTGCAGATGTCCTTTATGCAACCAGACCTTCACACCAAGACCTGTTTTAGGTAAGAATGTGGTGTTTGCTGAAATGGTGGAGAAACTGAAGACGAGACTCCAAGCTGCTGCTCCTGCGGTTCCTCACACTGGATCTGGAGATGTGGAGTGCGACTCCTGCACTGGAAATAAACAGAAAGCAGTGAAGTCGTGTCTGGAGTGTCGAAGCTCTTACTGTCAAAATCACCTTGAACAGCATGAGAGTCTCTTCAGAGGTAAAGGACACAATCTGATGGACGCCACTGGACGACTGCAGGAGATGATCTGCCCTCAACATGGTAAAATGCTGGAGATTTACTGCCGTACCGACCAGCGGTGTATCTGTATGCTGTGTTTGGTGGATGAACACAAAAATCATGACACTGTATCAACTGCAGCAGTGAGGACAGAGGAACAGGTACTGCTTCATACTATGGGTGTCAAGTGTTGTTTTCTAACTGTGCGCTTTCCCACACTTTAAGAAGATAGGTTCTCACTATTTTAAGCTGTAAACTGGATTCCACTCAATGATTAGGCCTTGTGACTTATTTCCATCCATTTATTTATTATAGCATTCACGTAGTGAAAAACCTTTAAACAAATAAACATACATACAATGTTAATCCCCAGCAAATCCAATAAAGTGCATAAATTGGCAGGTTTACCATGACTTAATTTTAATTCTTGCACATAGGTCTGAGTTGGTAAATACTACACATTCAATTAAAGCTGGTAGGTATTATACAGCCCAATGACAATAAATTACATACATCATTTATTTTACATTTAAAGTACAAAATAAATGCATTTAATAGCTTTTACAGATTTGTAGTTTAATTTACAGAATTTTAACCATAAAGGCTATGAAATTACTTCTGCTTTTAACCATATTTATGAATTGCTATTTTAATAATTAAACAATCTATATTCAATTATAGTTGAATCACCTAAGTTTTTATTTCTATTCATATCAAATGGGTTTTAAGCAGTATTTCATATTATTTGAAGTATTTAAACAACTGCCCAAATCGTGAGTTACCAAATTAAACCAATCAAATAAGGTAAACTAAGTAAATTAAATTTAAATAAATGTTAAAGGACAAGTTCGGTATTTTACACTTAAAGCCCTGTTTTCAGATCGTTTCTGATGAAATAGAACGGTTAAGATTAAAATTTGGACACATGCTTCTGTCCCGAGAATTTTCGGTTTCATTCGCTTTCCCCCCGACCTCCACAATGGCTGCATATGTGCACTGGAACAATCCTTCCTAAAACGCATTAAACTTTTGATTACAAAGACGTGAAACTCACCGAGTGGTCAGGGGTGTTCACTGATATGCTCACACAAAAATCGCTGCAAAAGATGCTTTTTATCAGGTTTTATCGTAGTTTTTGTCCAACTCCATTGACTTGTATTGGATGAGCTGTGTGAGGTACGGTATTACTCCGCCGCTTCTTCTTCGGCTTCTTCTGTGTATTCAATGAAACATAGATATCATAAAGGCGAGATGTCTCGTGCGCGCTGCTGGCCAATGGAGGTCGACGTCCGCACACGGCGGCCATCTTACCACAGTGTGCTCGCTCACTCGTAACATGGTGCATGTACTTTTAAATAACCATAACTTGCTCAATTTTCTACCGATTTTCAAACGGTTTGGTTTGTTATAAACGTCAGAGATGTAGTTATGACACTGCATACATATGAATAATTATAACATACATGTTCAAGCATTCGGAATTATAGCCACGTTAATAACGTTTGTAAGAAACCAAACCGTTTGTAAATCCGTCAAGATTTCAGCGAGATAAGAGGATTTGTGTGCGTGCTGATCACTCACCTTAATTCACTGCTTCCCTGTGGTAAGATGACCGCCGGTGATGCCGGAAGTGACTCCACCTTAAGACATCTAGCCTTTATATGATATCTATGCAATGAAATGCCAGTGGTTTGCTTGCAATTGGCAAAGGTGCATTATCGCCACCAACTGGGCTGGAGTGTCTATTATTCAAGCTCTCAACGGAAGAATCTACGGGTGTGTTACGTTTGGAAAAATAGATCCACAGTTTTACAACGAATGGTAAAACACCTGTTGGAAAGCATCTTTTGCAGCAATTTTTGTGTGAGCTTATCAGTGAACACCCCTGACCACTCGGTGAGTTTCACGTCTTTGTAAACGAAAGTTGAATGCGTTTTATGAAGGATTGTTCCAGTGCCCATAGGCTGCCATTGTGTTAGTGGGGGGGAAAGCGAAATAAACCTAAAATTCTCGGGACAGCAGCATGTGACCAAATTTTAATCTTAACCGTTCTATTTCATCAGAAACGATCCGTAAACAGGGCTTTAAGTGTAAAATACCGAACTTACCCTTTAACAAATTCTAAATGTTAAAAAAAGCATAAACATATACATATACGAATAGGCATATTTTAATACACTGACTACACCAATAAACACCTGTAAGTTAAAATACACTACTTAAGAACATGGTGCGATTTACAGAGCGTCATTAAATGCTATTTTCACATGCTGATAACAGCAACTAGCAAGCATGACAAAGTTCATTTCTTAAACCAGCAGAGCTTCAGAGCTTACCGGCTGTCCCTTCAGAGTTCTTTAGTGAGTTCCCGATCCCGCACAGTGATTAAATCAGACATCAAGCTCTAATACTCGAGCCAGCGCTGCTCTCTGCCATAGGGTCAGCTCCCAGTGCACACAAACAATAGCAACGGTGCATTTCCTTATCCGGCCTGGGACGCGCAGTGGATTGCAGATTAGCTTCACCTGGTACTAATGAGGAAATGCGGGGTGACGGGCGGTTTGCCGCAACAATAAAAGAAGTATATACTTGAACTTCCTTTTTTAAGTCAACTGTTATGCGATTAAAGTCATGTCGACGTTGACTAATCGCTGATGACGTCATTATAAAAATTCAATAAATGGAAATGCTTTGCAACATGCCACAATTTGCAACTAGAGGCTAAAGTTTGTGAACAAATTTTGATGTTGGCTTGAGAAGCCTGAACCTCGAGCTGAGGCTTGAACTCGTGTCGCCTTGTGAACAGCTTACTTCAAAAACAGAAAGGACTATATGCTGGAACTTTCCAGTTTTTAAGCAATAAACTGTGTTAACACTAGAACTACCGGAATTCCATAACAACTAGAACGACCATAGCGGTCATTCTGACCGTTCATACTTTGACGTTCATATGGCTGTACTGAACGTCATTTTCGTCATGTCATATCTATTGTACATGTTAACCTTCTCTTTTCCAATGAAGCTTTTAATTCCTGTCGTCATAGCCCTTAAAACAAGCACAAAAGAAAGATTGCCCCGAAAGGTGCTGCCTCTATTTGAGGAACGTGAATAGTGAATAGACATGCACAAAAGTTAGGAAACGTCAAAGCTTCATACCGTTTAGTACAGCCCTGTTTGTAAATAAGTTCAATAATCAATACCAAATCTAAAAACAAATGGATCTACAATGATAGGTAATAATAAACAGGACACAATTTTAATTCAAATGAATGTGAAAATGTATACAAACAGGCTAAGAAAAAACATGAACATTAGCTAAACAAGAAAACGAACTGCTTTAGAACGATTAGTTTCAGTGAACAAAAAATATTAACGAACAAAATCAGGTTAACTGCCCATTTGAACGGCGCAAACACCCCGCATCATTGACGCTTACGCACATTCCACACAGGTAAACACCGCCTTTTGTGTGCAGCTCCCACACACTTTGTGACATTTGGCACATATATATCCTTGGTTTTATTTTGTTTGCAGTTCCTCCAGTTGTATGGCACATATTTTTATCAGACACATATTTAGGAAAAGTCAGAGTCCTACAGCCACATTTATTTTATTTTAACAAAGTTATTACACTGTAAAATTTAAAAACGGTCAAAATGACTGCCTTGAGAGTTCTAGTGTTAAACATGCATTTCAACATTCAATATTGAGCATTCAGATGGTATAAACAAACATAAATTGTGGAGCGCTTGGAGTATGCATTTATTTGTCATATTAACAGACGGAAACTGAGCGTAAAAGCGGACTTCAAAGATTTCTTATCCTTTGGCCCCCTCTATAGGACCGCATTAGTATTACAGAAAATGTAAATCTCTGAGATTTTTTTCAGGAGTTTAGTTTAGTTTAGTTTAGGACTTTAAATATTTTTTTTTTTTTTTTTTTTTTTTACAAAAACCTTAAATATAGCACACGAAGTCAGACCAGTCCGAATGTCCTGTTATATATGTTGTTAGTTTCAAAATCACATGATCAAAGACTAGTCGACATCAAGCTTAAAAGCGTCATGGCAGAGCATTAAAGTCGACAAGGCGACTAGTCTATGGAACCCCTACTCCCTACTGAATCTCTCGATCAGAGAAGCTAACTTCATTATTTGTGTTTTGACAGAAAATAGAAAACCGTTATTGGTAATAATATTTCACAATCAGTGTTGGGTAAGTTACTAATGAATTATTTACATCTTCAACAGTGTAATTATTATTTCAAGTAATGAACGACACCCAACACTGTTCACAATATTGATCATATGAATGCAGCCTTAGTGAGCATAAGAGACTTCTTTCAAAAACGTTACAAAAATCTTACTGACCCCAAACATTTTATTGGTAGTGTAAATGTAATCATATTTTTGTTTTCTGCAGAGTCATTTTGAAGAAACACAGAGAAACATCCAGACGAGAATCCAGCAGAGAGAGAAAGATCTTCAGGCGCTGATAGAGGCTGTGGCGTCTCATAAGGTGAGTTTGGAGAAGAAGAGAAGTTTGAGTCTCAGTTTGGACTTTCCTCCAGTGCTGGAGTGCTACTAGATCACTGTGTGATGTGTGTGTGTGTGTGTGTGTGTGTGTGTGTGTGTGTGTGTGTGACAGCGCTCTGCACAGACGGCAGTGGAGGACAGTGAGAGGATCTTCACTGAGCTCATCCACTCCTTTGAGATACGTCGCTCAGAGGTGACGCAGCTGATCAGAGATCAGGAAAGATCTGCAGTGAGTCGAGCTGAAGAACGACTGGAGCGACTGAAGCAGGAGATCGATGATCTGAGGAGGAGAGACGCTGAAATGAATAAGCTTTCACACACACAAAATCATGTTCATTTCCTCCAGGTAACAGAGATCTTCTCAAACACTGAGGACTTCTGTAATTCAAAAACACAAGCTTCTGTAATTACAGGGAGTTTTTGTTTTTGTGTCTGTAGAGTTTGCCGTCTCTTGTATATCTCTCTGGATCTACAGATGGCTTCAGTATCAGTTCTCATCTGTCTTTCGACATCATGGTGAAATCAGTCTCTCAACTCAGAGACAAACTTCTGCAGTTCGGCAGAGAGACTATAGATAAGTCATATATAATAGGTAAAGACGTCTATTCTCAGAAATGAGTTCAGCATCATATATATACTGTACATGCATATATCTCAATGAGAATTAAACTGCAGATGTGTTTTGTTTCCATAGTGAAATCCATCCAGGATATTGGCGCCCCTGAATATCAGACGAGGGAAGAGTTTCTGCAATGTGAGTTACTATGAACATAAGTTTGACTAATAATGACTAGTTAATGGCCTCTTTTACTTTTTGTGCTACATTGCATGGGCTACAACAAACAAATTATAAAACCAATAATAAAAATAATCACAGGGTCCCCTGGGATCCTTAAAAAGTCTTAAAATTTAAGGCCATAAAAAGTCTTATTTTTACTTATGAAAGGTCTTACATTTTAGATGACACTTTGACTTAGACATATCTAAATGCTTTCCAAATTAAAACTATCTAATTAGCGAACATATTATTTTTTTTATTATTCTATCTTTGTGGATTTGCTTGTTCACGTGACAATTCACAATTCACAGACAATTCACAGACATTTACAGCAGCATATTGCGTTATGTGTGCAGTTTTAGGTATGTCCCCAAATGAGTTTTTGTCTGATATTTATATCATATTGTTTTTATATTTGTTATGTTCGGTCACTGCTGTGAACTGACCACTGCATAGAATATGAAAAATATGAATATCTTCGTGAGTCTGCTGTCAACAACAGGCCTAAACCAGCCATGCTACCAGTACAAAAACACAATCAGTAAAATATCATCTAATTATTATCAACAAAACTTTGAAACTATCGAGATATATTTTTGTCAATATTGTGCACCCCTAATGTACGGTATTAATTTTGATTTCTTCAGGTCTTAAAAAGCCTTTAAAAAGTGTGCAGCAACCCTGAATCAACAAATTTTATTATTATTTTTTTAAATGACTGAAAAGACATGTCATCAAGATGGAGAGGAATAATTTTTACTTAAACTATTCATTTTCATAGAAAATGTTGATGGACATAAATAGACATTTACTGAAAATTGAACCATATTTGATGCTTGTAACACAAGTAAAACATTTTTATCATGAATAGATATTTGTAAATGGGGTTGCCTTTACCCTGCAGGAAGAATAAATGAAAGTAACACATTACTATGTTTATAGGTGATAACATACATGTTACCTGTTAAATGATTAGTATAGATACTATTTTTGCACACATTGTTTAGCATAGGTTTATTGCAACTCTAAATGAAATTTTACTTCATAGGTTGAAATTGAGGTTTCATTGGTGGTTTTACCAGTTGGAGAGACATTAAAAAAAGTCCAACTTTAGTATTATAAAACTAATAGATCCTACTAATGTGTTATGAGCTAATGTTATGTGTTATGTGTGTTAATGTGCTAATAATGATGGAAGGTCATGAGTGATTATGTGTTTATCTCCATCAGATTTCCGTCTGTTGACTCTGGATCTGAACTCAGTGAATAATTGGCTCCGTCTGTCTGAGGGAAACACAGTGATCACTTTCGCTGACACAATTCAGCCGTATCCGGATCATCCAGACAGATTTGATTATTGGGCCGAGGCGTTGTGTGTGGAGAGTGTGACTGGATGCTGTTACTGGGAGGTGGAGTGGAGTGGAGATGGGAGATTAGGAGTGGTTATAGGAGTGACATGCAAGAGCATCACCAGGAAGGGAATTGGTCCTGAAAGTATAGCTGGGTTTAATGATCAGTCGTGTAGTTTGTACTGTACTCCCACTTTCTGTTCATTCTGTCACAATAACATTGAGACTGTTCTCCCTGTAGTGTCCAGTAATAGAATAGGAGTGTATGTGGATCATGGCGCAGGGATTTTGTCCTTCTACAGCGTCTCTGACACAATGAGTCTCATCCACAGAGTCCAGGCCACATTCAATCACCCGCTCTACGCTGCGTTTGGATTAGATAGACACTCAAAGGTGAAACTGTGTCGTCTGACCAATTAAATCATATAGAGGTTCTACCAATTATTTTGTCATATCCCCTACTGAACCCTTTGAAAATCTGTATTTCTGCTTTGACTCCTCAATAAAAAAAAAAGTGTTCTTAACTTAATTTAACTCACAATTGTAGACAAACACAATCAGACTAAACTAATAACACAAACTATTGTACTTTTCACATTTTATACTGAATACACTAAATCTTTCACAGTGCAGGGTGGAGAACAGTGGTGTAAATTTTCTTTTAAAAAAATGGGTCAGGAGTGTGTGTGTGTTTGGTGGCGGGGGTGGGGGTGCTAATACAAGGCTTTAGACCTTATTGAGAGCAGTGCCACGACCCTGGCAAAAGCGAGGCTGACAAAGATGGTGATGCTGTGAAAAGGTCTATATTACAGGTTAAAATAACAAATGCACAAAAAATAACATTATGATGTCCAGAAATCAATAATACATTGAGTTTAATTGATCGATATAGAACTCACTTTTAATGTGATAGTTTCATCCTAGATCGACTGTAATACAATATGAGTCTTTATGTTAGTGAATAATTACATAGATCTGCATTTAATATTCCTGTTTTCTAATGGTCTGGTGTTTGAACGTCTCGGTCACGTGTGTAACTCTCGTTCCCTGAAGGAGGGAACGGAGACAACACGTCGGACTCATCGACGAATAGGAATCTCGATAGAGAGTATATAATGAGCAGCAGGTGCATCGCATCTTCAGGTTTTCGCTGAGGAGCCGAGAGATGGGAGATGGGACAGTGCTTATGGAGAGAATGTCAATCACTGCTCTTCTGCATGACCCTACTCAATGAGACTATTGGAAAAAAACTGGGAAAGCGTGCCCTTTCCACTGGAAAAGGAACGCTGCGGAAGCCATATCCTACCCACAGGGAGTTTAGTGGAGATTACATATGGACTAACTCCGTAGGGCCGTACTCAATATGGAATGACTTTGAGGTGACTCTAGCCTCATCAAAGGGGGGCTCCCCTAAGGGAAAGACACTGACTTCTGTTTATATACTATACCGTGGATAAATGCATATGGGATCCCCTCGGTGCACTTCAGCGTGCACTGCACCCCTTCAGCATTCACTGGGACGGTTTGCAGCCGAGTGTGAAGCAGCTGGGATGAGAATGGAGAAAGGCCATGGTTCTCAGTCGGAAAAAAGGGTGGCTTGCCCACTCCAGGTTGGTGGAGAGTTCCTGCCTCAAGTGGAGGAGTTCAAGTGTCTTGGGGTCTTGTTCATGAGTGAGGGAAGGACGGAATGGGAGATTGACAGACGGATCGGTGCAGCTTCTGCAGTAATGAGTATTAGAACATGGTTCGGTACAATTGTAAAAACCCGAACTAGTATAGAAATATATAGACTAGTATAGAAATGCACGATTTAGTGACAGTAACCATGTTAAAATGACAAAGTCAACATAAAATGGCATTCATAACCTATTTTAGTTACGTGATATGACATATTTCCAAGAGAAATGGTATTCATCAAGAAAAAACTAAACATGTAAAATCTGTGTGCAACCCAGCGGGCACCTTGATGTCAAAATGACGTCAAAAAATAGGTCAAAAATGAAAGTCATATTGACGTCAAAGTATCGATGGCAATTTGATGTCAAGATTTTGACCTCTGCTGATGTCATTTTGCCAAACAAAAATGTGAAATGCATGACCGTACACTTATTACCAGCTTCACTTAAAACTAACCAGATTTACTGTATTTAACTTTCGGGGGTAATGAAATCATAATCATAAATATTTTTGTATTTTAAAGTCACCATGATGGTGGTTAGCGTTTGCTTTAGTTGTGCTCTTGACCCATGACTTGGTAATATAAAATTTTCTCTGACTACTATAATTGTGTGTTTTTAATGCACAATTGTTGTAGCTATAAAAGCCATGAGATCAGGTGATGTTGGCTGTTCATTGACGATGATGATGATATCATCATGTTGTGGCCTGAATCCTTGATCTAATTCAGAGTCTAATGCTTTGATTATATAGGACTTGTGTTTTTAAAGGTTTATAATAGAAGCCATTTAATTTGACAGTATGAGAGCAATGTTGTTTATCAAATAATATTAATGATTTTAAAGACATTTAGTCCATTAAACTTTTTCCTCTACATTATTACTTAGCCATCAAGAATCAGTGTATGACTCTCAACAATGGTGACAATCAATGAAATGCTTCATGCTGCAGTGCATGCTGGGTACCACCAATCAAAACTCACCCTTATCTCCCAGGATGCATTGCGGCTTTAATAAATTATGCAGCTGGAGTTGATCTGATTATCTGGTTATTTTGTTTGATTGTCACCATTGTTGAGATTCATATGCTGTTTCTTGATGTCTGTGTGTGTCTAAGTACTGCCATAGACTAAAGGGTTTTGTGCACTAAATAGTTAAAAAAAAAACAAGTATATTGTTTGATAAAACTGTAGGCATGCTGAAGAATCAAACGACTTCTATTATGAATTCAACAATATTAAATAAAATATTAAGTCCTATATAATCAAAACATTAAACACTGAATAAGATCAGAGATTCAGGCATTTACATGATGATATCATCATCATCATCATCATCATCATCATCATCAATAAACAGCCATCATCACCTGATCTCATTTTATCATGGCTGTTTTAGCTACAACACATGTGCTTTATAAATACACAGTTAGAGCAGCCAGAGAAAAGTTTATATTAAAGAGTCAAGGGTCAAGAGCACAACTAAAGCAAACGCTAACCACCATCATGGTGACTTTAAAATACAAAATATGATTTCATTAAACCGGAAATTAAATAAAGTAAATCTGGTTAGTTTTAAGTGAAGCTGGTAATAAGTGTACGGCCATGCATTTCACCTTTTTGTTTGGCAAAATGACATCAGCAGAGGTCAAAATCTTGACATCAAATTGACATCGACACTCTGACGTCAATATGACTTTCATTTTTGACCTATTTCGTGACGTCATTTTGACATCAATGTTGATGTCATATTGATGTTAAATTGACGTCAAGGTGCCCGCTGGGAAACAAGCTCAGTTTTAGCTAGCAGTCTGAATGCGCTGAATGATTGTACCTTCAACAGTCCAAGCATCACCAGTAACGATGACACAAAACTCAAACCCTGGAAAGACGGTGTAAAGAAGGCTTTACTCAGCACTGCATCTGAAACACAGACACACAAGAATCAGTCAAACGTCACTCTCACATCATCTCACCGATACTCTCCAGCACAGCTGATTTCACCTCTGCGTCGTCGTCCTTGTACACAGAGGAGATTTTCAGCCGTATTACCAACATCCAACACGTCCACCTGCAAAAGACATGCAAACGCTCAGCACTAGGCCTGTTGAGATTACTACCATCTTCTCTATTTGCGCCTTAAATTCTAATCACATATTGCAATTCAAATGAGGCAAGGTTTGTTGGTTTGTTTGTGCGCATTAGGAAGCCAGGAATCATCAAGAAAGGACATTCCAAGTTTTCTCAGCCTTTTAAGGTTGTAGCTCAGAAAGGCCCTGCAACATGTATCTCCTCTCCGATGGAAAAGCTTGGAATGCCATTCACCTGACTCCGTCTTCATCCTGTGTTACCATTTCTGGTACACTCTCTAGCAGAAGACTCCTTTAGGCCTTTTCAAGCACCCCAGACATCTCAAATGTCAATCTCTCCTGGTACTTCACATCCTCGTAGAGTGTGTCGTGCCCCAGTGTGGGTTAAGGACAATAGTACATAAAGGTACTCAGTCATTTATAAAAGTGGGGAAAGATACAAGGTATTGAATATTGATCATGGTCTAGAAAAGGTATTTGAAACATTTATGTTGTTATAGTTTTTGTTTTGTTGCATGAAAAAAAAGAAAAGAAATAAGAGTGATATAGAATATACTTGTTCACCCTTTTCCAGAGACTGGAAGCAGGTTAAACATTTGAGTTATGTAATTGCATATTTTTTGAAATATTCAGTGATATAATGCTATGCATGTTGTTGACATTCAGAACTGTTGGTTTTCTTGTGTTCTGTGCTTTGTTATATATATATATATATATATATATATATATATATATATATATATATATATATATATATATATTTTTAGTTTAAGTCAAATCTGTTCTTTAAAGAAAAGGGAATATGTCGTTAGCCTCATAGCATAATTGCCTAAGTTATATAAAAAAATAAAAAAAAAGACTTAGGCAATTATGCTATGAGGCTAACGATGTGGTATATTGAAATACATGAATGAACAGTAGGTGTCACTAAGGTACCAGTTGCCTAGTAGGACATGAATGCCACAAAGAAGTGTTGCGAGAATGTTGTATTAAAAAGTATATAGATCAACGTCGAGTTATCTAAAGTTATTACTGTGAAATATACAACAATATGGTACATATATATATATATATATATATATATATATATATATATAGAGAGAGAGAGAGAGAGAGAGAGAGAGAGAGAGAACAAAGAAAAAAAAACAATTGAAGCAAAAAATAAATAAATAGTATTTACAATGAAAACGAAAGATCACAGGAAAAAACTGAGAATTATATTATACCAGACCTGGGGGAAAAAAAGGGAATAATTGGACAGTGCCAACACAAAGAAAAGAATATAACAAAAAAATCTTTCTAACCCATTTCAACTAATCTATCTAATACAAAAGAAAAATGTAGAAAGAAAAGTCTCAACGTCGTATACATCCCTACTCTACCTATCAAAACAAAAATTACAACGATGGCACATCCCCCTAAACCCTACACTGTTAGACAGTTCTTGTAATTTTACAGGAAATTCCTGGCTAATAGTTGCCGTAAATTTACTGTAAACAGTATACAGGACTGTTATTGTAATACTTAATACAACATCCCTACTGTAATTAATTACAATAATCATGTAAATTTACTGGTATGTGCCAGGAATTTCCTGTAATTTCACAGGATAGAATACTGTAAATATTACAGCAAAATGTTATATTTACGGCAACTCAGTAGCCAGGAATTTCCTGTAATTTCACAGGACAAATCAATATACTGTAAAACATTACAAGTATAAATATTACAAGTAAAAAGCTGTCATTTTCCGTATTGGCCAATTAAAAACACAACAATGGTATATTTTCTTTTTTTTTTAATTAACAAACTGTGCAAAAATACATATTACAAAAGTATCCACTTTATCACACATAAAACAAAATTTTACTTTTAAAGAGATACTCCACTTTTTTTGGAAATAGGCTCATTTTACAACTCCCCCAAAGTTAACAGTTGAGTTTTACCGTTTTCGAATCCATTCAGCAGATCTCCGGGTCTTTAGAAGAATGTCAGAGTTTTTGGTCCCATTGACTTCCATAGTATATATTTTTTCCTACTATGGAAGTCAATGGGACCAAAAACTGTCTGGTTACTGACATTCTTCTAAAGACCCGGAGATCGGCTGAATGGATTCGAAAACGGTAAAACTCAACTGTTTAACTCTGGGGGAGTTGTAAAATGAGCCTATTTCCAAAAAAAGTGGAGTATCCCTTTAATGAAGAAGCTCACTTCCAGACATCCAGGCAGCCAATCATCAGGGGGAACATGATGATATGGAACAAAGGTGTCCAGCCAGACTTGAACTGCATAGGGGAAGTTGTTCATGTTACTATCCCATCAACTCAAAGTCCAGTTTTCTTAGGAGGGTGCAAACAGGTGCGTTGAGCCTGTGTCTCTTCTCGGCTTTACTGCCCGTCTGGGAGTGGATTCCACAAAAAGCTCTGAAAATCGAGAGAGAGGAAAAAAGTTAAAGTTTTCATATCTGTTAAATAATGACAAATACTGTATAAAAAACATAAGTAACCTACTTGCTCATAAAATAAAATGACTTTGATGTATTTATTTAACATTAACAACTTTAACCATACAATTTAATTTAATGAATTAATGAAAGTTGTTAAATTGTTGTCCGTCAGTCTCTTCTGTTTACACAAATTATGTCCTGCAGGGGAAAACCAACTCTACTATAGAACAGACACTTAACAGCAATAGCTGGGTCTCCATCCAACTTTTTAATGCACATTTTAACCATTTGAAAAAGAAATCCTGACTGGAAACGGTTAAAATTCACATAAAATATTCTAATGTGAACAAAAACTTCTATGTGGATTGACAAATTTGCATTTTTTGCAATTATATCAGGTGTTTCAAGTTGCCCTGTCAACCTTACGTTTTGATCCCACAGCTGTTCACGACTCCTAGGTGCGTGACCATTTATAATTCGCATAACAGAGTTGATTGAAATGCTCTCCAATTAGAGGGTTTTTTTGCCAAATTTTTACGAATGCGTTTAAAAGTTATGTTTTAATTGGATGGAAACCTATCTATTGACATCATTGCATAGAATATATCATAGAACCTAACAATACTGGTAATAAGGTAATAATTCATGGGACGTTACATATGAGAATGATGGATTCACTTTACAGTAAGAATTATCATGAATTCATGTATAAATTCATGCATGAATTATGCATTCATATCTCATGAATCATCAGGAACTAACACAAGTTCAACGTTTTTCATTCATGACTTCATGAGTGAACAACACCTTAATTAAAACATTAACTAAGATGGGTAAATCATCATGAATTATGATTTATTACGCATGATCGTGATGTTTTCTTTGTTCACAGTTATACCACTGTTCATCAGTGTTTCTAAGGACCAGTCACCACTTTAGTTGAGGGGCCACACACATGAAGTCATTGATAGATAATGCCTAGTTAATGATGACTACTGTATTTGAATGTCAACAGTTCATGTCTTCTTCAAAGCCTGCAGGTGATGATGATGATGATGATGATGTTTATTTCAAACCTGCATTCTAATTTTCTCACAATCAACATAACAGGCAACATAGCAGACAAATTATACAAGTGCATGGTTTGAAAAGGAGGTGGACGAAGCAAACGCTTGTGGTAGTTGGACAGACCCCAAAATAGACCAATCACAGCTCAGAGCACACAGATTCTGTTGACATTCAAATACAGTAGTCATCATTAACTAAGCATCATCTATCAATGACTTCATGTGTGTGGCCCCTCAACTAAAGTGGTGACTGGTCCTTAGAAACACTGATGAACAATGTGCTAATGGTCGCATATGTGAACAAAGAAAAGCATCACGATCATGCGTAATAAATCATAATTCATGATGATGTACTCATCTTAGTTAATTTTTTTATTAAGGTGTTGTTCACTCATGAAGTCATGAATGAAAAACGTTGAACTTGTGTTATTTCCTGATGATTCATGAGATATTAATGCATGAATGAATGCGTAATTCATGCATGAATTTATACATGAATTCATGATAATTAATGTACCCATACTGTAAAGTGTTACCTCATTTTCTTTATTAGTGTGTAAACAGTTTAAACATACCTTTGTATAAAGTCCCTGAGGCGTCTTTAGGATACTGCATGTTGAACACATAGTAAGCAGCGAAGGTTTCAGCCACTCCATTCAAAAGACTGTTTTGGGCCCCATCACAACTGTTCCTTCTATGAACACTTGTTGCGATTAGTGTCTCTCCTGAAATGCATTAACACAATATGATAATAAAAGGTGAGTAAATCATGGGGTAAATTTCATTTAAAAGTGAACTACTCTATAAAATAAGGGAAGAATTTACCTTGCACAATTAAGCAATGTGTGCTGGATAGGTCTCTCTCTCTCTGGATATCAGCAGCTGTGGCAGAGGGCTAGGCTAGGGAATAAAAAACGTAAACATTACCAAATGTATTACCAATTACACAAATGCCAAATTAAAAATCTATTATTATTTTAGTCCATATAGTCTGCCAGGCAGCCACATGTAATTTGAGACAAACAAAATGGTTAACTTAATTTTAATACTACTGATAATTTGCTGCCTTTTCTGAAGACAAAGAGAGCATTGAAAGCTTTTCAACAGAACCCAGGCTCCGGAAAAAAAAATATTTTATGACGATGCTGGTTGGATTTAGTTGCGCACGCGCAGTTTATTTTAGATACAGACAGTTACATGACTGCTCTTCCAACCTGGTTTGCCAAGCACAAAGTAATGTTATAACATATGAGCATACCAGATGCTATATTCAGCTTATCTCACAGTTATAGCTGACTCACATAATTAAAGATACCAGCATTGTCGTTTAATTAAAGCCCATATTTCAACTAAAATGTGCTTGTGTTTATTCAGTGGCCGTAAAATCTAACGTTACAAACTTCGTTTATGCTAGTGTGCAAACCACGGCTTCAAGACCCCCGATTACAAGACAGCAAAGCCCTAATAATGTTACGACAGCCTGTCCAGTAGCACGTGTAATCAATGCAATAATAACCTGAGCTAACTGATCGGGCTAACGTTAATGCTTATTTTTAACAGTCTGGGCTAACGTTATTTGAGCTATCGTCATTGTGGTGGTTTTCCATTAACGTTAGGCTACGTTACAAGCTCAGCTCTACTCGATTCTACTCACCATGTTTGTTTTTCCATTGAAAATAGTGCCGTGTATCTGCATGTGGTAACGTTACTATTTTCTTTATGGATTGAGTAACTTAAAGAAGACGCCGCTTCACCGCAGTCAGTTCAGGTTTATAACGTCGTTACCCCCCAGCCAGCACAGTCACCTGGGGCCCAAATGGGTTTGACCTGGGCTATCTAACTGGGACCCAGCCAGTTTTGTCCTCGGTTTCCATGTTGGCCCCACATGGGTTTGCCTAGATGAAATGAACACTGCTTAGTGTGCACACTACAGGCTGTTTAATGTAACACTTAATCGTTGTTGGAGGTAATGAGATAATTAGGTGATTGAATAATGATTGTGCATTATTGACGAACACCTGCTGTTAACAAGCAGAATCACTGAAGGAAAGAGAAACACAAGAACTACTCCCAGCCACAACCTTGGATGAAATCAACTGAAGATAAAATACATCAAATCTCTCAAGATCTGATTAAACAACTCCACAAACAACATTACCAACTTAATTTATTAGTAACCAGACTGACTTTATTTCTGTCAGACGTCTACAGAAAAGAATTAAGAAGAGGTTAAGATGTTGATTATTTATTTGAAAGTAATAGTTTGATTTGATGTTACCATTGTGGCGATCAGTGTGTGCTTTAGTCAGGCTCTTGACTTTTTAACATTAGTTTTTCGCTGGCAGCTGTGTCTGTTTGTTATGGCGAGAACAGCAAGAGAAAACATAGTCAGATGCTGTAAGCTGATTGATGATAAGAATATAATCATCATATAGTGGCTTAGCTCATTGATTATGTGTGAGGTTTATGTTGTTCATTTTGTTTTATTGTTGTGATTCTGCAACGAGAGAATAATATGATTTAATTAGAACGTCTATTATTTTTAACACACTATTTACATATTTTGAGCTCCCCCTAATCTTACTCACACACAGACATCAAGAATCAGCATATGAAACTCAACAATGGTGACATGCTTCATGGTGCAATGCATTCTGGGAGCCATGGATAAGTTTCGTATGATACACCCAGAATGCATTGCAGCATGAATGTCACCATTGTTGAGATTCATATGCTGATTCTTGATGTCTGTTTGCAAGTAGAACTTGCTGAAGTCCAACATGTGTAAAGGGTGTTTTAAAAATCATTTGATGTTCTGATTAAACTGTACTGGATCTCTTGCTATAGAACAGTGGTTCTCAAACCTGTCCTGGAGGACCACTAACACTGCAGGTTTTCGTTGTCTCCCTAATCAAACACACCTGATTCAACTCATCAGCTCATTAACCCATGTGATAATGAGCTGATGAGTTGAATCAGGTGTGTTTGATTAGGGAGACAACGAAAACCTGCAGTGTTAGTGGTCCTCCAGGACAGGTTTGAGAACCACTGCTATAGAATCACAACAATAAAACAAAATGAATAACATACTACCCGTATAAACCTCACAAATAATCAATGAGTTAAGCTACTATATGATGATTATATTCTTATCATCAATCAGCTTACAGCATCTGATTATATTTTCTCTTGCTGTTCTCACCATAACAAACAGACACAGCTGCCAGAGAAAAACTAATGTTAAAAACTCAAGAGCCTGACTAAAGCACACACTGATCGCCACAATGGTAACATCAAATCAAACTATTACTTTCAAATAAGTAATCAATGTCTGACAGAAATAAAGTCAGTCTGGTTAGTAATAAGTGAAGCTGGTAATGCTGTTTGTGGAGTTGTTTAATCAGATCTTGAGAGATGTAATGTATTTTATCTTCAGTTGATTTCATCCAAGGCAGTGGCTGTTTAAGCCTAGGCCTAGTTCTTGGGTTTCTCTTTCCTTCAGTGATTCTGCTTGTTAACAGCAGGTGTTCGTCAATAATGCACAATCATTATTCAATCACTTAATTATCTCATTACCTCCAACACTGATTAAGTGTTACATTAAACAGCCTGTACTGTGCACACTAAGCAGTGTTCATTTCATCTGGGCAAACCCATGTGGGGCCTACATGGAAACCGAGGACAAAACTGTCTGGGTCCCAGCTAGATAGCCCAGGTCAAACCCATTTGGGCCCCACATGGCTGTGCTGGCTGGGCCGGGAGTGAGCGGGGCGAGTTGAGCTAACGTTATATCTAACATTACTCTAGTTAATGTTACTGAAATATACCAAGCGAAAAATTGTGAATATATCGTACCTTGTAGCTGCATGTGGTAACTTTTTTCCGTATGGGTTGAGTAAGAAGACGCCACTTCACCGCGGTCAGTTCATGGTGTTGTTTTACCGGGAGTGAGCGAGTCGAGTCGGGGCGAACGTCACAGAAGCTAATGTCACTGAAATATACCAAACGAAACAATCACCACTCATTTGACCGACTTAGGTAAAGTTGGTTTTATATTCGCATATTCGCACATTCGCGGACTTCCGCGTTCAATAACTCGTGAACTAAACGTTGTTGCTACACAAAACACCTATCACATATAACTACAGATTAAACACCAGAAGCTACAACATAATTTTCCTCAAAACGATATTTCCTTCGCACTGGACAAAATACATTGATCTCTATGCGCAGGCTGCTAAGAAGGGACCATCTGCAAAGTGCAAACCCGAAGGAAAGCTCGTTTTGAGGAAGATTTAAATATTAAAACAATGTTATTTGTGTAGTAACAATATTCAGCTCATGAGATATTGAACGCGGAACTCCGCGAATATGCGAATATAAAATCAACTTTACCCAAGTGAATGACTTGATCATGTAGGACCTTCAGGACCACATACGTGGACAGCACCATGAACATAGTCAAGTAAAAAAATAAATAAATAAAGTTGCCAACCAGGGTAGAAATAGTTTCAGGTTTGATATTTGCTGCATATTGTTTTAGTGTACTTGTTGACTTGTTGACTGCTTTAGTGTACTTTTGTGTAGGCTACTGTACATACAGTACGCAAATATGTTTTATGTAAAAGTTACAGTAATTCACCAAAGGGATTTTTTTCATGTTCCAAAGGTTGTAGTATGGTCCTACTGATCAGACTGACTTACTACATGTGAAATTTTGACAATACCTCCTTACTGTACGTTCAGTATACAAAAATTACTAAAAAAAAAAAACAGCAATTCACCTAAAGTATTTTTTCGTGTTCCAAAGGCTGTAGTGCTTTCCTAGTGACCACACTGACTTACTACAGGTGGAATTTTGACAATACCTCCCTTACTGTACGTACAATAATCAAATATGTTTAAGAAAAAATTACAGTAATTCCCCTAAAGTATTTTTTCATGTTCCAAAGGCTGTAGTGCTTTCCTAGTGACCACACTGACTTACTACAGGTGGAATTTTGACAATACCTCCTTTACTGTACGTACAATAATCAAATAAGTTTATGAAAAAATTACAGTAATTCCCCTAAAGTATTTTTTCATGTTCCAAAGGCTGTAGTGCTTTCCTAGTGATCAGACTGACTTACTACAGGTGGAATTTTGACAATACCTCCTTTACTGTACGTACAATAAACAAATAAGTTTAAGAAAAAATTACAGTAATTCCCCTAAAGTATTTTTTCATGTTCCAAAAGCTGTAGTGCTTTCCTAGTGATCAGACTGACTTACTACAGGTGAAATTGTGACAATGGCTCCCTTACTGTACGTTCAGTAAACAAATATTAATTTTAAAAAAATTACAGTAATTCACCTATAGTATTTTTTATATATTCCAAAGGTTGTAGTACTTTCATTGTGATCAGACTGACTTACTACATGTTAAATACTGCCAATACCTACCTTACTGTAAGTATAGTACAAATATATTATTATTAAAAAGTTATTGTAATTTCTCCTTTTTTCATGTTCCAATGGTTATAGTATGTTCCCAGTGATCACTCTACTCAATTAACTTTGATAAATTTATTAGGTAAAAGTATGTATTAGAACTGCTGTTCCTTGTACAACACAATTCTTTCATTGATTAAAAAAAGCAGATATTTTAGGTTAATCATATTTTCAACGTTATAAATAAGCAACACCCTTATTGTAATTATTCAAGTTAAGTTTTTGTTATGAAGTCCTGAAGAAGTGGATTCTGGAACACACTGCTGCTTCAAAGTATATCTAATGAGTGATTATAATCAAGGTATTAATCAATAGTTTTCCTTCTAAATATCAAAAGAGTTGAATGACTTCTCTAGGCTTATGAGATTTTACTTTGTTATAGAAATTATCAGTGTGATTATCGAAAATGTTATTTCATGCATTCTTTAAATGTCTGTATTTGATATCTGAGGTGTAACTGAAGGGTCTGGCCCATGCCAGGAATGCAGTAACAGTGCTTGCTCATTTAGCCTGGCTTCCAGAGATGAAATATGGACTTCTTTAACAGGTGTCACTACATCCATCTGCTTTTCTAGGCTACCCTGATAGCAATGGTCTCAGGAGTCATTGAAACCTATAGTTGAGAGACCATTTCTTAGTTAAAGTCTTTACTTTACAGTTAGATTTAAAGTATCCTCTCCTTGAGAGAAATAACATGTTTTATTAATGTTTTGAGAAGACTCTCCTCCTCACCAAATCCAATCTTGAAGAAACTGTGTCTGTGTGTGTGTTAGTATTCTTGGTTACATGTTAAGGAACAAGTGGAAATATAGCTGCAAGCAGTGATATGGGGCCAAGCCCCTGAAGCAGCAGCAAGAGCAGGAATAGTAAATCAGCAGAAATTGAAGAAAAAAGAGCTGGTTTAGAAGTACAGGTGAAAATTAACTCAAAATGAACAGAAGTTCAGATGAGAATGAACATATAATGAACAAGACATACATTAATCCAAGAGGAAGAAAGATTAGTACAACATTGAATAATAAAGGAATCGACATGACACACAATTTTTTTAAATCATCCCACACGGGGCTCGAACCCATTATCTCTGGGTCAGATACCTGTCACTCATATCATTGCGCCACTGGGAAGTTGTGTTTTTGGCAAGATGAAGAAGGTCCAATAGTTGAAGAGAGAAGCAATTCAAAATAAATTTTTTTGTATAAATTCGCTGCATGTTGTATTTATCGAGTTCGTTCACATTTAGACACCATGTCTGAAACAGAAGCAACTTTTCCACCACTTAAGGCCACAATACCTCTTGCGGTCAGGGAATGTGCCACACAGGATTCAAACCCACAACCGGAATGGTTCAAGGCTTGTGGCACGTGGTTTAACAGCTTGCGCCACTCAGATGATGCTGTTTTACCAAGCTGCTGAGGAGAGGCTTAAGTGTAAGAATGAGCACACAAAGGCATGTTAACCAGATTAGTTAAGTTAGCAAGATAAGTTAGCTTAATGCTAATGTAGTTTATGGTTAGCCTGATAGCTGAAGAGCCACATTAGAAAGAATGGCATCAGGTTAGCATGCTAACCAATTAGCATGCTAAGCTAACTACCATAAGGCAACAAATACAGGTCAAATTTGGAGAAAAGTATATCAGGAACGGTAGCAAAAATAAAAAATCTGTTCAGTCACTTCTGTGTGGCTCGGTCCAAAGATCATCTGAGCCAATTTTTGTAAAAATTTAACAAAATTTGAATGAGGAGTAGCACAAAACATTTAACACTGCCCATTACAGTAGTGGCCATTTTGAAAAGTACAGAGTCTTAATGTAAGATATTGATAGGCCTATTTCACAAAAATGGTCGCCGAGACCGGAAGTAGGGTAAACTCTTTTCCGGTGAAAGCACTAGCAGTAGCAGTCGGAGGACAAATGCGGAGACTAAAAGCGGCCAGTCCTGTTGCGTACCTTTTTATGTTTGCACTCATAGAAGAAACAACCGTATTTATTATTGCACAGCTTTTCTTGTGACGAAATGTTGAAAAAGCGCTGGATTTGGGCTATACCGAGAGAAGAGGGGCACTTTTTTGTGTGTTAAGCAGCACTTCACGGAGGATGAAGTCCGTGTAACTTACGAATCTACGAGAGTCCGGTCGTAGATATCTTACACCGCAGGCCGTGCTTTGCAGGTTTTCATGGAACAACTGGGGAGAAGTTAAATCAGGCCAGACACAGACGACAAAAAGACGTGTCTGTGGTGTGAAGGAGGAAGCAGATGTTGAAAATGGAGTGTTGATGCCGGTTCGGGAGTGATGCCCTGACAAAACATGTTTATATTGCACTTGATTGTTATCTGATTTCCACGTCATGCACTTTTATTTATTATTATTAACTGTTGGCAAATTAAAATTGTTTGTAGAAGTTGTTTTCTGTAACTTTCTTAAAAATGAGTGAACACGGAGCAGTTTTTCCGTGAGCGGGACTGGAAAACCCGGACTGGATCAGGAGCGGAGTGATAACACAACGCTAAGAGTGGAGAGAGGAACATGCTTTTGAACATGCTATTAGACCCACTAGCAACGTTAGGTCAAATTCACTGTAAAGATGTACAATTCTTAGTTTCATTCAACCACCATGAACTCATGGTATCGTTATTGAAAATAATAAAGTTTGATGTCACCATGATGGAGATCAGTGTTTGCTTTAGTTGGGCTCTTGACCTTTTAGTTTTTAACTTGAGTTTTCTCTGACTGCTTTAACTGTGTGTCACTGATGCATATTTGTTATTGCAGAAATCCAAGAGAATCTTAGATCAGATGATGTTAGTCACTTTTTAGTGATAAAAAGCTTGCTTCATTGATACAATTTGAAGTGTTATATCTGATTAAGTTGTTAAATATTAGTTAATTTTTGCATGTCAAAACTGCTATAGAAGATCCTGCAGTGCTGTGATACTCAGATTTTATGAAGTCATTATACAGAAAATGTTTTGACAGGATCATATAGACTCACTCAGACATCAAGAATCAGCGTATGAATCGCAACAATGGTGACAATGAAAAAAAAATCTGAACTACTATAAAGTCACAAAAAGGCTTTGTTGATTGTCACCATTGTTGAGATTCATATGTTGATTCTTGATGTCTCTATACTACAATAAAAAAATAATAATAAAAAAATGAGCCAGCTCAAAACTTTTTCTGTATAATATATATATATATTTTAAATTTCAGATTGTTATATTTTGTCATGTGATAAATTATGACATTAATCATAGAATTTGTATAAAGCTTAATTCCATCTATATATTATGTAAGCTCAGCTAATATATTCAGAGGTTTGACTGTCAAATCAGTGAATCAGATCACAATATGATGACCAAGATCATCTGATATTTTCTCTTGCATTTATTGCTATAACAAATGTGTATCAAATACACAGTTAAGGCAGCCAGAGAAATTAAGTTAAAAATCAAGGGTCATGGGCCCAACTAAAGCAGACACTGATCTCAATCATGGTGACATCAAATTTATTTTAAAGTTTTTTACATTTTATTTAAATTAGAATATTTGACTTTAATTTTATGGTTTTTGTTTGGCAGCCGTAGCTGCCAGTCATTTGACCCTTTTTTACGATTTTTTTACAATGAAGGTGTTTGATCATAATAATGCAGGAAATACCTGTGAAATAACAGTGTTTTTTCGGTTTATTTAAATTAGAATATTTTACTTTAATTTTATGGTTTTTGTTTGGCAGCCACAGCTGCCAGTCTTTTGACCCTTTTTTATGATTTTTTTTACAATGAAGGTATATGATTATTCAGGAAATACCTGTAAAATAACAGTGTTTTTCAGTTTATTTAATTTAGGATGTTTTACAGTTTTTTGGGGAGCTGACAGTCATTTGACCATTTTATCATTTAACTGTTTTGTTACTGTTTAATTACAGATTATATTTGTAATTTTACATACATTTTTATGTAATTTAAGAAAACAGAAAAAATACTGTATGAAAAATACAATAAGTACAATTTTGAGAATTTTGTGCACAGTTTTGAGTACAATTTCAAATTAAAGAAAATGATCGTCAAAAAATCACAGTTATTTTCTGTAAAATTAGGATTTTTTTTTACAGTGTAGAAATGGTTGTGCGTGAAAATCCCATTAACTGAGCAGATTGTGAAATACTCAGACCGGCCCGTCTGGCACCAACAACCATGCCACGCTCAAAATTGCTTAAATCTTTCCCATTCTGACATTCAGTTTGGAGTTCAGGAGATTGTCTTGACCAGGACCACACCCCTAAATGCATTGAAGCAACTGATTGGTTGATTAGATAATTGCATTAATGAGAAATTGAACAGGTGTTCCAAATAATCCTTTAGGTGAGTGTAGATCAAAGGGTTCAAAAGCTATAATCCTTTTAATGTTGAATTTTTTAACTGGTGGTGGCGCTATAGAGTTGGTCCTAGACTGGAGACTCAAAAATTGGTCCAATTACTATTCATTACAATCACTACAAGTGTGGAAGGTCACGATGTGCCTAAATTCAGGGTCCGAATGTCAGCTGCATAATTGATGGAGATATGCTTCAGTCTATCTATGTGTAGAAAATGTGTGATTATTTATTAGCCAATCAGAATCATTCAACCTGAAGCAATGACAAAGCTTAGACCTTGGTGATGGGTATAATTGCTGTGATTTTTGTAAATGTAAGGGGAAGCGGCCTACTTTTGATCACTGGAGTAATCACTCCTTGTGATTCTTGAAGCTGACTTCTGCCTGATGAAACTGCAAACTATCTTCAGTAAAATTTCCTTTAATTTATTATAATTCTGACTCTTGTCTTAAATTGACTGCACTTCTAACGCCTGGTCTTAATAAATCCTATCTGGTCCTTGGGTCTTTAACTGTAAGTCCCAAAATACAGATATATAATGGTAATCCATATTGCAACAAGGACAATAAAGCAGAAGTTTCAACAGATATTCTTTAATGATGTTCCACTGTTTAAGGTACACAGTGAGCACAACCATTGGGCATCTTTTTCAGGTAGCTTGTCTGGTGATAGTCCAATGCAGTATTTGGTACCATCTTTGGCACTGTTCACATTGGTAAACATGACAAGGATTAATTATGTAACAAACCACTAACAGTTATAGTTATGTGTGTT
Source organism: Abramis brama (assembly GCA_022829085.1). Lineage (NCBI taxonomy): Eukaryota > Metazoa > Chordata > Actinopteri > Cypriniformes > Leuciscidae > Abramis > Abramis brama. The sequence goes on along the minus strand of CM040766.1, from coordinate 20,185,945 downwards.
AACCAATTACATAATGCAATGAATAAATATTAAATAACATGTTCAATTGCTTAAATATTTTTGTTTACCCAAAGTAGTCCTGACTGAAAACATTTGAAAAAATTGTATTCAAACACACACATTTGTTTTACTTAAACTTTTACGTCACTTCACTAAAAGAAAATATAGTAAAGTAAAAAGTACTTGACAAAACAATCAGTTAAAGGGTTTATGATAATATAAGAACAACTTAAACCAAGAGAGGATCAACAACAGCAACATTTTGAAGAGGTGATATTGAAATATTACTCTAACCACGAGGAATTAATTACAACTTTTATGTATAATCCCAGTGGAACAATTAGAAAGATAATAGAAACAATAAAGATAATAGAAACAATAAAGATAATAAAACAGTGCACTGTACAGTATCTTGAATGCCTCCATGATCTTGCTGTTCATTATCTGTCAGATTTGCTGCACCAATGCGTACAGGTTCAGTCACTACTGTTAATAATAATGTAGCCCCTATTAATGTACTACAACCTTAAACAAACAAGTGAATTACAGTTATTATATATATTATTATGTAAAACAGTATTATTAGATATTGTCAAAATTTCACCTGTAGTAAGTCAGTGTGGTCACTAGGAAAGCACTACAATCTTTGGAATATATATATAAAAAAACACTATAGGTGAATTACAGTTTATTACATAAACATATGTAATAAACACATGTAATAATGTTAAAAATATTTGATAATTGTACAGTAAAGGAGGTATTGTCAAAATTTCACCTGTAGTAAGTCAGTGTGGTCACTAGGAAAACACTACAGCCTTTGGAACATGAAAAAATACTTTAGGGGAATTACTGTAATTTTTTCTTAAACTTATTTGTTTATTGTACGTACAGTAAGGGAGGTATTGTCAAAATTCCACCTGTAGTAAGTCAGTGTGGTCACTAGGAAAGCACTACAGCCTTTGAAACATGAAAAAAATACTTTAGGTGAATTACAGTAATTTTTTCATAAACATAATTGACAATAGTACGTACAGTATGCGAGTTATTGTAGAAATTTCACCTGTAGTAAGTCAGTCAGGTCACTAGGAAAGTACTACACCCTTTGGAACGCGGAAAAATAGTTACGGTCATTTACAGTTAATTTTTCATAAACATATTTGACAATGGCACGTACAGTATGCGAGTTATTGTGGAAATTTCACCTGTAGTACTTCAGTCAGGTCACTAGGAAAGCACTACACCCTTTGAAACACGAAAATAATACTTTAGGGGAATTACAGTAATTTTTTCATAAACATAATTGACAATAGTACATACAGTAAGGGAGATATTGTCAAAATTTCACCTGTAGTAAGTCAGTGTGGTCACTAGGAAAGCACTACAGCCTTTGGAACATGAAAAAAATACTTTAGGTGAATTACAGTAATTTTTTCATAAACATAATTGACAATAGTACATACAGTATGCGAGTTATTGTGGAAATTTCAGCTGTAGTAAGTCAGTCAGGTCACTAGGAAAGTACTACATCCTTTGGAACGTGGAAAAATAGTTACGGTCATTTACAGTTAATTTTTCATAAACATATTTGACAATGGCACGTACAGTATGCGAGTTATTGTGAAAATTTCACCTGTAGTACTTCGGTCAGGTCACTAGGAAAGTACTACACCCTTTGAAGCATGAAAAGAATACTTTAGGGGAATTACAGTAATTTTTTCATAAACATAATTGACAATAGTACGTACAGTAAGGGAGATATTGTCAAAATTTCACCTGTAGTAAGTCAGTAAGGTCACTAGGATAGTACTACACCCTTTGGAACGCGGAAAAATAGTTACGGTCATTTACAGTTAATTTTTCATAAACATATTTGACAATGGCACGTACAGTATGCGAGTTATTGTGGAAATTTCACCTGTAGTACTTCAGTCAGGTCACTAGGAAAGCACTACACCCTTTGGAACACGAAAAAATACTTTAGGTGAATTACAGTAATTTTTTCATAAACATAATTGACAATAGTACGTACAGTAAGGGAGATATTGTCAAAATTTCACCTGTAGTACTTCAGTCAGGTCACTAGGAAAGTACTACACCCTTTGAAACATGAAAAGAATACTTTAGGGGAATTACAGTAATTTTTTCATAAACATAATTGACAATAGTACGTACAGTAAGGGAGATATTGTCAAAATTTCACCTGGAGTACTTCAGTCAGGTCACTAGGAAAGCACTACACCCTTTGAAACATGAAAAGAATACTTTAGGGGAATTACAGTAATTTTTTCATAAACATAATTGACAATAGTACGTACAGTAAGGGAGATATTGTAAAAATTTCACCTGGAGTACTTCAGTCAGGTCACTAGGAAAGCACTACACCCTTTGAAACATGAAAAAAATACTTTAGGGGAATTACAGTAATTTTTTCATAAACATAATTGACAATAGTACGTACAGTAAGGGAGATATTGTCAAAATTTCACCTGGAGTACTTCAGTCAGGTCACTAGGAAAGCACTACACCCTTTGAAACATGAAAAGAATACTTTAGGGGAATTACAGTAATTTTTTCATAAACACAATTTACAATAGTACATACAGTAAGGGAGATATTGTCAAAATTTCACCTGGAGTACTTCAGTCAGGTCACTAGGAAAGCACTACACCCTTTGAAACATGAAAAGAATACTTTAGGGGAATTACAGTAATTTTTTCATAAACATAATTGACAATAGTACGTACAGTAAGGGCGATATTGTCAAAATTTCACCTGGAGTACTTCAGTCAGGTCACTAGGAAAGCACTACACCATTTGAAACATGAAAAAAATACTTTAGGGGAATTACAGTAATTTTTTCATAAACATAATTGACAATAGTACGTACAGTAAGGGAGATATTGTCAAAATTTCACCTGGAGTACTTCAGTCAGGTCACTAGGAAAGCACTACACCCTTTGAAACATGAAAAGAATACTTTAGGGGAATTACAGTAATTTTTTCATAAACATAATTGACAATAGTACGTACAGTAAGGGAGATATTGTCAAAATTTCACCTGTAGTAAGTCAGTGTGGTCACTAGGAAAGCACTACAGCCTTTGGAACATGAAAAAAATACTTTAGGTGAATTACAGTAATTTTTTCATAAACATAATTGACAATAGTACATACAGTATGCGAGTTATTGTGGAAATTTCAGCTGTAGTAAGTCAGTCAGGTCACTAGGAAAGTACTACACCCTTTGGAACGTGGAAAAATAGTTACGTCATTTACAGTTAATTTTTCATAAACATATTTGACAATGGCACGTACAGTATGCGAGTTATTATGAAAATTTCACCTGTAGTACTTCGGTCAGGTCACTAGGAAAGTACTACACCCTTTGAAACATGAAAAGAATACTTTAGGGGAATTACAGTAATTTTTTCATAAACATAATTGACAATAGTACGTACAGTAAGGGAGATATTGTCAAAATTTCACCTGTAGTAAGTCAGTAAGGTCACTAGGATAGTACTACACCCTTTGGAACGCGGAAAAATAGTTACGGTCATTTACAGTTAATTTTTCATAAACATATTTGACAATGGCACGTACAGTATGCGAGTTATTGTGGAAATTTCACCTGTAGTACTTCAGTCAGGTCACTAGGAAAGTACTACACCCTTTGAAACACGAAAAAATACTTTAGGTGAATTACAGTAATTTTTTCATAAACATAATTGACAATAGTACGTACAGTAAGGGAGATATTGTCAAAATTTCACCTGTAGTACTTCAGTCAGGTCACTAGGAAAGTACTACACCCTTTGAAACATGAAAAGAATACTTTAGGGGAATTACAGTAATTTTTTCATAAACATAATTGACAATAGTACGTACAGTAAGGGAGATATTGTCAAAATTTCACCCGGAGTAAGTCACACTGGTCATTAGGAAAGCACTACACCCTTTGGAACACGAAAAAATACTTTAGGTGAATTACAGTAATTTTTTCATAAACATAATTGACAATAGTACGTACAGTATGCAAGTTATTGTGGAAATTTCACCTGTAGTAAGTCAGTCAGGTCACTAGGAAAGTACTACACCCTTTGGAACGCGGAAAAATAGTTACGGTTATTTACAGTTAATTTTTCATAAACATATTTGACAATGGCACGTACAGTATGCGAGTTATTGTGGAAATTTCACCTGTAGTACTTCAGTCAGGTCACGAGGAAAGTACTACACCCTTTGAAACATGAAAAGAATACTTTAGGGGAAATACAGTAATTTTTAAATAAACATTTGATAATTGTACGTACAGTATGGGAGTTACTGTCAAAATTTCACCTGTAGTAAGTCAGTCAGGTCACTAGGAAAGTACTACACCCTTTGGAACACAGAAAAATAGTTACGGTCAATTACAGTAAATTTTTCATAAAACTATTTGATAATAGTATATACAGTAAGGGAGTTATTGTAAAAATTTCACCTGGAGTACTTCAGTCAGGTCACTAGGAAAGCACTACACCCTTTGGAACATGAAAAGAATACTTTAGGGGAATTACAGTAATTTTTTCATAAACATAATTGACAATAGTACGTACAGTAAGGGAGATATTGTCAAAATTTCACCTAGAGTAAGTCACACTGGTCATTAGGAAAGCACTACGCCCTTTGGAACACGAAAAAATACTTTAGGTGAATTACAGTAATTTTTTCATAAACATAATTGACAATAGTACGTACAGTATGCGAGTTATTGTGGAAATTTCACCTGTAGTAAGTCAGTCAGGTCATTAGGAAAGTACTACACCCTTTGGAACACGGAAAAATAGTTACGGTCATTTACAGTTAATTTTTCATAAACATATTTGACAATGGCACGTACAGTATGCGAGTTATTGTGGAAATTTCACCTGTAGTACTTCAGTCAGGTCACTAGGAAAGTACCACACCCTTTGAAACATGAAAAGAATACTTTAGGGGAATTACAGTAATTTTTTCATAAACATAATTGACAATAGTATGTACAGTAAGGGAGATATTGTCAAAATTTCACCTGGAGTACTTCAGTCAGGTCACTAGGAAAGCACTACACCCTTCGGAACACGAAAAGAATACTTTAGGGGAATTACAGTAATTTTTTCATAAACATAATTGACAATAGTGCGTACAGTAAGGGAGATATTGTCAAAATTTCACCTGGAGTAAGTCACACTGGTCATTAGGAAAGCACTACGCCCTTTGGAACACGAAAAAATACTTTAGGTGAATTACAGTAATTTTTTCATGAACATAGTAATTTTTTTAATCAACATTTGATAATTGTTCGTACAGTATGCGAGTTATGGTGGAAATTTAACCTGGAGCAAGTCAGCCCGGTCATTAGGAAAGCACTACACTCTTTGGATAATAAAAAAAATCCCTTTGGTGAATTAATGTAGTTTCATTCTAAAATATTTGTGTACTGTATGTACAGTCAGGCAGGTATTGGCAAAATCTCACATGTAGTAAGTCAATGTCTTTGCTTTAATGAGGTTGTAATTTGAGGTAGTGTATTTATTTGTAGGGTTGTGCTATGTAACTTAAAAATGATTCAATAACCATACAGACACATTGAATGTATACGGTGAAACTGTGCTTTGTTTATAATGGTTTCAATGTTTTTTTAAAGCAAATCATTCCTCTATAAATACATCCATGAAGTAAAGAAGTTACTGTTTTCAGCCATTACAGTAATAAATAAATGTAGATAATGTAATATTTTTTGATGGAAGGTGTGCCATAGAACCCCATAGGAGTTTTGCAAGTTTTTTAAATGTTCACCTGTTAGGGGCGCACAGTCAAAGACCCAGAACCAGACATGATGAATGAAGACCAGGAGTCAGAATTATAATAAATTAAAGAAAAGATTTACTGAAGAGTTTTCAGTTTCATCAGCAGATGTCAGCTTCAAGACTGACTCACACAGGAGTTCGTAGGCCGCCCTGCTTGGTTACAAAGATCACAGCAGATTTACCATTTCCAAGGGCATTGATTACATCATTGCTTACAGGTTAGCTACTTCTGATTGGCTAAGTACACATAAAATCTAAACAATTTTCCACACATATACAGATAAACTGAAGCATATCTCCATCGATTATGCAGCTGAAACTCGGACCCTGAAGTTAGGCACGTCGTGATCTTCCAGGTCTCAGATTTGGGTTGCTGGGCGCCAGCATGTCCCGAACAACACTCTGCCACTGGTTACAGGTTTCTTAACCTGTAACCAAGAAGACTAACACACACATTGACACACAGCTTTTTCAAGGTTGGATTTGGCCAGGCTCTAACTATAAACAGGAGAGTATTCTCAAAACATCAGGATTATGCGTTCTTTCTCCAAGAAGAACTACACTTTAGTCTAACTGAGACTTTAACTGAGAAAAGTTCTCTTAAACGATAGACTTCAATGACCCCTGTGACTCCCAGATGTATGTATTGACACATGTTGAAGGCCTTTCTTAACAAAACAAAACATCTTTCCATATTTCATTTCTGGAAGCCGGGCTAAATGAGCAAGCACTGTTACGGCATTCAGATATCAAATACAGACATTAGAGAATACATGAAAAGAATATTTCAGTAATCACACTGGTAACTTCTAAAACAAAGTAAAATCTCACAAGTATTAACTCATGTAATATTTAGAAAGAAAACCTTGATTATAATCACTCATTACATATACACTGAAGCAGCAGTTTATTCCAAAATCCACACCCTTCACACCCAAAATAAACATCATGTTTGCTGTCATGCTTTCTGAGTACTTGTCAATAATCTGATGGATTCAGTACCACAGTGATATTTCTGCAGGACTGTAAACTTCAATCAATGCACATTGTGTTATTGTGACGTGAGAGTTTAATGTTAAACGAAGATGCTATACAACAGGAAAACATAAAAGATAGTTTAGCCATTCTTTTTATTCAACACCTGGAGAACACTGTTACACTGTAAAGTCTTTATTACACTTAAAAACAGAAAAACAGAGGTGCATAAAACAGCAAGACATGGGCTGTAGTATGTTCTGTAGGGTCCAGATAAGACGATCCAACTTGCTTTGGAACAGTCGGCCCATGCTGGCAAAACCTATTGAAATAAATCATATGTCATTATTAAAACCAACACCAACACGGTTCTTGTTCATTTTGATTTCAAATAAATTAATATAAACAGTTGTAAAATGAAGCGATTAACTATGTTCAGGAGATTACACATGATTTTGTACGTTCTACAGTCTGGATTGTTACCAAATTACAGTTCATGTACATGTTCATTCTTTCTTATTTCCTAAACACCTTTTTAAACACCATCATTATAATGCAGTTTTTATTGTTGCTAAAGGACATTATATAGCATTATAACTCATAATGTTAGAGATATTTGCTGGTACATATGTAGTTGGCTAAAATGTAGTTGTCTGTTTGCACACAATGAAAAAAAAATACAACTTTTTAGACGGTCCCTATCTTGTTCACCACACTACATTAGACATTCAGTGGACATTCGCAAGTAAGTGTGCCATTAAAACAATACTTGCCCATTTTTATCGATTGTGGAAAATGTAGTAGTTGACCATCTTTGTTGTCAAGATCATGTAGCTGCTTAGAATTTGCAAAAAGTAGCTTTATTGCGCATACTATTGAAAAAGTGTTTAAACGCGGAAGTCCGAATGTGCGAATATAAGACCAACTTTACCTAAGTATATGACCGGTATTAATATATCCATAGACTTATAAAAATAGATTTCATGTTAACGTTTCATACCTGAGATGTGTTCCTTCCAAAAGCTGCTTCTTCCAAAAGTGTTTGATTCTGGTGCCGTTGGCCGCCGCGGTACCGCGCAATTTCAAAATTCAAATCGCAGCAATCCCACAATGCTATGCGGTGGCTGTAAAATAATGCTTCTACAGTGTAGTTACAACAAAATTACAGGACTGTCCATAAATTTCCCATCATGCATTTGTATTTACAATAAAAACATGAATACAATATGTTGTTGTAAATTTTATTGTAAAAATTACATCAATTGCTAACAGTGTAGTGCGTCTAAACAAAATAAATCAAACCTAAGTGTGTACGATGTACGTCACGTGACTTACCTATCCCTTTTTCCTCTATCCAGCCCAAACACAGCGTTACCGCTCTCAAATATTCAATATTAAAGGAAATAGGATGGCAAAGTAACTTAATCTCACATGAGAATTAAAGCAAGGCTGCAGGCTCTAGTGCGTTTTTTATTTATTTATTTTTATTGCTAAAGAGAATTCAAGTACAAACAAGAAGGCATAAATCAACAATCATACATTTGTATTTGTGTTGATGGATCACTTAGAAGAAACACCATGGAACCAAAAAAAAAAACAAAAAAAAACAACAAAACAAAACAATCTACAACAATAGATCTTTAAATATTTACAACTGTGGATGAAGTGCTTGCCTAAAACAATCAGATTGTTTATCAAAAAAACAATTTTTTTATCATTCAAAAACACTCCAACTTTAATGGAACTCACATTCAAAGGGTGAAGTGATATCTCTTTAGATTGTAACCAACTCTGAAATGTAATCCAAAATTCTTGTACAAATTTGCATTGAAAGAAAATATGCTCTTCTGTCTGAATTTCTTTCTCACAAAATCCACATGAATTGTTTTCCCTATTGAATCTTTCATGTAAAAAACAATTAGATGGATAAATGTCATTCAAGATTTTAAATGTCACTTCTTTGGCCTTAGGAAGGATTGGGTAAGATAAATACCGCTTCCTTATTTTTTAGCCTCTTCATCACTGAAATCTTTTAGAACATATTTTCTTTTCAGTTCACCAGAGTAAAACTGTTTGGATAACACATTTCTAATAATCTTATTTGTAAACTGTTTACTATTTAAATTAATTCCTTCAATACAAAGTGGTCTCATTTCTGATCGAGAGTTCGAGTACATTACAAACTGTTTAATCATCATTTTCAGGGGTGCTGGGATGGCCTTTAACTCTTTATTATACTCTCTAATTGGGCACTGGAAATAGAATTTAACACAAAAATCTCTGTAATTCAACAAATTACCAAAATTATCCATCAAATGTGTTAACGCCCATATTCCTTTTTCCATCCAAGTTCCTAAAAACAAGGATTTTCTATTTCTCAGAATATACCTGTTGTTCCACAGAGGTGTAGGCTATTATGTGGTGTAAAATTGTGCTTAAACATTAGGTTCCAGTACAAAAGAACTTGCTGATGGAAATCAGATAATTTTACAGGTAGTTTGTTTAAATCATAGTCACACCGCAATATAAAATCAGTTCCCCCCATTTTATGGAAAATTGCATTCGGGATGCTAAACCAAAAAGAGTATTTATGACACACAAAGGAACTCAACCATTTTAGTTTTAGTACACCATTCATCACAGAAAAATCGATGACATTCATGCCACCCTCTTCAATACTCTTAATCATGTCATTTTTCCGGATATAATGGCATTTACCCTTCCAAATAAAATTTAAATTTATCTTATTTATTCATTTAATCATGTTGTTTGAAATTTCTAGTGAAAAGGCAGGGTAAATGTAGCCTGACGTCGTCATACTCAGATTCTAGTCAGAATGTGAGTCTGATACTGTTCCATTGAGTTTTGATTATGGGGCGTGTTTCAACCGAACCAGGAAGGAAAATGCCTCTGCACTCAATTGGATAGTCAACGACTCTGCCTACAACCAATCAGAGCAACGGAGTAAGTGACGTATGTTTTTCATTCATGTTTCCGATCTACAAATGCCTTGATCGCGGTTCTCTGTTCCTCTTTTAAAATGAATCCGCTGTCGATATCATCTATAACAGTCGCGATGGCGGAATCTACACATAATGTTTTATAAACAAAGTTCGAGAGGAGCACGTTCAAATAATCAATCCAATCAACTTGTCATCAAACAATGACCGTCTATGTTCTACTACACTATCAGCATGAGAGGAAGCATATATTTATTCACTCAGTCAACTCACCTAACATTCCTTGACAGTTTTCAGCATCCCTCCACTCACTCTCGGCTTGTTCTTCCACAGCCTGGAATACGGGGGGAGTACTTTGGGTTCGGGCCGAATACCGAGCCCGGAACCTCTCCTCGGACAGCACGCCAAATATGCATTTATTCTATCTGACTTATTTGTAAGTGTGAACTCGTGAAATAACAATTCTCCAGCGGCAGTCATCTTTGTTGTAAACGAATTCAACCCAAGCGCTCGTTGGTGACGTGGATGATTACGTTACGTTGCTCATCTGTCCATCATCGTATAAAGCCCGCCCTGACAATTTGATTGGTCCGAACAATTTTTGTTCGGGCATAATAGTTCCTCAACGGAGCGAGTCCAGACCGAACTTCCCGACCTAAAAATGTTGTGGGCGGGGCTAAGTTCGGCTGGCATCCAGGCTAGGGTAAATGGCTCTTGATATACTCTCCATCTTGGATAGAAGAGTCCTGCCAAAAAATTGTATATCCCTTTGCAGCCACAAATTCAGTATTACATTACAATTATCAATATTTTTAAGAATGTTTTCTTTTTCCCTTGTTTCTTTATTTCTGGAGACCGTGATACACTCTCAGAAAATAAAGTACATAATTGTACCTTTAGGGGTACAATGGCTTGTCACTGGGGCTGTACCCTCAAGGGTACAATATTGTACCCTTGGCATAGGGTACATATTTGTACCCTTGTGATTTGTACCTTAAGAGACCAGTCTTGTACCTGTGGTGACAATAGTGTACCTTTATTTAACAGTACAAAAATGGACCCTTCAAAAATGGTACAAAATTGGCTTTGACAGGGTACAATCGTTGACTATAATGAGATATATTTCACACACACGCAGAAGTAAAATAAAAATGTATTAAATACTTTTCATTTTCACATTTTCCAACATTTCATTTTAAACTTAATGTCTAGCTGTGACATATAAATTATTATCATCTGAGTAAGTGTCATTTGCCTGAAAGTCCATTTCATGTCCTTTCATCTCGACGCCGGTTACTTCTATGCCTGCTTCTGATATTTTCTGAAGGACCTCCTCGGTTGAAAGCCCTGTAAGAACCATGAGTAACAGTGCTATGACTTCTTCTCCACCAATGACCAAAAGAAAGAAAGGCCGCGAACTGGACGTTCTTTTAAATTGAGATTCAAGCAGCCAATCAGGGCTGGCTCTACATACACTCTCAGAAAATAAAGTACATAATTGTACCTTTAGTGGTACAATGGCTTGTCACTGGGGCTGTACCCTCAAGGGTACAATATTGTACCTTAACCTTTAAAGGAAACGGTACATATATGTAACTTTTAATTCTTTTTGATCCTCAAAAAGTTACATATGATCAAGGAGATACATACCTTGAGGTCCAACAGCAAACACTCCAGTGTTAATTGAACTCTCCTGGGAGTTTATATGACTCCAGACTCAAGAGTGTTAAAGTTAATGATATAATTAAGTGATTCATTGAGTGATGATTGAGCATTATTGAAGACACCTGATGTTAACAAGCAGAATCACTGAAGAAGAAAATATATATTTTTAAGACACCGTTATTGTGATCAGTGTTTGCTTTAGTTGGGCTCTTGGCCCTTAAATCGTTAACTTTAGATTTTGTTTGGCTGTTGTATCTGAGTTATAACTGCCAGATGAACAAAGAGAAAAGTTGATCAGGTGGTGCTGGTTATGTTTTGACATCATCATAATTTGACCTGAATCACTGAACTCATTTAAAGTCTAATCTCAGACTTAAATGTTTGTTGTTGATTACGGCATCACTGTGATTCTACAGCAAAAGATTTTCAGCATTTTCAATATAATCTAAATATTCGTAAAAGTTGTTCTGATCAAAAGACTTTGAAAAGTCCTTTATGTAGACACACTGACATTAATAATCAGCCTGTGAATCTCAACAATGGTGACAATAATAAAGCATGTTGCAGTGGCTGCCACCAATCAAAACTCATTCATGGCTCCCATCATGCATTGCGGTATGAATAAATTATGATCTGAATTGTCTATGTTATTTCCTTTCCCTAATTGAATATTCTTTTTGTCACCATTGTTGAGATTCATAGACTGAATCTTGATGTCTGTGTGTGCCTAAAAGAAAGATTTGTTTTATCAGAACAACTTTTAAGAAATCCTTTAGATTATTTCAAAACTTCTGGATCTTATGCTATAGTATTACAGTGATGCTGTGATCAACAGTAAACATTTAAGTCAGAGATTAGACTTTAAATGAGTTCAGTGATTCAGGCAATTTATGATTATGTCAAAACATAACCAGCACCACCTGATCAACTTTTCTCTTTGTTCATCTGAGAGTTATAACTCAGATACAACAACCAAGCAAAATCTAATGTTAACAGTTTAAGGGTCAAGAGCCCAACTCAAGCAAACACTGATCACTATAACGGTGTCTTAAAAAATTATATTTTCTCCTTCAGTGATTCTGCTTGTTAACATCAGGTGTCTTCAATAATGGTCAATCATCACTCAATTAATCACTTAATTAGATCATTAACTTGAACAATCTTGATTGTTAATTTAACATTCATATTTTAACACTTTCTTGTGTCTGGAGCCAAATAAACTCCCAGAGAGTTCATTTAACACTGGAGTTTTTGCTGTGTTTAATATTTATCAGTATTTAATATCAGTAAATTGACTTACAAAATTTTTATTTCCTTTATTTCAAGGCTACTCAAATATAGTGATAAGTTAAAATATACCTTAAATGATTAAGGTATCATTAAAACCTTAAAAAAAAAAAAAAAAAAAAAAAAATTACTTAGCAGAGGCTGTCTTTTGATATTGTACCGTAACCTTTAAAAGAAACGGTATATATTTGTACCTTTTAATGCTTGGGGACATATATGTACCTTTTTGACCCCCATATGTACCTTGGGGGACAGAAATGGACTCCTGCTGTACCCCTATTTCTGACAGTGTACCCAAATATTTGACTTCTGATTTAACCTGTATATTATGAATTAAGCGAGCTGGTTGGTCAAGTAAAGCTAGAATTTCACATTTATTAGTGTTCAATGTAACACCTGATGCCTTTGCACAGCAAAATCCCCAGTGTTAAATTAACACTCCTCAGTGTACATATGTGTCCACACTACAGGGTGTTAAAATTAACACTATGTCTGACAAGCCATTCTGCTCTCACTCCACACATCATGTTCTCACACAGTGAACAATTTATTGTGGAGCAAAGAGGATACTGACAATGCGCCAACAGACAAGACAGAGCAGGTTCCTTTTGGTATAAAAATAAAGTCTCAGCTTTAAAATTGTGTCATTTTTGTGACATTCAAACAAGAAATACCATTTTGTGGCGCTTTACTGTATAGCGCCTTAGTTCAAGCAGCATGTGAACTGATCATCTCATTTAGTTATAGCGCGATTTAAACATGAATGAACATTAGAAATGCAAAAAGATGTCAATACACACCTTTTGGTTTTGGTTTGGTTTGTTTGTCAGACAAAAATGGTGGATATCTGCATTATGATTGGTCACATTATTCCGATTCTGCAAGGTAATGCTCAAGAATGCAACACCATGCATTAAGAGCCAGGGGTAAACGTTTGAGCAAGAAGATGGTGATGTGTAAATTTTTCTTATTTTCTTTTACATGTTAATATCGTATTTAGCCTCTGAAGGGCAGTATTAAATTAATTAATGATTTTTTAAACAAAATAAGAACAATTTACACCAATTTACACGCCCTGGCTCTGAATGGATGTTTCCTTCTTGAGCATCACTGAATGTTTGCAGTGTTTGTAATACCGGTAGTTGTGTATGAATTCCAGTGTGAAAAGATGGATCTCAAAATCATGGTACGACCGTTTGATTGACGAACTTACTGTCCAATGATTCTAGGTGGTCTTGGAAATGATTGGCTGGAGTTTTTCGAGTCCTGCCCGTTCCACAGATGATTCAATTGCTTAATTTTCATTTCAGTGCTTAGGAATAGGATTTCAAGTGATTTTGAAAAAATGGACAAAAAAGAGAATCACATACCCCACCTTTAACTATTATTTAGATTGTCAATAGCGCTCCCTTTAAGCAGGGCCGGATTAGTACCCCCAGGGGCCCCTGGGCACTGAAGCTCATGGGCCCCCCTCCCCTACCTGACAACCACACTCTCCAAAGGAACACACACACACAAACACAATACTAAGGCCCACCAGGTGTGGGATTTGACATGCCAATCACTATTGGTCAAAAGCTGAATGACAAGTTCACAAGACAATGATACCATTTTTTTTTTTTTTTCTGAAAAGTAGGGCTGCACGATTTGGGGAAAATGTCATATTGCTATTATTGAGGTCAATATTGCGATCGCAATATACAATTATGATAAAATATACAAATGGTTTCAGGAGTCAACTTGCTTAGTTCTCAAGTAAAATGCACACATACAGTAGATTAGTGATAATGCTGAAATGTGTATTTCTCAACTCAGACTAGAAACAACAACTAAATGCACTTTTTTCAAATGAAAAAACTATTTTTTACAAAATTAAATATCGACATCTTTGCAAACTTGTTATATGTCTCAATAATACAATAGTAAAAAATAAATGTCATATTTACCAGTGCCCTTACTGTCTAACAGGTAGACCTAGGACAGTGGTTCCCAAACCTGTCCTGAAGGCCCCCCAACACTGCACGTTTTCTTTGTCTCCCTAATCAAACACACCTGATTCAACTCATCAGCTCAATTAACCCATGTGATAATGAGCTGATGAGTTGAATCAGGTGTGTTTGAGTAGGGAGACAAAGAAAACGTGCAGTGTTGGGGGGCCTTCAGGACAGGTTTGGGAACCACTGACCTAGGACATATACCGATATTGAATAAAGTTATCAAACAGTCTGCACTGCATAAATTATAAATTAAATATAGACTAATCCTTATTAAAGCTAAAAAAGTTCTTTAGTTAAGAGCAGTGAGTAATTGTCTCTGTTCTTTTTGTTCTGATTAACTTTACTGACAGAAAGCTTTATTGGCTGCTGTCTCTTTAAGACCGCAGAGACGCCGGCAGAGACGCTGATCTCACACGCGCCTCATTCTCTCAAAACTCTTTACGTTCATCATAAGACTGCTCTTATGTTATGAAGATACTCAACAAAAAACTGACATTTTGGCATAATTGTGTGTGTTGTCAATGTAAGTTAAAGCTCGAAAGAGAACTGTATTCTGGCGTGCTGTCTGTGCGCACGATATTGGCGCGTCTTTCTCTGTGTGTGTGTGTCACAGTCACACTTTTGTCTTGTCGCAAATTAATTGTTTAAAAGCATTTGCATTAATAAGAGCGGGATCATATGATGTAATATACACTTTCTTTTTTTTATTCTGATTGGATAATTATCAAGATCGAGGCCAAGCCATGTGTATACTATTTTTATGTAGCGCACAACAACAACAAAAAACTCCGATCACGGAGGGCCCCTCTCTGCGCAAGGGCCCCTGGGCACGTGCCCAGATTGCCCATATGGTAGATCCGGCCCTGCCTTTAAGCCATCACTTTGGCTACTTACCGCGTTCTGCACTCTCACTGAAACTCTCGTCATAAACACTGAAGTTGTCCGCACTGCAGTGAATCTCTCATTTACATCGCGTCTAGACTTTGTTGTTTATGAGGAGATTTGCGAAAGGATAAAGCTCGCGCTGATTCTGAACATTTTGAGCGAATTCTCCGCATGGTGACTCTAAAACGCCTCTGATTTGCCACTGCGTTCATGCACGTAATATACATTTCTGTGATTGGCTACAATGCTCAATGCTGGAACAACACAATGTAAGTAGCTTCGTTTCGTCTTTGAATAATAAAATATTGTGTCCTCCAGTGCCCGGACTCCACTGTACTCTGCAAATTTTCCGAGTCTAAAATGTCAGCTCGTCCGTGTCAAGTCCGAGTACAAATTCAACCGAGTGCTTGACAAGTCCGAGTTCATTCAAAATTGGACTCGAGTTCGAGTACCCCAACTCTAGCATTTCCCATGATCAATTAAGCTGAAAAAGACATCAAGTTTGTATTTGTAGCTCATGTGGTTCAAAAGTTATGGTTGGAACCCTTTTCGGGCAGCGGCCATATTGGATTTGCCCGCAATCTTGGCTTTTAGATGAATTTGCACGAAATGTCCTATTTATGTGCTTAAGGCCCCCAACTGTATAGCACACAATTCAACTACATAAACATTTAGATTATCAGATGTTCTTTTGCTAATCTCATATTTAGGGATGTACCCAGCTAGAAATTTTTTGTTCTAAAAATGTTCTAAGAACATTAGCATGTATTGTTCTATAAATGTTTTCAGCGGCTAGTTTTAGTTTTGTTCTCAGAATGTTCTTTTAAAAGTTTGGAGAACATTCTTTAAAAACATTATTAAAATGTTTAGTAGTAACATTCTTTTAACATTATTCTCTAACGTTCTTAGAAAGTTTTCAGCGGCTAGTTTTAGTTTTGTTCCCAGAATGTTCTTTTAAAAGTTTGGAGAACATTCTTTAAAAACATTATTAAAATGTTTAGTAGTAACATTCTTTTAACATTATTCTCTAACGTTCTTAGAAAGTTTTCAGCGGCTAGTTTTAGTTTTGTTCCCAGAATGTTCTTTTAAAAGTTTGGAGAACATTCTTTAAAAACATTATTAAAATGTTTAGTAGTAACATTCTTTTAACATTATTCTCTAATTTTCTCAGAACGTTTTCAGCGGGTAGTTTTATTTTTGTTCCCAGAATGTTTTTTTAAATGTTTAGAGAACATTTTCTAAAAACATTATTAAAATGTTTAGTAATAACATTCTTATAACATTATTCTCTAACGTTCTTATAATGTTGTAAGCGGATAGTTTTATTTTTGTTCCCAGAATGTTCTTTTAAATGTTCGGATAACATTATTTAAAAACATTATTAAAATGTTTAGGTGTACCATTCTTACAACATTATTCTCTAACGTTCTTAGAAAGTTTTCAGGGGGTGTTTTTATTTTTGTTCCCAGAATGTTCTTTTAAAAGTTCAGATAACATTTTTTTTTACAACATTATAAAAATGTTTAATAATAATATTGTTAGAACATTATTTCTCCTAAAAGGTAGGATAACATTCTCTAAGAACACTCTAAAAATGTTTTGTGATGATGACCTTCTATAAATGTTTAATCATAACATTTTTAGAACATTATCCCTTTATTCTTATAAAGTTTTTAGCAGGAAGTTTTATTTTTATTCTTAGAACGTTCTTCTAAAAGTTAGGATAACATTCTCTAAAAATACTCTTAAAAATACTACTTAACATTCTTATAAATTTTTTAGTGGGAAGTTTTATTTTTGTTCCCAAAATGTTCTCTTAAACATAAAAAATGCTTAGCTATAACATTGTTAAAACATACAATTTTATTAATCTCTAAAATAAAACAAAAATCTAACAGGTTTATGAATGGCATTCACATAAATTATTAGAAGTTCTGCGTACAGTAGATGCCCAACATTAAATGAAGAACTCAGTAAAGTCCAATGTGCAATCACACGTCTTGACTGCTGTTTGCTCAGAGCGCTCATCATCAGTCTTTGGTTGTCTTGGTTCTTGCAGAAAAAGAATAAAGTCATCTGCATTAATAGGTGTTCTACTGTTCTTCTCTTCTTCTTTTTCAGCTGCTATCCCAGTTAGCAGAATTGAGCTCCATTCTCTGTGTGCATGGTAGAGTTTTTCCTCATAGCCTATAAAAGAAGATCATGCAACAGTGTAAACAAAAATAATACAAATACATATTACATATTAAGATCACAAGCAATATTGACTTTGAAAACTTTCAAAATTAGCCAGCCTAATTATTAATCAGAAATTAATTAGATTAGTTTATTTAAAAGTATAAATATGATACCTTATGAGTATCTATTTTGTTTCTGTAATTTAAAACATATACTTAATCCATTATATACATGTTAAAGGGATACTCCACTTTTTTTGGAAATAGGCTCATTTTATAACTCCCCCAGAGTTAAACAGTTGAGTTTTACCGTTTTCTAATCCATTCAGCCGAGTTTCTGATATTTAGAAGAATGTCAGTAACCAGACAGTTTCTGGTCTCATTGACTTCCATAGTATATATTTTTTCCTACTATGGAAGTCAATTTGACCAGAAACTGTCTGGTTACTGATATTCTTCCAAATATCAGAAACTCGGCTGAATGGATTCGAAAACGGTAAAACTCAACTGTTTAACTCTGGGGGAGTTGTAAAATGAGCCTATTTCCAAAAAAAGTGGAGTATCCCTTTAATAACACAACTAGAGGCTAAATTATTTTAACAAACTACAAACTTGGCTTGAGAAGTGTGAACCTCGAACTCAGGTAGCCTTGAGCACAGCTGCAGCATGTCACAGCACTGCCCACGATGCTTTTGCTCTGATGTAACAGCTCATTTTCATCAGTTATATTGTCTATGGATTGTTACATTTCTTACAGATTTCTGCTTGTTTTAAATCAGATACAGATAAAGTAGTACTGCATTTGAGATAGAACAATTTCTAGTGTGATTTAATCATACCTGTGAATCGTCTCTTTGCTATTAGCTAAGCTGTAAGTTTTAGTTACTTCAAAAGCAGAAAGAAAAATATGCTATAACTTCTGTTTCTTATTGAGAAATCACAGGACAGTGTTGACACTAACTTTTTGTGCTCCAGTAGGTTTCTGTGTGCGCACAATCTGCATGTTAAATGTGAGCTACTGTCTGTGCATATGAAAGCTTGTTTCCGCCATGGAATACAATTTTTAAAAAAGGTAATTGCGAATCACAATTCAAACTTTTTTTTCTCAGAAGTGCGAGATATAAACTCGCAATTGGCCGTTTGAAAGTCAGAATCACAGGATAAATTAGTAAAACCTGAGAAAAAAAAGCAATTCTGGCTTATTTTTTTTTTGCTGTCGTTTCTATATGAGAACATTAATGCACTTCATCAATACAGCTGCTCTGAGAGTCACTTCAGCAGCATTTTAGCTTCATTTGAGAAAAACTATCATCATATCATAAAACACAGAGAAACTCAAAGGTCTACACGGCAATCCGTCAAATAAAAGTTTGGTTTAACCTTTGAAGAACGTTTTGCTTAAATCATTACATTTTAAATAATTGGTTATAGCAATTTAATTAAACCATTCAAATGGAATCAAGAAAACAAAAAAAAATTACTTTTGGGAGATGCGAGAGCGAAGTAGTCCAGTGATAATTAACAGGCAGCCATGGTTAATGCAATTTGCAAAGACCCGCCCCCTTTAGTTACTGTTGCTATGTCCAACAAGCCATGGCGCTCTCACGCCACACATCATATTGTCACGCAATGAAAAATACATTGCGGATCACAGAAAAAACGCTGAAACGTTTAAACGCAGAGACAAGACAGAGCAGGTTACTTTTGATATGAAAGTTGAAACAAAGTCTCAACGTTTAATTTGTGTAATTTTTTTAAAAAAATATATTTTTGGTAAAATAAAAATGTAAAAAATACCTGTCAATCAAACTCCCTCGAAGGGTGAATTCTGAGGGGAGTAAAAAAGACAGCTCACAATTCTGATATTTTCTTGCAATTGTGTGTTCTTGCCTCACAATTCTGAGAGAAAAAAAAAAACTGTAATTTTACTGATGGAAACAGACAGTAAAAAAGTGGACTTCAAAGATTTCTTATTCTGTAGCTCCCTGTGGGATTTTTTTGACAAGTCCATAAAAATGCATCCATCCATGATAAAAGTACTCCACACGGCTCTGGCAGGTTAATAAAGGCGAAAGGTGAAGCGAAGTGATGCGTTTGTGTAAGAAACATATCCATATTTTATATTTTAGGGCTGGGAATCGATTAAAAAAAGTAACTGATTATTTACACAATTTGCTGTAATTAAATGCAATTAATTGCATTTCCCCCAAGCTTGTAATCATCAATATTTAAACTTAGAATAACCTAATTAAACAACAAAAAGGAAAAAAAGGAACAGAAAATAGCCCTGTATTAAAATAATATTAAACATCAATATATCAATATATTATTATTTTCAATAATCAATCAACATAATAAATTTAACAATTTATTATTATAATTTTTTTTTTCTAATTATCAAAATAAAACATAGTCCTACAAAGCTATTATTACAAGAGCATGTGATCAGAGCAGGTAATTTTACCATTGTTGTCAGCATGACTATACCAGCTCAGTAGGGCTATTTCACAGAAGTCTACTACTGAGAAATTTCACGTTATTTGACTTTGCTTTCCAGTGCATGATCGGTACATGATTGGAGCGTTTGGGCCGTTAACGACAGAGCAGAACGCGCAGCGCAAACACGGAGCAGAACATTGAGCAAAGAGCTCAATGTTTGCTCAGTGTTGTGTGTGTGTGTCAGTGCGCCGACACACACACACGGAATGGAGAGCGCGGAGCGGAAAAGACCCGGTCATGAAAGCTGCGCGAGAATAAAACCTGATCGCCAAACACGGAGGGGCGGGACGGCATATTTTGCAGCCTTTTCCGCAACAGGAAGTCATTAAAATGAGGCAAAAAAAGTGCTGCGTTAATTGCATTTTTTTTATAAACTCGTTAAGCATCTCAAATTAATCGCGAAGATTAACGTGTTAATTCCCCCAGCCCTACCATATTTATAACTTTATCGACTTAAATAACTAGCTTCCAGCAGACAGCCATATGCAAGTCAAATTACGCCCAAAGAGTTACAGAGTCAACGCATCGATACGCATATGCGCCTGCAAGGCTACGCATCACTACACTTCGGCCGCCATATGCGTCTATGAGTAGAAAAATGTGTCGTCCCAGTTTTTGATACGCGACGCACCGTTGTATGCAATACTATGCGTTGTTGGTGGGGGCAAAACTGCAAGTTGCTTGCGTCCGACGTGTTGACTATAAAAGGCTCTTGTCGGTGCATGACATAGGAGTAGCATAAGCTTTGACGGCTCTCGCGGTTCAAACAAACAGGGCTAGGCAATAAATTCAAGCTCCTCCCACATTTCTCTTTATATGATTCTCTTTAATGATAATTTTTCTAAAAATCTCTGTGGAAAGAAAGTCAGATATAAATCTGGGACAGATATAAATCAGGCACGAGGGAGAAAAAAAGAGATCATTTTTATTTTGGAGTGCATTGTGCCTTTAAAATTGACTACGGTTTTATAAAATGCAGTGGATACTTACTAGTGATGGACTTGTTTCTCTGTTGGTGCCTGTTCTGCTCCGTGAACATTGTTCCAATGCTTGATCTTAAGAAAATTGAAAAAGTGTGTTAATGTGTGTTAACAGACTATTGATCTGGGTGACATAGGACCATTTTTTATGTTTTCCTTAAGTGTTAGGCTATATAAATCTGGAGAACCCTTACTAACATTAACCATGGTTTTGCTACACTAACTAAATGGTAATAAATTATTGTAATCAATCCACCATAAAAACATTGTTTCTACACTTTACTATAATAAAAACCATGGTTAATTTAGCAAAGGACCCTGGGAACATGTCCTAAAAAGAACAGCTCATCCAAAAAATAGAGTTCTCTCGTTATTTACCGGTACTCCATGTTGTTCCAAAACTGTATGAATTTATTTTGTATAACCTTAATTAAGATATCTTGAGAAATGACTTCACTGTTTTGTTTTTTTTTCATAAAATGGGTTCCAATGTTGTTTTATTCCCAACATTCTTGTGTTTCACAGAAGTAAGTCATACAGGTTTGAAAATAATTTCATTTTGAAAGGACATTTATGTTTGGGTCAGCTAGGCCCGTAAACTCATATCAAGAAGACAGGTAAAATATTGTCTGGAGGGTTTGGACCAGTGTGCCTTTGAGCAGAGTTTACATGTTCTGCCTCTATTTCACGTGTATTTTACTATGACAATACTCACCGCAAGATCGTGTGGCTGGATAATATTTATTCCCAAAATTCCTAGATAATGGGAAACACACACATACAGCAATATTATTAGCTATTTGTATTTACTTACTAAAAGAGACATTTGCAAAAGCTTGCAAAATTTTACTCACCAGCTCAAAAACATATTATGATGATGACTCATCATTTTGACGGTAGGCCGATATCCCGCGATCAACAATATTCAAAAGCCTAGTTTTCATAGTGTGGTTCGAGTTCCTCTCTGTATAAAGACACAATGTTCTCAGTTCACTCATTGTAAAGCTCCTTTTTTTATTTTTTTTTATCAAAAACTAAGTTAGCTGACAATATTTACACATGCTTAGCCTGAAACATTGACATAATGTCGATATTGCTCTAATCGCATTTAAAATTGGCTTCTCAATTTAACACACTATATTTTGATGTAGCAGAATGTATTTTTATATAAAATAAAGTTATTTACCTTCCGCAGATTGCAATATGTCCGTTACACGTACGTTGTTAAAATTCGTTGTCCATTTACATCCCGCAACTCGCTCAAAATAAAAATGTAACAGTACGATGCAAAATAATCCATGTTTTAAACAATGTAAAAGCCACAGAACCGAAGGAGGCTAGTACTGAAGATCCTCCCGAGCAGCAGCAGCGCGCACACACACACACACACACACACACACACACACACACTCTAACAGACGAATATTCAAACTTGACCAGTAAAAGGCGCGCATAGCTGCCATTGGCCAGATTCCTGGATGACAGTCTGAATAACCAATCATGCTCAAAACAACTCGAAGAGACAGCCAATAATGTGGTAACATTGCAATTACAGGAAAAGATGACATGTTTTAAAAGAAAGAATATGAAAAAAATGTGCACGTGCTATTTATTTAGTTGTATTTGTAAGCTGGCTGTTATATTTAATCAATTGGTTAAATGGTGTCTTCATTGCAGTGCATGATAAAAAAAAAACAACTTACAATAACATATAAATAATAATAATAAATAACATAAATAATATATACCATATATAACAAAATTATATTTACCACTGCTCTGCCAACAGCAGTTTAAAAGAGCAAACATATTATATATTAAACAGAGCAAACATTGCATATGTAGGCTATTCATATACAATTCTGTATACCTTACCTACATGAAAAAATAATGGATTGGTGTCATGGTGACATTAGAGTTACATTCATGTGACCCATAATGATCCTTTTGCACTTTAACAAAATATTGACCTTTCCTTTAGAAACACTCTTATGCCTAATAATGTCAACTTGCTTTTCACCCTGTGTGGCACTGTTACACAACCTGTTGGTTTAGGGTTAATCCTCTGTCCAACACAACACTTTGCTAACATTGGCATAACTCTATACAAGTTGCAACATATACCCCGGGTTTCACAGGCAAGGTTTAAGCCTGTAGTCCCAGACTAAAATGCACGTTTGAGCTGTTTTACCTGAAAGCAACTTGCACTGACAAATCTTAAAATATGTCAGTGCCATTGTTTTGTCTCAAGATGCACACCAGTAATGTTTCTTTTTTCTTTTTTCTAAGGCACATTTTTAAAAGCTAATTAAATGCACTAAGGCCTAATCCTGGCTTAATCTAAACTCTGTGAAACCGGGTCTGGGTTAGAAATTAAGGGTTAAGGTTAACCATAACCATAACTCTAACCCTAACCCTTGTCTACAGACTTTTATTTAACAGCATGGATAGACTCCAAGGTGTTGACTGCAGTGGTTAGGCCTTTAGCGTTGATACAGGATGAATAACTTCTCACTGTGACAGTCTGTAATGTATTTTAGCAAAGAGTGTTTGTATGGATTGTCCCTAATTAAGCTAGAGCTATTGGTGCATTCAAGTCATGTCATAAAGATCGTATTTACAAGTTGAACGCCAACACAATGATGAGAATATGAGTAGGAAGCTCAGGATTTTCTTTAACCCTGATCTTGAAGAGTTAGGGGCGTGTCAGTGGGAAACATTGTGGGATACCACTATACTTAGGTATTCAGCAGTGACAATGAAATAAGCTAATGCCTGCACAAAATATGATAGCATTAATATATAACAGTATAATATGTGATGATAAAGTTTACAGTGGCTTCATTAATTTAAAACGTTAAAAAAATTGTAAAACCTCATGAATACAAACTTCCCAGGAGGACTTAAACGCACCATATGTTCCATCGTGAACCCTGTTGGCCTGCTGTCAGACCAGCAAGCTCAATTTAACAATAATTGTGTAGTTTGATTGCTAAATGTTACATTTAAAATGTTCTAGTTTTGTTAACATGTCACATTACAAGAACGTTTTTTAAAAAACACTCATCATCTCAGGTCTCAGTGATATCCTCAAAACATTTTACGAACATTGTTTTGATAATGTTCCTCCTGTTATTATGGAACATTGTGCCAATGTTTTACTGAGAACATTATATAATCTGTTATCTCAACAACATCCTCAAAACATCCTCAAAATGTTGCAAGTAAAATGTTCTAATTGTGTTAACACATAACATTACAAGAACGTTTTATAAAGAACATTCAACATCTCATCTCTCAATGATATCCTCAAAACATTTTCCTAATGTGACAGAGAGAATGTTCTTCTTTTGTTATCATGAAACATTGGGACAATGTTATATTGAGATCATTGTACAACTTTAACTTTAGCAACATTCCCAAAATATGCTCAAAATGTTGCAAGTAGAATGTTCTTCTTTTGTTTTCACGAAACATTGGGACAATGTTATATTGAGATCATTGTACAAACTTTAACTTTAGCAACATTCCCAAAATATGCTCAAAATGTTGCAAGAAGAATGTTCTTCTTTTGTTATCATGAAACATTGGGACAATGTTATATTGAGATCATTGTACAAACTTTAACTTTAGCAACATTCCCAAAATATGCTCAAAATGTTGCAAGAAGAATGTTCTTCTTTTGTTTTTATGAAACATTGGGACAATGTTATATTGAGATCATTGTACAAACTTTAACTTTAGCAACATTCCCAAAATATGCTCAAAATGTTGCAAGAAGAATGTTCTTCTTTTGTTATCATGAAACATTGGGACAATGTTATATTGAGATCATTGTACAACTTTAACTTTAGCAACATTCCCAAAATATGCTCAAAATGTTGCAAGTAGAATGTTCTTCTTTTGTTTTCACGAAACATTGGGACAATGTTATTTTGAGATCATTGTACAAACTTTAACTTTAGCAACATTCCCAAAATATGCTCAAAATGTTGCAAGAAGAATGTTCTTCTTTTGTTTTTATGAAACATTGGGACAATGTTATATTGAGATCATTGTACAAACTTTAACTTTAGCAACATTCCCAAAATATGCTCAAAATGTTGCAAGAAGAATGTTCTTCTTTTGTTATCATGAAACATTGGGACAATGTTATATTGAGATCATTGTACAACTTTAACTTTAGCAACATTCCCAAAATATGCTCAAAATGTTGCAAGTAGAATGTTCTTCTTTTGTTTTCACGAAACATTGGGACAATGTTATTTTGAGATCATTGTACAAACTTTAACTTTAGCAACATTCCCAAAATATGCTCAAAATGTTGCAAGTAGAATGTTCTTCTTTTGTTTTCACGAAACATTGGGACAATGTTATATTGAGATCATTGTACAACTTTAACTTTAGCAACATTCCCAAAATATGCTCAAAATGTTGCAAGTAGAATGTTCTTCTTTTGTTTTCACGAAACATTGGGACAATGTTATTTTGAGATCATTGTACAAACTTTAACTTTAGCAACATTCCCAAAATATGCTCAAAATGTTGCAAGTAGAATGTTCTTCTTTTGTTTTCACGAAACATTGGGACAATGTTATATTGAGATCATTGTACAACTTTAACTTTAGCAACATTCCCAAAATATGCTCAAAATGTTGCAAGTAGAATGTTATTCTTTTGTTTTCACGAAACATTGGGACAATGTTATTTTGAGATCATTGTACAAACTTTAACTTTAGCAACATTCCCAAAATATGCTCAAAATGTTGCAAGTAGAATGTTCTTCTTTTGTTTTCACGAAACATTGGGACAATGTTATTTTGAGATCATTGTACAAACTTTAACTTTAGCAACATTCCCAAAATATGCTCAAAATGTTGCAAGTAGAATGTTCTTATTTTGTTTTTATGAAACATTGGGACAATGTTATATTGAGATCATTGTACAAACTTTAACTTTAGCAACATTCCCAAAATATGCTCAAAATGTTGCAAGAAGAATGTTCTTCTTTTGTTATCATGAAACATTGGGACAATGTTATATTGAGATCATTGTACAAACTTTAACTTTAACAACATTCCCAAAATATGCTCAAAATGTTGCAAGTAGAATGTTCTTCTTTTGTTATCATGAAACATTGGGACAATGTTATTTTGAGATCATTGTACAAACATTAACTTTAACAACATTCCCAAAATATTCTCAAAATGTTGCAAATAAAAAGTTATAATTTTGTTAACTCGTCACATTAAAAGAACGTTTAATAAAGAACAATAAACATCTCATCTCTCAATGATATCCTCAAAACATTTTCCTAACGTGACAGAGAGAACATTCTTCATTTGTTATAATGAAACATTGGGACAATGTTATTTTGAGATCATTGTATAAACTTTAACTTTAACAACATTCCCAAAATATGCTCAAAATGTTGCAAGTAAAATGTTTTAATTTAGTTAACTTGTCACATTAAAAGAACGTTTTATAAAGAACAATAAACATCTCATTTCTCAATGATATCCTCAAAACATTTTCCTAATGTGACAGAAAGAACGTTCTTCTTTTGTTATGATGAAACATTAAGACAACGTTATTTTGAGATCATTGTACAAACTTTAACTTTAACAACATTCCCAAAATATTCTCAAAATGTTGCAAATAAAATGTTATAATTTTGTTAACTCGTAACATTAGAAGAACGTTTTATAAAGAACATTAAACATCTCATCTCTCAATGATATCCTCAAAACATTTTCCTAACGTGACAGAGAGAACGTTTTTCTTTTGTTATAAGGAAACATAGGGACAATGTTATTTTGAGATCATAGTACAACTTGTTACTTCAGAAACATTCCCAAAACATCTTTTGAATGTTGCAGTTAAAATGTTATATCTTAGTTTTCATATAACGTTATAGGAACATTTTTTAAAATGAGAAAACATCCTTAAAATGTTCGGTAAACATTACATTCAAATGTTTTCTTTAGAACATTAACCAAACTTGTAGGGAATGTTAGCGAAAGTTCTGAGAACGTTCCCTGCTAGCTGGGTATACCGCAGATCCTGTTGCATCTGATTGTAAGTCCTTTGACCCATCTGTAAAAATCTGAATACTGTCTTTATACTTGTTCTGATATTTATAATATTCATTGGTTATATCTATATTTCTGTTACATCCTTTAATTGATAAAAGCTCTAGATCAACGTTCAGAATTTCCAAAGTCCAAATTGGTTTAACAGGCCATAACACAGTATTAGCAAATCTTTTATTATACACCTCCATTTCTTTTGCAATTAAATCACCTTTCTTTCTCTGGAGGGGTGCATTGTTTTAATTGAGTAAACTCAATTTCTTATGTGTGTTACATATGAATAATACATATTATTATTTATATATTAATATATTAATACTATTATTTAATTAAGTAATATTTGTGGTTCTTGAAACAGATAATTATCCATTCTCAAATATTGTGATGGAAATTTCACAAATATATTAGCTAAGTGTATTTTAAATAATTAATTGGTTAGTCAAATACTAAATTATTTTAGTAAAAAACTTCACACTTAAATATAACTGTAAATTTCAGACATTTATTTTTAGTTATTTAGCATTATTTTCCTATGTTTTTACATCATGAAAATCTATATGGCTTTAGTTGTATGTAGGACATATATGACATAATATGATTAAAAAATACAATAATATTATGCAATCTATATACACTCACCTAAAGGATTATTAGGAACACCTGTTCAATTTCTCATTAATGCAATTATCTAATCAACCAATCACATGGCAGTTGCTTCAATGCATTTAGGGGTGTGGTCCTGGTCAAGACAATCTCCTGAACTCCAAACTGAATGTCAGAATGGGAAAGAAAGGTGATTTAAGCAATTTTGAGCGTGGCATGGTTGTTGGTGCCAGACGGGCCGGTCTGAGTATTTCACAATCTGCTCAGTTACTGGGATTTTCACGCACAACCATTTCTAGGGTTTACAAAGAATGGTGTGAAAAGGGAAAAACATCCAGTATGCGGCAGTCCTGTGGGCGAAAATGCCTTGTTGATGCTAGAGGTCAGAGGAGAATGGGCCGACTGATTCAAGCTGATAGAAGAGCAACTTTGACTGAAATAACCATTTGTTACAACCGAGGTATGCAGCAAAGCATTTGTGAAGCCACAACACGCACAACCTTGAGGCGGATGGGCTACAACAGCAGAAGACCCCACCGGGTACCACTCATCTCCACTACAAATAGGAAAAAGAGGCTACAATTTGCACGAGCTCACCAAAATTGGACAGTTGAAGACTGGAAAAATGTTGCCTGGTCTAATGAGTCTCGATTTCTGTTGAGACATTCAGATGGTAGAGTCAGAATTTGGCGTAAACAGAATGAGAACATGGATCCATCATGCCTTGTTACCACTGTGCAGGCTGGTGGTGGTGGTGTAATGGTGTGGGGGATGTTTTCTTAGCACACTTTAGGCCCCTTAGTGCCAATTGGGCATCGTTTAAATGCCACGGCCTACCTGAGCATTGTTTCTGACCATGTTCATCCCTTTATGACCACCATGTACCCATCCTCTGATGGCTACTTCCAGCAGGATAATGCACCATGTCACAAAGCTCGAATCATTTCAAATTGGTTTCTTGAACATGACAATGAGTTCACTGTACTAAAATGGCCCCCACAGTCACCAGATCTCAACCCAATAGAGCATCTTTGGGATGTGGTGGAACGGGAGCTTCGTGCCCTGGATGTGCATCCCACAAATCTCCATCAACTGCAAGATGCTATCCTATCAATATGGGCCAACATTTCTAAAGAATGCTTTCAGCACCTTGTTGAATCAATGCCACGTAGAATTAAGGCAGTTCTGAAGGCGAAAAGGGGGTCAAACACAGTATTAGTATGGTGTTCCTAATAATCCTTTAGGTGAGTGTATGTGGTTTTTGCAGCATATATGTCCCTTACAATATTCTGTTGGAACAAATAAGAATCACAGGTGTTTTTAGCAAACCTTTTCCATATGGGATAAAAAGAAGAAAACAAAGAAATAAATAGCAAAGGCTTCCCTCTACTCCCTAACTAAACAAAAAAAACAGGGATAAACATTTAGTATTTCAAAAGAAAACGCCACCCTCTCCCCACAGCTTCCGATAAAACAAAAACAAATAACTCATGAGAGATACTATACCGATACAACAATGCTCAAAAGAAAAGTTACTATACCTGATAGAAAAAAATGCCACAACACTGTTAAGTAACATGAGCGCAAAACCACGAAGTGTGCATACTAATTAACACACAAGTTTCCACCCTCAATAACTTTTGCAACACACAAGTCTGGTGCAGGGGAGAAGTGAACTTCCCTAAAGCAGTGTTCTTCCTTGTATGGGTTTC
The DNA here is from genome assembly GCA_022829085.1 of Abramis brama. NCBI lineage: Eukaryota > Metazoa > Chordata > Actinopteri > Cypriniformes > Leuciscidae > Abramis > Abramis brama. Next base: position 20,156,283 of record CM040766.1, on the reverse strand, counting down.
ATCTGTGGCTAATTCACTACAAGGCAAGAGTGAGGGAGAAATACAGCGGCTGTGTCTGAAAACTGATAAACGTTGCCTTCGGAGGACGTTTTCAAAAACATCCACTTTGGAAACCGTTTTCAAAAGTTTGCGTTTTCAGGCACCCGAAACAACGTTGTCATGTAAACGAGCGGCCAAAGCACATAAAGTTTTTAATTGAAAACAGTGTTGTAAACAGCCCTTGGAATCCAATGTCAGCTTCACTTCCTGTCTCCATCATCTGATCAATATCAACATCATAACAATGTGTAGGCCTATTATTATTATTAGTTGTTGTTGTATACCATATAATTATTATAAAGAAAAAGACTGAAATTTAGAACTGAATGTCTGATCAAAATATGAATCATTAGAAATCCTGATATTTGTATTCCTGTAATGCATTGGTTTTCAAACCTGTCCTGAAGTAGGCTACCCAGCACTGCATATGTTGTCCTCCTCAGCTAACACACCTGACTCAGCTCATTATAGAGACTGCAAGGCCTGAAGTGTGTGTCAGATTATGGGAGACACAAAATGTTCATTGCTGAGGTACTCCAGGACAGGTTTGAAAACCACAGCTCTAATGCTTCACTTTCCCAGAATAGTTATTTCCTCTGCGATAGGTGTGAAATGAGATGTGCTCTGTGTGTCCTGCAGGGGGCAACAACTGATCCTGCTTTTATTACTGAGTTTTAACTTGCATTCTAAATCATTGCATTTATTATTGTTGATAGGTCTTTTTATGTGTATATAAGTAGGGGAGACCGGGGACAGTTGCAACAGGGGATGGTTGCAACGTCATTTTTCTCCAATCAGAAACAAGCTAGAGTGATGACACTCATACTGCACATGCACAGTTAAATGTGCGTTCACACCACCGCCGGTGAGAGCGTCAAAGTGGTCGGAAGTCATTAATTTTCAATGAGAGCCATGGTGAGCTCCGGCGAGGGCAGCGAGGCGCGTCATGGACAGTGAGAGCGGCGAGGAGAGTTGAAGTCAGGTCAACTTTATTGTAATAAGCTATGATGCGGTTCGGTGGCAACCAATCAGAATGTAGAAGTCCTCCGCCTGAGAGGATTTCAGAGAACGCAATCCTGTAAACATTGGTTCCGACCATATTAGTTCCCAAGCAAAATGGAGGAGAAGTTAATTATTTCTGTTGTTATTTAAAGACCAAGTCTAGTAAACGTCCTATAAACTGCATGTTGAAATTAGACTCGCAGGTGACCATGAACACAAAAGCCACACCACACAAATGGAATTTGTTTATTTCGTTAGCAAAGTAACTTGTTAAGTTCTTTCCATAGGTCATTGTCTTATGTTAACATTTTAAAGATTTCATGAGGTTTACTTATACCCTACGTGTGGCCAGTCTGCACAAATACTGATCAACATGCTTATTTTCTTTGCGGCCCCTTTAAATAAAGTTTAAAAAAAGATCATGCCTTCGATCTATGTCAGAGCATCAGAGCGTCCCCGAATCTTTCTCTGGCGTTGTTGGCAGGCCGGCGAGAGCGAATTTTGACGCTCTCGCCAGCGGCGGTGTGAACGTAGTTAGACCCTCCCCCCACCAAGACGACAGTAGACATATTCAACATCTGCTGCTGCATTTATTGAACAAAACTTGTTTTGGAGGTATGAAAGTAAATTTTTTCATGAGATGTATTTTTGTCATACTGTCCTGACATGAATTAATCAAAACTTACTTAGTTTGAATTATTGTTTTGTTGACTTCTAAGTGACATGGTTAGCATGTGTCAAAGTCAGTGTGTCTAGCAGGCATATCGTTAGCCTCATAGCATAATTGCCTAAGTGATATTTAAAAAAAAAATGACTTAGGCAATTATGCTATGAGGCTAACGATATGCTGTTCTGTCATGGCTGATAGGGTTGGGAATGGTTGCAACAAGTTCTAAATTGCATGTTTAATAAAATTTTGTTGCATTGCAAATTGTTCAATTCTTCCTGTCTGACACTGAAATATGAAGATATTGAATAGCATCTGTAACACCTGCACACTGAATCCATGTAGGCCTATGTTCTACACATAAACTAACAAAACTCAATAACTGTTATTTGATAAATATGACTAAATAAATAAATAATAGGCTACAATAATATTATTGTATACATAAACAATACTATAATAGTACAGTAGGCCTAAACCAGTTAATATTTTCAGAATTCTATGCTCATTGAGACAAAAAGCTAAAGTTAATTAATGAAATTTAAGGTATTTTTAACAGGTTGCAACTGTCCCTGGGTTGTGTTGCAACCGTCCCCTGGGTTGGGGTCAGTTGCAACATCTGACTTCTTCCATTCAAATAAATACTATGAACGATATATCATATGTAATCATCTTTAAATGGTATGGGTAATTAGCAGACAGATTAGTAAAGCAGCAAGTTTAATAAATACAGATTTGGTTGGTCTAGTGACTAGTCCAAATAGTCTCTGAGTAACTGAGAGAAATGCAAAAAGTGTCCACGGTCTCCCCTACCTCAACAAGGCGACATAATGAACAACACTCGTCTCATTCGTGGAGGTGGAAAAACAAGTTCTTTGTGACATGCAAGATTTATTGTATAAATATGTAAATGCAAAAGAAAAGGCATGGGAGTTGGCTGTTTTTCATAAATTTTAAGTTTTAATTTAAAATGTTTGCGATTTTAATATAAGTACATGGTTAAAAATGTCACCCCTTGCTTGAAACAACTTAATATATAATATATAAAGTAATTCATTGAATAATACGTTGTTTAAATTGTGTTTACACATGAATACGTCTATTAAAGAGTGTACATGTGTACAAAGAGAATCGCAATGCTGACAAAACTGTTTTTAAATAAAAGTTGCTGATAAGTGAGTATGTGTTTGTGGTACAGCCGCAGATCAGTTGCGCACTAGCCTATGTGAAAGCACTAGCGTGTGCTGCTCCTGCACCGCATACTTGCTTCACACGGAGTATGTGTGAGACAGGCGTAACATGTCACAGTCACACTTACACCACAGGATTGTGCCATGACTCAGCTAGAACATTTTGTGTTCGTGTGCCAGTTATATGAAGGTAAAAGAGTAGCAAAACTCGAGAGCACGTAGATATGAATTTGCAAACTTGTACAATAAATATTCGTACTTGTACGCGAACATTTACACTCACAGCTCCAATGTGAAAACCTGTAAAATAAAAATCTGAAGTTGAATGTTGAAATTTGCACTCACAGACAATAGTCACAAACCTTTATTCTGAATTTGAAGCTGCAGACAAGTACTCTTTTACCTTCATACAGTTAAGACCAAATCAAAAGTGATGAACACAGAATGCTTGAGTTTGGGTTAAAAACAGCCAAAGAAAAGCAAAAAATAAAGTATTGTAAGCTCGCACTCGATCGGCCCAAAGCAGGCATCCGAGCAGCGCGGAAGGTCTTTACGTGTTACTGTCCTTTTCTCGAGGCAAAGTATTTTGTGATTAAATGCAATACATTTGAATATGTATTCTCTCGTTATTTCATCTGACTCCATAAATGAAAAGGTTTTAATGATATCTGTGGATCATTAATTATGAGCGAATGTTTGACTATTCCGTTTAACTCTTCAATTAAAATAATGTCAAAGTCAATTAAAATAGTCAAATGTAACAATTTATTATGTCAGGTAAATGTATCATGCCAATTTCATAATCAATTCAAAGATAATCGATACAAAACATCAAATTCTCTGGAATAAAGAAAAGAGATGCAACCCAACATTAAAAAATACATGAGGCTGAGAGATCTCACTGTCAGCCTCACGGGCGAATCTGAAGTACAGAAAGGGCCCCGAACCCTCTGCTGCATTTCATTAAATAGCCAGACCTCTTTCACATGGAAACATGTGCTAACAAAAGAAATTTGCATTCAGAGGTTACACCTTTTGGGAGTGTGTGACCATTTGTCTTGAGAGACCAGTTATCTTTAAACTCTTAAAAACCTTATTACCTTTTGTTTTACTTATTGGAAATGAGACATTTGTACCAGTCGCACTGTGACATTTTAAATGATACCAAACATGAAAAATACTCTGTGATAATCATTCACATTAAACTATACATTTTCTTGGGTGAATTCAGGTGATCTGAGCATGAGAGAGAGGGGGTGAGGGGAGAGGGAAAGAGATGTAGATTAAGATGATTCGGAGGTGAGACTTTTGTCTCAATGGTGCACGAGAGCCAGTTCAAATGGTAATCTCCAGAGAGGTCCTTTTGTCCTCTCAGGGTCTGGTCACCCCGAAACAGACTGTTCGGCATTTTGTCATTTCTCAATTCTTACAGTATCTTTATATATATTAAATTATAAACTGAATGCAACTCTATGTTCATCATCAGCATCTTTGAAAGGACATCAGAAATAACTTCTCACTGAGGTCAAGGTGCCTGAAATCCCAGTCATTACAGGCAGGGCAGGACTTAGGGTGGTGGATTAGAGCTACACAATTCTGGATAAACTGAGAATAAAAATAGAGATCACGATTCTGAACAAACAACTAAACAAAATAACAATTTATGTTAATTGCTGAAGTCTATTAAAAATGTTTAATTACTCTGAATTATCAAAAAAAAAAAAAACTTGGGTTTGAATGAATGATTCAATTCCTCAATCAAATGCACTTGTTTCATAGATTAATCAGCATTTTTGAACGAATCTCCTGAATGAACGATTCAATGACAAATGTTTTTTAAAAGTCATTTGTCGCCATCTGATGGCGTAACAATATAATCGATCCAATCGTTATCTGAAGTGCAAAGCTACTTTCAAAAGGTGACTGGTACCGTAGACAATGTTACATGTTAAAAAAACGTAATAATTTATTTATATGACCACTGATTGAAGCTTGAATTTTTTTTTTCCAATAAATAAATAATGATTACAAAAGTTCAAAGTGATCATAAGTTTATTGCAATGCACAAATGTCTTGGTCAGAATGAGAATGAAACACTTATTTACCTGGAAAACATTATGTTTTGATTGTGGCATTTCTTTGAGATTTAGAATCCAGTATTCCTATAGGCTAATTATTGTTTCTTTTATGAATTTAATAAAGAACTATGTCTCGTATTCTGTCCAAACGATCCATGTAGGCTACTTTTGTGTCCATTCGTTTTTCCTTTTTTAACCCGTAATTGAAAAACGGAAAATGAACGGTTGTTGTCTTTTTAAAACGCAAAGTTGAACACCAACATTTTAATTTGAACTGGCTACACCAACTGCTGCGCAAAAAAGTAAATATCGACGAATTTTCTGATTTTTGTTTATGACTTTTTGCCCCTTTATTAAACATTTAAAATATTCAAAAATTAATATGGAAAACATGTCGATTTTACTGGTTTTCAAAGGCCAAATTAGAACCTGGAAGTGATGTTTTCCCGCAGTGCTGAATGAGAAGAGCCATAATATTATTAATAAACTATTGCTTTGGCTAAATCACATCTCCATCTCCGCTGTTAAGCAGATGCGCTTTTAGAGAGAAATGCACCTTTCATACGGATTAATCAGAAGGTATTAGCTTTCGATTCGAATTTGTTCGTTTTAAAGTGGACATTTAAAGCTTTAGCCTACATAGGCTATTTTGTTTCAGTTCTCGCGCTCCAGTTTACGGAGATCATGAAAGTGCGTCTGATTGTTTTATTTTATTTTACAAAAGCACGTTTTCTTGTTATTGTGAGTTTACACAAATAAACGCGGCTACTGTCTAATGCAGACAGTAGCCTAAACGAGGCACTATGTAACTGCCAATTACCAATCAGCAAACCTCAAGATGACTGACATTTAATTTAGCTAATTAAATTTATTTTTCATTGCAGGGCAGGGCCAGGTAACAATGCTAGACCAATCAACAAACTTTAAAATGAAAAATTAAATGACTGACATATTATTGAAAAAATCAAACGTAAACGGGCGGGGCCCCCTATTGGGCGGGGCCCATGGGCTTGAGCCCAGTCAAGCCCAATGGTAAGTCCGGCCTTGATTACAGGCCTTTATCACATGCTTCAATGGTAGCGAGTAGAGTATATTGCAGAACATGTCTGTGCAGAAATGTGTGGAAAGCGTTGATAGATTCATCAACATCAGATAGATTCATCATTAGAACAAAATTAAAACCAATTTATTGACAAAAACATCAGTTGTGAAGAAGTTGTGAAAGAGAGAGAGAGAGAGAGAGAGAGAGAGAGAGAGAGAGAGAGAGAGAGAGAGAGGGAGGAAAAAAGTATGTCATGTGATTTCACAGAAAAAATTGTTTTGTGTGTCTATATAAAGGCATGCAGAGAAGGTTCACTTGCTATTGTGAACTCAGGAAATGGACAGATGCCACACAGAGAGCTACATCAACAACATCAAGGTTTGACTATTAATTAATAAGATACATTTTATTAGTTTGTTTTCAATTATTCAATGTCTGTATATACAATGCTGGTCAGAATTATTTGCCCCCTTGGTAAATATGATCAAAGATGGCTGTAAAAAAATAAATCTGCATTGTTAATCCTTTTGATATTTTATTTAAAGAATTTGCAAAAATCGAACCTTTCATTGAAGTAAAAGAATTGAAAGTGGAGGAAAAAATCACATTATGAAATAAATGTTTTTCTCCAAAACACGTTGGGAACAATTATTTGCCAACAATGAAATTTAATTTTCAACCTAAAGATTACATATTAGTCCCTCAAAGGTACATATTAGCAGAGGTGGGAAATCCAGGGGCCAATGAGTAAAAGTTTTGCCATATGTTTATTCCACCCATAAACTCAGTCATATGATTTCACTAATTAGTTCTCTCTCCTGTCTGAATTAGCAAATCCAGGTGATTGGAACAAAATACTGAGGAGGACTTTTACTTTCTGAACCTGGACTTTACACCTCTGCATAGCAATGCCACATGTCAGCCAAGAGCAAAGAAATAAACCAGAACTGGACAGAGGTGGAGAGTCCAGGGGTCAGAAAGTAAAAGTCCTGCCATATATTTATTCCACCCATGAACTCACACAGCAAACACTCCAGTGTTAAATGAACTCTCCTGTGAGTTTATTTGGCTCCAGACTCAAGAGTGTTAAAGTTAATGAGCTAATTAAGTGATTGTTTGAGTGATGATTGACCATTATTGAAGACACCTGATGTTAACAAGCAGAATTACTGAAGGAGAAAATCTCTTTTTAAGTTACCATTATGGTGATCAGTGTTTGCTTTAGTTGGGCTCTTGACCCTTAAACTAATAACTTTAGATTTTGTTTGGCTGTAGTATCTGGGTTATAACTCTCAGATGAACAAAGAGAAACGTTGATCAGGTGGTGTTGGTTATGTTTTGACATAATCATAATTTGACCTGAATCACAAAACTCATTTAGAGAGTTAAGTTTACCTTGTTGATTATAGCTGCCTGTGATTCTAATATTATGCCATGTTAATCATTTTCAATGTAATCAGAAAGATTTCTTGAAAGTTGTTCTGATCAAAGGACTTTGAAAAATTATATTATTTGGACACACTGACACCAAGAATCGGCCTGTGATTCTCAACAATGGTGACAATAATAAAGCATGTTGCAGTGCATTCTGGGTGCCACCAATCAAAACTCATCCATGGCTCCCATCATGCATTGCGGTATGAATAAATTATGATCTGAATTGTCTTGTTTTCCTAATTGAATATTCTTTTTGTCACCATTGTTGAGATTCATACACTGAATCTTGATGTCTGTGTGTGGCTTAAAGAAAGATTTTCTTTTTCTTTATCAGAACAACTTTTAAGAAATAATTTGAATTATATTGAAAAATCTGGAACTTAATCTGTAGAATTACTGTGAAGTTGTAATGACCAATATACATTTAAGTCAGAGATTAGGCTCTAATTGAGTTCAGTGATTCAGATCAAATTATGATTATGTTAAAGCATAACCAACACCACCTGATCACCTTTTCTTTTTGTTCATCTGGCTGTAATAACTCAGATCAACAGCCAAACAAAATCTAAAGATAACCATTTGAAGGTCAAGAGCCCAACTAAATCGAACACTATTCTCCATAACGGTGTCTAAAATTGTGATTTTTCTCCTTCAGTGATTCTGCTTGTTAACATCAGGTGTCTTCAATAATGATCAATCATCACTCAATCAATCACTTAATTAGCTCATTAACTTTAACACTCTTGAGTCTGGAGCCAAATAAACTCCCAGGAGAGTTCATTTAAACACTGGAGTGTTTGCTGTGTGAGTTCATGGGTGGAATAAACATATGGCAGGACTTTTACTTTCTGACCCCTGGAACTGGACCTTATCGTAGCCAAAAAATAATAATTTCAGCCACAGCCTTAGATGAAATCACCTTAAGAGAAAAGAAGACATTAAATCTGTGAAGATCTCAGCAGAGGAGGATTAAACAACTCCACAAACAGCATTACCAGCTTCACTTATTACTAACCAGACTGACTTTATTTCTGTCAGACGTCTACAAAAGTTTTATTGAGAATTAACAGAGGTTTAATTCTAATCATGTGTTTCATGTGAAGTCACCATAAGAGTGATTAGTGTTTCCATTAGTTGGGCTCTTAACTCTTATTATATCTTTCGTCTTTTTTTGTCTGCTGTGACAGTGTGTTTGTCAAACACATTTGCAGCAGCAAAGAAAGCTAAAGTAAAATGAGATCAGGTGATGATGGTTACCTGTTGATGGTTTAATAATCATCATGAAATAGACTGATTCACTGAGGTTTTGATAATTTAACAATCCTGTTGTCACAATAATATTTTTTCACAACACAAACCCTGTGTTACTGCAGCATGAGATCCAGCAATATTATAACCATCAGTTAAAAGACTTTAACAGACATGAGCACAAAAAAGTCAGCTTAATATGACACACACACAGACATCAACAATCAGCGTATGAATCTCAACAATGGTGACAATCAAAAGTACTTTGCTGCAATGCATGCTGGGTACCAGCATAGTACAAAACTCCCAGCATGCATTACAACATGAATAAATTATGCAGCTGAATTGTCCTATAATTTTGTTTGATTCAAAATTGCTTTTATTTTTTGCTGTTGTTTTTGTTGTGAATTAGTAGCTTTTCAGTGATGTTCTGAATTAATCTGTTTATCTACATATTTGTGATTGTCACCATTGTTGATATCTGTGTGTGTCAGCAGCAATCAATATTTTTTTATTTAATCTTTGTTAAAAGATTTAAACCGATTGTTATATTGCTGGATCTCATGCTGCAGTAACACAGGGTTTGTGATGTGAATATATTAGTGGAACAACATAATTGTTAGATTATTAAAAATCTCAGTGAATCAGTCTGTTTCATGATGATTATAAAACCATCAACAGATAACCAGCATCACCTGATCTCATTTCACTTTAGCTTTCTTTGCTCCTGCATAAGTGTTTGACAAACACACTGTCACAGCAGCTAAAAAACCAATAGTTAGAATAAGAGTTAAGAGTCCAACTAATGGAAGCACTCATCACTGTTATGGTGACTTCAAAATGAAACACATTAGAGTTAAACCTCTGTTAGTTCTCAATAAAACCTTGTGTAGACGTCTGACAGAAATAAAGTCAGTCTGGTTAGTAATAAGTGAAGCTGGTAATGATGTTTGTGGAGTTGTTTAATCCTCCTCTGAGATCTTCACAGATTTAATGTCTTCTTTTCTCTTAAGTTGATTTCATCTAAGGCTGTGGCTGAAGTCAGTTGTAGTTCTTGTGTTTCTTCTCGTCTATTTTTCTGTTCTCTTCTTTCCTTCAGTGATTCTGTTTGTTAACAGGCTTATTAAGGCTGAGATTACTCATATTTAATATACACAGATTTTGTGGCTATGATAATGTCCAATTCTGGTTTATTTCTTTGCTCTGGCTGACATGTGGCATTGCTATGCAGAGGTGTAAAGTCCAGGTTCAGAAAGTAAAAGTCCTCCTCAGTATTTTGTTCCAATCACATGGATTTGCTTATTCAGCAGGAGAGAGAACTAATTAGTGAAATCATATGACTGAGTTTATGGGTGGAATAAACATATCGCAGGACTTTTACTCTTTGGCCCCTGGATTACCCACCTCTGCTAATATGTACCTTTGAGGGACTAATATGTAATCTTTAGGTACAAAAGTGTACCTTTTGAAAAGGTACCGCCACAGCGACAGCTTTTGTACCTTTTTTTCTGAGAGTGAAAATGAGTGGGCTCAACTGAAGAGAAGAAGCAGCAACATGGATCTGGGAATCTGAAGGATCTGGAGAGATTCTGTATGGAGGAATGATCTCTGATCTCTTGTCAGGTGTTTTCCAAACTCTTCAGGCATTATAGGAGAAGACTCAGAGCTGTTATCTTGGAAAAAGGAGGTTGCAAAAAGTATTTAATAAAAGGGGGCAAATAATTGTTCTCAACGTGTTTTGGAGAAAACCATTTATTTCATAATGTGATTTTTTTCCCCCACTTTCAATTATTTTACTTCAATGAAAGGTTAGATTTTTGCTATTTTTTTAAATAAAATATCAAAAGGATTAACAATGCAGATTTATTTTTTACAGCCATCTTTGATCATATTTACCAAGGGGGCAAATAATTCTGACCAGCACTGTATTTTAAAGTTCAGAATTATAATAATTATAATTTGTATAACATAATTATTATATATAATATAATAATATAAATAATTATTATTATTATTATTATAATTTTAAGTACAACTTTTTTGATAATAAACACAACAGGATAAACATTTTACAAAACAAAATAAATGTAAAAATACTACAGTTGTAATTTATAATATGAGGAATTGTCCAGTGTTAAATTTGAATTTACATAGACATGATTTTAATATAATTTACAGAGTTAGGTGTTCTTCAAAATTTGCAAAAATGTAACGTTTTTATTTGCAAATGTATTAACAAAGGTCTAACTGTACAATATATGCAGATAAGAAAACACTTAATTTTATTGGGACTGTGGTCTCATCAATAATGTTTAATAACTGTTGTCATATTGTCAAACATGTAAGATGATACATGTCAAATCGTCTCATATTTGAAACCTTCTGTTTTCATCAAACTCTTCCTGTTAGCTGGTGGCTTTCTGAAATGTACCACAGCGGTTTCATTAATGTCACGTGATTAACTACCCAGCTAACAGAGTTTTGTTAACGTTCTCCAAATATTCAGTGTTGGTTCTGGGAACGTAAAAAATGTCCAGTTTTCTTGACGTTAGAGCAGTGTTTCTCACTTTGGAGGAAGGGAAGGGTTCCGAGCCCTACCTGCACTAAAAAAACTAACTCTTTGAATGAAAAAAAAAAAAAAAAAAAAATCATGGAAAGGATTTCCACATGATTCATTTGCTTTATTTGAGCATTATGCAATTCTGTTATTCCAATTTAATGTACTTACGTTGGGTCAACTTAATTTATTAAGGTTGATTCAACTTATTTACTATGGTTGGGCACAGCTTAATTTAATAGTGTCAGCCCAACTAATTTGCAATGTTTTGGACCAACTAATTTACTTAATTTGCTTTCAACTTAATTAAATATAGTTGAATCCAACTTATTTTACAGTAGTACAATTACACTAGTTAATAAAGTTGATCCAATCTATGCAATTTAAGTTGCCTAACAAAAGTGCTTAATGCTGAAAGAAAGCCATTTAATCACGTGGAAAACCTTTCCATGATTTAATTACATTAATTCAAAGAAAAGCTTTTGAGTATTCAAAATTAATTAATTAATTAATTAAATACCACTTTGTGAAAGAGATTTAATGCATGTATAGTGTATATTGAATGCCCACAGCCCTAATCTAAACACAGTCGCCACTCTTCTGCATGCTGAAAAAAATTATTTATTGACTTAGTTGAATTTACTAAAAAAAATTATGTTAATTGGTTCCACATAATTCATTTTAGCTACATTTAAACAAATGCATTACGTTGAACTAAGTTCAACTTGATGCATTTGTTTAAATGTAGCTAAAATGAATTATGTGGAACCAATTAACATAATTTCTTTTAGTAAATTCAACTAGTCAATGAATCATTTTTTTCAGTGTAAAAACATCTTTCCATTTACAGAAAAACACATAAAATAACACTTTAATCCCTAAATGTACCCTCCTAATGCAGTCCCTTGCAAAGCATGCTGGGAACTACAGATCCACTGCCCAGTTAGTTGTCAACAAAAATGATTCATGTAGTTTTCACACAAATTAATTAAGTAAACTTCAGTTTTAAATATATTAGGTTGATTGAACACAATTAAATTCAGTTGTGACAAAATATTAAACAAACGTGTTACTTTAGCTTATTTAAATTCATTAAATTTAATAAGAGGCAAAAATATTTTACTAAATCTCACACTTAACATTAATCTTACACAAAAAAACTTTATTACACTTTATATAACATTATATACACTTTATATAACATTATATTACACTTAATTTTAACATTTACTCTCCCTTTCGAGTGCCATCGGCAAAGCATGTCTAAATTAAAATAAATAATTTCATAAAACTCAAAACAATGAAACAGTTCAGTTTACTTAAAATATATCAGTTCTGTGAACTTGAAAGAAAAAGAAAGTGCTAAATACTCATACAAGTTAATTTGACTGAACTAATTAGGTTAATTTAAGTTTGTCCTACTCAAACCAATTAATTATTTTGAGCGTTATTTTGAGCGTTTGATACTTGAACTCCTCCTCCATGGAGGAGTTCAAGTATCTTGGGGTCTTGTTCACAAGAGAGGGAAGGATGGAATGGGAGATTAACAGACAGATCGGTTCAGCTTCTACAGTAATGCAGTCGATGTACCGGTCTGTCATGGTGAAGAAAGAGCTGAGCCGCTAGGCGAATCTCTCGATTTACCGGTCAATCTATGTTCCTACTCTCACCTATGGTCATGATGAGCTGTGGGTCATGACCGAAAGGACAAGATCCCGGATACAGGCGGCCGAAATGAGCTTTCTCCGCAGGGTGGCTGGGCGATCCCTTACCCAGCGGGCACCTTGACGTCAATTTGACATCAACAAATAGTCAAGATTTTGACCACCATGTATGACATGCATGAATATGCATATTTTCATTAAATTTTGTAATTATTTCCTTGTGGTTGTAAAGATGCCTAACAAACGTATCAATCTGACATGTTTTTTCTGGTCCCTACATCTCAGGTCAATATCATTGACATTAAATCGATGTTGATTTGATGTCAGGAAACGACGTCAAATTGATGGGAAATTTATGTCAAAACAATGTCTGAAATGTCTGAAAAAAGTATATTTATTACTCATTGTAAATCAATGTGACAACATCTAAAAGACCTAGCCTGAATGATCTTGAAAGTTGTAGACCTAGGTCTATGTATTTTGCATGTGTGTTTTTATTTATTTAAATCCTAGCATATTTACATTTAGTTCACATTTAAAATGACAGCAGACACTATAATTGCATATACTATAAAAGGTAAATTTAATCTGATATTGGAGCTTGATATTGAATGATATCAAAATAGCATTAAAATGACATCAACATCATGACATCCTGATGTCAAATAGATGCCCAGCAGACACAGGATATAGACGACAACATTGGTCAGACGTTGGATTTTGGTTGAAAATGAAAGTCGGGTTGAAGTCTAAATCCAATGTTTGTTTGACGTCAGGCTCCAACGTTGGGCAGTCGTTGAATTTTGGTTGGAATAAACCAAACAAAAAGGTGAAATACATGGCCGTACACTTATTACCAGCTTCACTTAAAACTAACCAGACTCACTTTATTTAATTTCCGGTTTAAAGAAATAATATTTTGTATTTTAAAGTCACCATGATGGTGGTTAGCGTTTGCTTTAGTTGTGCTCTTGACCCTTAACTCTTAAAATTAAAATTTTCTCTGGCTGCTATAATTGTGTATTTATAAAGCACAATTGTTTTAGCTAAAAAAGCCGAGAGAAAATGAAATCAGATGATGTTGGCTGTTTAGTGTTGATGATGACGATGATATCATCATGTAATTGCCTGAATCCCTGATCTTATTTAGTGTCTAATGCTTTGATTATATAGGACTTGTGGTTTTTACGTTGTTTTATTCATAATATAAGTCATTTGATTCTACAGCATATCTAACAGTGTGGTTTATCAAAAAATATACTTGATTTTTAAAAACCTGTAATCTATGGCAGTACTCAGACGCACACAGACATCAAGAAACTGCATATGAATCTCAACAATGGTGACAATCAAACAAAATATCCAGATAATCAGATCAACTCCAGCTGCATAATTTATTAAAGCCGCAATGCATGCTGGGAGATAAGGGTGAGTTTTGATTGGTGGTACCCAGCATGCACTGCAGCTGAAGCATTTAATTTATTGTCACCATTGTTGAGAGTCATACACTGATTCTTGTTGCATTATGTTGCATAATGCATTAAACGTTTTGAAAATCCTTTATATTATTTGATAAACAGCATTGTTCTCATGCTGTAAACTCAATTGTCTTCTATTATAAAACAACATTAAAAATACAAGTTCTATATAATCAAAACATTAGACATTGAATAAGATCAGGGATTCAGGCAATTACATGATGATATCATCACCAATAAACAGCCAACATCACCTGCTCTAAATTTTCTCATGGCTTTTTTGCCACAACAAATGTGCTTTATAAACACAATTATAGCAGCCAGAGAAAACTTTATACTACAAAGTCAAGAGTCAAGAGCACAACTAAAGCAAACGCTAACCACCATCATGGTGACTTTAAAAAAAAAAAAATTATATCTTTAAACCGGAAATTAAATAAAGTCATCAAACAAACACTGGATTTAGACATCAACCCGACTTTCATTTTTAACCAAAATCCAACGTCTGACCGACGCTGTAGTCTATATCCTGTGCCTGCTGGGATCAACATCATGACATCTTGACGTCAAATAAATGTTGAATTGACATCAAATGCCAACAAAGCATGACCTCAAAATAACATCAAAATGACATCAGCAGAGGTCAAAATCTTGACATCAAATTGACATCAACGTTTTGACGTCAATATGACTTTCATTTTTGACCTATTTCGTGACGTAATTTTGACATCAATGTTTGATGTCACATTGATGTTAAATTGACATCAAATGCCCACTGGGATCACTGCAACCTTTTATGTGATGGGAATAGATCTAAATACTTAAAAAACTTCTCACGATTCGTTAATCTCGATAGCTGTAATAGTAAAAACGTATAATAGCTGTAATAGTAAATGTTTTCGAGAGAGTTTCACATGTAATGCTAAATATTTCATATGCAAGCATGTCAGCCAATCACAGCAGAGGGCGTTTACACTGAAGTCTCACACAGACACGCCCCTTCAAACAGAGCGTTCAGAGGCTAAAATCAGGCTATGAAATATGCCTTTTATTTCTAAATTATAACAACTTTTGATCTAAAAAACATACTAACATGATAAGCCCAGGAAACATTCTAAAATAATAAAATAATCCATGCAATGGGACCTTTAAAGAGTTTCTGTTGAGTTTTGTGTGTCACCATTGTGCTGAAGAGTAGAGCCTGTGCTTCAGTTCTGGATGAGCAGAGAAACACTGCTGATATGTTGCATGTTGCTTTATTTAACAGGCAGTGATTGTGTACTTACTGATGTATTGATGATCTATTTGTTGATAGATCATCTCATTCATGTGTGCTGTTGTTAACACTTATCTGCAAGAGGATTGAGTTAATCTGATGTTTTGAAAACTATTTTTTTTAGTGGACTCAAATGAAATATCACAGTATAAATATGAAATGGCAATTGATCAATTTATGACAGAATCAGTTAAATCAGTTTACAACATCTTGACGTCAAATAAATGTTGAATTGACATCAAATACCAACAAACAAAGCATGACATCAAAATAACATCAAAATGACATCAGCAGAGGTCAAAATCTTGACATCAAATTGACATCAACACGTTGACGTCAATATGACTTTCATTTTTGACCTATTTTGTGACGTAATTTTGACATCAATGTTTGATGTCACATTGATGTTAAATTGACATCAAATGCCCACTGGGTAGAGCAGGGATGGGCAACTGTGGTCCTGGAGGGCCACTGTCCTGCAGAGTTTAGCTCCAAACCTGATAAACTCTCCTGTCTGTAGCTTTCTAGTAATCCTGAAGACATTGATTAGCTGGTTCAGGTGTGTTTGATTAGGGTCTCAGATAGATAGCAACCATCAAAATAATGTTAATGTGTAACTGTATTGAATCAACATCTCTTTCAAAATCACCAGCAAAGTTTTTTTTTTTTATCCATAAATCAATGGTGATGGCGTTGAGTCAATGTTACAATGTGATGTTGGTTCAACATCATGCCTGCACTCTCAGAAAATGAAACACAACAATTACAACTGACTTAAAGCCACACAACCTGAAATCAACTGCAAATAAAAAAATACAATAAATCTCTCAAGATCTCAGCAGAATTTTTATTTTTATTTTTATTTTTTTAGATTTAACAGGGTGTAGTAGTTGATGTTTTAAAATGTTTGGTCACCATTGTTGTGATCAGTGTTTGCTTTAGTTGGATAGTTTAACTCTTGGCTTTTATGTGTGTTTCTGATCTTTGCAGCAGTGTTTACCAAAACATAATTGGTTGCAAAGAAAGCAAGAAACAAGGATAATTAGCATTTTCAGCATAATTAGAAGCAGAATAGTTTACTAATTTTCCGCCTCAATAAAAGTGGATATAGGTTTTTTGCAACAGATCAAATGTTCAGAATTTTGATTTTTACATGCATATAATAGTAGGACTATTCTTTTTTTTCTTTTTTTTTTTGTCACACAGACATTAAGAATAAGCATACGAATCTCAAAAATGGTGACATGCATGACAATGCATGCTGGTTTTATACTATGGTGACTCCCAACATGCATTGCAGCATGAAGCATGTCACCATTGTTTAGATTCATATGCTGATTCTTGATGTCTGGATGTGTATCTAAAAATATTTTTCTTTATATTAAATATTGATGTTTAGGGGTAGTAAATTCCAATCAAAGTCATGTGTCAGTAATTTTTTACGTGTTTTTTCATATAAATGTCTATAACTCCGAAGCGAATTGAGATATTTTCACCAAAATCGACACACATATGTATGGGCTCACTCTGAGGACATGTAAAAAAAATGGTGGGACTCAGCCTCTTGGTGGCGCTATAATAGAACAAAACATGAAATTCCCATTGACTTCAATACAGTTTTGTGAAATAAAATGCTATACTAAACAAATGCATTGGTGTAATATTACGAAACTCAGAATGTGCCATCAGCACCATCCCCTGAAAGTACTCAAAATATTTCGAGACAGCGCCACCTATTGGTCAAAAGTTATAACAAAATTTAGAAAACTGATAAAAACTTTTGAATAAATTGGCTTATTGTAATACAACTGGTCTTAATAGATTCCTTGGGTCAAGCCGAGAACATAGATACCAAATTTATAGGGCTGGGCGATTTAAATCGCGATATTGTTATGCGCATCTCGTCAGTAAAGCCGGTTCCTTGATTAGCAGTAAATCACCATCACCTGCTTTCAGAAGAAGCGGGATTTAGGGCTGAGGAGATAATTAAGTGATTAATTTAGTGATGATTGAGCATTATTGAATACACCTGATGTTAACAAGCAGAATCACTGAAGAAGAAAATCACAAATTGTAAGTTACCATTAAGGTGATGGGTGTTTGCTTTAGTTGGGCTCTAGACCATTACATGTTTACTTCAATATTTACTGATGTTTGTCTGCTGTTATTGATTTATAACAGTTAAATGAACAAAGTAAAATGTTATCTTATAGTGTTGGTTATGTTTTGCCATAATCATGCTGTGATCTGAAAAAGAAAACTTATTGAGATAGTTTGGTTTAACTTGTTAGCAGCAGTTTAGTGATTCTTCAGCCTATGATTATCAGTACTTTACTTATAATTCAAAATATTTAATAAACATTGTTCTGATCAAAAGACATTCAGATAAATTCGTTTAAAACACAGACATCAATAATCAGCCTGTGAATCTCAACAATGGTGACAATAATAAAGCATGTTGCAGTGGCTGCCACCAATCACAACTCATTAATGGTTCCCATCATGCATTGCGGTATGAATAAATTATTATCTGAATTGTCTATGTAATTTACTTTTCCTAATTGAATATTCTGCTCCTCACCGTTGTTGAGATGCATAGACTGAATCTTGACATCTGTGTGTGCCTAAAATAATGATTTTTTTTTTTTTAAACAACTTTTAAGAAATCCTTTATGTTATATCAAAAATTCTGGGCATTTATGCAGATTCACAGTTATGCTGTAACCAACAACATAAATCGAAGTCAGAAAGAAGGATCTTAATGAGTTCAGTGATCAAATTCAAATGATGATTAATATAACCAACACCATCAGATCACTTTTCTCTTTGTTCAACTGGCAGTTATAATTCAGATACAACAGCCAAACAAAATCTAAAGTTAATAATATATGGGTCAAGAGTCCAACTAAAGCAACCATTGATCGTCATAACGGTAACTTACAATTTGTGATTTTCTCCTTCAGTGATTCTGCTTGTTATCATCAGGTGTCTTCAATAATGTTCAATCATCACTAAATTAATCACTTAATTATCTCATTAACTTAAACACTCTTGAGTGTGGACTCATACACTCCCAGGAGTGTTAATTTAAACTGGACTTTTTGCTGTGTTCAAAGAGCCGTAGTTAACTGACAAGCTGAGCCATATCGCATTAAAAATCGCTGGCGATACTTCCGCGATATTGATGTGATTTGGCTCAGCTTGTCAGTTAACTACGGCTCTTTGTAGTAAATGCCGCTCCATCTGAAAGCAGGTGATGGCGATTTACTACTAATCAAGGAACCGGCTTTACTGACGAGATGCGCATAACAATATCGCGATTTAAATCGCCCAGCCCTACAAATTTACCTTATTTGGCCAAACTTCCTGTCCGCCATCTTGATTTTCATTCAAAACCTACTTTTTCGAACTCCTCCTAGACCGTTTGTCCGATTTTCACCAAAATCGAATCATATCATCTCCAGACCGTACCGACAAAAAGTTATGGATTTCGTGTCGATACCGTGTTCGTATACCGCAGCAGCAAAGTTGAGGCATGATACCAAAAGGACTATTCAGGCTTTATCTCTGCAATGCCTAGACATATTGACACCAAACTTTGAATGTCTTATTGTCACTTCACTCTGACCACATCACATCAGTTTTGTGACTGCGCCACCTATTGGTCAAAAGTGATAATCCATTAAATCATATTTTTAATTACTGTTTATATGATTTTTCAGGCATTTCGCCTAAAATCTTCTTTAAATGTCTTTAATTGCTGATTGTTGCAGTTGATCTGACACTTTCAGCAATGTTGGCATGTCTTGTCGTCTTATTCTGCTTGGCCCCGGTAATTGCTGCTTGCAGCTATATTTATTATTATTATTATTATTATTATTATTATTATTATTATTATTATTATTATCAATAATCAGCAAATGAACATCAACAATGGTGACAATTAAAAAAATATTCAGATAAACCTCCTAACATCACAAATCAAGCAAAAAAGTCATAACAAAAACAGCAAACATAAAAGCAAATAGTAAAAGAAAATAGACAATTTGCCGGCATTATTTATTCATGCCACAATGCATGCTGGGAGCCATGGTTAAGTTTTGTAAAATGCTTAGTATCCAGCATGCATTGAAGCATGAATCTTTATAGGACTTCTTTCACAGATGAGTTTGACTCTGAGAGTCCTGATCCGATCACAGCTTCATTTCATAATCCAAATAACATTTGAGAGCTTGGGTCCACATGTTAAGAGTGAAACTAATTCAGCTCTTTCTTTTTGTCCTGCAGTGAATCGATGAAGGATGATGGCGTCTTCTAAAGTGCTGCTTCTAAAATCACTAGAAGATCTGGGAACAGATGACATAAAGGGGTTTCAATGGCACTTGGAAAATCTTAAACATCTACCAAAGTGTAAAATGGAAAATGCAGATAGATATAAAACAGTGGATAACATGGTGGACCAGTTTGGACAAGAAGAAGCAGTGAAGATCACAGTGGAGATCCTGAGGAAGATAAACAAGAATAATCAGGCTGAGCAGCTGGAGAACAATCACAAGCAAGGTAACAGGTTAAAGATAAAATTAAATTGTTAAATGTGCGGTTTAAAAAAATTATTAATTTGATTTATTTTTTTATATATTTGAAATATGAAAAATATCTACTTCTTACAAAATAATATTTACAGTATGACAGTTTACAGAATAAGTGAATAACTGGCTTTCAGGTCAAACCTTCCTTTTTGCTATGCTGTGTTTGAGTGGTTTATTGTTACTGTATTTTCATCCTGACCTCTTTTTTTCTCTCACAGCTCAGGCTGAGGGCAGTACTGAGGATCCAGAGCCTGTTGGAGCCATTTCAAAACCGATGGGGGGTAAGTAATGATCACTGTATACAGAGACACCCTTAATTTGGTTTTATTCCTACAGATGTGGCTTTGAAGAATTCATAAAAATAAAAAAAAAGTTCATGTGGCAATGGCATCACACAATTAGTCACTCTTGATCACAATGATTCCTGATTCTAGTGGTTATTCCAGAGTACTAGATCCCCTCCCTCTTAAGCTACAAATGTGTTTGCTTTTTCATCAATGTATAATCAAATTACATAACTAAAAATGACTTAAGGAAGATAACACTGTATTTCAAAATCACACTGTAAATGACCTATGGATTAACATTTTTTCTTAATTCTGTTTTATTGACAAAGTTTGGGAGGAGCACGTTCTAATCAGCATGAGAAGAGACCTACAAATTAGGGACGGGTGATATGGACTATATCACAATATTTTCTGGTATTTATTGCGATAACGATATCAACGACAATATAAATATAGTACCATTCACCACTGTTTCTGGCTGCAAGTGATAGCTTTATGCACAGCAAAATCCCAGAGCTAAATTAACTCTGCTCAGAGAACATTTGCACCCACTCTAAAAAGTGTAAAGTAACTTTGAATCAGAGTTCAAATTAAATAGATAATTAAGGGATTAATTAAGTGATGATTGGGCATTAGTGATGAACACATGCTGGTAACAAGCAGAATCACTGAAGAAAAGAGAAACACAAGAACTACAACTGACTTCAGCCACAGCCTTAGATGAAATCCCCTGAAGATAAAAGACATTAAATATGTGAAGATCTCAGCAGAGGAGGATTAAACAACTCCACAAACAGCATTACCAGCTTCACTTATTACTAACCAGACTGACTTTATTTTGGTCACACGGCTATAAAAGGTCTTATTGAGAATTAACAGACGTTTAGGTTAGGGATGGGCGATATATCGCATGATATTGTTATGCGCATCTCGTCAGTAAAGCCGGTTCCCTTGATTAGTAGTAAATCGCCATCACCTGCTTTCAGATGGAGTGGTGTTAAATTAACACTCCTGGGGCTGGGAGTGTATATGAGTCCACACTCAAGAGTGTTAAAGTTAATGAGATAATTAAGTGATTAATTAAGTGACTATTGAGCATTATTGAAAATACCTGATGTTAACAAGCAGAATCACTGAAGGAGAAAATCACAAATTGTAAGTTACCGTTAAGGTGATGGGTGTTTGCTTTAGTTGGGCTCTAGACCATTATATGTTTACTTTAATATTTACTGTTGTTTGTCTGCTGTTATTGATTTCTAACAGTTAAATGAACAAAGTAAAATGTGATCTGATAGTGTTGGTTATGATTTGACATAATCATGCTGTGATCTGAAAAAGGAAACTTATTGAGATAGTTTGGTTTAACTTGTTAGCAGCAAATTTGTGATTCTTCAGCCTATGATTATCAGTACTTTACTTATAATTCAAAATATTTAATAAACATTGTTCTGATCAATAGATGTTCAGATTACTTCATTTAAAACACAGACATTAATAATCAGCCTGTGAATCTCAACAATGGTGACAATAATAAAGCATGTTGCAGTGGCTGCCACCAATCACAACTCATTAATGGCTCCCATCATGCATTGCGGTATGAATAAATTATGATCTGAATTATCTATGTAATTTACTTTTCCTAATTGAATATTCTGCTCATCACCATTGTTGAGATGCATAGACTGAATCTTGACGTCTGTGTGTGCCTAAAAGAATGTTTTTTTTTTTTAAAACAACTTTTAAGAAATCCTTTATATCATATAAAAAATTCTGGGCATTTATGCAGATTCACAGTTATGCTTTAACCAACAACATAAATCGAAATCAGAAAGAAGGATCTTAATGAGTTCAGTGATCAAGTTCAAATGATGAATGTTATAATATAACCAACATCATAAAACAACTTTTTTCTTTGTTCAACTGGCAGTTACAATTCAGATACAGCAGCCAAACAAAATCTAAAGTAAATGTTTAAGGGTCAAGAGCCCAACTAAAGCAACCATTGATCGTCATAACGGTAACTTTCAATTTGAGATTTTCTCCTTCAGTGATTCTGCTTGTTAACATCAGGTGTCTTCAATAATGTTCAATCATCACTAAATTAATCACTTAATTATCTCATTAACTTCAACACTCTTGAGTGTGGACTCATATACACTCCCAGGAGTGTTAATTTAACACTGGAGTTTTTGCTGTGTACAAAGAGCCGTAGTTAACTGACAAGCTGAGCCATATCGCATTAATTATCGCTGCCGATACGTCCGCGATATTAATGCGATATGGCTCAGCTTGTCAGTTAACTACGGCTCTTTGTAGTAAATGCCGCTCCATCTGAAAACAGGTGATGGTGATTTACTACTAATCAAGGAACCGGCTTTACTGATGAGATGCGCATAACAATATCGTGCGATATATCGCCCATCCCTAGTTTAGGTGTTGATGGTTTATTGAAAATGTTTGGTCACCAATATTGTGATCAGTGTTTCAGTGTTTCAGATCAGTTTGGCAGTTTGACTCTTAGCTTTTGATGTGAGTTTGTTATCTTTATAACAGCGTTTTCCAAAACACATAATTTGTTGCAAAGATATCTGGAAACAGAGATGATCAGGTGATATAGTTTTCAGCATCATAAAGTAGAATAAGTCACTGATCTTGTTCCTGACCAAAAGTGCTTATTTGTTATTAACAGATTATATTCACCAACAAAACTTTCTCGCCACAGATCAGACATTCTGAAAATAGATTTTCAAATACATTGTAGGAATTTTTTAAGACATCCATAGACATCAAGAATCAACATATGAATCTCAACAATAGTGACATGCTTCATGCTGCAATGCATGCTGGGAGCCATGAGTTTTATACTATGATGACTCCCAGCATGCATTGCGGCATGAAGCATGTCACCATTGTTGAGATTCATATGTTGATTCTTGATGTCTGAAGATTTTTTTCCCATAATATATTTTAAAATGTTATTCAGAATGTCTGATCTGTTGCAAGAATTTTTTTTTACAACAAATAACCACTTCAGGCATAATATTAGTGAATAATTCTACTTTATGATGCTGAAAACTATTATTACTGGATCATCTTTGTTTCTGGTTTCCTTTGCAACGAATTATGTATTTTGGTAAGCATTATTACAAAGACCAAAAACTCACGTAAAATGCCAAGGGTAAAACTGGCCAAATAAATGAAACACTGATCACCATAATGATGGCCTCACACTTTCAATAATCATCAACATCTAAACCTCAGTTAATTCTCAAAAATAACATCTGTAGACGTCTGACAGAAATAAAGTCAGTCTGGTTAGTAATAAGCGAAGCTGGTAATGCTGTTTGATTTCATCTAAGGCTGTGGCTGGAAGTCAGATGTTGTTGTGTTTCTCTTTTCTTTTCTCTTTCCCTTGTCAAACAAATGTTTAGACGTCAACCCAATTTTCATTTTCAACCAAAATTTGACGTCTGAGCGATGTTGAAGTCCACGTCCAATAAGGGATGATTTCACATTGTGGCCATAATATGAGCACACAGTGAGTGAGGTTACACTTTTAGCTCACTGTGACCTCACATTGTGATCATATGGAGAGATCACTGTGAGATCAATGTGTTAACTGGGGAATCTACAGATGTCCATTATGCAAATAGACCTTCACACCAAGACCGATTTTAAATAATAATGTGGTGATCGCTGAAATGGTGGAGATACTAAAGAATACGAGACTCCAATCTGTTCCAGTTCCTGCAGTTCCTCACACTGGATCTGGAGATGTGCAGTGCGACTCCTGCACTGGAAATAAACAGAAAGCAGTGAAGTCGTGTCTGGAGTGTCGAAGCTCTTACTGTCAAATTCACCTTGAACAGCACGATAGTCTCTTCAGAGGTAAAGGACACAATCTGATGGACACCACTGGACGACTACATGAGATGATCTGCCCTCAACATGATAAAATGCTGGAGATTTACTGCCGTACCGACCAGCGGTGTATCTGTGTGGTGTGTTTCGTGGATGAACACAAAAATCATGACACTGTATCAACTGCAGCAGCGAGGACAGAGAAACAGGTATGAACTTAAAGACTTGTTGACAATGGCTATGCTTTTGTGCAATTGTGCAATATTATGCAATTGTGGATGTTGTCATAATAGTTTCATAAAGATAATTACGTAGTAAAAATCTATAAAAAGCCCAAATAAGTTACACAAACACCAAACAAAATGACAAATCCTTTATTATTCAACTAAATAATAAAACCATCATTTGTAGTAAGACATTACTATATGTAACGACAACGATTGTTAGGGTTATGTAACGATTACTAACAACACTGGATGTTGATAACTCTTATAGGCTAGTTCAATCCAAATAACCCATTTCAAATAGGCTAGATAACCTCAATTCACTCAAACGATTCCTATGAATCAATTTCCATTTGACTCAGTTATCAGAAACACAGTTCAAATTGACATTTGAAACCTTCAGTTCATTCAAACACAGTTCGGTTCACTCTATATCAGTGAAATGGAAATGTTCGTGTGTGTGTGTGTGTGTGTGTGTGTGTATCAAAGTGTTGTACCAGTCTGTGGCAATGTCAACTTTGATGCGATGACTTGTGATGACTTGTGATCACTTGCAATGACTAAATAAATAGCTGAGACAGGAGTGAGATGCAAGGATGGCAGGGTAATAAAAAAATAAAATAAAAAACTTTCTGGAACAAAATGTCTCAGCTCAGCTCACACGCTCACACACCAGTCTGAATGATCTGAATCACACACAAAAAAATGTCTCTCAAAAAAAAAAATCTTGATCATAGATCAATAGTCTATATGACTATAGACTCATAGTCAGTTTAAAAAAAAAATAAAATATATATATATATATATATATATATATATATATATAACACTCCTCCAAAACCTATCATTCAGTTCATAGACACATTCTCACATACTAACAAGTGCACTCAAATAATTTGAGAAAAGAAATCAATGTCTCTCGCTCTGGCACAGTTCATGGATGACTCAAAACCAGTAGGACTCTCAGAAATGCTCACAGTCAAACCCCGATAGCAACATTGTTTCAGCCCAGATTCAGCCCACATCTGGCGTTTGTGGAATGCGGATCTGGCCCACATGCAGCGTGGAATGATGCACCAGCGTATGAATCACAACAATGGTGACAATCACAAATATTTAGATAAACAGATTAATTCAGAACATCACTGAAAAGCTACTAATTCACAACAAAAACAACAGCAAAAAATAAAAGCAAATATTTAGAATTAAACAAAATGATAGGATAATTCAGATATAATAAGAGTTAAGAGCCCAACTAATGGAGACACTGATCACTGTTATGGTGACTTCAAATGAAACACATTAGAGTTAAACCTCTGTTAAATCTCAATAAAAACTTATATTGCCGTATGACCAAAATAAAGTCAGTCTGGTTAGTAATAAGTGAAGCTGGTAATGCTGGTAAAGAGTCTGGTGATTTATTCAATCCTGAACATATTTGTGTTTCATTCAGAGACATTTGGAGGAGATTCAGACAGAACATCAACTGACAATCCAGAAGAACGAGAAATACATTCAGGAGCTGAGAGAGGCTGTGGCGTCTTATAAGGTGAGATTTGAAAAAATCAAATGGAAGGAAATTCATGTACAAGAAAAAGGTAAATCTTGTCATTTTTTTTTCAGCCTGATTCTTTTTTATTTTTGTTTTCATAAAAGACAAGAAGAGATGTCTTGAGGAAAGTCTAGGCTGCTCTTTTTCAATGCAACAAAAGTGGATAGTGATTCACTCTTGGGCACAAAAAAGCATGAAAATAACATTGTGTGGTTGTTGATGTTGCACCACATGCCTGGGTGTCACCACAACTATTCTTTATGTTGAGATTATAGGACAGAATGAAATCATGAACTGATTTTAATGTGTGTCTTATAACAGCGTTCTGCACAGAGAGCAGTGGAGGACAGTGAGAGGATCTTCACTGAGCTCATCCACTCCTTTGAGAGACGTTGCTCTGAGGTGAAGCAGCTGATCAGAGATCAGGAACGAGCTGCAGTGAGTCGAGCTGAAGAACAACTGGAGCATCTGCAGCAGGAGATCGATGATCTGAGCAGGAGAGACGCTGAGCTGAAGCAGCTTTCACTCACACACGATCATGTTCATTTCCTCCAAACTATAAAAAAATTGTTTCAACTTAAAAAAGTAAGTGTTCATCCTTCCTTAAAATTTTAAGTTTAGTCAACTTGCTACAAACTTTGTGGAAACATTTTGGGGATGAACCTTTCTGTTCTAACATGACTGCGCATCAGTGCACAAAGCAAGATCCATAAAGACATGGATGAGCGAGTTTGGTTTGGAGGAACTTGATTGGCCTGCATAGAGTCCTGAACTCAACCCTTAGAACACTTTTGGTATAAATTAGAGCGAAGACGGCGAGCTGCTAAGCTTTACAATTATATCAAACAGAAGCGAAACCAGCCACAACAGCAGCACATTGCAAATGTATTTATTTACCTCCAACTCTCAGAACTAACTTGTCTCACCAACCATTTCCTACTGCATAATCTTTTTTTATTTTATTTATCATTTTCACTGCATATCAGCCCACAGACAATTTGGATCGCAATCTTCTTGCAGGCAATCATGTGTTTGGATGTGAAACGTAATTGCGGACCAGACAGAGTTGTCTGCGATTCGTCCTGTAGAGTCATGCAATGTGAAATCACCTGTCCCCGATCCATCATGCAGTGTGAACACAGCAGCAACTGAATGTTACTCCAGATAGTCATGCAGTGTGAAAAGAACAGTGACCTGACTACTTTGAAAATTGTGCAATGTGAACTCGTATTAATTAAATGTAAAAAAGGGAACAACCTGGCCATGATTTATTCAAATGAAATTAAGTTGTAGGAACAAATTCTTAATTTGTGGCCATGATATACATATATAGGTCTGTATTGTGCAAGGCTGTTTCCCCTAGCCACCCGAATGCAAAAACTCATCCTGGGCTGAGTGATATATTTTAAAATGTATGGCGCTGATTAGTGGTGCACGATATATCGGCCGCCGATATAATATCGGCCGATATGGTCATTTTTTTACACATCGGTGTAGTTCCGATGTCAAAATAGGGCCGATGTGAACCGGCCGATAATCATTCCTGTGTAGGCTATTTGACATGTGAAGTTGAAGATGAAGTTGGCAATGCTGACTCGCGATCTTCGCAGTAGTGAACGCACCAGAGAGAAATGCACTTTTCATACGGATGACATAAGCAGAGAGCCTGTTTTCTTTCGTTTAGAATTGTTCTGTTTAAATTGGTTGATGAAACATTGATTAAAATTAAGATACAATTAATACAAAACTAAATAAAATTTAAAGACAGGCTTTGTGTTTTCTGTTTGAGGTCTCTGTGAAAGTTTTAAAGCAGTCTTTTAGTGCCGCTTTCAGAGCGCTCACGTCCCTAACGGTTGGAGAACTGTCCTGTCCGTAACATTGTTTTTATTTTATTCATTTTTTTAATAAATTTCTAAATAAATGCGACTTATAAGTCCAGTGCGACTTATATATGTTTTTTTCCTCTTCATGAGATGCATTTTTCGACTGATTGTTTTTTTGACTCGTAGATATTATGCACTGGGATTTTGTTGGGATTCACTTAATAGGCTATATCAGAGATTGCTGAGGGGTGTTTATAAATATCTGGGAAATTTCTGGATGTTTCTTAATGTTTCTTAATGACAGAGGTTAGGTACAGAGCAGCCTACACAATCGTTGAACTAGGCTGGAGGCGTAAATTCAACAGCGCAGTTTTTAAGCACTTGTCAATCTCACCATTTAACCCAATGAGCATGTTATACAAAACTCTCAGACATTGACATTACCTATTCATTGCCTTTTCATCCTTATTCATAGTGTGAATTCAGGACACACTTGTATCCTTTATAAAAAAATATTTGTATATAAATATTAATTTTTTCTTCTGAAAATCTGATGATATATTTTTCACACAGGTAAAGGTGCCCAATATCAGTCATTTCTGAAAATAAATTGCAAAAGTAAAAAAAAAAAAGTGTTTTGGAAAATAGCTCTTTATCTGATTATCATAAAAATGTGTTTTCTATACAGAGATATCGACATCGGTATATCGGTATCGGCCATAACAGCAATATTAATATCGGTTATCGGTATCTGCCACAATTTTCACATCGGTGCATCACTAGCGCTGATAGCTTACTGGTTAGGGAACTGACATATACCATAACCAGGGCCGCATTAATAACTATAGCTATATGAGGCTATAGCAAACCCAAGAGTCCCCTTCATCCATTATGCAAAGGAAATATATTTCCATATGAATAATCAGTATATTAAATGGTTTAACAGTATATTTGGAAATATACAGAATAATATATTGTGTTAACTTAATATATTGCAATATGTATGGAATAACACATAAGGAATTGCTGCTCAATTGGCTTTGAATCAATG
This sequence comes from Abramis brama, assembly GCA_022829085.1. NCBI lineage: Eukaryota > Metazoa > Chordata > Actinopteri > Cypriniformes > Leuciscidae > Abramis > Abramis brama. The sequence continues at coordinate 20,127,218 of CM040766.1, read as the reverse complement.
TTACAATGTGATGTTGGTTTAACATCATGCTTGCACTCTCAGAGAATGAAACAACAACTATAAAAGCCTATATTCAACTGGAAATTAAAGAAGACAATAAATCTCTCAATATCTCAGCAGAAGTTATTTTTGAGAATTAACAGAAGTTTAGATGTTGGTTTTATTGAAAATATTTGGTCACCATTATGGTGATCGGTGTTTCATTTGGTTGGGCAGTTTGGGCAACAATGTTCGTTTCATGCTTAATTACGGTTAAAACATTTTTATTTGCAGATGTCTGACCTCGACAGACTGAACAAAATAAATTAATTGGAAAATATTTCCATTTTACGGAGTCTTAGACCACACCAACTACCTATTACTTAAACACCACAGACCAATCTTCGTTCAAACCCGGTGTGAACTTTTCAGCTTTTCCAAGCTGTTTCGAAGTCCTGAAATGAACTCAAGACTAACTTTGTTTTGATCTGATTTGGTTCGAAATGATGTCACACCTGTTCGTTCTTTGATTTGGCTTTATTTATCTGGGGCCTTTAGAGTGTGCAGGCTTCTTTTTGGAGTTTAGTTGGCTTGAAATGCAAAGTTGTCTTAGCTGAACTTATAAAGCAGATTCTGTTGTTTTGACTTATTGGAAAAATAAAACACTGCGTTGTCTTCCCTGTATAAAATAAATTACATTGATTTTTATTTAAGATACTTAAGGTTATTCAGTTAAGTGTAGTGAATGCAGGTGACAGAGATCTCAAACAGGGCAAGACCTTCTTCTTACAAGCTTCTGGAATAAAAAAAAAATTGCGCTTTTGTATCTGTAGAGTTTGTCGACTGTCACTCTCCCTGGATCTACAGACGGCTTCACTGTCAGTTCTCATCTACCCTTTGATGATGTGGTGAAAACAGTCTCTCAACTCAGAGACAAACTGCAGCAGTTCTGCAGTGAGGAGACACAAAATATACCTGGAACCGGTAATTTTATAGGGATTTGGTTATTCAAAATATTAATTCAATGTATTTAATTTCCTCTTGAAATGAAAATTAACTGCAGATGTGTGTTGGTGTCTGTAGTGAAAACTATCCAAGTCATTTTGGCTCCTGAATATCCGACCAGAGAGAAGTTTCTACAATGTGAGTTAATAAATTTAAAAAAAAAAAAAAAAAAAACTTGGCCACCCTCTTATAAAATACTTTCATTACTAAATTAAATATTATGATCTTATCTGGAGTTTGTTTTCAGAAGCAGACAAGTTCATTGGAATAGCTATGCTGTTAACTTTATTTATTTATTTAGAAATGCTATATTTTCATAAACTTATAAAGTCATGCATTAATTCTATCTGGTTCTTTGTCACAATCATTCTAATGCTGGGTGAATGAGTGACAGATGATGTATTTGTTTTCATCAGATTCCCGTCTGTTGACTCTGGATCTGAACTCAGTGAATAGTCGGCTCCAGCTGTCTGAGGGAAACACACTGATCACTGTCGCTGACACGTATCAGCCGTATCCTGATCATCCAGACAGATTTGATTATTGGTGGCAGGCGTTGTGCAGAGAGAGTGTGACTGGACGCTGTTACTGGGAGGTGGAGTGGAGTGGAGATGATGCGTATATATCAGTGGCATATAAGAGCATCAGCAGGAAGTCACAGTATAATGATAGTAGATTTGGGTATAATGATCAGTCCTGGAGTTTGTTCCACTCTAAATCCATTTGCTCATTCTGGCACAATAACATTGAGACTGTTCTTCCTGAAGTGTCCAGCAGTAGAATAGGAGTGTATGTGGATCACGGCGCAGGGATTTTGTCCTTCTACAGTGTCTCAGATACAATGAGTCTCATCCACAGAGTCCAGGCCACATTCACTCAGCCGCTCTATCCAGCGATTGCTTTTGATTACAAGGCAACAGCAAAATTCATGTAATTGCCATATCGCATGCATGAGCAGTGTGATAAATCAGCAAAAGATAGCTGATAGAAAATCACCTTTTCTAATTAGCTTTTATCTCAGATATTATAACAGTTGTATCAAAGCAATCATATAATATTTGTAATGTACGAGTAAGAACTGATACATTTTTTTTTAGATATGTGTGTTTTGTCTTATGGTGGACTTTGATGAAACGTTTGATGACATTTTTATCAAAAGTAACTTTCAAATTTTATTTTCATGTTGGGTTAATGAATGTTTATAACACATTATATTGAATATGTTGTTTGGTGCAAACAAAACACTGCAACACAATTAGTGGACTTTTTGGATTTATATCTCAATATATTGAATCTCATTGGCTGCACTGTAAAATAATTAATGAATAAAGCAAAAGAAAACCAAGACTGACTTCTTGTCTTCACTCCAGCTCAGATTTCCAGCTTCCATATTATGGAGATAGAATTGTGTCTTTATTACATGCGAGAAAATAAATGATCTGAGAGAGAAAAAAAAGTTTGAGAGAAAAAGTTATCACACTGATAGCAAAAAAGCATTTCATGAGAGAAAAAAAAAAATTTTGAGAGAAAAAGTTTTCATACCAATAGCAAAAAATAATATTTAAGACTAAAAAAAGTTTTGAGAGAAAGTATTTTCTCATAGAACATAAAAAAATATATAAATTTGAATTTTTTTAAATTATTGCTGAGAAAAAAAATCTCTCAAAATACTTTGAAAAAAACTCTCAAATATATATATTTTGCTATCAGTGTGAAAACATTTTCTCTAAAAAAAAAAGTGTTTCTCTTAAAACGCTTTTCTTTGCTCTCGATGCAAGTTCTTGCTCTCGTGTCAGGATTTTGCTTTCACTGTGAAAATTGTGTCATGGGCGGGGCCACGTTTCTATTGGCCAGTCGGGTGAGCATCGTCTTGTCTTGGGAGTCGAACTGGATCATTACACCATAGTTCGGTTCACCGGCATAGATGCCGCCTCTGCCTTAGTTGAGCACGGACACTCCAATGTTTTTTCTCTCATGAAAAACTTTTTTTTTTCTCTCTCATATCATTTATTTTCTCGCATGTAATAAAGACACAATTCTAGCTCCATACACTATCAGAAGGCACTATGTGTCTCATATCAAACACAACTGCTTGCCTTTATTGTTAAAACAACCAATAATCGGAGATTCACACGTTTCCACTGCACATCTCTTCAGTCTCTGTCGGAACCATCACACAGAAATGCATGTGAGTGCCTCTTTTAAAGGTTAACGGTTAAGGAATGTTTAACTCCCGAGGAATTTTTATTGATATTAACTGAATAAAATGTGGAATGGAAAAAGTGTTAAAATAATAATAATATAATAATGTTAATATATTAACCCTTTAAAGCCTGACACATGAAAAAAATGGCAGAAAATTATATATTTTTGGAAATTAGATGTTTATTAAGCCTTGAATCAAAATATAAAAAATATAAAAATCTCATTTTGTTTATGATATATTTTTTGTATCACATTTGATACATCAGGCTTTTGGGGAACGTTTTGCTTACAACAGTGTAGATTTTAGATACAAAAATCTATTATGCCTTTAACAGTTTGAAAACATAGCAGTTTCTGTCTTTGTTCAGGCAAAGATGCACCTTACACTTCTCACAGTACACATGTGAGAAGTGATTGTTGGTGCAATGCTTGCATCTTTGCACCAACAAAGTGCAAAGATGCACTTTGGCGGCCTATAGCTTTAGGCGGCCTATAGCTTTTTTATTTATTTATTTGATTTATTCCCATTTGGAAAGAATTTTTTAAATTACTAAGCAACCACTGAATGGAACAACACAAATTATATATCATTTTAAAGCTTAGGATCTCAGCTTTTTAATGCATCTAATTACATTTATTAATTCCTAACGAGTGCTGAGTAATCCCTCTAAAACCAAGTGTACCGCCAGCAGGCGCCACCTAGCTGCGAAAATATTCATTACCATATTTTTCAAAAATCTTGCCTTGATTAACACAAAGTTGATGTCATTTGAAAGCTTAGAGTCTGAACTTTACAGTGAATGTATCCACTTTGAAAAACTCTTAAGTATTGCTGAGTTATTTGCTGATAAATAGAATTTCTTTTTTTTCATAATCTATAAAATAATGTACTGCAATGTGTCAAAAACATCAAACAGCTCATGAAACATTCTCAGATAATTGAAAATGGCACTTCATTTTTTACAGCATATTATTACAATTAAAATGAGCCCAAAATTAACATAATCTATTGCTTTTATGACAAGATATTCTTCATGGAGAAAAAATTGCCCATGAGGGGGTGTCAAAGACTGTACAAAAAGGCTATCTCTTTTCAAAATGCTGTAATTTTTGATTCCTTTATCCAAAAATTATTTTTTTTTATCCAGATGCAGCTAACATAGGGGGACTTCACTAAAAAAGAATTTTCCTCCTACCTTATTTCCTTCCTGAGTTATTCCATGACAAATAAGAAAGATATGCAAAATCATAATAAAAATTATATATATATATTGTCTTTTATCCGCCGTTTTTTGGCAGGACAATGTCCAAATGTAATGTAATTTATATTTTCAAAAAATGTAAAAAGAGTTCTTTCAAACGACACCTTCCTTTTGACTCTCCTTGCTATAGTTTTGGAGTTATTATGATTATATAATTTTTATATAGTTTGGGGCAAAATTGGCTGTTTCAGGCTTACCAGTTCATTTCTCTCTGTGTGTGTGTGTGTGTGTTTGTGTGTGTGGGTGTGTGTGTGTGTGGGGGGGGGGGGGGGGGGGGGGGGAGGGTGTCTTATTTGCACTCTTGATGTTTTAGAGTGTCACCCCTTTATTGCTGTACACTTTTTTTCAGCACAGTGGCTGATCTGTAGCTTGTACCACCAAAAGTTTCTCTGAGTTTTCCTATTTTTTCCTATTTCCCATTCGTCGCCCGTTTTCGGGCGGGAGGAAGCTAAGTGTGACTTTTTTTTTACGACCCTTTACCATATCAGAATCATCTCCTTGATTTTTTTGTGTGTTCATATAGGTAATAAAACAAAAGTCACCAAGTTTCACCCCCATCCAATGAAGCAAAAAAATTAAACAATTCGAAACGGTCAAGTTTTCGCCCGTTTTCGGGCGAAGAATCCCAGAGGGTTATGGCATTTCAGTCATTAATTGCCATTAATTGAATCATCCCAATATTGTGTGTGTTTGCATTGTGGTAGTCATAAAATAACATTACTACAATTTGACATTACTGTTTAGACATAAAGCACCATTAATACCTGTTGTATCAAATTTGATACACAATTTCCAACACGATTTACTCGTAATTTAACGATTAAATTATTAAGTAATTATGCATTATTTCAATTCAGAAAGTGTTAAATTAATTATATCAGGCGAAATCCAATATTATTTTTTACCTTAACAACTTGAAATTAGCCTTTATTTTCCTGCCGAAAGCGTCTGGCTTGATTCAATCGCAGCCGCCAATTTGAAAAGCTAAAAAATCACCCCTCTACTGCCTGCAGTACAGTGAAATTCCACAAGATGGCAGAATACACGTATCAAAATAGATACAACAGGTTTTCAAAGAAAGTATTGCTCTCACTGATTCAGTATATGTCTTAGAAACTCGTGTATCAAATATGATACATACGGCTTTAAAGGGTTAAAAAAGGAGAGATGCCGCTTCAACTGAGGATGAACTTTCTTCCAAGCTAGCACAACTCCTACAATGTGAAATACAAAATAAAAAAAATCGTAGAGAAAGTCTATTTCTTTCTATCCATCACGGAAAGTTTTGTCTGTTATTTGAACTTTTTTTACCCTTCACATCCTAAGTTACTGTACAATTCTTTATTATTACTGAAGAAAATGCAGGAAGACGACGGGTGATGTTTCAAGACATGTTAGTTTATTATTAAGAATCACATGGTACTCATTTAATCAAATGTCTGTGTTTTGAAACTGTGTGTTTTCAGCTCTCGGGTACGAGTTTCTGCAGGGTGAATTTCAGGCGGTCTCGAGAACTGCTGCACACCTCCAGCGATTTATTCTGCCTGCATAATAATCAAACACACAAACAAAGAGAAGATTCAGTCATCACATACTATACAGAACATTACATTCATAAACATTTGTTAGTTGAGTTACCTGGCCATAAAAGCATTGAGGACAGTGATGTGATCTCGGGGGAAATAACTCTGTTTTACTGCATGCTCCAAACACTGTAGGTGACCTGGGACCACCTTCACCACCTTCAACTTATCCTCGCTCTACAGAGAAAGAGAGAGAAATACCTGAACATCAAAACATGCTTTCCACCATCAGCTGGAACGGTTCTAGTAATGGTGAGCAATGAAACCAGGTGCATTTCTAATAGGACAAGGGTTTTCAAACTGGGGTTCTACATGAAAATACACTTTATTTTAAGGTGTCATTGTTAAAGTGTAATTATATATTTAAGTACTGAGTAATACTGAGCAACTACATGTACTTACTATAGGGTTAGGGTAGGATTAGGATTTGGTTGAGGGTTAGTTGCATGTAATTATGCATAATTTACTCTTATTACTATGGTACATATGTAACATATGTAACAAGGACACTGTAAAATAAAGTGTAACCAAAAGTATATATGTAAAATCTGTGTGCAAACAAGCTCAGTTTTAGCTAGCAGTCTGAATGCGCTGAATGACTGTACCTTCAACAGTCCAAGCATCACCAGTAACGATGACACAAAACTCAAACCCTGGAAAGACGGTGTAAAGAAGGCTTTACTCAGCACTGCATCTGAAACACACAGACACACACGAATCAGTCAAACGTCACTCTCAGATCATTCAACAACCATGTGACGGATGTTCACATCATCTCACCGATACTCTCCAGCACGGCTGATTTCACTTCTGCGTCATCGTCCTTGTACACAGAGGAGATTTTAAGAAACGCTTCAGCCGTCTTACCAACATCCAACACGTCCACCTGCAAAAGACACGCAAACGCTCAGCACTAGGCCTGTTGAGATTACTGCCGTCTTCTCTATTTGCGCCTTAAAATCTGATCGCATATTGCAATTCAAATGAGGCAAGGTTCAATTTTTGTATTCCATTGCTTTGCTTTTCCACTGGTTCTGCATGAACATCCTCTAAGATAATACTAGAAATAACACAAGTTATGTCTCTGTGCCTAGTGCAGAAGTGCATTATGTAAGTATAGGTATATGTTTAGTGTGTTGAATGTGAACGCTACCTGCTGCTGGATGAGCGAGCTTCTCCTTTCACCGAGTCGCAGTAGTTTGTCTGGAGACGGAAAACTCAGGAAAGACGAGACGTCTGGAGTATGAGGTGCCGAAGGCGGCGTTGAGAACTACACAAACATCCACAGATACACGTTTATTTCTCTTCTTGTGCTTTCATCTTTTTCATGTTGAATTTTACTTCAAACTGGAAGCCTTGAAGCTTTTATCAAACCTGATTTAATTCACTCTTTTCTTCCTCGCCTTCTCCCTCCTCTTCTTCTTCTTCTTCTTCCTCCTCCACGTCTTCATCGTCATCATCGTCGTCGTCCTCATCTTCATCTTCCTCGGGTTCTCCCTCGTCATCACTGTGAGTGTGTGTGTGTGTGCAAGAGTCTTTACAATTCACTGACTTCCATTCAAATGCATATGAACACAGAAGACCGCAAACGAAAGCTCATGCAAATCAGGGAAAGATATTTTTTCACATAAAGATAAAGGGAATCTGGACGACACATGTGTTTTGTAAGATTGAGTTTGTTTAGTGTGTGTTTGATACCTCAGAGAGCCCAGTTTGTCTGCCATGTTCATGCTTTCCATCACCTCTCTAAGACTGTCACATCCTTCCTCACCCAGACTGTTCCCTAAAGACAAAAACATTCATTATGAGTAATACCGCAGTGTCTAATTTTTAATGACGCAAACATTTGTCGCTCATGTAGTCATCTATCCAGCGTAATATTTTTTATATTTTCTGTTTTTAGTCATTTTATTTCACCTTTATGTGCCGTTATTTTAGTATTTTGATATTTTCCTTTTTTATTTTAATTAGTAATTTTTTTCCATAACATACTAAAAATGAAATAAACATTACTACAAAAATCATAGGCATTTACATTATATATATATATATATATATATATATATATATATATATATATATATATATATATATATGTATATATATGTGTATATGTGTGTGTATAATTTTTTTTATTATTTAAATTTTTTTGTCATTTATATTCACTTTTATTATTATTAATTGTATAGCATTTTTAGTATTAGTTATTTTAGTTAAACTAATTGAAAATGTGAAATGTTTCTTTGGAAACTAGCAGACATAAAATAAGTTGATGTTTATTTCAAGTAACAAAACGTTTTTTGTTCAATTATATCTGTGCATCTAAGGGCTGTTTTATCACTGCAAATCACTGTTAGTGTGTTTCAACACATTTAGGAGTGTATTATGTATTAGGTGATGCACGTGCACAAATACACAACTGAGACAGGAAAAAATCATAATTAAATCTTAAATGTCAAAAAGCGGCTTATAACCTGTTCACCTTTGGTTTGAGAGCACAAACTTGATTAAACCAGTGCATCTTTACTGATCACAGACTGTTCAGATATTTGCAGAGAAATTCTGATGATGCGGTGATGTTTTCCTGTTTAAGTGTGTTGTGTGTGTGTGTTTGTACCATTCAGGTCGAGTTTTTCCAGCTGATCTTTGAGTTGGACGGATCGCGCCACATCCAGAGCAGCTTCCTCTGTGATTTCACCGAAAGACAGATTCAGCTCCTGGTGAGAACGAGACGAGCATCTTTATTGATTTAGCTTTCAACATTTCCAAAGCTTCATAACATTTAGTCCGAATGATCTGTCAGTACCTTGAGTATCGGCAGTCCTTCTCTCAGGGTCTCTGCTATGGCACTGGCTCCTTCAGACCGAACAAGACAGTCCCCAAAGTTGATCACTTGCACATTTCGCAAGTGTTTCAGCGCCTAAGAACGAACACACACACACACACACACACACAAAAACATCTTTGAAAACCATTGCTTTTTTATGCACTGGTACATTTTGGGGGTAATTTTGCTTGCATAACATGTCTTCTTTCAGACTAGTAGAAAGAAAACATCCAAAATACATTTTTATTCCAAAAAACATGTTGAAAATGTATTTTTTTCTGTCTTTCAACGATATTTTCTGATTTATGTATTAATAAAAAGAGATATCCAAAATCCCCTCAGTAAAAACATTTAACTCTAATATGTCAATAAAATGAAACAAACATTTTGAACCTGGCTTTATCCAATGTTTATCCACATCTTCTGGAAATGTATGCAAATTAGTGCATTCCTAATTAAACAATGCTTCATTTGCTAATTTAAACAACATTAAAAACAAACTTAAATAGAAAACAATTGTCTTAATTTACTGTGATTAATCAACTGAGGAAGTATAGTGATATCTATTAAAGTTACAGCTTTTGACCTGTGTTGTCAATACATCCACACAATATATTTAGCTGTTGATGCCATTCAACTCTTCCACAATTTAGATGTTTCATCTAAAGCACAATAAGTGTTTTCCAGTGTACCTCTGCCATAGCGATCGCTCCCTTCTTGGTGAACGTGTTGTCGTTGAGGTTGAGCACTCGCAGCTGTGGGTTGTGCTGCATGGCTGTGGCTAAAGCCGTGACTCCTGGGTGATTGATGCCGTTCTGGGGCATGTGCACTTCCTCCAGACTGCCAATCAACTGAGAAGATAAAGCATTCGCCAATGAGCCAATCAGAGATGTGTTTCCCGTACAATGCCGTAACTCACTGCTTCACTACCGTAGTACGATGCATCCTTGAAGAAATCAACTAGCTAGTCACGACTGTTTCCCGAAACCATACTGTCGTAAATTGGTCGTTCAACCACGTTGGTTAATGATGTCACTCAGGTGTTGGAGTAATAACGTATTTTAATAAATCTGTTTGAGATCCAATTAATGCTAGATGTTTTGCTATAAATTACAGACATGACATCTGAGGACTATTTTGCTTTATTTCCAGATTCAATCATAGGCTCGTTCGCACTCTTCAAAAATGGTGCTTTAAATCTCTTGACAAACTCAAAGACGTAAATTACATTTGTATGTATTCTAAATAAAAGATTGTACTGAATGTCAGCTTGCTTATTTTGCTCAAGATAAGGATTTATTAAGTCCACATGTCATGAAAACAAGAAACTCTGCTTCTGACCACAGGCCAAGAGCTGTCGTTCCAAACACACAACTCTGATGCTGCTTGTGAATGTTCGTCAGAATGATGGTTTCGGGAGACACAGACTCGTTGAACTGATGATAACGACAGAACTTGCGAACATAGGCTAACAATGCTTTTGGGAAATGCAGCCCTGATGAGGGAAACTAAATGGACCAAATGACACCGGCTGACTTACATATAGATTTAAAAACAAACCCCAAATAAACAAAAATCAATAAAATGATTAATACTGTAGGTGAGATTTCGTTCTCGTGTCCTTCAGCACCTGAAAGGCCTGCGCCAGCGCTGTGGCTCCATCATTCTCCAGTCTGTTCCTGCCGGCGATGAACACCTTCAGCTGCAGTGGGGCGCCGAGCGCACTCGAATCCTTATGACACGCCGTCAGAGCCGCCGCCAGGATCTGCAGAACCAGGAACACCACATTACCAGAGAAAACAAATGGCAATATAATTAGGGTTGGTATCGTTTGGATTTTAACAATTCCGATTCTTATCGATTCCTAATTCCAATAAGGTTAAAACAAAACAAAAAAGCTTCGATATCATTCACATTTAATCTTATTGCTAAACATTTAATTGTATCTGAATATCATGAACAAAAATCAACAGGCTAAAGAACACTTACACAAGGAACATTTGCCTGTGCCATAGAAACACAACTAGTCTAACGAATATAAATTTAAATCATTATTAAAGACTTGTAAACACTCAGTAATTAAAAATATCAAATAAAAAATTAGCAATTGCAACAAATAGATACAACTGAACACATATACGAGTGAAATAAACAGTGTTTTAAGATGTTCAGGTATTCAGGTACAGAAACTGTAATCAAATGTAAAATAACTCTGCACTTTATAAATAAAATATGCATTACAAATATTGTTACAAAAGTTATTCAGTCATGAACGAGTGAATTTTCTCTTGTGATATTACAGAGACTGAAGGTGCTGTCACTTTAAGAGTTTAAAACAAGGCGTAAGTCGTCTCACTCTTGAATAGTTTGAAGTCATATTGAAATGCTCACAAAGGAATTGATAGGAGGAATCGAAATATGAATTTTATAACAAGTATCCGATTCCTCACCTTAAGTATTCGATTCCCAACCCTAAATATAATAGAGCACAACAGATCCGTCCACTTTTTTAGCATCTTTGGTTTCTGAACTATTTTTCCATTCATTTGGGAATGATTTGCTTGTCGTGATTCTCTGATTGGTGGATATTTCTCTGCAGAATAATGGGTAATGTTGTTGTTGTTTTTTACCAGGAATTCTGCTGTTAAAATGACTATTTTAAAATTAGTTTTAAAAGCAAATACCAGCAATTAACAACCTCAACTGTTTAAGTGATTGTTCAAAATCAATTCCCCTAAAAATCAGTGGTGTTTTTCCTGTTACATCATCATAAACCCCCGCCCACCTTTCCTCCTCCGATGCCCATTCCACAGTTGTTGAGGCGCAGTTCCTGCAGCGAGTGACAGGCGGCGCTCTTGAGCAGCTTCTCGATGCCTTTCACGCCATCGGGTCCAAAGGCGTTATCGCTCAGATCCAGAACCTTCAGACGAGCGCCCGCCGTGATTAACGCGTCACCCAGAGAAACCTGCGGAAACAGCTCGCTATCGTTAAATGCTCTGCTCCAGTCATGCCCAGAGCTGGCAGGAACGCATTACAAGCAACTCGAGTGACATAATCAGATTACTTTTTCAAGTAACTAGTAAAGTAATGCATTACTTTTAAATTTACCACAAAATATCTGAGGTACTTTTTCAAATAAGTAATGCAAGGTACTTTGTTTTCCATTTATTGACTGATACGTCTTTTGTTTCGGAGAAATCGGGAGTGTGGTGCAGAGGTGTTGTGTATAAACATGATGGTTATTGTAGTTCTAGACTAAATGTGAGCATTTACGCACAAAAACAGATTCAGTATTGAATGAATAAAAACGGTGAAATGCAAACTCAGAAAATTCCAAAAACCTGCTATAATTAAATCTGTTAAATAACACAAATATACTTTATGTATTTAATCTCACTTTATTAACCAATGTCTTTAATGCTGACCTTTGATGATCCAATTTAACCACACGAATAAGCAAAAATTACTTAAGTTAAATATCAAATTTTTTCATTATTTTTTTTTATTGCTGAAGATTGTTATTAAATGTATTGTTTGTTATCAAGCCCAGCCCAGGTGAGAAAAAGTAACACAAAAGTAACGTAGCACATTACTTTTAATAAAAAGTGAAACAATTAGTTACTTTTTAAGTGAGTAATGCAATATTGTAATGCATTCATTTTAAAAGTAACTTTCCCCAACTCTGGTCACAACTACTTACTAGGAGCACGTTGGGTGTAATATAGAGTTCGCAAGGGTTTCACCAATCAAAGATGATCGTGGAACCATAAAAAAAAATGTAATTGTTAAATGGTCAGATCTTACCAGCGCTGGAGGAATTTCAGCTCGCAGGCGGCCGGTGAACATGTCGCTCCAGTGGCAGCACTAACAGAGAGAGAAACAATAGACATACAGGACATAGATTCATTTGTTTCCTAATAATGGCGTTAAGTAAATAAACATTACAAAAAAGTCCTAAAATTAATATAATATTATCATCGAAATGTGGTTTCTTGCTCTTGGCAGCCAATAATTCAACGCACAAAACACACTCTACTGATTCCCATCATTCATAATCAATATAAATATTTTTTATTTCTTCCATCATCGTGTCACATTTGGGGCTCTGCAACATTGTGATTGTCACAAATCGTATTTATTATTGCTACAAGTGAACCTGTTATTTTAGTTTGTGATATAATAAAACTATATATTTCAAGTCAATTTTAGTTTAATGTTTTATTAATTTTGTTATGTGCTTTGTCATTTTATTAGTTAAAAAAAAAAAATTCTATTTTGGTTAATTTTATTTCAGTTTTTGTGCTTCAACTTAAACTAATTTCTATTGAAGCCCATTTCTGGCACATAAAAAACAAACAAACAAAAAAACGCATAAAAGTCAAAAATTTTCCTTACTAAGCCATAATTATGAGATGAAAAGTTGAAATCATGACATACAAAGAAATACTTCAAGTAATTTCGACATTTTATCTCATGGCTTTTACAGTCATAATTTTGACTTTTTATCTCATAATTATGACTTTTAAAATCATAATTTTTTAAGTAATCATTTCTACTTTTTATTCATAATATTGTTTCTTAAAATGGTGGAAATGGGCTCGAAATTATGACTTAAAAAGTTGAAATTATGACATATTAAGTATAATTATGAGATAAAGTCAAAGTTTCGACATACTTTTCAAGTCCTAATTTCAACTTTTTATGCATGAAATCTGCATGATTGTGGCTTTCATTTATATTTCAGTTTATTGCCAAGGCAACATTTCTAAATGTTTGTTTAGCTTATAGACCTGCAACCCACTTCCAGATTGTGATCGACTGTTTTAGGATAGAGTTTAATGAGAATGAAGACTGCGAGTGTGGTTTCGGCACCTGCAGGTCGCTCTTCTTCTCCAAGGCTTTGGCGATGGTCTGCGCCGCCTCCAGGCCGATGGTGTTTCCCTCGAGTCTGAGCGCACGCAGGCCGTCAAACTCCTCGATCTCCTTCACCATCTCCTCCACTGCGCACAAAACCACACATTATTCACAGCAGAAACAGATGTGAGACATTACTAGATGATCATCATCGGCTGATCTCACCGGACTGAGCGTTGTCCAGTTTAAGACCCTGTCCTTTATAGCTGAGCTCTCCCTCGTTGACCTGAGCTTTCGCCAACGAGTCGGCGAGATTTGCCACATCATCTGACGCCATCCTGACACCAACTGAAGACCATATAGAAACAGTTCACGTGAATCATGATGATACAGTATAACATTAGACACACATTAGAATCAAACCCACTTTATTTTTATTATTAGGTCAAGACACTACAGGTAAAAACATTGTATTTTTCATGCGCTGATAAATTTAGAGATTTTGGGGTATTTGAGTTATTTGGGCTTTCCAATAACATGTTGTTTTAGACTAGTTAAAGGAAAACATCTAATACACTTTTAAGTGTCTATCTATTTTGTGTGTGTAGATTTCAATTCCAGTACCTTTAAAGAGTGTTTTTTTCCCACCACTTCAACAGCACTTACACACACACCAAACTTTACAGTTTTATTCCTGTTTATATTCTGAAGGTTTTTACTGAGGGGTTTGTTCATGTACCATTAAGCTGATTTTATATAGCCTAACGTTTTATTCCTAAAAGTAGGGTGAAAGTATTTTTTCTGGCTGTTGACAGTATTTTCTGACTTATGAAAAGATAAAAAGAGATATGCAAAATCCCCTCAGTAAAAACCTTTAATATGTCAACAAAGTTACAAGAATTTTTAACCTGGCTTTATCCAATGTTCAGATTTATCTTCTGGAAATGTATGCACATTAGTGCATATTTAACTAGATAATGCCTCGTTAGCACATTTAAACACAATATTTCAGTAATACAAAAATATTATTGCAATTCTTAATGTAATCAATCAAGTCAAAATCTATTAGATCATCTTTTACCATGTTCATCTGTAGTGTACTATTTCCTATAGTGTATTATTCTATTTTTTATTGTTAATATTAAAGTGCATTCATGAAATGAATTCATCACAAATAAACCTATTTTACATGTTAAAACGTTGAATATTCTTAATTGTGTAACCGCTGTTGTTCACCACCACTATATTATTAATGTGGGGTATTGTTGTTGCCATATGAACATGTATTCATACACCATATGATCAACACACAAAACACGTTTTAAGCGACTCAGCCTATTACAACTATAAACTCGTTCTCGGAACAAACTTAGTCTATAAATATTATGTTTGTACTTACAAGTGGTGTTTGAAATGATTTCTGGCTGTAAATGTAGGCTATTTCTTTTTTCTCCCAATTGCTTCCTCCCGCTCGCGCTGATGACGCAAATGGCGTAGCCGCGCAGTGATTCATGGGGTTTGTAGTTCTATGTCCTAATTCTGGAGCCCTTAATTTTGCGTGTCTTTTTGTCATTTGTTTGAGATTTACTGCCTGTGTTGAGTAAAACTAACACATACCAACAACGTGTCATAACTGGTTTAGGATTAAAGGTAATAATAATAATAATTCACAGTATTGATATTGTTGGCAGGTTTAGCTTTAATATATTAGAAGGAAATTTTTTAAACTGCAGTGTAACATCAGTATGTTTTCCCCCTACAGTGACTAGATTTATTGAGTTCAGTGTAGAGATACTGAAATGCTGGAAGGGAATTCATGGTCTCTCTAAGATTAACAGCAGTTATGTTTGTGTATATGTGTTAGTAAAGAACAGGTCAGTGTATGCTAGCAGTTTTTTTTTTTTCTATAAAATAATTTAGTATTATAAATGTTTATAATTATTTGTCGATTAAAGTTTATAAGTGTCCAGAGACCTCCGTTATATCGTAAAGTCACTGTAACATGACAAATGTTACTTTTATCAGCGCTGTTCGGGATGGACCAATCACAGATGTCGATGATTCCTGGAAATGGGTTATTTGAATTTTACTTTATAATGTTTATTAATACGTGTTTCCATTTGTATAGCAGTTATCGACTCTATAAATTAACATTTTCACAGTATAAACGTTCTTAATAATGAATAATAATAATAATAATAATAATATCAAAACGTTCAGAGTGCGATTTGAACGCGGAGTCGTGCCTCCTGGCGGAACGGTCGCGTGCGTCTCATGGGAAGCGGTTATTAACTGGAAACATTTGTCGAGTTCACAGTGCAGTGTTGTCGACACATGATACGTCTGGAAAATGTCTTGAAATTGATCAATTCATAATCTGTCAGTCATTCCTCTAATGTTTTAGAGACGAACCACAAAATAGACACGCGCGAAGCTCAAAAGAAAGCGCGTTGGGTCTTGATTTTCTCCAGACACAGGTGAGTTTAACTTAGTGGAGTCATCTGGAAAGTTTTTGAGTTATTGTGATATGACTGTATTCGGACGTTATATTTGCTGTTTGGTGACTGACTTTGTGTGTTATTGGGTCCTCGTTTTGAATGTTTATTTCTAGCTGCTTCCGTTTCGTTTTTGCAGAAACTGGGAGGAAGTTCTCTTGGGCGTGTTTCATATGTCCACTAGTTCTTCTTCTTCTAATACACTAGCGGTTTTGAGTAGGATCTGAGCATGTATGCTATAATATTTGTATACTGTAATAATTTCAAAGTATTGTCACCTCCTTCAGGCTTTGATATTTGGTGTATAAACGGGTGAATAAACACGTAAAGAAATGGTTAACTTTATATGTAAAAGACTACAAATGGTTAATTGGTTAACAGTAAGATCTCTGACTATGTAATGAATGGGGGAAACTAATATAAAGTTAAGTAAAAATGGACAAATATCATATAACTGTTGTGAACTCTTTTAAAATGTCACTTTTTTAGGTAATGACAGTTTTAAATTGTAAACTTTACAGGTCTGTAAGTGTTAACATCTTCACTGTATTTTTACAGGTTCTTTAAATCACATTTTTTTCTGTAAAAAAAAATCAAACAGGATTTTTACATTGCACTTTTACATTGAAGGCATTTGTTGAACAGATGGTAATCATGAACTTTTACACATGCTTTTGTTTGTTTTTCAGGCTTGTGATGGTCAAACATGAGCGCTGAGCGGCAGAAGCGCAGAGAGGAGATTCAGAGAGCGCTGAGCTTCATCAAGTACGACAAACTATCAAACCCTGCGGCGAGAAATAAATACTAGATCGCTCTATTATTCTCGGACCAGATTGTTTAGATCCGTTGCCGATTAGGCCGGGAGAAAGAAGATTCACCAACACGTTGTTTTTGTCAAAATGCTTTATCCCTGAAGCATGTTTCATTAGATTGTGCTTGTTTTAATGCAGTGAAGAAACTTCTTCAACTCTGTTCTGTCAGCGAACACTTTTAGTGCTTCTCAACTGGCTGGTCGTGGCCCAAAAATGAGTTTTCGCTTTGTTTTGATAGTAGATTGTGTTGGCATCCAATCAAAGTGTTTTGGCACCAATTCATGCATTATCTGGTCAAATTCGACAGATGTCAACATGAGCGGATTGTGTGAAACAAGCCAGTCGAGAAGCACTGATCTACTCTGTCGTTCTCCACTATTACTCTTATCATTTTGAGTGACTGTTTTTATCCGTGTCTACAGATGTTCTCTGCCTTATCCGGACCCTGCAGGCTATGAGGTTGGAGGATATTCTGCACACAAATGCTAATCTGAATGAAGACACATTCGCAATATTTCACCATAGTTTAGCTGAGTAAACTCACTCAGACATTTAGCATGCTGGTACTGTTATTATAGCTCTAAACGAATGTTAAAAAGATTCATAAAGAGCATTTGTTTGTTTCTTCTGTCCCTGTTGCAGGGCTTCGTGGTTCAGCTGGTGTGTGATCTCTTGGACGAGGGCAATGCCGCGTTTCGAGAGGGCGAGTGGACTCAGGCGCGGGGTCATTTCAGCGAGGGCGTAAATGTGTCTCTTTACGCTCAGGGCGAAGGGCTTCACGTTCCCGACGCCCTGCTGGAGAGTCTGTACATCAACCGCGCGGCCGCACATCAGAACATGGTGAGTGTACCTGTGTTTACAGACAAAACTGTGAACTTGACTTGGGTGCAAAGTTGGAATATTGGATAAAACATTTTACGAATTTACGTTTCCATCCTGTGTTCAAGAGAACAAAATCGTCTCTTCCTGGGAAATTGGTGCAGAATATCTGTAACAAAAGTGAAAGTTGCTGCAATCGGGGAAGAAACTGTGGCTCTTTTTTCCTATATTATAAATGAGTTGCGTCTCAGAGCGGGAGACGAAATGCAGTGAGCGCTGTCATGTTCTCTTGCGTTCAGATGCTGGTGTTTGAGAATGCAATCATGTGAGACGCTTCTGGGAGGAAATTAAACTAAATTATTTTGATGACAGACTTTGGCTCAGGCATTTTAGAAAGACTGAACTAACATTTGTAATGCTGTTCGATGAGATCGCTCTGCTGGTTTGTCCAGTTATGATTGCTCTGCTATTATGTGGTCACATTTTTATGATCACATGATTTGTTGAGGTAAAGTCACAATATTTTTTTTCATAGTTTTTGCACGCCGTCTTATCGGTAAAAAAATGATCCGCCTCAAAAGTTTTTTTCACGTGCATTTTTTAAATGTATGCACATTTTAATGTTTTCCTTCAGTGTTTTTTTAATGCAGTATCCCAAAATTTGCATAAAAATAGATGCCAGGGTCTCTAGACTCCGATTCGATCATGATTTCTGCAGTTTTAGCTGTAAAGTTCCTGTTGGATGTTTTATATTTTATGTTGCATAATGAAAATATTGATTACTAATAATAGTAATCAGTGATAAGTGTTTTTTTTTTTTTTGTGTCTTGACTTGACATCACACTTTTTAATTTAAAGATAGTAAATAAAACATGCATAACAATTGCATTAAAATGAATATATCGCAAACTTACTAAATAAGATATAATTAAAAAATAAATCAACATAAAAAAATCACAATAAAAATTAAATCTTTAAAATAAGTGATTTATACTTCATAGAAACTTCTTGATTCTTAATTCTCACAAATAAAGAAACTGTTAAAAACATGAATTAAAAGTGAAAGTAAACACTGTAACCAAGAGTGCTCTCATTATTCTAGTGAGTCTGTGTGCTTCGAAGGGTATTTATATTTGTCGTATAATCTATAAAGGTTCAGCCCTTTCGCCCCAGTATTCTCTGTTGCCTCTCGCCATGGGAAGAAATTAAAAGCACAGTAAGTTCAGTGTTCAAGCTTTTTCAGAGGTTTATTGTTCAGCTAGTGTATATAAACTCGACGGCAGGAATACATTAGCGCCAATAAGTCATGCGCTGGGAAGCAAGGAATGTTAAAGGAACCAGGCGAGGATATCTCCAGACATGGATAAGGAGCAAGGACGACATGATAGCATGAAAAAGAGCGTATTGAGCACTTCCCAAGGTCACAGATCCCTCTCTAACTCCAGCTAGATGTGTGTGAACTGACTGAGGCCTTCACCAGACTGTCAGAGGAGGGACACTGTAAGAACCAGACAGATTGAGGACTTCTAGATGTGGTCAAAATCCTCCCATCTTTAGCGGGCTGTTTGTGCTCCATTTTAATTTTAGCCTGTTATATTAATGTACCTACTGTGAGAGTTAAGTGGGTACTTGACCAACTCGGTCAAACTGAATTGTGAAATCTATGTCAACACTAGATCCAATTAATCAAATGTGTCTTGCTCTGCACTCTTCAGAAAAACTAACAGCTGGATTTGTGAGGTCCGTGGAATTATGTTTAAAAAAAGTTTAACAAAATGTAAATGAGTCAATACATCATAATTCCTGCTTACATTCTTACACTGATTCACTATGGTAAGTCTATTATAAGTGTTTATATTTTAGACCTGTCGGGATTGTTTTCGCGGGAAAAAGCGTACATGCTTCACTCGCCCATGCGTGTCTCGTGTCTTATTGGTAAATAGAGAAAAGTTGATTCAGTTACTTTGACTTTGAGTAAGATTAGTCGTCACAACGAGAGAGAAAGGTCGACATGGAGCCGATAAATCTCCAACCTCCGGAGAATCAACGGTTTAAAAAATAGGCGAACAGAGGCGAAAAGAGAACGAGACAGAGCTCGTAATAAAACAAGAATCAACATAAGCTTGGCTTTTCAAAGATGGTAAAGCTACAGCTAAAGTCTGTAGCTAGTCAGCTTGAGATCTTTCTAAACTGGTTAAAAAGCATATTGCATATTACAAAAGCACAACCATAGCAATGTTCTTCTGCAAAATGCGTGCTGTTCGGGGGTTTTTAACCACTAAAAAAGCCAAAAGTTATATGGTGTACCTTTGTAGTGTAACTTTAAATGATATAAATTCATATTTTCTGAATGCCGACAGTAAATGAGAAAGTATTATAGTGTGTGTATTTCTATTTTTAAAAACGCTAAAATACTTAGTTTTAAATGTCATTCACCTTCTTTGTTTATCAGTTCTGTCTAATTATAAAACGGACAGTAAACTAGTGAAGACGGAGAATGGGAGCTCACGCACACGCTGTCAAAATAAAAGCCAGCTTCCGACACTTATCGGCCAAACAGAAAAAATTCTAATATATCGGTCATGCACTGATCACCAATGAGTGTATAAGTGTTCTGTATTTTCTCTGTCAGGGTGAGTTTGACAGCGGGGTGAAGGACTGCGAGCGCGCGCTGGAGGTGTGTAAAGACAGCACTAAAGCGTTATACCGTAAAGCCGTGTGTCTGAAGGAGTCTGGGAAACTGAGAGAGGCGTATGACTGCAGCGCTGTGTGTCTGCTGGCCTCACCGCAGGTAAACCTCATCAATATGTAGGCAAATGTTGCTGCTCATTAATGTGTATTTTAAAGGAATTTAGTGAAAAACTAATAGTATTTAAAATTATTTTAAATATGTAATAGTATTTAAAATTATTTTAAATATGTAATAGTATTTAAAATTGTAATTATTATGTACAGTTATTTTAT
The DNA here is from genome assembly GCA_022829085.1 of Abramis brama. NCBI lineage: Eukaryota > Metazoa > Chordata > Actinopteri > Cypriniformes > Leuciscidae > Abramis > Abramis brama. The sequence goes on along the minus strand of CM040766.1, from coordinate 20,106,413 downwards.
CTAGATTTTTACTGTATTTTATACTTTGCAAATATGTAATTTTATTTATCCAATGGGGAAAAAAACTAAATTAAGCCATTTCACACTATTCAATAATCTCTAAAAGGACAAATATTATTATATTTATTGGTTTATTTTTAATCTATACAGCTCAACCCTTATTAGTATTTGTACAATTAAACTAAATATATAAATGTGACATTTAAAGCTGTATGTCCCATTTTAAGAATAATTTAAAACATTTAGATTAGAATAAATAGACACAATTAATACACAGTAAATGGAAAAAAAAAACAGTAAAATGTTTAGCAATTTCAAAATTATTTGTGTTTATGAAATTAAACTGAAGTAAATGGTTAACTGGCGTAACTGTTGCTGCTCATTAATGTGTGTTGATATATTGGTGCTAAATAAACGTGATTCAATCTCTTCTGTTAAGTAATTTAGTGAAAAAGTAGTATTATTTTTTTTACATTTGTAATATTATTTAATATGCAATATTATTTACCATTTTAATTATGTACAATTATTCAACTGAATTTTACTGTATTTTATGTATTTCCAGTTTATGTTTCCAATGGGAAATAAAACACACTTAAACCATTTCATACTATTCAATATCACTAAAATGCCCAAAGTTATTATATTTATGTATTTCTTTATTTTGTAATCTATATTACTCAACCCCTTTTCATAGAGTTTATCTAAATGTATAAATGTGACATTTAAAGCAGCACAATAATTTAAAACATTTCAGTTAGACTAAATAGACTAAATTAATACACAGTAGAAATAAATACATAGGATTCAAAAATATTCAGCAATTTCAGAATGACAAATATTTAAGAAATTGAACTGAAATAAACGGTTAACTGGCATAACTGGGAATATTATTTATTAAATATGTATATTAAGAAAATTACTTATAACATTATTTATAACGAAAATCAGGAATGATTGTTAATCTCTGGGATATGTGTCTAATAAACAGATAAATGAACTTAATCTTCTGGAGCATTTTCAGTGTTTAGCTGCGCATTAGTTAGTGTTCTTGTCAGGGTTTTCAGTGACGTTTTCGGTGTCTTTTTCAGGATCAGACGGTCAGTAATTTGTCCCAGGAAATCGCATCCAGTCTTGGCCTGAAAAACAGAAAAGCGTACATCAGTTCTCAGGTAAATACCCAGAATTCCCTGCATGAAATGTTTTCAAATGTTATGTTTCAGTGTAACAAAGAAATCCTTCATGAAGATAATCATATTATTGGACAGATTTATTTGCATAATATTTTCTCTTTATTATTCTGTCTCAGAGTGGGAAAGCGTCAGGATTTGAGGACGAGGGGCTCGTATCTCCACCTTTAGATGAGGCAGGACTTCGTTCAAAAAACAAAATCAACATGTTTAAACTCTAATCAGTATTGCATGAATCTTGATCTGTGCGTTGCAGCTCAGATGAGTAGATTAAGACATTCTCCCTCTCTTGTGTTTTGTGTTTGTTTGCAGACATCGTCCGTTGAGCTGGAGAAAGTGGCTGACTCTGCAGGTACTTAAAGAGACATTTATTATTACTCTGTGTGAAATGCAGGGAGTGCAGCATGTTTTCCTGTAGCTCAGATAGTAAAGAGCAGCGCTAGATACACCAAGGTCTTTGGCTCAATCCCCAGAGAAAGCATGAGCTGATGAAATACTTTGAAGGCAATGCGAGTCGCTTTGGATAAAAGCGTCTGCCAAAAAGCATAAGATCTCACTGATTAACTTGCAATAGCTAACATTAACTAACAATGGTGTTAGATTAGGACTAACAAATTCTATAGAGTTATTGTTTAATGTTTGTTTATGTTTACTAGGGTTAACTTATGTTAACAAATGATGTGTAAATGCACACTACAGTTCCAAAAAAAAATCAGAAATTAGTACTTTTATTCAGCAAGGACACATTAAATTGATCAAAAGTAAAGACATTTGTAATGTTACAAAAGATTTTCTTTTTGAACTTCAACTTTATCAAAGAATCCTGAAATAATAAAATGCATCAGTTTCCACAAAAATATGAAGCAGCAAAACTGTTTTAAACATTGATGATAATATTTCTTACTATTATAAATGTTAAAAGCGGTTCTAGTTTCTTGAGCATCACATCTTCATATTAGAAAGATTTCTGAAGGATCATGTGACACTGAAGACTGGAGTAATGATGCTGAAAAATTAGCTTTGATCACAGGAATAAATTACATTTTAACATTCACATAGAAAACACTTATTTTAAATTGTAATAATAAATTAATAAAAAAATAATAAATTGTAATATTTCACATTATTACTGTTTTTACTGTATTTTTGATCAAATAAATGCAGTTTTGATAAACAGAAGAGACTTCTTTCAAAAAGATGTTTTTCCATAAACATGGTAAGCACACTGTGAGAAATACTGTATTCAAATCAACAAAATCTTGACCCATATTTTTATCTGACTGCAAAAAGGTAAGGTGCTTTTACACAAAATGTAAATAAAAATACAACATGATAATTTATTTTTGAAATAATGATAGAGGCAAACATGCTGCATACAGTTTCACATGCCATTTTTATACAAATTAAGTATAGAATGTAGTGCACAGTGTTTCTTTTTTTTTAAATCTGTTTATTGAACTTTTACATTAATAACAGGATACAGGAGAATAGATGAAATTAAATGAAAAAATATTGTTCCCCGACCCAATAAAAAAATAAATAGTAATAATTAAACAACGTAAAAAAGAGTATTATTAATAATAATAATAATAATAAAATAAAAATCTCAATGCATATTGTAATAGAAAATATGTCAATCATAATGTCTCAAGCTGTGTTGGGGAAAGTTACTTTTAAAAGTAATGCATTACAATATTGCGTTACTCCCCAAAAAAAGTAACTTTGCATTACTTTTTATGAAAAGTAATGTGTTTACATCACTTTTGGGTTACTGGCTGGACTTGCAGTGTTTCTTTTTTTTCTTCTATTTTTCTAAATCTATTTATGCCAAATATTAAGACCCTTTCACATGAAAAGAGAAGTGAATAAGCCTCAGGCTAAGGAAATGCATATTACGCATGTACAGTACAGGGTACCGCTCAAACAAACCTCTCAGCTTCTGCAATTCTGGATTAAAGAAGAATAGGGTATAGAGGGAAGGAAGTTTAACTCTCTTATTTCTAAATCTCAGTCATTTTTGCTTATTAGTATGGTTGAATTAGATCATTGAAGGTCAGCAGCAAAGACTTTGGTTAATAAAGTGAGATTAAATACATAAAGTGTATTTGTGTAATTGAATATAGTTCATTATAAAAGTTCAACTAGCGTTACTTATTTGAAAAAGTAACTTATATTTTGTTGTAAATGGAAAAAGTAATGTTACTTTACTATCTACTTGGAAAAGTAATCTGATTATGTAACTCAGGTTACTAGTAATGAGTTACGCCCAACACTGGTCTCAAGTATACAATATATGTTGGATCGTTAAGTACGCAAGTGTTTCTTTTAAACTCTTCTGATGATTGTGTGTGTTCAGTATTGTCGTCTCCTCTTGACAGCGTCTGAATGGCCGTCTCCTGTGTTACCGGCCCCGGTCCCCGTGAGCGACTCCCATGAGGCCCTGGGCCTGTCGGTGCCCGTGTCTCAGCCGCTGGAGGACAACGACCTGATGGGAGACGAGCTGGACAGTCTGCTGGACTGCATGTCCAAAGAGGAAGACACACCGCAGGTGAGGGCACTGAATATGAAATGAAACTGTGTGTTTGTGATACAGCTTATAGTTACCAGTTGAATCTTGCCTGTTTGGCTCTCAGAGTGGAGTCGTTCCCACCGGCCTGGTGTGTTTCTCGTCTCCGTCTCCTCGTCTTCCTCCCGCGTTCTTCTCCGTCGGGAGTCAGTTGAACTCTCTGGACTCTTTCACTAAACCTGAGATGAACTCCTGCTCCACCCTGGACGCATTAGACTCCATCTGTTCGTCCACAGACGCAGTTTCCCTGCAGCGCCCTCTGGTGGTGGGAGGAGACGTGCTCGACTCGCTGTCTGAATTCAGTCTGCCAGGTCCATGATTACTGTATTACCTTCTAGACATTTTATTTGGTAACACTTTATTTTGATGTCCCCTTTCAGCACTTTGTTGACTAAAGGAGCTTTTACACCGGATAGTTATAGGATCTAGCCACCAGAATGGTTCCCCGAGAACTAATGGTTCCCATAGGAACGTTTTCCTGGTTGCATTCGCATGCTTGTTGTTCTGACCTTTATTTTGACAGCGCTGAAAACACCAGTGCTCGCATTCTCCATGTTCATTAGTTTACGATCTGTCTAACAGTCTTGTCTAATATGTTATTAGATAGAACTGTTATACATAGAAAAGAGACAGTAATGAAAAGTTATTAGTGCAGTGGTTCTCAATTCCAGTCCTCGTGACCCACTGCTCATTTTGTATGTCTCTCTTATCTGACACACTCAGTTCAGTTCATGGAGTCTCTCCTAATGAGCTAATGATCTGGTTCAGGTGTGTTAAATAAGGGAGACATACAAAATGTGCAGAGCAGTGGGTCCCGAGGACTGGAATTGAGAACAACTGTATTAGTGTATGCTGTGTGGTTGATGTCCAGTGTTGCTGAGCAGAAATACATAATCATGTTTCACACGGTCTCCTCAAAGTCTTGTTGGATTTTCTCCTCAGCGTAAAGGTTAAGAGGTCCATCTATCACTGTTTTTCATGTTTGTAGAGTTAGTTTCTGGAGTAAATATATAGGTTATAATCTGTGTGTTTACACAGCCTTTTTAAAAATTGCGGGTGCTGGTGTTTCGCGTGTGTTCAGGTCAATCAGCGAACACTAACGTCACGGATAGTTCCTATAGCGCTGGTTTTTAGAGCGACTCTGAAGTAGGAGTAAAGTAGTTCCTCCAAAAGGAGATACTAAAATCATTCCTAGTTCCTGCGGTGCAAACACGGCAAAATCCGGGAACTTCCGCCAATAGTTCTAGGAACTATGAAAAGGTTCCTCTGGTGCGAAAGCCCCTTAAAAGTAACTTTGCAACTACATGTCAACTAACTCTCGTTTGAGTATTAGTACACTGTCTGCTTAATATCTGCTAACTCTTCGTTTCATAGTTATTTGCCATGGAAGTGAATCAGTCAATCAAAACTAACTTTATCTGGACAATAACTTTATTCTAGAGCTGCTGTAAAGCCAAAACAATCTCTGTTACTGTAATTTCCTATTATCACTGTAAAGCTGCTTTGAAACTATATGTATTGTTAAAAGCGCAATATAGATGAAGATGACTTGACTTGACAATTGTGATGGTTCTCCAACAGACATTCTACTGACTATAAGTACTGTAACTTTGCAACTAATACTACTAATACTCTAATGAGAGTTAGTACACATGTAGGTGCAACGTCACTTATACCCAGGAAGACTAGCTCGTTTCACTTTGGTGACAGCTAATGGGGATCCTTTTTACAATAAACAATAAGACTTTTTAAAGATTTGATTAATCTCTAGAAATAACAGTTATTAAATTTCCTCTTATATCCAGATTTTCAGAGACTGGGAACAAATAAATGAATTCTGCTGTGTGTTTATTTCTCTGTCAGGTGGGAAAGTCTGTCGTAGTTTTCTGCCGTCGGTCAAACTGGCGAACTCTTCTCATATGGTGAGCGTGATGCCTCTGACTGCTGATGATATGAACGCATTAGAGCATCTCTGTTTAACCTGAGAGAGAGTTCATGTGTGTGTGTGTGTGTGTGTTTGTGTGTGTGTTACAGAGGAACGGTCACATGACCTCCACACTTTCCTGTCTATCCAAGAACCCACTGGAACAAACACATGAATTTGCTCAAGCCTGCAGCAGCTGCTTCACTTCTACAGGTGATTCACATCTATCTATCTATCTATCTATCTATCTATCTATCTATCTATCTATCTATCTATCTATCTATCTATCTGATTTCTCTCAACATGGGGACAGGAGAGCTGTCAGATATTCTGTTAATTTAAAAGTAATGCTACTTTACTTGTTACTTGAAAGTAATCTGATTACGTAACTCGCGTTCTCTGGCTTTAACTCACGGGTCTGTGTGTCTCTCTCAGGTCCAGGTGTGCTGGATTTTGAGTTCAGGTCTGATGTGAACCACAGCTGTCAGAAGGATCTTCTGCTGTGCCGACGAAGGGGCGGAGCTAACTCACCCTGGAGGCGGATCCGGCCCCGCCCAACTCGCAACAACTTCCAGGCCGCCTTCGTGCTCTGCAGAGGTGCGTCACATGTTCAGTGATTTAATTAACGAGTACTGGCGATGTGACGTGAGGATATTTTCCCATCGGTTAATGCTGCTGATTTGTGCTGCGACTCTCTCATTCAGCTCATGATTTATTAAGCAGACACATTCAGTTTTTAATTGTAGTGACTGTTCTCTAACTGAGCTAAATGATTTTATTTAAAAAAATAAAAAAATAATCAAAATCGACACTAATGTGATTAAATCCTCCCTGTGTGTGTGTGTGTGTGTGTGTGTAGAGGTGTTGGAGAGTCAGGTGTGTAAGTACGGTGAGGGCTGTACGTTTGCATATTGTCAAGAAGAGATAGACGTGTGGACGCAGGAGAGGCGGGGCTTACTGGTCCGAGAGCTGCTCTTCAATCCATCTGGAACCAATGAGAGACAAGCACTCAGCGTCATCACACTCCTGAACACACACACGGGCATGTTCATGTTCCTCTGTGAGGTAACAACACACACACACACAATTTGTGGTGAAAATTAACAATTCAATACCATTCTTGAGATTTTTACTGATGGATTTATTCCTCAGTTAAAAGAGTCTTATAATGGGGTGTTACTGATATAACACCCCACCTGATATAACACCCCACCTGATATAACACCCCACACAAAGTGAGTGCTTTTACACGAAAAGGATAAAAAAATAAAAAATAATTAAGTAATAATGAGAAATGCATAAGAAATAAAAATAACAATAAAAGCTAAGAATAAAAAAAATATATATATTTTAAATGTGTTAAAAATACAAATAGGATTTATTTAGGTATCGTTTTTGTCCTTTAAATTTAGTCAAAAAGTTCTTGTGATATTCATTAATATTAGTCAGTTTTAAAGTTAAAAAAAGCTAAAATTGCATCTAATTTTAGTCAATGAAAACATTTGTTTGACGAGAGTGCAAAATAAATCGAAATATTCAAACTCTTTATATATTAATTGAATCGACATTTAAATGTGTATCAACACAAACATATTGTTTTGTTAAAACTTAATCTGTTGAAATAAGATATAATAACATTATTGACTATGATTGGATTATTACAAACATTCTTGTTGATAGATGTTCTTCCAAAAAAATTGTTTGTTCATTATTAGTATTTTGCCATGTTTCGCTTGTCAGATTATGTCATCATCATGTTTTAATTAATGCATTTAAGTATTGTTGTTTGACAAAATAAAAAAAAACATTGTTATTGACCACTTTAATGATATTAGCACTCAGCCTTATGTAGGACAAAACAGCTTTTTCTAGAGCACTTACACTTCATATCATGTAAGTGACATCATTTTACACAGATACATATTTATTTATAATAAAAGTGTAAATAATGACCTGGATCAGTGCTGTGGATGTTGAGTCGTGTGTTTCTAACGGCTAACGCTTCTCTGTGTGCGTCTCTGTTGTGATGCTGTCCTTCATCAGGCCTGTTTTGACTGTAAACCCAGAATGATCAGCAGACGCTGGAAGGAGAATCCAGCTGTGTGTGCCAATCTACAAACACAACATCAGTTCGACAAGAAGAAGTACGTGAGAACAACATCCATCCATCCATCCATCCATCCAGTGTTGTCAAAGAGTACAGACTTCGGTACCAAGTCGGTACTGAAATTTAAAAATGTGACTATACCAGCATTTCCCTCTAGCATTATGAGCGCTGTTGAACAGATTCTTAAACACCTCTGATTGGCCACTGTGTTCACGCGCTCAACATATGTCTCTGATTGGCTACAATGATCAACAATGACATCTTTGACACTCTTCACCAAGCGCTTACATAGATAGCCTACACACAGGAGCTCTTAACTCTTTAGAACCTGAAGCTAAAATAGGTGTTTTTCACATATTTAGATTTTTTTGAGTGTACAATTCTAGATTGCAAGATGTCATCTTTTTCAGAAAAAGATTAGCTTTCAACAAATTACATTTATTGACCATTACTGTGTGTGGTGAGTTTGTAAATAGAATTTAAATAGACAAAAATAAAAACGAGAATAAATTTACTGATTTTTATTTAGAAAAAATAAAATAAAAAATCATGAACGAAAGAAACTAACACTTTAAAGTTGGGAAATGTATGAACTATAATACATACAGTATATACAAGTCTTTTTTTGTGACATCGGGTTGCACAGTTTTCATTTAGGACACTTTTTTTCATACAAACGCACACACGACATGCTAAGATATGTGAAAGAGTAACGGCCATCCGCTTCTCCAGTTTCATTAAAAATCATCCCAATCACCTCTTCTGCTGTCTACCACTTCTTTCACCATGTATTTGTTTGTTTCTTTTATTATTTTATGCAATCCAAAACACTCTAACCTGTCGCGCTTCGTATCTCTCTGTTCAAATCCTTCCTTCCCGTGCTGCCAAAAATCTGCTGTCATTTGCTGACGGAAATCATGAAATTACCGTAATAAGCCGTATATTGCCGAAAAGCGCATGTTGTCTACTGTCAGGGGCAATTTGAATGGTTTTGATAGTGCAAAAGGTTGAAGAATTAAGGTAAAATGAATACAGCTTGTTGGTGTGTGTCGGCGACGACACAGCCGGTTCTAAAGGGTTAAAAGCAGTGGATGTGTTAGGGATCTGCTGATAGACGTGTATCGTCACATTTTGTTAAATTTAAGTACCGACTTGGTACCGAAGTCGGTACTTTTGACAACACTACATCCATCCATCCATCCATCTATCCGTCCTTCAATCTATATACATCCATCCGCCTACCTATCTATCCATCTATCTATCTATATCTCATTCTGTCCATCCATCAATCCATTGGTTTCATTATTGTTCCATCCATCCATCCATCAATTGTTTTTTATCATTATATCTAACTGTCTCATCCATCCATCCGTGTGTATATATTATAGATAAAGCATCTATGAGTGTGTGTGTCTCTGTCTGTCAGGTGTTTGGTTCACGTGGTGAAGAGCAGCGCTGTGAGTTACAGTAAGATCCGAGCGCTGAGTCCTCACTGTCAGTTTGACGTGTGTCGCCATGAGCTCAGTCTGGGCTGTAAGAGGGAGGACGGCTGCTGCTTCGCTCACTCGCTCATCGAACTGCAGATCTGGATCCTGCAGAGAGACTCAGGTACACACACACACACTCACTGGAGATCTCATATACACACACACATTAGAGACTCTGGTACACAAACACATACTGGAGATCACACACACACACACACACACTAGAGACTCTGGTACACATACACTGGAGATCTCTCTCTCACACACACACACACACACACACACACACACACATTAGAGACTCTGGTACACACACACTCACTGGATATCTCAAATACACACACACATTAGAGACTCTGGTACACAAACACATACTGGAGATCACACACACACACACACACACACACATTAGAGACTCTGGTACACATACACACACTGGAGATCTCTCTCACACACACACACACACACACACATTAGAGACTCTGGTACACACTCACTGGATATCTCAAATACACACACACACATTAGAGACTCTGGTACACAAACACATACTGGAGATCTCACACACACACACACACACACACAAACACACACACACACACACATTAGAGACTCTGGTACACATACACACACTGGAGATCTCACACACACACACACACACACACACACACACACACACATTAGATACTCTGGTATACACACACTGGAGATCTCACACACACACACACACATTAGAGACTCTGTTACACACACACATACTAGAGATCTCACACACACATACACACAATACATTTACACACGTGTTATTGACATGCGACAGAAAAAATAACATGGCACAAATAAGTAAAAAAATGCACAGACGTGACATTTGCAGTGGGACAAAAACAACATTATTTTAGTCAAGTATCTGTATATACTCACTTGTTTTATTGTTTCATGTTTTATTGAATTTTCAGCATTATTACAATTGTCATATAAAAATGAATTATTTTACTGTTACAATGAAACATAAATACTAAATAGACCAACAATTTAAAATAGAAAATAATTAAAAATAGAGCCAAGGTTTAAATATACAAATTACCAATCTAAAATATTATAAACATGATCTGCATTTATTCATTCATCAATTTTCAACACAGTGTGTTGTGATGTTTGATATTGTTCTTTTCTTTGAGAGTTTAAAAACGAGTTTTTGCACAATAATGATTGACAGGATTGTGTTTGCTCTCTTTTTCTCTGGCTAATTTTTTATTGCTATGAATTCAAATTTTGTTTACAAGAGAATGGTAATATCTTAAAAAATACACACATTAATACTTTATCAAAATAAATAGTACTATGACAATAATACTAATAATAATGACAATTAAGACATCAGTTATGTATGTAATTATAGAAAAGAAAATATATATATATCACAGTCTTTTTTCATTGACCCGTTCATGAAATGTTTTGCAGCGCTTGTATACCTGTATTTGCTGCTGAACAATTGTGATTCGGATCTCAGTACCAGCTGTAAACCGGCCCAAGTAGTTCAGAATAAATGACTGTTTAAATGGATGTTTTATGTTTGAGGTGCTGCATTACATCAGATAAACTCACCAAACTTCATCTCTCTGTGTGTTTAGGAATCAGCCATGAAGAGATCGTGCAGGAGTCCAAGAAACACTGGAACAAACAGCGTGTGAGTCTCTTCTCAATTATTACATAATGTTAATATAATCTCAAAGTATTTATTCAGTAATTATCATTATTTATTCAGCCTGGTGCTGTTCTAAAGTTGTATGACTTGTATGAGGAAATGTTCTTCTCATGCTTGTCAAAACATGTTTTTTAGATTAGTAATTTAGATCAGTTATTTGTGCTTTTAATATTTTGCTCTATTTTATTTCTGGTCTTTTAATATTGATGTTTCATTGTAACAACTAAATAATTTAGTGTTTTAATGACAATTTTCCTTAAAGGTGCAGTGCGTAATGTTTAGCGGCATCTAGTGGTGAGGTTGTGAAGTGGAAGTGATGTCGTCGTCTGAGACAGCAGAGAGTAGCCAGTTCAGCAATGAGGTTTCTTTAAAAAAATAAATTAAGAAATTAGGTTTACTTAATTATTCAGTAAAACGATATGTTGTGAATATTATTGTTACTTGTTCATCATTGTGTCAGTGTTTTATTCACTGACTTTAGCTTTAGCTTCATTGCACGAAGAACAACATAGTGACGAAACCCGGCCACTGTTTAGGGCTCCTGTAGAAACATGTTGATGTAAGGGGACCCGCGGTGTGTGTAGATAGAAAAGGCTCATTCTAAGGTAATAAAAACATATCGGTTCATTATGTAAGGTCTTTATACACCACTGAAAACATAGTTATGTATATGAAATTGTATTTCTGTCAACAGATCCTCCTAAATATTACACAATGCACCTTTAATACCTGTAATAATTCTTAAATGCCAATAAAACATACCATTATTTAATAACTGCGAGAAAAACATTTTCTTAAATTTCTCCATTTGTGCTCTGTAAAAGAAGGTCATACAACTTTAGAAGAGCACCAGAGTAAGGAAACAATGATAAATGGTCATTTATGAAATTTAGTTGGTCTTCCAACTCTTCTGGAAGCAGATGAGCAAATGAAATGTGATTTATTATTTAGTGAAAATCTTGACTTTTCACGTTGCTCATATACGGCGTGAGTCTCATGGGATTATTTTATTTTAGAATTATCCTTCAAATGCTTAGTGTTAGAGGTTCGATCCCTGTGAACACTAGTGCTAGTGATGACTTAGTAAACAGTACTAATTAGTACTTAGATTGTGTCATAATGCTTGTAGTGATCAACTCTTTCTGTCTGTCTTCATCAGCCTGTGATTGTGGCTTCGCGATCACCAAACAAAATCACTGCTGCCAAATCAAAAAGTCCAATCAGAGCAGAGCAAACGAATGGGAAGGTGCAGGGAACAGGAAGTGGTGACGCAGCTGAGGGCAAAGGTCAGGAGCTGGAGCTGATGCTGAAGTTCGTGTGCGGTCAGTGCTGGAGAGACGGGCTGGTCAGCGAACCGGACCGAGCGCTGAAGTACTGCACTGCTAAAGCCCGACACAGGTGCAGATGGACACACACACACACACACAGACACCACACCTAAACACACACCCCACCCGTCTCACTCTCTTCCTCTGTCTGTCTCTCTTCAGCTGGACCAAAGACAGGAGGGTTTTACTGGTCAAGTCTCACGAGAGGAAGAAGTGGGTCTCAGTGCGACCTGTGCCCTATGCCAAGACCTTTCCTCAGCAATACGACGTGAGTGAAAACAACTCCTTTACTCTGTTTGATCCACAGATGAGATGAGGTTAGTTGACCTGCTGGACTCTGTACTATTCTCTATATCAGGGTTTCTCAAACTCGGTCCTGGAGGGCCACTGTCCTGCACAGTTTAGCTCCAACCCTGATCAAACACACCTGAGCAAGCTAATAAATGTCTTCAGGATCACTAGAAACTCACAGCTAGGTGTGTTTGATCAGGGTTGGAGCTAAACTGTGCAGGACAGTGGCCCTCCAGGACCGAGTTTGAGAAACCCTGCTCTATATGATATACTTGTACTAGGGCTGACCCCTAATAGTCAACTTACCGTTAGACGACTTAAAGAGGCTTAGTCGACCAACATTTTATTAGTCGTTTAGTTGGAGAAAAAAAAAAAAGACTTGAAAAAGTGGCGAAATCACGCATGAAATCCAAACATTTGCCTATCATTTATCAACCTCAAATATATCACTTGAAACATGCATGTAACAGCACTTTACAAGTCTGCTCGCTCTAATGTTAACCTAGATGAATGTGCGCTGTTATTCGCCGTGTGTGGAGAGCGCGTGCTTACTGCATGAGATACAGATAAGAGAAATGCAAACTGTAAAGGGTCTACTTTTATTTTTGTACACTCACAATAACAACAAAACGTTGTGCTTTTGTAAAATAATGGCGGTTTCTGTCGATTCGGTCTTGAACTTGAGCGCATCACATAAATTAACCGAAAACTCAGTGTATACTTGCCTCACAGACATGAGAAATATATCTATAGAAAGCTTGAATTTTTTACATTTGAATGAACAGATTCAAATGGATAATAAATATTCTCCGATTGCGAATCCATATAAAACGTGCATATATGGGCGTCCACTACAGCGGAGATGACGAGTCAGCATCATGACTTAATCTCTGCAGCCCAAAACACAGAAAACATTACCAATAAATTATTCAAATGTTTAGTCAGTCTCATTCTGTTTTTTCATGACACATTCATAATCATTACGTTTGCCGGCGTGCTGTGGCAAGCTTTATGTTTGAATTTGTGCACTGATCAGGCTATAATATGTATTTTATATAGGCAATTAAAGGCGCATTATTATGATCTATGGCTTGTTAATATAAATGCGCGATTTGTTGACTAATGGCTTAAATGAACAACTACCAGTCGACCAGAAAAATCTCTAGTCGAGGGCAGCCCTAACTTGTACTGTTATAAACTCATAGTATGGAGGACCTTATTATTACTCAAGGAAAACTAGTGAAATGCCAAGTCTAACAGTCAATCTATTATATTTAATAAGGCTGCTGAAACTGTGAGCTCTTGGCGTCTAACACTGAATGTTTCCCCACAGATCTGCATCCATGTGCTGAAGCAGCGTAAATGTCATTACATCGGGAACTGTTCTTTCGCTCACAGTCAGGAGGAGAAGGAGCTGTGGACGTACATGAAGAACAACGGCTGTGAGCGTCAAACCAAACACGCAGTCAGCACTGATGTGTATTCATACTCTGAAGCTCAAATCACACACCATCCGTCCTGTGTAGTGTGATAGATGAGGATTAGTGTTAGGGCTGATTGATTTAGGGGGGAAAACAAATTGCAGTTTTTCTGATAAAAATATTTGATTTACCTGCAAAGTTGTTCAGAATGAGGAGATCTAACATGTATGAATGATGCATGTATGTGCGAAATATAATATACAATCATTTAAACACACTTAAAACATGATAGTTCCTCAAGTTTTGCACAGTTTTGACCTCTGGGATGTAGAGTCAAACAGACCCACAGCTTTTCATTCTGATATTCCACTTTAACCATTTTTAATAGCTGATAAAAGTTGATTGGTGTCAGTCATGTTTTTAAATAATCATAAAGTTCTTATGGAGATGATGTGATTACTCCGCGCTGTTTACAGTAAGCTTTGTTATCGTTTTTCTATGTAAATATGCGCTAGATGATCGTCTTTGACTGTTGCACCACGTCTCGCAGCTTTTTCAGCCTTCTATTCTGTTCATCAGCGCTGCGGCTCTGCATTTGGATACTATTATGTGCGTCTCGCGTTTTTAAGAGCAAAAACATGTCCTGTTTGATCATGTCCCTTATGTCTGTCACTCAAACCTCAAAAAATTGTGTCAAATTGAGCAGATAATGAAACTAAAGCACTTCTCCCTCATGTGGGCGGATGAATACAACCGTAGGGTGTTTAAAGGTCACTTCCGATTACTGACATCACAGAATTTACTGGTATTTTGGAGCTGATGTGTTACCAGTAAAAAGCCAGAACAGTGTTGCTTGTGTGAACAGCGTATTTGTGTGTTTACTAGAGGAGTAATGATAATCTCATGTCATGATTCGATACATGACGATACTGAACTCACGATACAACATTATTGCAATACTCCAAGACATATGATAAAAGGTTGTTAAAATGTTGATTAAAATGCTAAATTTGATATTACATTGTGTGTAAATGAATAGGCTTGGACTTGGTGCTGTAAACCCAAAGCACAGGACAATAGAGACACCAGAATAACAATATTCATGATTCTGAAGCTGAAAATACAGAATTATTTTAGACAAATATGTTTGCACTCTTTCACTGACTAGATATATTTAAAATAATATAGGCCACTTTTTACTGGTAACAGACATTTGGCATTATCAGGACCCACAAATATTCCCCCATTATTATACATTATATTCAACATTATATACAGTAGTTTAATGAAGTACTGAATGTAGTACTAAAACTCTGAAAACTTGTTTTTTTCTCTCAGTAATTGATATTTTGGGTGAACACAATACAGATTGTCACTATCCACGATACATATTGTTGAATTTTTGTATTGCGATAAATTGTGACATAATATATTGTTACACCCCTAGTGTTTACCGGTAAAGTCATTATGGTAACTTTATGGTAATTTGCCGGGATTGCTGTGTGAAAGGGGCTATAGTCTGATGAATGATTTGTTTAATTGAGTTCACATGCTCTCCGCTGCAGTCACAGACATCCAGCAGGTGTTTGACGTCTGGCTGTCCAATCAGAACAGAACGCCAGATGGCACCTCGCCGCCTCAGCCAATAGAAGAGAAGCAGATCACCATGCCGACGGACTTTGCAGAACTGATGGTATGTGTTTACTCTTGCCGTTCTCATGTTACTGTCCTCCACGTGTGCTAATGTGATGATATTTATGTTTGTTGGTGCAGCAGGACAGTTTCTACTGCCCTCTGTGTGGGAAACACAGTAACAGCGATCGGCAGTGGCAGCAGCACATCTCCTCAGAGAAACACAAGCTCAGGGTGTTTAGCGGAGAGGGAGAGGACGAGAGTCTGACCTGGTCATATCGCTTCCCTGGACCCTGTTTCTCCATCTGTCCCAGGTACACCATCACCAGTCTTCAAGTCAATGAACATCATCAAGAGTTCCTCAGACTGGTCAGAGTAAACCAGCTCCCCTCATCTGTCATTAGTTTGAGTAACCAAACTATTCAAAGTAACGACAGAATATTACTTTGAATATTCAATATTAATATTGTGACTCGGGGTACGTTTACACAACAACGATATGCTTAAAACGGAGATGTTTTTCCTTGAAGGTTTTCCCGCGTACAGACGACACTGTTGTCAAAACGATCCCCATTCACACGGATCTGCGAAAAATCAGGCCATTAGATGGCGATAAAACACTACAGACTCGACATGTAATACACATGTGGACGACGTCATCTTCTTCAGAGATTCGCATTTTTGTTTTTTACAAGGAGACGTATTCAGGCACCCAAAACGCTGTTGTCGTGTAAACGAACGTTGTGTAAACAGCCCCTTAGTCACGTGTTGATTGATCAGTGAAGGTGGTTTTTAACAGCTGTCATTAGCAGTGATCTTTGTCCTCATTGGCGGTGGTGTTTGATTGACAGGTTTGATGATGGTTGTGCTGATGGCATGAGTTGTGACTTCGCTCACAGCGAGGAGGAGCTTCAGGAGTGGCACAAACGGAGGGATTTTCTGCGCTGGACATTGGACAAAGCCAGAGCCGACAAGCTGATTTCCCCAGATGACAATAACTTTGGGATTTACAACTTCCTGCTTCAGAAATAAACAAACAAGCTCACATTTGTACTGTGTCTGAGAGTTTGATCAGCTGAGAGTTACTGCAGGTCCTGATGAGTGTTCCCATGTTTTAATGAACGGATCTTTTTCTTCATGTTGCTTAAGTCGAAAATCTCTGCTGAGAAACAGCTGGATTCAGTTCAATACATTAGTTTGACTCTGGAGTGAATCTGGATCTTTTGAACTGCTGTTGGTTATGTTCATTCTGTTCATACACTGAATAAACGTTTCATCAGTTAGACAGCGATCAGGACACTTTGTCTTTCAGCTGTTGATCTGCATGCAGGATTTGTCCAGGACTTCAATAAGAAGAGCACAGAAGTGTTATTTTTGTAAGTTTGTTTTATTCTTACGTTAATTCACTGTTTGCACAAGAAAATTAAGCGGTAAACATTTTGACCTTTGTATTATGTTATAAACATTATTTTATGAATTATGTTGAATTGTTTTAGTATCTGTTTTTATTTGAATAAATGAATGGAATGTATGTCTTCTCTTGTTCTCTTTTCTGAACCCAATTTTTCATGTTCGTAATTGATGTGAATCAAAGGAAATGGGTCATTATTATTTTTTATCGGAAATCTTGTCATGTGTTTCGAATATAGTTTAAAATGTATTATTCATGTGCAGGAAAGGTGAGTGTTACAAGCACAAGATTATTAAAAGTTAGTGATTATGGTTTGTGAGGTAAAATTGTATTTACATTTTATAACCAAGGTCACATGGTTCATATGAAGGGTCATATTTCCAAGCACGCGGGTCTGAGGTGTTCGATTTTACGTAAACTTCGTGTTTTTAGTTGAGATTCTGCATTCTTGTCAGAATTAATTAAGTGATTTGCTTCAGCAGTCTTGTATTGAGTGATTTTACATTAAATGACATCCAGCAAGTTTTACCATTACTCAAGGTAATTATACTTATGATTAATTTACTACATTTACTAATTAATTTACTACAAACAATTTACCTAAGCAAATGAATAAAAGCTCTATTATTTCTGTGGAGATTATATTGAATATACCTTAATTGCAAATATCTGCCAGCAAGGACAATTTGCATCTAACAAAGATTTTACTTAGTAAATGGTTGGTTATTATTCATAATATTTATACTTTGTGAATAAAAGAGATGCTTTGAATGGGACACGAGACAAAGTTGCAGCGTTAGCAGCCAGCGCGTGCACGTTCTGTTTACTACGCACGCACGCGCCTGCCTGATTTTGCAAGTCACTTTCCAGCAGACACAAGGTAAGCTTATTTGATTGATCAATCCTGATTCCATCGTTTTTGCCTACGTTACGTTTAATCTCAATTTAGATGTGTACAGTTGTGTGCATTTGAAAGCATTCTAATTTAATTACGTAGGCTAATTAAATACCATGTTTGGTTGATTAGCGCACGAACAGTCTCCCTTGGTGGCCTGAGGTAAAATCTTAGAGATAACGTTAATGTATAGTTTTATTTATTTTAAGTTGGCCACTGACCGCGACAAACTACAGAATAAATACTTTAAGATTTTATAAACTTCAATTGTAGTAGTAAGGTTAAAAAACAAACAAAAAAACAAAACATTTTTTTTCTTTTAAAACAAACAAACATTTAACCCTTTTGCATCCTTAAGGACATTTTTGTCCTTTTCAGTTTTGTTTTTTTGATCACTTTGCCTGTGTTAATGCTAACTGCATAAAATTTGGCATGGGTGTGCCAAACATAAACACAAGCATAACATTTTCATGAGAGTTTTTTGACTTGGACATTTTTGTCCCTTTTGGACCTACGAGTAAGTTTTTTTTTTTGTTGTTTTTTTTTTTGTTAATGTTAACTGCATGAATTTTGAGCTATTATAGAGCCAGTTGGAAAAATTATGCAATGATAATTGTGTGCGTGTGTTGGTATGGATGTCAGAGTGTGGTTGGTATGTGTGTTATAAAAAAAAAAAAATGTGTTTGTGTGCATGTGTGTGTTTGTAGTATTGAGAGAGAAAACCTCAACTGCAAATAACACATCCAATCACTGTGTTCACCAGTGGAGTTTTGCTGGCATCCAATGGGGAAAGTTTGGTACTGCGCCCAAACAAAATCTTACTGAAAGCTAATTTTTTGAGATATCAACCTCAAATTTGGAATATAACTTATTTAGATTTATGGCTTTGATTTTCTAGCCGTTTTAGAGTTCAACTTGTTTCATAAAATATATATTTTATATAAAATAATATTCATAAATCATTTTCATAAACTTAAACCTATATAACTTTTTTTTGGATTTACTTATAAAAAAAAATGAACTTCAGCAATAATCTGCCACGGGTATTCTTTAAAATGATACCAAAGTTAAGTCTGTGCTCCCAAGCTTCAACTTTTTATGACAGTTTTTTGACATGGACATTTTTGTCCTCTTTGGACCTATGAGTAACTTTTTTAAATTGATGCACAAGGGTTAAAGTAGATTGACATTTGCACTTGATCCATGACCATGACGGATTTTTTAAAAGCTTTTTAAACCAAATTATCAAATATTCGTATTTCAGCCTCACTGCTCCAGCGAATTGTAGTAGTTTTGTACATTTAAGATTTATGAAACTCAAATTGTAATCTTTTTCACTTTTTTGAGGCTCCATACATAGTTGAATAACTTTGTATTTTTGGCACTTCTCCTGTATTGCCTCCTTAAGACGAATCACTTTGTTGTATTCCTCACTTGGATAAAAGTGTCTGAAATATGAAATGGAAGAAATATGTCAAATGTAAATTGATTTTCTGGTAATTACCTTCAATGTGACAGTAAATGTACCTCTAGTGAATGAGGATTACACAGAACAGGTGGAGAGTCAGTAACTGGTTTGGTGTCTCCTGTCTCCAAACACTCACAATCAGCGTGATAAACAGACGTGTGTTTATCATTGCAACATCAGCATGTGAAGGAATCATTGTGATAAAGATTTGTTCAGCTTCAAATACACTCACCAACAAATAAAGAGCAATAAATGAAACACACTTGCAAATAAAGTGCTTTTTTTATTATGTTGCTGATTCAATGTTTTCTAACATTAAACTTTTGAGAGTTTGATGATTCAAGTTCATTTTGAGCGCATTTTGTTCACATTAACCTAAAGAAATCCTGACACTGCCGTCTGACCTGCTAACAATGCAACCATAGATGATCAGAAACTCCACCCTCTTGCAACACTTACCAGGAAGAGAGTGCCTCATTATTTCTCTTTTCCTGTCACACTGACTCTTGTGTTTGACAACAACAAAAAAAGAAGAAGAAGAAGAAAAGGAAAGACAAATCAGCGATCAGTGGAAAATGAGGGAAAATGCTTTAAAGGATTTTGAGACGTTTGTTTCTGAACAGACAGCAGATCTTTGTGATTATTCATTTTTGAAACCATCATTCAGAAAGTGAAAGTAAAGTTCAGATTGCTGGAGCTCAAACGGTGAAAATGGATTCACCAGCTGAATATGATTATATCTGTCCTGTGTGTCGTGAAATCTTCAGCGCTCCTGTTATTTTATCATGTAGTCACAGTGTCTGTAAAGAGTGTCTTCAACAGTTCTGGAAAATCAAGAAAACTCAGGAGTGTCCTGTCTGCAGGAGAAGATCAAAATCTGATCCAACATGTAATCTTGCATTAAAGAACTTGTGTGAGGCGTTCCTGAAGGAGAAAAACGAGAGCCAATCATCAGGGTCTGAGGAGCTCTGCAGTTTACACAGTGAGAAACTCAAACTCTTCTGTCTGGAGGACAAACAGCCTGCGTGTTTAGTGTGCTATACTTCACAGACACACGTCAGTCACACATTCAGACCCATCGGTGAAGTGGTTTCATCATATAAGGTAAGACAGATTCACATCTTAGGATAAAAACTTGTGTCATAGAAGTTGTAGGCTATATCATAAACAATGTATGTGTCTGTTCCATTTTCTGTTACATGAACATATTAAAGAATATCTTCTGTATTTTCACTTTAAATTCTAGGAGGAGCTCAATACAGCACTGAAGCCCTTACAAGAGAAACTGAAACACAAAGAAAACATTAAAGCAAAGTTTGAGAAAACAGTTCAACACATCAAGGTGAGGATTGATTCTTTTGACATTCACAAATTTGATGTGGAAATCTGAATTGGTTTGTCTGACATACTTTATTTGGTATAAAGTGTATAAAATGTAATCGTTTGCGTAAAACGAAGCCTCCGATTTCTGGGTACTTTTGCTGTGGGCTGGACTAACGTGCAAGTGGTTTGTGTTCACCTTTCGTTCTCTGTGCATTCAGCTAACCATTTTTAGGCAAGCACAAACAACGTGATTAATATTCAATATGCTGTTGACAATATGCATCTACCTGAGGGAAGACGTGATCAAAAATATGTCACTTTTGACAATTGTAAGATATTTCATGTAATTGAAAGGGATCATGACATGGATTTTATTTTATTTTATTTTTGTTGTTGTTATTTTTAATATGTTCCTTGAGGTTCCCTTATAATGTTAATGTTTTTTGCACACACACAAAAAAAAAAAAACATGCGGAAAACGATTATTTTCTATCTTCATTCTGACCCTCTGTCTGAAATAATAACTTTTTAAAGGTGCGGCTCCCTCAAGGCTTGTCAGTAAACGGCCACTGTTATGATTGGCTAACTTCATTGCATATTAAACAATACTAACACCCACTCGCTATTGCACATGAGTAAGTGTTTTGAAAACATAATCCATGTAAAATCATGTACTGACAAAGCATTATAAAATAATTTACTTGCGGTTTGTGATGTTGCTGCTGTCAGATCCAATACAGTTGACTGCTTCATCGTTCAACAAAAGATTCTTTGCAAACTCTCCATTACACTGCCTTGTTTACAAAACAAAATGCTCCGAACAAACACATAGTCCTCCGACATGATCTGGGATGACTAAACCAAAATTAGACTAAACCATCCACGCATTTCCGATGCTGGTATCCTTTTGAAATCTGTACAGAGATGCTAACAAACTGTTTAAACTGGACACGTCAATGCGAATGTTCTTTCAATCACTCGTTCTTTCAATTTCATTTGTTCTGCGTCAGTGATTATAATGGCTTCTATTTGCTTTTGGCACAATGCTCACTCCCAGTGTTAGCAAATGTCAGCCATTAAGCGACTGAACATATGGTGACTGGGCCTATGGTGCAATGATGTATAACTTTTTGTCAATGTCACAGATCACAAAAAAAATCTTTCTCTGAAGGAGGTTCCCTGAATATACTTTGAGTGTAACTAAAACGAGCCAATGAAAATTGGCATGCGATAATTGCATCAACTGCGCTGCATCGCGGCACGTGCATATATTGAGGAGCAGATGCATTGCATCTTCAGGTTTTCGCTGAGGAGCCGAGCCGGTGACCTGGCTGCACCAGCGGTGCACAGCAGATGTGGTGACGGGATGTAACGTCTCCGTTCCCTCCTTCAGGGAACGAGGGTTAAATACGTTACCGATACGTTCCCTTTCAGTCGGTCACTCTCTACGTCACGTCGGTGCCCAACGAATAGGAATCCCCTACCAAAGCGCCACAGCTGCTGACCCCATCCAGCGCCCTGTGTAAACCTCCTACTTACATAGCTGTGAAGTCCATCACTGCTAGGGCTGGGTATTGTTCAAAATCTTTCGATCCGGTGCCATTTTCGATACCTGTTTCGATACCGGTTCCTAACGATACTTTTTTCGATAACAATTTTATGAAATCCATTTTAACAAGATTACATAACACATTACCTCAGAAAATTGTGGTTTTATTTTTTCAGTTTGACTCATGCTCCTTAGCCAGTGCACAAAGGAACAAAAAAGCACAAAGGAACAAAAAATGTTTTATTAAGAGCTCATGCTCACCAAAGCTGAATTATTATTTTTTTTAAATACAGTAAAACTTGTAATATTGTGAAATACTAGTATTACAATTTAAAATCTTATTTGAATATATTTCAAAATGTAATTTATTCCTGTGATGTCAAAGCTGAATTTTCAAAATCATTTCTTCAGTGTCACATGATCCTTCATAAATATGAAAACAGTTTGCTGCTTAATATTTTGGAAACTATGATACATTTTTTTCATGATTCTTTGATGAATAAAAATGTCAAAAGAACAGCATTTATTTAAAAACGAAATATTTTGTAACATTACACGTTTTAATGTCACTTTTGATTACTTTAATGCATCCTTACTGGAAATAAAAATCTGACTAACCAACACATTTTTGAAGGGCTGTGTACACTCAGTAGGTTATTATTGCAATATAAACACTGTCAGAGTGATCAACAAGGTACCTCTTCATTTACCAGTCGAAGGCGAAGCAACTTTCTGCTATTATGTTTACTCCGTGGCCGTGCACTGTCAAGGTCTTCATCATATTTGTCGTGGTACCGGTCTTTGCAGCAATTATTTTACCGCAAATACTGCATTGCGCGCTGTTGGCATTGGCATCGAGCCTGGAGAAATGTACCCACACTTTTGATCGACTTTTCCACATCTTTAAGGTATTATGTGTGTGTGCTCGCGTCTCATGAATATGTGCACGGAGAGATTGTGTGTGTGTGCTCGCGTCTCATGAATATGTGCACGGAGAGATTGTGTGTGTGTGCTCGCGTCTCAAGTATGCGCGTGGAGAGTTTGTGCGTGCGCGCGCGCGCGTCTCATATGAGTATGTGCGCGGAGAGTTCCACGCTTCTCGTGTGTGTAGTTACGCAAACTCTACACATACAGTGAGGAAAATAAGTATTTGAACACCCTACTATTTTGCAAGTTCTTCCACTTAGAAATCATGGAGGGGTCTGAAATTGTCATCGTAGGTGCATGTCCACTGTGAGAGACATAATCTAAAAAAAAAAATCCAGAAATCACAATGTATGATTTTTTAACTATTTATTTGTATGATACAGCTGCAAATAAGTATTTGAACACCTGAGAAAATCAATGTTAATATTTGGTACAGTAGCCTTTGTTTGCAATTACAGAGGTCAAACGTTTCCTGTAGTTTTTCACCAGGTTTGCACACACTGCAGGAGGGATTTTGGCCCACTCCTCCACACAGATCTTCTCTAGATCAGTCAGGTTTCTGGGCTGTCGCTGAGAAACACGGAGTTTGAGCTCCCTCCAAAGATTCTCTATTGGGTTTAGGTCTGGAGACTGGCTAGGCCACGCCAGAACCTTGATATGCTTCTTACAGAGCCACTCCTTGGTTATCCTGGCTGTGTGCTTCGGGTCATTGTCATGTTGGAAGACCCAGCCTCGACCCATCTTCAATGCTCTAACTGAGGGAAGGAGGTTGTTCCCCAAAATCTCGCAATACATGGCCCCGGTCATCCTCTCCTTAATACAGTGCAGTCGCCCTGTCCCATGTGCAGAAAAACACCCCAAAGCATGATGCTACCACCCCCATGCTTCACAGTAGGGATGGTGTTCTTGGGATGGCACTCATCATTCTTCTTCCTCCAAACACGTTTAGTGGAATTATGACCAAACAGTTCTATTTTGGTCTCATCTGACCACATGACTTTCTCCCATGACTCCTCTGGATCATCCAAATGGTCATTGGCAAACTTGACATGTGCTGGTTTAAGCAGGGGAACCTTCCGTGCCATGCATGATTTCAAACCATGACGTCTTAGTGTATTACCAACAGTAACCTTGGAAACGGTGGTCCCAGCTCTTTTCAGGTCATTGACCAGCTCCTCCCGTGTAGTTCTGAGCTGATTTCTCACCTTTCTTAGGATCACTGAGACCCCACGAGGTGAGATCTTGCATGGAGCCCCAGTCCGAGGGAGATTGACAGTCATGTAGCTTCTTCCATTTTATAATGATTGCTCCAACAGTGGACCTTTTTTCACCAAGCTGCTTGGCAATTTCCCTGTAGCCCTTTCCAGCCTTGTGGAGGTGTACAATTTTGTCTCTAGTGTCTTTGGACAGCTCTTTGGTCTTGGCCATGTTAGTAGTTGGATTCTTACTGATTGTATGGGGTGGAAAGGTGTCTTTATGCAGCTAACGACCTCAAACAGGTGCATCTAATTTAGGATAATAAATGGAGTGGAGGTGGACATTTTAAAGGCAGACTAACAGGTCTTTGAGGGTCAGAATTCTAGCTGATAGACAGGTGTTCAAATACTTATTTGCAGCTGTATCATACAAATAAATAGTTAAAAAATCATATATTGTGATTTCTGGATTTTTTTTTTTTGATTATGTCTCTCACAGTGGACATGCACCTACGATGACAATTTCAGACCCCTCCATGATTTCCAAGTGGGAGAACTTGCAAAATAGCAGGGTGTTCAAATACTTATTTTCCTCACTGTATGTGCGTGAGCGACTTTATGTGTGTCGTTGTGCATTTCATATGTATTTGTTTGAGCACTGACGTTGACGAGTTAACCCCTTAGGTATCGAAATCTGGTACCGAACAACATGTCATATTTCAATACTCGATAGTATCGAGGCAATTCACTAGGCAATACCCAGCCCTAATCACTGCTGTTGTGACACCGTGAGACCATTGGATAACACTGGGGAAGCGTGCCCTGTAAAAGGAATGCTGTGGAAGCCACTTCCTTCCCCGAAGAAGTCATGTGGAGGTCTACCTGTGCAGCTCCAAAACAACGTCAGATCAGCTGGACCACCTAGGGGTGGAGTCGCCACTATACCAGGAACGCAGCTCATGATAGCTCGTCGGCTACACAGTTGAGCAACATGATTGACCCGAAGCAACCTCAGATGCTTCTGACTCCAGAGGTGGAGATGGCGGGCGAGTTGCGACATGCGACGGGAGCGTAGACCACCTTGTCGGTTGATTTACGCCATGGTCGCAGTGTTGTCCGTGCAGACAAGCAAATTTTTGCCCTGTAGTGGCCTTTTTAGACGGCTCAGAGCAAGACGTACTGCAAGCAACTCGAGGCAGTTGATGTACCAATACAGGTGGGGACCCGTCCAAACCCCGGCAACTGCATGACCGTTGTACGAAGGCATCCTTGAAAACCACAGCATGCCTGGACACTTGTTCCAGGGGCACTCCCGCCCGAAGAAATGAAGGGTCTGTTCACAGGCTGAAGGTTTGGTGGCATGCTGGTGTGATTGTCACCCGGTGGGTGCCGTGCTGCCACACCCATCTCTGGAGTGAAGCCCGTGCTGAAGCGGCCTCATATGGAGCAAGCTGAGCGGCGACACAGCCGCTGCGGGTGCCATATGCCCCAGGAGCCTCTGAAAGAATTTCAGTGGGACCGCCGTCCTGCCCTTGAACATATTCAAGCAGTTCAGTACCAACCGAGCATGTTCCTCTATGAGGCGCGCTGATTGTTCATCTGAATCCAACTCCATACCGAGAAAAGAGATCCTCTGCACGGGGTGAGTTTGCTCTTTTTCCAGTTGACCTGAAGCCCCAACTGGCTGAGGTGACTGAGCACCAGGTCCCTGTGTTCACACAACTGGTCCTGAGACTGTGGTAGTATCAGCCGGTCATGGAGATAGTTGAGAATGCGAACGCTGTGTTCCTCATGGGAACAATGGCCTCCTCCGCTACTTTCGTGAAGACACGGGGAGACAGGGACAGCCTGAAGGGTAGGACTTTGTACTGATATGCTTGACCCTCGAACGCAAAGCACAGAAATGGTCTGTGTCGAAGAAGAATCGAGACATGAAAGTACGCGTCCTTCAGGTCGATCGCTGCAAACCAATCTCGGGGACGGATGCATTCAAAAATGCGTTTCTGCATCAGCATCTTGAATGTTAGCTTGTGAAAGCTCCGATTCAAGACTTGCAGGTCCAAGATCGGCCGTAACTCATGGCTTTTCTGGGATACAATGAATTAGGGGCTGTAAAACCCTGTGCTCATATCCGCTGAAGGGAGGGACCGGCTCTATCGCATCCTTCGTTAGTAGGACTGTGATTTCCACCCAGGGGAATGAATGGTGCAGTCTGCGACAAGCAGAGGATGGTGGGGACACAGTGGTCAATTCCACTCGAGCCCGACCCTCTCAGCGGCCTGAGAAAGCATGACCATCATCTCTGGATCTGACTTGAGCAATGCTACATTTCCCGAAGGAGGCAACAAAGCCAAATCGTCTGGCTCACCCTCTGATGCAGTGATCGACATCAGAGCCCCAAAGGATATGGCTGGTACAGCGCCTTGAGATGGTCCTGTGCGTTCCTGTGGCAGCTCTACTGGCTGCGAAACGCATGAGGAGTGAGGGTTAAAATCACCCCTGCTTCTGCCTGAAGTAACCTTCTGGGGAGGATTAGATCGAGGCAGAGTCACAGGGACCCACCTCTTTGGAGGTATTGGAGTCTCTACTGCAACTCTGCGATGGTCATCTTCCCGCAATGAGTGCATGACTCATCCATGAACGCTATCTCAGCGTGTTTGAAGCCCAGACACGTGACACAGCTATCAAGACCATCCCTCAGCGCCAGGTTACGAATTAATCCAGAAACACACAGGTTAAATGTCATCTTCAAAAAGACGTAAGTTGTTCAGTTTAAACACCGCTTTGTAGAGAGCAGACATGAAAACCACTCGGCTCCGAATCGTAAAGTTGAAGATGCGATGCACCTGCTGCTCATTATATGCGGGTGCTGCGATGCAGCGCAGCTGATGCAATTATCGCATGCCAATGTGCATTGACTAGTTTTAGTTACACTCGAAGTAGAGTAGAATCTATAGCAAGATTCCTATTCGTCAGTCACCGAAGTGACGTAGAGAGTGACCGACTGAAACGGAACTTGCAGATCATGAGAAATTTGATTTCTCATGTCATGACCCCTTTAAGGTTGTTAAATAGATTAATTTTTTTTTTACATTCAGTTAATTAGAAATATTTTAATCTCTAACCTCATTTATGTTCATCTTTTTTCCTTTTTTATGAATCTTTTTAAAAAGCTATTTAACACTTGTTTTATGATGAGAGGCTGGTGAGAATTATGTGTATTTGCAGAGTAAAGAGAAAGAACATCTACTACTACTACAATACTAGTACTTCAGAAAGTTAAAGTTGTTTTTAACTAACCCACATTTCACTGGCTTTGAGATGATTGAAGTGAATGTGATTTTGATTTCAGTCTCAAGCTGAGCACACAGAGCGCCTGATTAAACAGCAGTTTGAGAAGCTTCATCTGTTTCTCAGAGATGAAGAAGAAGCTACAATCACTGCACTGAGGGAGGAAGAGGAGCAGAAGAAGCAGATGATGAAGGAGAAGCTGGAGGAGATGGATAGACACATCTCAGATCTTTCATACACAATCAAAGACATGGAGGAGATGATGAAAGCCAGTGACGTCTGCTTTCTGAAGGTCTGATTTCACATCATTGATTGATTGATTGATGATTGATTAAGTTCTTGATGATAAATGGTGTGTTTTTTCTGCAGAAGTTTTCAGTCTCAATGAAAAGGTGAGTGATCTGCTGATGTCTCTGGTCTCTCTGGTTCTGATCCAAAGCCAGTGTAGTTCTGACTCCTGAATGTTCTTCCAGAGTCCAGATCTCACAGCCGGATCCACAGATGGCTTCTGGAGCTTTGATTCATGTGACAAGATACTTGGGCAACCTGCCGTTCAGAGTCTGGAAGAAGATGCAGGACATCGTCCAAAACAGTGAGTCTGGAGAAGATCTGTGCTGTTACACACTGCAGATCACACATGGGTGAAGATTGTCTGATTTTAGCGTTATAGATTAGCTACTTCACCAACAAGAGATTAACATGATATTTACAGTTACATTAATACAAAGGATCTCTAGAGTTCAGTTGTTTAGTCATTATCAGTTTCTGTTGACATGAAATGCAAATCTGAAGTTTCTCAAGCATGTTTACTATAACAACACTGACAGTGATCAGAGGAAAATGTCTGATGTATTTGATCAATAGGATGATTTTCATGATTCATAATAATCTGTGTATGGTTCACACGTGATCATTATATGAACATCAGAATAAAAGCGTGTTGATTGTGTCTCATCAGCTCCTGTGATTCTGGATCCAAACTCGGCTCAGTCACATCTAGTCCTGTCTGATGATCTGACCAGTGTGAGATGGAGCTTGAACAGTCAACCACTTCCTGATAATCCAGAGAGATTTGATGAGTATTCGTGTGTTCTGGGTTCAGAGGGTTTTAACTCAGGAACACACTGCTGGGATGTGGAGGTCAAAGAGAGTTTGTACTGGAGTCTTGGAGTAACTACAGCATCAAACCAGAGAAAGGGAGGTGTTTTCTTTAACTCTGGTGTCTGGTGGGTGCAGTACGGACTGGATGAGCGGTTTGGTTTTCCTGTGAAAGAGAAGCTTGAGAGGGTGAGAGTTCACCTGGACTATGACAGAGGAACGGTGTCATTCTCTGATCCTGTAACTAACACTAAGCTACACACATTCACAACCACCTTCTCTGACACTGTCTTTCCATTCTTCTGGTGTCATGATTTGAAAATTTTACCAGTTACATTCCATCTGATAGAAGAGTTGCATCTGATAGAGGAGTTGGATCAGTTGTGAAATGCCTCCTGGAGGTCATAGGCCCAAGCTTCCTCTGAGAAGCCTGGTCTCCTAAAGACCATTTAAAACTTGTATTCTCCTTTTGATGTTGACCAGAATGTTTGGTGACATATTCCTCAAACATCAAAGAGACTCCTTTGAGGTAGATCTGATACCATCCCCACAGGAGAAACTCCAGATAGTAGTGAGGTCTGATTCTTGAACAAATCGTTCTTTGAGTTGATTTGCAGTGAGGAATTGGTCGAGCTGGGTCACAAAATCTAAATGAATTGGACTTTAGTTTGTCAGATGACACCGATGCAGAGTTAGAAGCAACTGCACCAGTTACTGAACCAAAGAACCAGTTCGAAATGAATGAATTAGGCAGAGTCAGAATTCAGTGATCCAGTCATGTCCGGATTTTTTTTCTTCCAAGGATTACAGAGGACTTGCTGTCTAGTGTTAGTGTTAGTGTCAAAAGTATTGTACTGAGTCTGTACTGAGATTTTAAAAATGTACCTGTACTGGGTCATTTTGGTACCTGCTGATAGGCGGCTGTTTTTAAACATGCCCGAGCATTCAGTGTTTGTGTGACTGCTCTGGGAAAAACATTCAGTGTTTCTATTTACAATGTGTTTTTTGAAGCATTGAGGCTAATCACGGACATGTCTATTGAGCATGTGAGCGCTATGGCCAATCAGACATGTTAGTCAGAATCTGCTCAAAATGCCAGAGTTTATGTTCTACACACTCAAGAATCCTTTAATTATAAACACAATGTAAGAGATTCCTTGTGCAGTGTGGACAGTGTAATTTGGTTATAACGGGAGTTTTTGCAAGAGTGCAGAACTCTGATTAACAGCTTCAGTGATTATAATGGGAATGTTCTTTGCTCGCTTTCTGTATAACCCATTTGCAATTTGAATAAAAGTTGTATTTTTCATGCTGCTAATTACACATTACACTGTTATTTACCGTATTTAAGTGTAGGATTGAATCCGAAACTGCAATGACTGACATAGTGATAACCATAAATATTGATACTGAATATTGTGACTGAATGTCAAAACAGACTTTGAGTCTTGGAGTGTGAATACAGATTTACAGACTTGCCCCTTGTTTTATTTAATCTTTGTTGTTTTATGTTTCTTTTTTTCTTACTAACTTTTCATTTGACCTTTTTAAAGAAATGTTTACATAACTGGAAAAAAAATCAAGGCTATGTGCTGTTATTTACATGTAATTATTATTATCATTAATAATTAACTCATTTATTTAATTTTAATTTTATTTTAGAACAGTTAAATAGTTCCAATAGGTTTTGCTATGGTACTGAAAATGGTACCAAGAATCATGATATTTTACTGGTGTTGGTACAGACTACTGAAATTTTGGTATCGAATTAAACATTTATAAACTCAAAGATCTTTGTTTCTGTGGTATTTTTGAATTATTGTAAAATGTTTGCAGAAGAAGGTCTCGAGACTTAGAATTTTCATGATATTACTAAAACAACTTAATATTCCTAACATTAGTTTTCCAATTGTGATTATATTTCTTCATAAGACTCGTTAATTGTTTTTGCTTTGATTGACATTTGAAGAAGTCAATATGGTATATAAAGACGAGCCAGTGTACCTGCCACAAGCCTGAGACCCAACTGGAAATGAACGAGTTACTAGACCAGTTACTGAACCAAAGAACCAGTTCTAAATGAACTAATCAAACCTACAGGCAGAGTCGAAAGTTAGCGTTTCAGTAATGTCTGACTTAAAAAGAACCAATGAACAGGTGTGCTGAGTTTTATAGTTAAAACTATATTTTTTAAGTTTTCTTTCCACTAGTCTAAAAAAAAAAAAACTTTATGAAAATCCCAAAATCTCAAAATTGACAGACACAATTTTTGCCTGTAGTGTCTCTCCTTAAGGCAGCAGACTCTGCACACAACCTATCATATACACACTGCTAGTGTGGACGCAGTCAGTTTTGACCACAAAAGACGTTGTAATAACATGATTGGATGTCATGTATTTAACCTTTTACCACACCATTTTCCTGTTTTTATACTAGAGGCGTATTTTACCTGTTAGAAATACATGTTTGGTTTTAGTGTTATTTTAAGGTGGGGTAGAATTAAATGAACAGAAAGCTTAGTGTTACGACCGCTAGGGGTCAGCCGCAACAGGAAAAGGAAGAGAGTCACACTACCAGAGAGATGACGTGTAATATGAATTTTATTGACCATGAAGGGTTAGCGTCGGGGGCAGACAAGGCCAAAATAACAAACAAAACAATCTTCTTTTTAGAACCTAAATGACCTTAAACAAAAGAAAGAAAGAAAAATACAGTTCAACTTACCTAACTCCCTTACCTATAAACAAAGTAAAAAAGCAAATACAAACAAAATGGCGTCTAACCCCCTGCATCCCTTAATCTGGTAACAATGTACATACAAGAATATTTACACGCTTATTTAAGAAGTATCAGGTTGACAAGTTAGAATCGTAGTTCAAGGAGTAGTTAAACAGGCAATAGTCAGATATAGGAGAAAACCAGAAGTAGTTACATTCAACAAACACTCAGTTTCACTAAACACTATCTCTTCGGCACTACACTTCAATCACAGTTTCACTAAACACTATCTCTCTGGTACGACACTCTTATAAATAATGGCGAATCAAACAAAGCTGAAGAGAAGCACACTTAAATGGTACGACCGCGAAGCATAAAGCACAAAGTCAGCGAGGCTCAAAGTCCCCCATGGTGTGTCAGGGGCGGTCCTTATATCCAGGTCAGGTGCATAGCTGGTCCAATCACAGTCTTCCACAGATTAACAGAGGCAACGCCCATCTGAAACACAAGCTTGTGTACACACAGAGAGAGAGCGAGCAAGACACACCCACACACAAGGACAATTGATACAAACACACAAAATATCTCAGGATCCTAACATTAGCATTTTGTTTGCATTCCCCCTCTGTCACATCACGACCCCAGGGGTTCCTTTGGGCAACACCAGAGGTCTCACTGTCCTGAGTGTTGACGCAGTCATTCCTTACCATACTTATTAGTAGGCTTATTTATGTACTGAGCATGCCAGACTAAGGGGCCGGCAAATCTTTCAATTAATTTATCATTTACGTGTCAAGAGCGTTTTAGGGGGATTAAAATGCAAACTTTTGAAAACGGGTTTCAGAGTGCAAGTTTTTGAAAATTATTCCGTCTCTGCTAACTACTGGCCTGACATTCATAAAGACAGCATTTTCTGGCAGTTTTCTGCTGTTTTCGAGTATCAGTGTGAATGGGGGATAGTTTTGATAATGTTGTCATCAATACAGAGACTTTTTTTTTTCTTAACTTTTTAGTACATCGTTGTTGTGTAAAGTTCCCTCAGTGCGAAGTCTGGTTTTGTCCTGGCTAACATTTGTGTGCTTGCCTTCTTGTGTTTCGACCTTGCCTGATTTCTGGATTACTCTGTTTGGGATTTTAATTTGGACTGTGTATTGATCATAATGTGTTTACTGTTACTGTGCACTGTGTGACAATCTCCCTTCAGAAAGTCGAGGGTTAAGGGAAGAGGCAACTAAAAAAACTGCCAACCAAAAGTCAAAAAGTGTAATTTATGTCCACATGGGCAGAGAACCCTCCAAGTTTTGTTTATTAATTGATCTGAAATACTTCTCTTAACAGAAAGCCATGTCAAGAAATGCGCTGAATCATTCTGGAGTAAAAAAAAAAAAAGTTTAAACTTTTATTTTCCATCTGCTCATGTTAAAAAAGCTGGAGTTCAGGAAGGACAGAACAAACTCATTGTTTAACTCATTGTTTCTCATATCTGTGATTGATGAATATCAAGATTGATGAAAATAGAGAATATCTGCTGAGAAACAAGTGAGTGCAGTGCAATACATATTTACACTATTGTCTGAAGATGTGGACGTCCTAAAGTTTTTCTTTAATGTTCATTCACTGATTAAACATTTTGTTTTTTATAAAAAAATTTCTTTAAGTTGTTGACCCGTATGTTTAAAAAACAAATCTATAAAATACATCACAATTGCAATACAGTTTTGTTACATGTGCCATATAATTGTTTAATACATTTGTCTAAAATTCAAATAAATATTTATTTCAACTCCATAGATCAGAAGACTTTTACAATGAATGTTGTCTTTAAACCCCTTGTATCCAGTGTAATCATAATTCTCTGTGAGGTGTAGATGAGTTCAGGCTCTCACTGATGAACGTAATAAAAACTCATTTCTGACTGTGATCTGAGGAGTATCTGACGTAATGCATAAGAGTCTCATTCTTTATCTTCACCAATAGATGCATTGCCCTAAACTCTCAATAGCATCTAGTTTAGAGTATTTTCTCCATTCATCTGGTATCTTACCCTTCCTCTCAAATGTTTTACTGTAGTATTTTTCCAGATGTTTCTGGAATCTGCACACAAACCACTTCCAGTAGGGCAGTTCAGTGAGATCAGGGGTGATGCTCCAGTCTGCATAAACTCCTCCTGCTGTTCTGTAATCTCTACAAGGGAACCTTCCATCTGATGTATACAAATACTGATCACTTGCCACTAAATTTGTACAAAAATCAGCACAGAGATTCTTTGTTGAATGGTAATATGTGCCATTAATTCCTCTCACTCTGTGGAAAGCAACGCTGTGATCTCCATAATGGTTTTCTATGGTGTTGGTGCAGACGGCTCCACAGAACGGACACTGAACCCAACAGCACTGACAGAAGTGATCAATCAGAAGCTCATCTGGCCTGAACTTATAGTCCAGCTTTACTAGAAATGTCTCTGTGTTGAATCTACTGCTGATGTCTGATATTATAGCAGGAAGTTCTTGTCTTATCACATCTTCTAGAAAGCTGAAATCAACATCATCAAGTTTCACTGCTCTGAGGTCTTTTTCAGAGAAGATCAGCACATCTGAGAGCTGCTGTGTGAATCTCTTCAACCACAAACCAACATCTCCACTGTTAACTTGAACATGTTCAGTAGATTCATGTGCTGCTTTCATGATCTTCTTCTGCAGGAGTTTAATGTTCTCCTTCATCTTGGGTAAAACACTGACACTGAACTTATCAGTGATGTACCGACTGACTTCATTTCTGATGAAACTCTTGAAGTGATCTCTGGGATTATCAACATAGTTCATGTATTTGTCAAAATCCTCCTCTTCTGCCAGTGTCTTCAGGATGTGTTTCTCCAGTTTTGATCTATTTCCATTCAGTGATTCACAGTTTGATCTCATTTCATCTGTCAGATCTCTGGCAGTCTTCTTGTAGACACTCTGCTCAATGGGCTCTTTAAGTTTCTGACAGATGATCTCTCCAAAAATGTGAGCTAACGTTGCTCCATGACAGTATTTCTGGAAAATACTATAGTACTCTTCTCTCTTCTTCTTAAAATATATTACTGGATCATTGGCTTCCCTGAACATCCTGTGTTGATCTGTGATCATCTTGTTTGCTCTCTTAAAGATGGAAAAAACCAAATCAATAAAGAATTCATTCTTGAACACATATTTCACTGGTCCTTCCTCATGTTCTATTACTCTTGTCTTGATGTAATCTGTGAGTTGTTGGATGTAACTGATGTTGTATCCCATCTTTGAAATGTTAAAGGACTGAATCATTCTGTCTGTATGCTGAGCAACATCTGTAACTAATGCTCTTATTTGAACTTCATCCTCTTTAGATAGAGAACTGCAAACAAAATAATCTTTAGATGATCTGAAGGCATTTATTAAAAATCCACTTGATTTTTTTACCTTTACATAATCTGAATAACTGGGCACAGAGAAAATATCTCTGCTCTCCATCCTGTGGTCTACAGAAACACATCCATAAACGTCACTGAGGATCTCTCTCACATCTCTCATTATGTCAATGTCTATGATTGCAGGAGTGTCTCTGATTATCTTCTTCACACACTGTTTCCAAAACAAATCAAACTCTTTCTTCAGTGTTTCTTCATCATTTGCTTTGTCTTTGAGTTGTAAGGCAAGTGTTTTGCTCTTTTCATAGAGAGTGTTTTCATGATGTTTCCTCTGAGCATCAATCTTTTTCTTCAGGTCTCGCTGCTGAAGAATCTTGTTTAATTTCCTATTTGTTTCTCTCACAATGTTTTCCTGAAGATCTTTGATTTTGATTTCAAATGATGTTTTCCACTGAATCAGAATATCTTTATCTCTGTCTTTCTCAAAGAATTCAGACATTGATTTCTCCACTTTTTCACTTCTCTTCTTCAGTTCTCTTTGAAGATCAGTTTCCTCAACTTCATGAATTGCTTCATTTTCTATTTTGTTGTGTAGTTTATTTTGAGTTTCCATCATGGCACTGCGAAGACTCCAGGACCACTTGCTGTATCTTGTCTCCAGTTTCCTGTAGACTGAAATCTCCAGAGAATTTCTGAAGCTGAAGACAAATCGTTCTTTCAGTAAAGCCTCCCAGAGATCTTTAATACGATCTTTTAAATGTGTCAGCATCATTTTATCTGATTTTGCTGCATGAGACACAATAGTTTCCTTTAGTTCTTGAATATTCTCACAGTAGTTTGGGTTTGGTGGCGCCATGGGTGGGCTGCCCTCCCAGAGCTGAGCAAAATACTTCACATCATTATGAACATCAAATCTAATGACATCACTGAAATATTCTGCATCATAGTCTTCCTCTTCAGCAGCAAGTTTTGTCATCTCATCCAGTTTCTCCTGCAGTCGTCTCCTTCCCTCCATGTTTTTCTCTCCAGCTGTCACGTCTGAGACGTTCTGATGCACAAACACACATCTGGGATTCAGTCTGACCTTCTTCATCCTCAGGAAGGCCTGAACAACAATCTGAAGAATATCCTGCATCTCAGATGGGTTTTCTCCAAAGATGTTGATCAAGGTTAAATTTGCAAGACCAACAACAAATGTGGCCAATTCATTGTCATGATGTCTTGTTGATCTTCCAGCCAGTTCTAAGGCACGAAGACCTTCAGTATCAACAACCAGAATATAGTCAAAGTTCATCTGTGTTTGCATCTCGTCTGAGACTTTGACCAGCTGCATGAAAGCTCCTCTGGTGCACCTGCCAGCACTGACGGCAAACTGGAGTCCAAACATAGCGTTCAGCATGGTGGATTTCCCAGAGCTCTGAATCCCTAAAACTGACAGCACAAAGACTCTCTGGTCTCCCAGTTTCTGGATGAGTTTATCTAGAACAGCAGAGATCCAGATCACAGGAACATGAGCAGCATCTCCATCCATCAGCTCCAGTGGAAATCCAGAGATCATCATGTCTGCTGCAAGACTCGGGAGAGAAGAGAAGTGAAACTGCAGATCTTTCTTGTTCTTCTTCACAGATGAACATGATTCATAGATCTGACCGATCTCCCTCATGATGTGCTCCAAACCAAAGGCTGTGGCTTGAAGTTCCTCAGATATTCTCTCAAGTTCAGTTTGTTCAAATTTAAAGTTCTCTTTCAGTTTTAAGTCTGCTGACCACTTTTCATAATATTTGTGGAGTAGATCAGAAAGATCAGCTGAGGTATGTTCATCCAGGAGGATTCTGAGCCATTTAAGAAAAAACACCTTTTCATGTTCAGTTTTTGAGTTAATTTTTTTATTAAAGTGCGTCATAAACTCACTGACATCACATTGATGCTGTTGTTCTCGGATTTTCTTCATTTCCTTTTTTTTCCCACTTGTTTTCATTTCTATATTATCTCCTTGTGGTCGATGTAGTTCTTTGTTCTTCTGACTCCACTGACGCCACAGTTTTCCCTGATGAGGCAGAAATGATTCCTTGATTTCTGTCAGATCTTTCTTCTCCAGTAAACTCATCATCTGCTGTGCTGCTTCTCTTCCTCTCCTGCAGTCTTCATCATCTTCCTCATCTACTCTGATGTCTGAGTGTTTAGACACATCTTCAAGTCTGAACGTGGAGGATGATTCTGAGAGACAGTCATTTATAACTCTTCTGAGCTCTTCAGATACTTCTGACTGATTTCTTTCTTTCAAACCAATCTTGAA
Source organism: Abramis brama (assembly GCA_022829085.1). NCBI lineage: Eukaryota > Metazoa > Chordata > Actinopteri > Cypriniformes > Leuciscidae > Abramis > Abramis brama. Next base: position 20,069,205 of record CM040766.1, on the reverse strand, counting down.
TTTCCCTTTCTTCATCCTTATTAAAGTAGATTCATCCTCAGTAAAAAGACAAATAAGCAGCGTTGTGATTCTGAACAGCTTCTGGATCATTTCTGCACTTCTGTCATTGTTTTGCAGTCGTGGTAGAAGAACAACATTGACTGAGGCCATTTCAGTGAGGATCTGCAGCTGTTTCTCATGATCTCCTGCATCACCGTGTAGATTACAGAACGCAACACAGTCTGTGAATTTATCATCATATGATCCAGAAGGGCAGAACCAGGCGATCTCCACCACTCCATCCATCAGGACTCTGGTTCTGCTGCTGCCTGGGCAGTTCCTGTGGAAGAACGTGTTGTGTTTCTCATTGATCAGACTGTTCATCAGATGAGACTTGGATGAAGACACAGAGCCAAACCTGAAGAACGACACCATTGGAGTTTGTGCCTTGTAGATCGGATGGGTTTGACTGATGATCTCATTGTTGGTGTTTCTCATCTTCCAGCTCTTGTTGATTTGTCTGAATGTCCAGAGAGGAAACTCAATCTGTTGTGTGAATGGATCAGGAACAAGCAGAGGCAGAGCGTACTGACACTGGGAGAGTTTAGTGACCATCAGCTGCTTCAGGAAACCATCAGCACAATGAAACACAGCCATCTGAACATCCATCGGGTGAATACGCTCAGATTGACTTGTTCCTTTGTTGGATAAAGTTACATCTTTAAAAACATCATCAACAATATCTACCTCATTTTCAGAGTTTTTGTCTATTTGTTGTTTGTGATCCTGTTCTTTCCCCTTAATAATATTTATGTGTCTCGCTCTGTAGTCCATCATCAGTAGCTTTTGTAGGAAAGTCTGAATCAGCTCTTCCTCAGCACAAGACTCATGAGATTGTAATGAATGTCCAGTTATCTGAAGAACATCTGCAGCTCTCAGTTTATTGTGGCGCCTGTGAAGATGAAGTCTGTGAAATAGATGTGCTGTGACTTCTGCTCTTCCAATGTCTTTGTTTTCTCCCTGTTTAAAACACAATGATACAGTGAACTAAAACAAAAAATAAATGTATTATCATAAACAAAATAATAATACATGTTTTATTCAGGGTTTTCTAGATCTTTAAAGTGTGAAATATATGAAAATATTTATTCAGATAATTTTGGATAAATATGCAATATGTAAACTAGAGCTTTTGATGTTTAAAGTTTTATAATGAATGGACATGAACTAGTTTTCTGCAGGTTTCCTCATGCAACACTCACCTGTAGTGAATCATCAGTTTCAGTGCAGACCTTCATCATCTCTTTCTCTCTCTCATATTCCTCTCTCCTCTCCTCTCCTCTCGTCTTCTCTTTAGTTCTTCTGTCTCTCTGTGTTCTTCTTCTTTTCTCTTTCTCCCTTTTTCATGTCTTTCTTCCTCCATCATAATCTTTATTCTCTCTTTCTCTCTGATTATTCCCTCCATTTCACTCTTGACTCTCTGATACTGTTCATCAGAAATCTGTTTTTCTCTCTCCCACCTCTTTTTATCCTCCTCTTCTCTTCTCTTTTTCTCTTTGTCATGATTCTGTCGTTCTTCCTCCATCATCATCTTCATTCTCTCTTTCTCTTCTTCATGTTTCTTCATCAGTTCTTCTCTATCTCTGTTCATTTTCTCCATCATTATCTTCCTCTTGTTTTCTTCTGCTTCATGTTTAGATTGAAGATTGTAACGAAGTTCAGATGTTACGGGAAGAAGGAGGCGGGAACCGGCGAACATTTAAAGATTTTAATAAATAAATAAACAAATACAAAAATGAAAGTAAAAGCCAGCAGCCCCTCACGGACGACTGCTGGCAACACAAACAGAAACAACACATGAACTAAAAATCAGGCCTGTCCTCTCTCGCTCTTCACTGTCGTCGCTCCTCCTTTATGCCTCCGCTCCTCCGTGAGATATGCGAGACCGGTGCGTCTCACAGGTGTGGCTCATCATAATTACGCCACCGGTCTCGCGCCGTCCTCCCACGGCCCTCGACCTCGTCCTGCTCGCCACATACCCCCATCGCCCCTCGCAGGCCGGGGGGTACTCCCGAGGCTGCGCCTACTCCCCCCCCCCCTCCCCGGGGGGACCAATCATGGCGGCTGCGGTACCTGGGGGTATGGACAGACGAGGCGAGAGGAAAGGAGACGGAAGCATGAGGAGCGACAGAGAGGAGAGAGGGGAGAGAGGAAAAAAAAAAAAAATTCTTGATCCGGTTCCCGGACACACTGCCGCTCGGTCCTCAAACAGCTGAGAGTCACTCGCGGTGCCATGCGATGGTACTGGACATTCGTTGGGGGACGGCTCGACGCCCTTCCGCCTCCTGGCGGCCGGCGGTGACTCCTCTCGAGGGCAGCCGGCAGCGAGTTTCCCGTTCCCTGCTCCGCCCCCATCATGGCCGACGGCAACAGGCTCCGGCCCACGGCGAACGGGAGCGACTCCTCCGCTCCCTCTTGACGGCAGCCACCCCTCCTCGATCCAGGAGCACGGTGTCGAGCTCTCCGTCCCACCAGATCTTCCATCGCTCCAGCACCATCGCCTCGGGCAGCAATCGGCGGCCGACGCTCCCTCGTGCTGCCCGACCTCCTCAGCACCGCGATTCCTCCCAGCAGCGAGGGCTCTCCGACAGCGTGTCCCTCCCTCTTCCCGGGTTTCGGCACCAGTGTAACGAAGTTCAGATGTTACGGGAAGAAGGAGGCGGGAACCGGCGAACATTTAAAGATTTTAATAAATAAATAAACAAATACAAAAATGAAAGTAAAAGCCAGCAGCCCCTCACGGACGACTGCTGGCAACACAAACAGAAACAACACATGAACTAAAAATCAGGCCTGTCCTCTCTCGCTCTTCACTGTCGTCGCTCCTCCTTTATGCCTCCGCTCCTCCGTGAGATATGCGAGACCGGTGCGTCTCACAGGTGTGGCTCATCATAATTACGCCACCGGTCTCGCGCCGTCCTCCCACGGCCCTCGACCTCGTCCTGCTCGCCACAAAGATCTTCTTTCTCTCTTTCCATTCTCTCTCTCTCTTGTTTCAGTCTCTCATTAAAATCATCCCAAACTCTCTGTTCTCTCTCTCTTCTTTTCTCATCCTCTTCTTCTCTTCTCATCTTTTCCTCTATTTTCTGTTTCTCCCATTCCTCTTTTTCTCTCTTCATCTCTTCACGGATCTCTCGCTCTTTCTCTTTTATTTGTGCTTTATATTGATCTTCTCTTTCTATATATTCTTCTTTTTTCTTCACCAGTCTGTCTATTTCTGTGTTGTATTTGATCTGAAGTTTCTCTTTTTCTTCCTTCATTTCTGCTATTTCATGTCTAAATGTCTCTCATTCTCGTCTCATCTCGTCTTGTATCTCTCTCTGATGTTTCTCTTGTTCTCTTATTTCTTTTTTGAGTTCCTCTTCTCTTCTCTTTCTCTCTTTCTCATGATTCTTTTGTTCTTCCTTCATCATCATCTTCATTCTCTCTTTCTCTTCTTCATGTTTGTTCATCAGTTCTTCTCTGTCTCTGTTCAGTTGCTCCACTCTGTCCATCAGGATCTTCATCTGTTGTTCTTGTTTTTCTCTCTCCATCTGTCTGACTCTGAACATCTTACATGAGTAGAAACTCCCTCCGTTTGCTTTCACCATGTCGTCTATCTTCTCCAGTAGATCAGACACCTGTGTTCGGTCTCCAGTCTGGTTATTATTGAACACATGATATCTGTTTCCACACGATTCAATCAGGTTTCTGATCACAGATCCAGGTTTCCCCAAACACTGATCAATGGTTTTGTCCTTTAGATCATCTCCTCTGGTGAAGAGCACCATGGTGTACATTAAAGATTTCTCACCAAACGTCTCTTGGATGATCTTCACTGATTTTTGTTCTTCTTTAGTGAATCGTCCCAGTGGAATCAATAGGAGAAACACATGCGGTCCAGGCAGGATCATGGAGATGCAGTGTCTGATTTCTCTCTGGATCTCTTCATTAGTGAGTTCAGTATCAAACAGTCCTGGAGTGTCGATCACAGTAACGTGTCGGCCGTTGATTTCAGATGTTTCTCTCTGACTCTCACTGGTCACTGATTCAAAAGATTGTTCCGCTTTAAAGGCGTTTCTTCCTAAGATTGTGTTTCCTGTTGCACTTTTCCCAACTCCAGTTTTTCCCAGAAGCACAATCCTCAGATCATCTTCACTCTCTGTTGAACATGTAAAAGAGGAAACATCAGTTTTAAAGTCTACAATTTTTTTAAAAAGTTTGATCCTGTAACATGTAGTGTGATGTTTTCATATATAAACCTGTATCTGTATAATATCTGCTTGTTTAGCCTGTATATACTTTCATATTGTGTGATATAAAGAGGTTTGTTTGTTATATTGTACTGTAGAGTGTGTGCTATAGGTTGGAGTAATGGTATTGTTAGTGATAATTGGTTTTTGATAAATGACGTTCCACTGAGGAAAGTATATTGAAGAAGAACAAGGACATTGTCTCAACTTCAGACAGACAGTTTAGTAACACCTAAAATACTATTGGACTGATTTCCTGGTCATTACCTTGTGAGAGTAAATGTGTCTCTAATGAATGAATTTTATGTTTCATCTCTTCAAATTTCAGCAGTGTTTTCATCTGCGCCTCCAGAAAGTTTTCTGTGGAAAAAAACTCTCCACTGTTTTCTTCCAGCATCTTCTCAACGTTCTCCATCAATGTGGACACTTGTGTGGTGGGACCAAAGAAATGATGTCGTGCTCCAAACCTCTCAATGACAGACTGTGTTTCTTCACTGAGTTCTGCTGTCTGATGCTCTGAATTCTGCATTATGAGGATCATGATGTGCTTGTTGATCCTTGAGCTGAAGATCCTTTGGATCTCCTCCATTTCTGCTTTGTCTTCATTATTGAGTGGATCAGGAATAATGAGGAGGAAAACATGAACTCCAGGATCACAGAGAGACACACAGCGGAGAGTCTGACGCATCACTTCCTCCTCTGAGAGGTGAGTGTTAAACAGAGCTGGAAGCTCCACCAGACTGATCACACGACCATGAAGCTCCACGCCTGATCTTCTGTGTGTCTGCTGCAGGATCTTCTCTGATATGGAGGATTTTAATGTGCCGTCGCTCCCACACACAACCAGATTCAGCTTCACACCCTCTGAAACTGATAGAGGAAGAAGAAAATTAAAACACCTGTTATTATAGTTAATTTATCACAACAAATATCATCATAATATTGTCACACATGTATCTGTGGCATGTTGAGTCATTAATAATTTCTGTGAACCTTCACAAACCAGGTGCCGTCCATCATTCATTTGCACAATGTCCTCAAACCTCTGCAGAAGATCATCAGGAGAGCTGCTTCTCTGAAGACTGAAGTGCCTGTTGAAGCATTTCTGAATGATTTTCTGTAGGACGTCATTGGTTTCAGTCGGCTCTTGTGTGGAGAGTATCATGGTGTGTTGATAAACATGCTCAGAGAAAGAGTCCAGCACCTTCTCCACACACTCTTGATCTTCTGTTGAACACTGATCATGTTTGAGGAGCAGAACGATCACATGAGGTCCTGGATCAGACAGATACACACACTCTCTCACTGTCTGTGTGATCTGATGATCTGAGATGTTTGTCTGGAGCAGCTGAGGACTGTTGATGACTATCACACGTCTGACCTTCAATCTTCCTCCGACTCTCTCTACAACATCTGGAGGAGCTTCACTGTTAAACGCTGCTCTTCCCAACAGGAAGTTTCCCACTCGACTGTTTTCTGACACACTCTTCCCCAGCAGGACAATCCTCACTGCAAAGAGTGAAATCAGACATTTACAATAATATTCACAATCCTCACATCATACAATAACACAGAGCACATGTGATATGTAACAGTTTATAATGGCAAGATCAAAATCACAGATCAAGATAACCAGAATCTACCAGTAGGAGGCGTTTTTAAAGTTGACCTCAGGTTCAAAGATCGCAGACGGCCCCAGATTATTGTTGTTCAACATTCAGCTCACGTTAAAACATCACACTCTTACTTGATCTGGACAAACTGAGCGTCATTAGAAAGATTTAAGACTCCAATATTTGACCACTGTTTATGATAAAACTTTTTTAGAGTGACATAGAATAACATTTCTATTCATTTCCCACTGAATTATGCGATCTGAAGAGCTCAAACAGTGAACACAGCGAGCTCAGTCTCTCCAGTTCCTGGTTTGCGTCAGTTATGATCTCAGCGCTCTCTCATTCGCTGTACAGATGTCAATCTGTCCTACACTTCCTCGTCCTGTGCTCTGTGAAAATTAAAGCCAAAGAAACATTTCTACACCTGAAACAATAAGCTAATAAACGCATGATTGCGATGGAGTTTGGTTTGTGTGTGATTTTCTTGAGATTTGTGGTATTTTCATATGAATAAAGTGTTTTCATTATACATGCTAAGCAGGTGTAACAATGAGCTCCATATAAATGCTAAATATAACATATTTCAACAATTCTATGACTCGATGGTGGTTTAAAGTTACTTTTGAGTGAAAGTGTAATATTAATCTTTTAAATTGTGTTATGCTGCTTGATGCTTATTGTAGCATAATGCTAATTGTAGCTCTAATGGTATTGGTATTACTGGCACTGCTCTGTCTTGGTTTAGGTCATTTCTATCTGGACGCAGTCAGCGTATTCAATTAAAAGGTTTTCGATCAAGAACATCTACAGTCACCACTGGTGTTCCGCGGGGTTCTGTCTTGGGCCCGCTTCTTTTCATTATATATATTCCCCCATCTTTTATATAGGTGGTTTGCAGTCACGTGATTGTGATGATGCGCGAAATTCAGATGGAGGGCAGGAAGTGAAGAGCGGAATGTACGAGATGGAGGAAAGTCCATACTGTACTACTGTACTTTAGACGCTATTACAAAAGAAAGATATAACAAAAAAATCGAAACATATGTTGGACGTGATCTTTACGTTAGGAAGATGAGCGATTTTTCAACTGAATTGAAAGATTTGCCTGTAACGTTACGTTTGTCTTCAGTTACAGGGGTAACTTACAAACCCAAAGAAAAGAAGAAACAATTACTTTGACTTTACAAAATACTAGCCACATAAGTTGTATTAACTCACCTTTGACGAAGTGATCACTGCACACACGGGCATTTTCCGATTCGGCTCCTCCCGACCGCAGACGTAGGTTTGCAAGTAGAGTAGGCGGCCGGCCGATTTTGCCGAGGCTTCAGTCCCGAATGTATTTTGAAATTTTGACTGACAAATATGAAACCGGACAATAGCCTATTGTAAACCTCCGAAATCATAAGTTGCCTTATTTCATTGTGCTATGGTTTTGCTGCTGTCTTTGACTGGTGATTGTTGAAATCTGTCTCACACAGAGACGCACCACGTGAATGATTTCAACCTATCCTAGATTTCTCCAGGATTTGCGCGCAACAGCAAACAATCTCACAGCAATTAATTTTTTTTATAAATAACGCAGTCAGCAGCGCCGCACAGTCCTCTGTCAAATGAGATGTTGTCACGGTATATGTCCGAATATAAAACTCAGAAACACGAACTTTCCTGTCGTGTCAGCCGTGCGCTCGAGGCGCGCACTCTTCAATATCACGCACTAATGCAATCAATACATCTAGCCTAAATCGTTCATGACATTCTTTTAACTATAAGCAACCCAATTTGTCTAGATATGTAATATTATTTCCTTTGTATAATGAGCTTGTCTTTGTTTTAAATTATATTGTATTTTTATTGTGAGTGCATGTGAACTGCTGCACAGTCGTGTGATTTAGTCAGCTTAACATTAACATTATTACAATGTATTCCTATTTAACACAAATGCTCTTCGCTAATTATAGAAACTATAACTATAACTATAAACGACACAAAACATAGGCATTTTGAGTTTGTTATAGTGCTTCCTAAATGTAGCACAACACTTCCTGCCCTCCATCTGCATTTCGCGCCATGGCAATGCAGTGACGTGACGTCATATGCAAACAAGCTATTTTGAGGAAATATGGTGTTAATTTCCACTGTTATGCGGATGACACCCAATTTTACCTGTCTGCCAAACCCACTGGTTCTTTTCCACCACCATCTTTGTCCTGCTGTTTAGCTGCTTTTTAAAGATTGACTTTCAGCTAACTTCTTGAAGGTAAATGGCAACAAAACTGAGGCTTTGCTTGTTGGCACTAGATCTGTTGTGTCTAAATCTAATTGTCTTTCTTTGTACATTGACAATACTGCAATCTGTCCTTCTTCACAGGTCAAAAGTTCGGGTGTCATCATGGATAGCACACTATCCTTTGAAGCTCAAATTAATAATATCACGCTGATTGCATACTTCCACTTGCGTAATATTAACCGTCTCCATCCCTTTCTTTCAAATAATAATACTGCAGTTCTCATTCACGCACTAGTTACTTCACGTATAGACTACTCTGATGCTCTTCTCACAGGTGTTCTCTCCAAATTGCTACATAAGCTTCAGTTGGTTCAGAGTTCTGCAGCTCGGGTTCTATCTAGAACACCTTCTACTGAGCACATTTCTCCAGTTCTTCAGCAATTGCACTGGCTTCCAGTAAAGTATAGAGTTGAATTCAAGATCTTGCTACTTACTTATAAGGCACTTCATAATATTGCACCCCAATACCTTACACAACTTCTCCATGTTTACACTCCTTCACGTGCTCTCAGATCTACATCTTCAATTTCTCTTGTGGTACCTCGGATTCGACTAACTACCATGGCTGCCAGATCTTTTAGTTATGCTGCCGCCCACCTATGGAACTCTCTTCCCCTTGATGTTCACAATAGCGATTGCTTGTTGACTTTTAAAACGCGTCTTAAGACATATCTTTTTATACAAGCTTTTTTATACCATGTTGTATTGAGTCTTTTTAATGCACTTTATCTGTATATGCGGCTTGCTTGTTGTGTGTATTGTCTTATGCAGAGACCAGTATATTGCTTGTGAGGTGACCTTGGGTGTTATGATAAGGCGTTATTAAATAAAATGCATTATTATTATTATTATTATTATTATTATTATTAATGCACCTGCTGCTCCTGGACCTATATTCTATTTCACAATCTATTTTGTTAAAATAATTCACATAAGGTCCCAAGAATATGTTTTTTTTTTTCTTCTCTTTTTTTTCTAGAAAGACTTAAGATAATAGGTGGATTATTAATGTATAGTGAGATGAATGTGTTGTTAATGGGCAAGCCATCATGCCAGAATAAAGGCTATAATGGCTGAATTCAAACAAAAGAATAACAATAAAAGAATAATGAAGATTAAGGGCCCTATCTTGCACCCAGCGCAATTAACTTTGTACACCGACGCATGTATCATTCCTATTTTGCACCCGCGCACAGCAGACTTTTCCCGAAAAGCTTTCAACTTTCAAGTGTTGGCTTTCTAAATACATGTTGGTTATGTGTCTTTTCAGAATGACTTATGAGCAGCAACCTTTTTACTTTAGGTATGTCATTTATGTCCCACTTGCCAAAATGGGGTGGGGGGTGTCCAGTAAGGGGCTAATTACTTGTGTTTTGATAGGGATAAATTGCCCATAATTTTGACGGAGGATTGCGGGCAACAATCACTGTATTCAAACAAAAGTATTGCATTATATTTGACTCATTCACAGTAACTGTATGAAAATATTCTTGATTAATTATCATCCCTCTGATTCTCACCAGTGGTTGACATGTTGATATGTTTTCTCCTCCGTCTCTTTCTTAACCCTCATGTGGTCTTCGGGTCATTTTGACCCGGAGAAGATTTTCTTTTTCCCCAAAATACTAGTTAATGTTATCGCATTGGACTGAAACTTAGTGATTCTGTTCCAAAAGGGTATAACTACTTCTCAAATGTTTTTTGAAAATTTTCTTACTTTTTTAGGGGTGGTTTTGTTACCTTGTTACACTTGTGGTCTTCCCGGGTCAAAATGACCCGCCCATAAAAAATAGCTTATAAATCACTCATTATACCATATTTTTACCAAATCTTGGATTCAATCTTTTTGTCAACTTGTTCTCGTTCAATTAGGACTGGTTTTGTATTTTCATTTGCATCTGATTAATTGTGGGCCTCATTTATCTGAGAGTAGGCATCTAATTTTTTGAGTAAAAAAAACGTAATTTTTTAATAATTTTGGAATTTTTTTTTTTTTTTTTTTTTTAAATTGGTACTGTTGATCACACTAGTCTACTTTAATGTTTCAACGGGAAGTTTGTTTTGAAAAACTTTTATTTTGTAAAAAATGGTACATAGTCACACTTGTGGTCTTCCCGGGTCAAAATGACCCGCCTATAAAAAATAGCTTATAAAGCACTCATTATACCATATTTTCACCCAATCTTGGATTCAATCTTTGTGTCAACTTGTTCTCTTTCAATTAGGACTAGTTTTGTATTTCCATTTGCATCTGATTAATCGTAGGCCTCATTTATCTGAGAGTAGGCATCTCATTTTTTGAGTAAAAAAAAAATATTTTTGAATAATTTTTGGAAAAATAAAATAAAATCTGAAGAAAATTGGCACTGTTGATCACACTAGTGTACTTTAATTTTTCACCAGGAATTTTGTTTTGAAAAACTTTTATTTTGTACAATATGGCACAGAGTTACACTTGTGGTGTTCCACTGGGCCATTGAGGGCCATTGTGGGCCATTGTTTCAATGGGCCATTGAAAGTGAATGGGAGAGACCAATGCAAAAAATGAATGGAACAACACAAAATAGGTATCATTTTAAAGCTTAGAATCTCAGCTTTTTAATGCACCTAATCACTTTGATCAACTCCTAACGAGAGCTGAGTTATCACTCTAAAACAGAGTGTTCCCCCGCAGGCGCCACCTAGCTGCGAAATAAATAATCATAATATTTTTCAAAACTATTACCTTGATCAACTTAAAATAGGTGTCATTTGAAAGCTTAGAGTCTGAAATTTACAATGAATGTAGCAAATTTGATAAACTCCTAAGTAGTGCTGAGTTATTTGCTGATAAATAGAAAAAAAACAAATTCATAATTTATAAACTACTTTTTTGTACTACATTCAGCAATATGTCAAATACATCATACAGCTCAGATAGTCCTGTGTCATATGTCATTTGAAAGGTCTCAATTTGTAGAATACAGCAAGCATAATTGTTTCAGGCTTTTTACTAAACTTGAGTGAGATTTTTGTAAAAGAAGCCCTTCAAGAGACCCATGTGTAAACCATACATGGATGGTACAATTTTAGACACATTTCCGCTCGTAACTTCATGAAACATGCTCCGATTGTGGAAAATGACACATCATTATTTACAGCAGATGCTTACAATTAAAATGAGTCCAAACTCAACATAATCCATCACTCAGAACTAAAGATATTCCTCATGGAGTTCTAACACAAAAAATACTACAGACACACAGACTCACATAGCCAAGCAAGGTAGCTTAGACTTGGCCTTTTTACTCGTAACTTCATGAAACATACATCGATCATGGAAAATGACACATCGTTATTTACAGCAGGAGCTCACGATTAAAAAGAGCCCAAACTCAATATATTCCATCAATAAGATCTAAAGATATTCCTCATGGAACTCTAACACAAAAAATACCACAGACGTACCTAGCCAAGTATATACTCATGAAGCTCTCACGTTTGGTTTTTGCTCATAACTTCACGAAGCATGCACAGATCGTAGAAAAATGTACATCATTATTTTCAGTAGACTATCACAATTAAAAAGAGCCCAAACTCAGCATAATCCATCACTCAGATCTAAAGATATTCCTAATGGAGTTGTAACACACAAACCCCCACAGGCGCTCACAGAGCCTTGAATATAGATGTAGCCTAGCACTTATGTCGCGTTTTAACTCATAACTCAATGAAGCATGCATAAATTGTGGAAAATGGCACATCATTATTTACATGAGATTGTTAAGATTAAAAAGAGCCCAAACTCACCATAATCCATCACATGCTCATATGTGTACATAAACAATGAACATGCTCCTGAAAATGTTTCAGTCTCTCCCATTCACTTTCAATGGCCCATTGAAACAATGGCCCTCAATGGCCCAGTGGAACACCGCAAGTGTAATTCTGTGCCATTTTGTACAAAATAAAAGTTTTTCAAAACAAAATTCCTGGTGAAAAATTAAAGTAGACTAGTGTGATCAACAGTGCCAATTTTCTTCAGATTTTATTTAATATTTCCAAAATTATTCAAAAATAATGTTTTTTTTACTCAAAAAATGAGATGCCTACTCTCAAATAAATGAGGCCTACGGTTAATCAGATGCAAATAGAAATATAAAACCAGTCCTAATTGAAACAGAACAAGTTGACAAAAAGATTGAATCCAAGATTGGGTGAAAATATGGTATAATGAGTGATTTATAAGCTATTTTTAATAGGCGGGTCATTTTGACCCGGGAAGACCACAAGTGTGACAATGTGCCATTTTGTACAAAATAAAAGTTTTTCAAAACAAAATTCCTGGTGAAATATTAAAGTAGACTAGTGTGATAAACAGTGCCAATTTTCTTCAGATTTCATTTAATATTTCCAAAATTAATCAAAAATAATGTTTTTTTTACTCAAAAAATGAGATCCCTACTGTCAAATAAATGAGGCCTACAATTAATTAGATGCAAATAGAAATATAAAACCAGTCCTAATTGAAAGAGAACAAGTTGACAAAAAGATTGAATCCAAGATTGGGTGAAAATATGGTATAATGAGTGATTTATAAGCTATTTTTTATAGGCGGGTCATTTTGACCCGGGAAGACCACAAGTGTGACAATGTGCCATTTTGTACAAAATAAAAGTTTTTCAAAACAAAATTCCTGGTGAAAAATTAAAGTAGACTAGTGTGATAAACAGTGCCAATTTTCTTCAGATTTCAATTAATATTTCCAAAATTAATCAAAAATAATGTTTTTTTTACTAAAAAAATGAGATCCCTACTGTCAAATAAATGAGGCCTACAATTAATTAGATGCAAATAGAAATATAAAACCAGTCCTAATTGAAAGAGAACAAGTTGACAAAAAGATTGAATCCAAGATTGGGTGAAAATGTGGTATAATGAGTGATTTATAAGCTATTTTTTATAGGCGGGTCATTTTGACCCGGGAAGACCACAAGTGTGACAATGTGCCATTTTGTACAAAATAAAAGTTTTTCAAAACAAAATTCCTGGTGAAAAATTAAAGTAGACTAGTGTGATAAACAGTGCCAATTTTCTTCAGATTTCATTTAATATTTCCAAAATTATTCAAAAATATTCAAAAATAATGTTTTTTTTACTCAAAAAATTAGATCCCTACTGTCAAATAAATGAGGCCTACGATTAATTAGATGCAAATAGAAATATAAAACCAGTCCTAATTGAAAGAGAACAAGTTGACAAAAAGATTGATTCCAAGATTGGGTGAAAATATGGTATAATGAGTGATTTATAAGCTATTTTTTATAGGCGGGTCATTTTGACCCGGGAAGAACACAGGTGTTATAGGGTTTTGAACACCACATGAGGGTTAAGTCTTCAGTCGATCATCTTCTCTGATTTATCAGGTCTGTCTGATCATCATCATCCTGTAAGAGATTCATCACAGTCATGAGACTCAGAAAATGTCCAATGGACATCTGCACATCTGTGGTTGGATGTGAGCAGAAAAATTAGGGACTCCTGACATGTGATGTCTGTCTCTTCATCGTCCTGTGAGAGATTTCAGGGATTTTCAAACAATAACACAGTCTATGGTTATTAGTCCGACAATGTAAAGCTCCATCACTGTTCTATAGTTTTGTGCATGTTGTTGCTGTTCATTTTCTATTCAAATAGATTTAACAGGGAATCTCAACTAGAACATGAAGCTCTTCCTGAAAAGCTGCTGTGGGTCACAGGTTTGATTCCCACTGAATACACACACACTGATAACACTCTCATATAGGATAGAAATAAGCCACTCTCTGAATCACATCACAGCAAAATCCCCAGTGTTAAATTAACACTCTCAGTGTTTATGAGTCCACACTCAGAGTGTTATAAGTAACACTGAAGCAGTGTTAAAGTTAATGAGATAAGTAAGTGATTAATTGAGTGATGATTGAGCATTATTGAAGACATCTGATGTTAACAAGCAGAATCACTGAAGGAGAAAATTAATGTAAAATGGTCACCATTATGGTGATTGGTGTTTAGTTTAGTTGGGTTCTTGACCCTTACTTTTTAACTTTATATTTTGTTTGGCTGTTGTAATTCAGATATAACAGTCAGATGAACAAAGAGAAAAGGTGATCAGATGGTATTGGTTGTGTTTTTATCATAATCATTGTTTCACAATCATTTGACCTGAATCACTGAACTCATATAGAGCCCAATTTCTGAGTTAGATTTACTTTATTAATTATAACAGCAGTGTCCTTGTACAGCATAATATTTCTAACTTTTACAATGTAATCCAAATAATTTCTTAAAAGTTTATCATATACATTAAACATTTTTTTAAGACACACAGACATCAAGAATCAGCCTGTGAATCTCAACAATGGTGACAATTATAAAGCATGTTGCAGTGCATTCTGGGTGCCACCAATCAAAACTCATTCATGGCTCCCATCATGTATTGAATAAATAATGAGCTTATGATCAGAGGGGATCTGTTTGTCACCATTGCTGAGATTCATACGCAAATTTTTAATGTCTGTGTATGCCTATATACAATTTTTTTATTGAAGGTTTTTTTTTGTTGTTTTTTTATCATATGGATTTCATTGAAAAGGCTAAAAATATTATGCTGTACAAGGGCAGAGCTGTTGTAATTAATAAAGTAAACCTAACTCAGAAATTGGGCTCTATATAAGTTCAGTGATTCAGGTCAAATGATTGTGAAATAATGATATTTAATAATTGGTAAAACACAACCAACACCTTCAGATCACCTTTTCTCTTTGTTCATCTGGCTGTTATAACTCATGTACAGCAGCCAAACAAAATCTAAAGTCAATGATTTAAGGGTCAAGAGCCCAACTAAAACCAACACTGATCACCATAACGGTGACTTAAAATTACAGTTTGAAAGTGTTCCCTTTTGTTCTTTTCCTGTTGTTACTCGCTGTATAAATTTTGTTTATATATCTGCCCACAAACGGAAACCCCAGACATTAACGCTGCGTCTTTCTCATACGCGGTCGGAAATAAAGAATCCTTTTTTAGATGTTTGGTTGTGTTTGAGTTTTGTATAGTGAACCCATTTTCGCGGCCACACAAATAACTTATCCATTAAAACTTGGCCTGTTCTCTTTAAACCCACCAATGGAAATCTATTGCACGATGTCCGGTTTGCGTCTCTTGAGATTTAGAATCAGATTAATGATTTGTGAGGAGAATCATTCACACTGCTTTGTGAACCGGTTTGATTGTTTTAAAAAGAATCAATTGATCAAAAGATTTTGTTTGTGAATCAGATATTTCTATTATGAGTCACAATCCACACGCAGCATCCATTCCCTCTTGTCTTATTATTATTTTTATTTTTCATTTTTATTTTTTTTGCGGTTTGCTGTTGCAGATCTAAACAGTCTGAAGAAATAACCTACATCGCAGTAAAAGTTTTTTCTTAGTGCATTAAACCAAGTTAAGCGCTTTCACATTTTAGCACATCCCTAATTCACCTATAACCTGAGTGAGACATAAACCATAACATAAAACATACATTCTCAATAACCAAGACACTCTAATGTTCCTATAGAACTAACATTCCCACAATCTCCCATGCATTAGAAATTATTGGTTAGGTTTTAATAAAAGTGAAATAACAATACATGCAAATGTAAAAAAAGTCAAACCTGAGGAAATCTGTGTTCCAAACAGCAAACTGATTTTTCTGGTGGATATTATACAAGATAAGTGTCTTGCTCTCTTGAATTATTTTGCTGCAGTCTTTTGCCACTACATTGTGGGCTTAAATAGCAGCCTATTTGTGTCATGCAAGATGCCTGTCAACCAATCAGAAAGGATCTGTGTGTCTTAGAGGTCTGCTTCCTATTTCCAGCAAATCACATGACTTTCAGGAAAAAGACCACAGTGGAGGAGAAGAGGGGGCATATTACTCCTAACACTTAATCTGTGTATCATCATAGAAAGTTGACCGCATACATAACTGTTTGTTCCTCTTTCCTATTGTGATTGTACTCATTAACATAGAGAGATTTAAACAATTGTGAGCATTAAAAGAGAACATGATACACACAGATATCAAAAACCAGCATATGAATCTCAGCAACGGTGACAATCAACAAAATATTCAGATAATCGGATCAACTCTGAACATCACAAAAAAGCTACTAAATGTCACTACAAAACCAACAGCAAAAAAATGAAAGCAAATATTTAGGGTTAAACAAAATAATATTACAATTCGGCTGCATAATTTATTCATGCTGCAGTGCATGCTGGAAGTTTTGTACTATGCTGGTACTGTTGTAGCAAATTCCTCAAATCGGATCTCGAAGAAATCTCTCAAGAGTCAAAGCTCCAGGTCTCAGAAGTAACTTTATTGACAAGCAACAAAGTGAGATGCCAGCTGGCCATCTGATCTGCAGTGGTCAGAACCTCAGGTCTTATACCTTTTCTTATCACTAGGTAGCCAATCAGCTATCTTTCTCTTCTTGCTCCACCTCAAGATCTCACTACCGTTAGCATCATCTTTCCTGGAGACATTTTTCTATTGGTGGAAAAATCTTTGGCCGTACCCAATTTTAACGAATATCTTGGATCACATGATTCTCTGCACCTGCAGTGTTGTAATACCATCCATAATTTTTAATTAACATTTTTAGTACCATCTTATCAACTACATATACACATCTTCTCTCTGAGTTTGTTAGGTACTCTTCCATCCTTACAGACCCCTTGACCTAATTTAACCTGATTTATCCTGATATAACCTGGGTTCTGACTGAGACACAGCAATACAGAATTTTACACGAGGCAAAGGAAAATCTCCAACAGTACCCAGCATGCATTGCATCATAGCACTTTTAATTGTCACCATTGTTAAGATTGTGCCGGTTGTTGGTGTGCGTGTGTGTGCGTGTCACTTTTGACTAACCTTTAATGCTCATGTTTGATAAATCTGATTGATGCAGAACAGCTGAATTCATACTGCAGTAATGCTGGATTTTTAATGTACATGTATTAAGAGCTTAGCACAATTACTAGATTTGTTTAGAATCAAATAACATCATCAGAGTATTTCATGATGATTATGAAACCATCAACAGGCAACCATCATCATCAACCATAATCATCCCCTGCTGAGATCTTCACAGATTTAATGTCTTCTTTTCTCTTCAGTTGATTTCATCTAAGGCTGTGTCTGAAGTCAGTTGTAGTTCTTGTGTTTCTGCTCATCTCTTTTTCTGTTCTCTTCTTTCCTTCAGTGATTCTGCTTGTTAACAGGCTTATTAAAGGAATAGTTCAGTTTAAAATGAAGATTCTGTCATCATATACTCACCCTCATGTTGTTTCAAACCTGTATGAATTTCTTTCTTCTGCTGAACACAAAGGAAGATATTTAGAAGAATGTCAGTAACCAGACAGTTTCTGGGTCCCATTGACTTCCACAGTAGGAAAAATATATACTATGGAAGTCAATGGTTCCAGTTAACTGTCTGGATTTCAGCAGAAGAAAGAAATTCATACAGGTTTGAAACAACATGAGGGTGAGTATATGATGACAGAATTTTCATTTTAAAGTGAACTATTCCTTTAAGGATGAGATGACTCCATATTTAATATACACAGATTTTGTGGCTCAGATAAGGTGCAGTTCTGGTTTATTTCTTTGCTCTCAGCTGAGATGTGGCATTGCTATGGCCTGCTTGGGCTGGATCTGGGCCGACACAATGTTGTTATCTGGGATCTTGCTGTGACCTCTGAAAGTAACCTAATAATTAGAATTTATTTTAGGATTTCCAGTGTGGTTGGATGCATTGATGACACACATATTCCAATCATCGCTCCATCCGAAAGTAAAAACAGAAAACTGTATGGAATGGGAGGATGCCAGATGGAAGGGTAGAGATATATGCTGTAACCACCACAACAGCTGTCAAATAAACACAGATTAATTCACAATTTATTTGGTCATCTTTATTTCCTTCAAAGGGATTTTAATATTCTTCCAATACTTGGTATTGTGGCCATCTACATCTATCAGTGGTGCTGGTCCAGCTTCTGCCTTCTTGCTGTTGGCTGAGTAGAAGTCAAATGATAATGTCATTACCCTAATTAGGAAACATTACAGGTTGGATTAGAGAACATTTAATTATGTGAAAAGAGCATTAGACTATGTATAAACAGCTTGAAATAGACATTCAATGACATTTATTTAAAGGGATAGTTCACCCAAAAATGTAAATTCTGTCATTAATTACTCACCCTCATGTCGTTCCAAACTTATATTTTCGATGAAATCCGATGGCTCAGGGGGGCTCCATTGACAGCTATTTAATGAACACCTTGAAGGCCCAGAAAAACAGGAAAGACATCATTAAACACGTCCATGTGATTACAATGGTTCAACTTTAATTTTATGAAGCGTCGAGAATACATTTTGTGCGCTAAAAAAACTATTTAACAATTTCTTCTCTTTCTCATCAGTCTCTGACGTGCATTCACGAGAGGACCACGAAGTATGCGTTTGTTGATGACGAGTTCTGACATATGACCAGGAAACGCATGGCTGTGTTTTCAACCAGCGGCGTGGTGCTCTTGTGAACGCGCGTCAGAGACTGATCTCATGCTGCAGTAACACAGGGTTTGTGATCTGAAAATATTAATGGAACAACAAAATTGTTAGGTTCAACAGACATCAGTGAAACACATACTTCATGATGATTATAAAACCATCACCAGGTAACCATCATCACCTGATCTCGTTTCACTTTAGCTTTCTTTGCTGCTGCAAATGTGTTTGACAAACACACTGTCACAGCAGCCAAAAAAAAGAGAAAAGATGTAATAAGAGTTAAAGGGATAGTTCACTTTGAAATTAAATTTTGGTATGTTTTAGCTTACCTCAAGGGTATCCAAGATGTAGGTGTCTTTTTTTCCGCAGTAGTTTCAATTTTTATATTTTTAGGTCAAACCGTTCTTGTCTGTCAGTCATTTCATGCAGGTCTATGGTCACTGTCTCAAAGAGCATGCACAAAGTCCAAATTAAAACAATTCCCCATCGTCCAAATTAAACAATTCCCCATCGTAAGTACACATTGATGGCCTAAGACACGAAACGAGCGGTTTGTGTGAGAAAACGAACAGTATTTATATCATTTTTAGCTCTTATACACAGCCACGTCCAAGTGATCTGAGGGCGCGCGCGCATCCTGGTGTGTGACGTGTACGCAGACTGGTGCATAGATATATACACTAGATGTCGCCTTAAAGACATTTGTTCCAATAAACAAGGCGACATCTAGTGTATATATCTATGAACCAGTCTGCGTACACGTCACACACCAGGATGCGCGCGCGCCCTCAGATCACTTGGACGTGGCTGTGGTTACAAGAGGTAAAAACGATATAAATACTGTTCATTTTCTCACACAAACCATTCGTTTCGTGTCTTAGGTCATCAATGTGTACTTACGATGCGGAATTGTTTAATTTGGACAATGGGGAATTGTTTTAATTTGGACTCTGTGCATGCTCTTTGAGACAGTGACCATAGACCTGCATCAAATGACTGAGAGACAAGAACGGTTTGACCTAAAAATATCAAAATTGAAACTCCTGCGTAAAAAAAGACACCTACATCTTGGATGCCCTTGAGGTAGGGCTGGGCGATATATCGCATGACATTGTTAGGCGCATCTCATCAGTAAAGCCGGTTCCTTGATTAGTAGTAAATCGCCATCACCTGCTTTCAGATGGAGCGGCATTTATACACAGCAAAAACTCCAGTGTTAAATTAACACTCATGAGTGTTAAAGTTAATGGGATAATTAAGTGATTAATTTAGTGATGATTGAGCATTATTGAAGACACCTGATGTTAACAAGCAGAATCACTGAAAGAGAAAATCACAAATTGTAAGCCACCGTTATGATGATGATTGTTTGCTTTAGTTGGACTCTTGACCCTTATATGTTTACTTAAAATTTTGTTTGTCTGCTGTTATTGATTTATAACAGTTAAATGAACAAAGTAAAGTGTACTTATAATCCAAAATATTTCATAAACATTGTTCTGTTCAAAAGACTTTCAAATAAATTCTTATAGAAACACAGACATCAATAATCAGCCTGTGAATCTCAACAATGGTGACAGTAATAAAGCATGTTGCAGTGGCTGCCACCAATCACAACTCATTAAAGGGTTAGTTCACCCAAAAATGAAAATTATGTCATTAATGACTCACCCTCATGTCGTTCCAAGCCCGTTAAACCGCCGTTCATCTTCGGAACACAGTTTAAGATATTTTAGATTTAGTCCGAGAGCTTTCTGTTCCTCCATTGAAAGGCAATGGACGGCATACTGTCCATGTCCAGAAAGGCAATACAGACATCATCAAAGTAGTCCATGTGACATCAGTGGCTCAATCTTAAGTTTATCAAGCGACGAGAATACTTTTTGTGCGCAAAAAGTAAACAAAAATAACGACTTTATTCCACTATTCATTTCCTTCTCTCTGGGGCTCGAGCTATTTCGCGTAGTATAATAGCGTAGCGCGTCTGTGTTGTACGTCACACGTATCACACATGACCAGCATCGGCCAATAGTGAGCCTACGTGTGACGTACAACACAGACGCGCTACGCTGAAACACTACGCAAACTCACTTGAGGCACAGAGAGAAGGAAATGAATAGTGGCATAAAGTCGTTATTTTTGTTTACTTTTTGCGCACAAAAAGTATTCTCGTCGCTTGATAAACTTAAGATTGAGCCACTGATGTCACATGGACTACTTTGATGATGTCTGTATTAGCTTTCTGGACATGGACAGTGTGCCGTCCATTGACTTTCAATGGAGGAACAGAAAGCTCTCGGACTAAATCTAAAATATCTTAAACTGTGTTCTGAAGATGAACGGAGGTCTTACGGGCTTGGAACGACATTAATCATTAATCATTAGTCATTAATGACAGAATTTTCATTTTTGGGTGAACTAAGCCTTTAATGGCTCCCATCATGCATTGCGGTATGAATAAATTATGATCTGAATTGTCTATGTAATTTACTTTTCCTAATTGAATACTCTGCTCGTCACCATTGTTGAGATGCATAGACTGAATCTTGACGTCTGTGTGTGCCTAAAAGAAAGATTTTTTTTTAAACAACTTTTAAGAAATCCTTTATATTATATAAAAAATTCTGGGCATTTATGCAGATTCACAGTTATGCTGTAACCAACATCATAAATCGAAGTCAGAAAGAAGGATCTTAATGAGTTCAGTGATCAAGTTCAAATGATGAATGTCATAATATAACCAACACCATCAGATTATTTTATTCTTTGTTCAACTGGCGGTTATAACTCAGATACAACAGCCAAACAAAATCTAAAGTAAACATATAAGGGTCAAGAGCCCAACTAAAGCAACCATTGATCACCATAACGGTGGCTTACAATTTGTGATTTTCTCCTTCAGTGATTCTGCTTGTTAACATCAGGTGTCTTCAATAATGTTCAATCATCACTAAATTAATCACTTAATTATCTCATTAACTTCAACACTCTTGAGTGTTCATATACACTCCCAGGAGTGTTAATTTAAAGGAGAACTCAGCAACTCTAGCGAACTCTAGTCACTTCTTCGCTGATTTTCCCTTTTGTTGTCACGTGTTTTCCCCACGAGCTCCCCCTACAGCTGTGGGGGGGGGGGCGTATATTTCACAACACAGTCGTAAAAAACTCACTTGCGGCGGCCTCCTCCCCCTCTCTACCGCTGCTCATGTGCGTTTGTTTTGATCGGAGCAAGCCAACTGTATCGTGTGGAGCTATGTCTACCGAGGTGGGTAATCTGGTAATACATCATACATGTGTGGGTGTTTATGTCGAATTGCCGTAAAGCAATTCGTGTTTTGCGCTCGTTCTCATTCTCGCTTCTCACGAGACTTCCAATTTCTATCTTGCCGGGACGGTAGTCCCCAAGTTGCAAGGTTGGTTTTCCGCCTGGGAACGCTGGGGGGAGCGGGGAAAGTCACCAATATCACCAGAACAGGTTGTTTAACCATCCAAATGATTTCTAGACAGTTTTATTAAGTTAAAAAAGTTACCAAGTTCTCGTTTAACACTGGAGTTTTTGCTGTGTACAAAGAGCCGTAATTAACTGACAAGCTGAGCCATATCACATGAATTATCGCTGGCGATACGTCTGCAATATTAATGCGATATGGCTCAGCTTGTCAGTTAACTACGGCTCTTTGTAGTAAATGTCGCTCCATCTGAAAGCAGGTGATGGTGATTTACTACTAATCAAGGAACCGGCTTTACTGATGAGATGCGCATAACAATATCGTGTGATATATCGCCCAGCCCTACCTTGAGGTAAGCTAAAACATACCAAAATTTTATTTCAAAGTGAACTATCCCTTTAAGAGCCCAACTAATGGAAACACTAATCACTGTTATGGTGACTTCAAATGAAACACATTAGAGTTAATCCTCTGTTAATTCTCAATAAAAAAACTTCTGTAGACGTCTGACAGAAATAAAGTCAGTCTGGTTAGTAATAAGTGAAGCTGGTAATGCTGTTTGTGGAGTTGTTTAATCCTCCTCTGCTGAGATCTTCACAGATTTAATGTCTTCTTTTCTCTTCAGTTGATTTAATCTAAGGCTGTGGCTGAAGTCAGTTGTAGTTCTTGTGTTTCTGCTCGTCTCTTTTTCTGTTCTCTTCTTTCCTTCAGTGATTCTGATTGTTAACAGACTTATTAAGGCTGAAATTACTCCATATTTAAAATATACAGACTTTGTGGCTCAGATAAGGTCCAGTTCTGGTTTATTTCTTTGCTCTTGGCTGACATGTGGCATTGCTATGGCCTGCTTGTGGCCCAGATCTGGCAAACAGGAGCGGCCCAGTCAAGTGCCGTCATTCCACGCTGCATGTGGGCCAGATCCGCATTCCACAAGTGCCAGATGTGGTCCGGATCTGGGCCAAAACAATGTTGCTATCTGGGGACAAGATTACACTTTAAGTAAACTGCAGTCACTTTTAAAAAATGACATGTGTCTTACAGATGATGTTGTCAGTAAAGTCTGTGATTGTGTAAAGGATCCAGATTTGTTCTCCCTCTGTCATCAGGGTCCGCTGAGAACAACATATTCAAGAGCTCAGACATTCAAACAAATGTTCCATTACATAGAGCCTAAGAAAGTAACATTAGGAAATGATGAAAATATGAGACTACATATCTGTAAAGCAAACATTAAGTAACTTACTGGAATCAGAATTCTGGAAGAATTCAGTGTCACAACGATCTCGCGAAACAGACTCAGGTCATTTTAGTGACATAAGTGATGGTAAAAGCTTTAAGTCTAACCAGTTCTTTATTGAAAATCCAGAATGCCTGAAACTAATTCTCTACCAGGATGCTTTTGAAATTGTAAATCCCCTTGGCTCTGCTAAGAAAAAGCACAAAGTTGTTGCAGTTTATCTTTCTGTGGGTAATTTACCTGCACATGTTCGGAACAATACTGATCACATGTCCCTTGTCTTATTGTGTGTAGAGAATGAATTAAAACAATTCAGATTTGCTAATGTTTTCTCAGAGATGTTAGAGGATTAAAAAGATTTGGAGGAAAACGGAATAAGTGTAGGTGGTGAAACGGTCAAAGGATCTTTGTATTGTATTGCCGGTGATAATTTGGGTTCACACAGCATTGGTGGGTTTACCAAAGATTTCAGTCGTTCACAATATTTTTGCAGGTACTGTGAAGTCACACGACATGAGTTTCAAAACGATGACCCAAATGTTTGTGGTCCACAGAACGTTACAGTTGTGTTGTTCGTGATCTACAAGCTCAAGACAACAAAGGCATAAAGGGAAACTCTGTTTTCAATACTTTGAAATCTTTTCATGTTTGCCAGCCTGGTCTCCCACCTTGTTAAGGCCATGACATATTTGAGGGTGTCTTGTCCTATGATGTTGCATTGTACTTGAAGTATTTCATCAAGAAGCAGCAATGGCTTACATATTCAATTTTAAACCGGTGCATCAAGCAGTGCAAGAGGAACTGATGCTCTCACAAAGGCATGTGCTGTCAACTCTGAGGCGCCCACGCTTTCAGGGCAAGCCATTCAGAATTGGAATTTCTTAAGATTGCTTCATGTATTCATTGGTGACAAAGTGCAAAATCCAGAAGATGACGTGTGGCAGTTAACTCTCCAGCTTAAAGATATTGTTGATATGGTTTGTGCACAAACGATTTCATCAGCACACACAGAAAAATACCCAGAGTTAAATTAACTCTGCTCAGAGAACATTTGGTCCCTCTCTACAGAGAGTTAAAGGCTTTGGAAACACAGTGCGCGTTGGCCAATACACATTTGAGCAGGTAAATATAGGAGGACTATGTCAAAGTCATTTATATTTGCCACACTTGCTTCTGCCAGCTGGTGGCGCTATTACTGAATATTGGCATGTGGATGTCTTTAGGCCAGGACTCTTTTATCAAACATGGGAATCTGAGGCAGATTGGACATTGAATGCTTGAGTTACAACAAAGTATTAATAACATGCTTTATGATTCTAGCTTGTTGCTAGCATGTTTAGCTTTTATCAAACATGTGAAATTGCCCAATGCCCAAAATGGCTGACATGGGAAAATTGGATATTGTTAAAGGGACACGGTGACTTTTTGGGTCTTTATCTTATTATTTGAGTAAAAATGCCAAAATTGTATTAATGTGAGAGAGGCCTATCAATAAATAAATTCATGAACAAACCAGAGGAATGTTTCTTTCATCGTGTATTCAGACTATTTACCCATATATTAGACACAACCCCCATACAGTATATTGCAAGTCATATACAAATATATACATATATACAATTCAATGATTTTGCCATGTGCATGTATATGCGTGTGTGGTAAATTGAAATGTCCAGCACATTCCACTACTGGTTGAGAGCATGAACAGTTTGTGAAATGAAGGAAACCATTCTTATCTGTAGATGAGCAGAGTTATAAAGGTTGATGATGATGAAGTAGATTGTTGTCCTACAATACTTGGACGTTTGGTCTGTCGTAAGGTTTCCCAACAAACAACCAAAGTTGCTTCAGCAATATAAGCAGTGTCCTGACCTTGACCAAAGCCAATGATCAAAAGCTACATCATAAAATTAGTGATTACAATTTCAAAACACTGCTTCTTCATGAAGCTGCGAAACCTTTACGAATCGTTTGTTCCGATTCAATGTTTCGGAGTGTGTATCAAACTGCCAGAGTCACAAGATTTCAGTAAACGAGGCTTCATTACGTCATAACTATTTCAAAACGTTTCGAAACACCATTGAAATTTCAATGTTTCACCGCTGGTGGCAATGATCTCTGTCAACCCATGAAACATGAGGAGTCACTGAGAACCAATGAACAAGTGTCTGTGGGTTTTACCTGATCCTCTGATCAGTTTTATACATTTGTAGAAGTTTGAATTAGACATTAGTATAATTCAAATGAATAATGGTAATAGTCTCTTATTGGCCTGTTTAACTGAGGCATTCGTAGAACAAAAAAAAACAAACCCTGATAATTGATAAAAGAACAAATAGACAGTTGATAATCTTATTGGATGATTAGATAATTGCATTTTGTAAGATTTTACTTTCAATAAATAATTTGCAATATATTTGTAAAAGGTGTTATGCATGTTTGGCCCGGGATTTGGTTGCATTTACACTGTTCTGTCCACTAGAGGTCACCGTGGAGACGGGTGTCGGGTTGTTTCGATGCCTCGACTGCTTCAACTGTTTCAGTGTTTCACGAAGCTTCGATCTGCCCACCACTACATAAAACAATCCTCTACAGGAGAAAAACACCAGATACACAAATTAAACTAAGCAAACTCCATTTAAGTTCACTAAAGCAATGCATACAATCAATAAACATCAAACTTACACTTGAGCGGGAAACATGATTGGGAAGTAGACAACCATGAGGCCACTTCAAACAGAAACAAGCACTTCCTCTACTACTTCCTGTTTTATCCAATACAGAGTGCACTAATTGTGTCCCCCTAGTGGCTAGGATGAACATAGCAACCAGAATTGCCATGACTAAACATAGTAGGAAAAAAAATATACTATGGAAGTCAATGGGACCCAGAAACTGTCTGGTTACTGACATTCTTATAAATATCTTCCTTTGTGTTCAGCAGAAGAAAGAAATTCATACAGGTTTGAAACAACATGAGGGTGAGTATATCATGACAGAATTTTCATTTTAAAGTGAACTTTTCCTTTAATTATCTCATTAACTCCAACACTGATTCAGTGTTACATTTAACAGCCTGTAGTGTGCATACTGAGCAGTGTTCATTTAATCTGGGCTAACAAATCTGGGGCCTACATGGAAGTTGAGGACAAAACTGACTGAGCCCCAGTTAGATAGCCCAGGTCAAACCCATTTGGGCCCGACATGGGTGTGCTGGCTTGGACATAGCATATTTTAACAACATTATATGACTAAAATCTACATTAGATCATGATCGGAAGTTAATACAAACACTCAATGGTGGTTTAAAGTGAGTTTTGAGTAAAAGTATAATATTAATCTTTTAAATTGTGTTATGTGTCCTGGTGCTAATTGTAGCTCTAATGCAACTGTTGCGTGAGGAGCTATTCTATTCCATAAACTAATTTGTTAAAATAATTCGCATAAGGTCCCAGGAATATGCTTTTTTTTCTAGAAAGACTTCAGATAATAGGTGGATTAATGTATAGTGAGATCAATGTAGTGTAGATGAGCAAACCATGTAATGCCAGAATAAAGACTAATAATGGCTGAATACAAACAAAAGAATAATCCTAAAAGAATAATGAAGATTAGGTCTCTATACTGGCAGAAGTGTGAAAGGTTTGTCGAGTGAGAACAGAAACATGAACGGGGCAATTTTCCTCACCAGACATAGACCATATAGAGTGCAAATGGGTATTTACAGGGCTTAATATTTAAGGGTAAAATACTTCATATTTAGAGGGTAAAATACTTAATATTTTATAAGCATCTTATCTGTCTTCTCTAATAACTCACATGACATGGTCTTAGAAAATGTTTCATAAAAATCATAGTTTTAGAGATAACATAGATTTTAAATGAAGCATCAGTAGACTTGTGGCTTCAGCTTCATTGTGTTTCTAAGTTGCTACACTACAGCCACATCATTTTTATCCATTTAAATTATATATAGTTAATATATATATATATATATATATATATATATATATTTTTTTTTTTTTTTTTTTTTTTTTTAGAATATATCTCCATATTGATAACAGTCTGAGTAATTCTGAGTCTTGAACTGTAAACTTTTTAAGTGTTGGCTTTCTAAATACATGTTGGTTATGTGTCTATTCTGAATGACTTGTGAGTAGCAACCTTTTTATTTTGGGTATGTCATTTATGCCCCACTTGCCAAAATTGAGGGTGTGGAAGAAGGGGTTAATATCCCCCAATGCAGCAATTTCATTCTTTTATAGAAACACTTCATTGAACTGCTACTCAAGCATCTTAATTTTTTAAAAAGTTTAATTGAACTGGAAATAAAACACAGAACAGGAACGAGTCTTTTAATGATTTGAATAAACATGAATCTTCTCTATAATATTAATATAGTAGTATGTAACAATTAATATAACTGATTAAATAATAGTTCACTTATTATCCCACATAACAGCTATGAAATAAAGAGACATTAAGAAACCTACAACCAGAGTGACATCACCTTCATTAAAATGACACTAGATATGCATGTTAAATGTTGCATTTAAATGGATGCTTTTTTTTTTTTTTTTTTGTAGAAAAATACTAAAAGAGGAACAAGATACTAATCAGAGGAACAAGCAACACCATCAGAGAAGCATACAGACAAGAGGCTGCAGATACCTTCGCTTGGTCTGGGACCCACTTATCTGTGAACAGGGAATATATGCAGTGAAATGTAATGTATTCATGACAGAAAGATGAACTTACTAATGATTAAAATAAAATGAAGTGTTCACCTGTTTTTCCTTCAGAAAACATCAGAGGACCCATAGATATGGAAGAACTGTCATAGAAGTCCAGAGACCTGTGCTCTCTCCAGTGCGGTCCAGAGTTACAGTTCTGCAAGAGAAACAAACCGAATTCATCCGCCTAAATCCCCTGTTGAATATCACTGAACAAACATAAAGGAATGCACAACGTCTCCAGAAGAGGACAGCAAAAACAGGTACTGTAGCATCACTGACATTAAACCTTATCATTATGTATTAAATGAAAATCATTATAAATCAAATAAAATCATTGTGAAATGCTATTTCCCTGTCGATATTTAGATTAGTGTTTGATCACCTGGTGTTTGTCAATGGCAGAATCTTAAACCTTTACATTTACAAACATCCGTTATAACCTTTACATTTCATGATAGATATATAATAGACAACACTAATACAACTAATATAATTAATAAATTACATTTCTATTCCACACATAAATTGATAAATTATTTGACTGCATTTCACTATTACAGTACCACCACTTAATATATCACTATTTAATAATAATGAGAGGTTTTGTCAGAGCCGGCGCAACCTAAAGGCAGAGTAGGCAATTGCATAGGGCCTCGGGCTTAAAGCGGCGCTATGCAGTTTTGGCTATTTCTTCGCTGTTTTCTGGCTTTTTGCTCGCGGGTTTCTCTATAGAGCTCCCCCTACAGCTTTGGAATAGATATTTGACAACACTGTCGTCAAAACTCGTTGGCGACTCTTCCCCCTCCCATCTTCTCCCTCTGGTCATGTGCATTTGTTTTCAAAGAAGCCGGTGAACGCATGGAGCCATGTCCACTGTATGTATGATACACAGAAGGCTAGCATATAAATGTATGTGTGCAGTGCCGTAAAGCAATTCGTTACATTGCGAGACCTGATATCATGCGATACTTCCTGATGCGGCCTGCCGGCCCAAAGTTGCAAGGGTGGTTTTTCCGCTCACAGGCGCTAGGGGGAAGTGAGATGGCCACCATTCAACCCGAAAAAAATCATATAACCATTCCAATGACTCTGAAGCTGTTCAATTAAGGTAAATAAGCTATTTAAAAAATGGCATAGTTCCCCTTTAATCAAGATGGGCAACAAAAGACTAGCTTTTTGTCCATTGGATATAGGTGTCACTCATATATATTGTCACTCACCTCTCGTGAAACCAAATAATGTCACCGTTTTAAACTGGGTCCTACCTCCTGAATGTATGAAAAGATCAGTTACGAAAATGCAAAAATGCTCCTTTTCTGCAGCTGACTGCCTTAAATCATTGACTTATGATGGCTCCGATATAAACACATCATTCGGGGGCTGCTAAGCGAAAGGCTAATCAGGCATGCAAAGATTGCATCTCATAATGTAGATTTGTGAGTTAACACCATGTATTTTGTAGTGATTGTAATGTGTTCTAAAAAATAAACTTGTTCTTTTGATCAGCGTCATTTCAGGACAGATCATTTGCTGGTTTATTATGAGATAAAAAGAGCTTGAGTCCCATAGACGCATCCAGACTGTTAAACACTTTGAATTTGTGCTTAAAATTAATGACATTGCATCGAGAGCTGACTAGCAAAATACTAAAGTAAAAGTAAAGATGACTGTATTCAAAGTCAAAGAGCAAACACAATTTTTTTATCTTTCAAAAAGTATCTCAACTGTCTTTATCTTTCTAAATTATACTGATGTTTACTTTTCTGCTCTAACATAATACTTAATTTTAGTTTTCAAATCATAAATACTGTTGCTATATTTATTGAAAAATAAGCAGTAGTTAGTCTCTTCAATGAACAGTTGATTTGTGTTGGCTATATAGTGCATATTTTTACTGTAATACATATTGTGATGATTGTTTCAATTGGATGGGGAAATCCTTTCCCTACCTCATTTGGGAAAAAATGACAAAAGCACTGATGTGCATTTATAGTGGTGTCCTGGAAGTAGTCATCTAAGTTTTTTTTTTTTTTTTTGCCAATGTAATGTTGCCTCTTTTTTTCTTTCATTTTACCCAAACATCCCAAATAGCGGATGTTACTGTAAATAAATTACTGAACAACTTACTGAAAAAAAGTTTGATTAATTTGGACAGGTAAGTAGTACACATTTTAATGTTTTATAAATTAAAAGGTTGGGAATCAAATTTGTTTCTAGTGATTTTTATTAGGAGGGGTGTTGCACGGGGGGCCTCCAACATAAATGTTGCCTAGTGCCTCCAAATGTCTAGAACTCACCTTTGAGCAGCGATTGTTCGACAGAAGGCAAAGGTGAACAGCACAGTGCAGGTAAAGCTTAGTGGAGTTTGCAGTGAAGATAAACATCCTGAAGGAGAAACGGCTGGATGTTGAGACACCGTTCTGTATCAGCTCCACTGTATCGTCATTTGGATTGGGACACCTGGAAATATCAATAATTATAATCATCAAATCAAAAAAAATTCTTGAAAGAGCTCCTGAGATTTTCTGTGGGCTTTTATAATGGGGCATTCCAATTTATGAGTATAATAAGGTTTGTGGTAAACATAACTTGATGATACTTTGGTGTTTTGTTCTACAATGTAAATTACACACACCCAGAATGGTTGCAATGGTTGCAATGGTTGCGCCAAGTGTGCGACCGCACAGGGCCTCGCGCCTCTCCAGGGCCTCACGCTAAAGTAAAGTGACAGCTGACTTGATGCAAACCCTATAGTTAAACATATATCAAACTATTATAACCCCACTCACCTTGGCCTTGCCACGCCACCCCCCCCCTCTCCCCCTCTCCCCCCCTCCCCCCCTCCCCCCCTCCTCCCCCCCCTGCGATGGGCCCGTATACACCTATACTGAAAAATGCAAAATTTTAAACAGTAATTGTTTTTTTTAAATGTACAATTCTAATAAGTAACTAGAAAAGATAGTTTGGGTTTGAGTGTGTGTAGTTTATGTTGTAGAAGAAAACGTCAAAGTATCGTCAAGTTATGTTTACCAAAGGCTTTATTTTACTCACAAACTGGAAAACTCCATAGGAAAATCTCCAGGGAACCAGTGTTGAATTAGTCTTATATGTTTTTACATCATCCCTTCACCACTCTATACTGAAAGGTAAAGTATCCCTGACAGTGATATGTTTTATTTTTTTATGTGCAGATCAAAAGGTATTTTTAACAAATGTTTCAGTGACGCAAGACTGATCTTTCTGGAATAGAAAAGAAGCATTTCTTTACTCTTGAACGATGAGATCCCAGCGGAGATTGTAATTGGGATCATTCACAGGTGTAGCCCAACATGTGTCCATAACCAGGGCAAACTGTCGGCTGTCAACCCCCTCAACACGAACTTCCACATGCATCTCCTGGTCGAGCTCTGCATCCACTTTACCAGTGAAGGGCTGCATAAACTCATAATCCTGATATGGAATCATCCGAACCCTATATCTGCCTTCACCAGCCGGAAGGCTCTTGTGCACAATGCTTTTAAAATGATGGATAGATCTTTGTTAGTTTTATTGGTTTAGTTTTCAGTTTGTTGAAGTCTTTACAGTAGATTTATTTTTTATGCTAATCATTTCTGCTAAAATGATTAGTTCACACAAAAAATAAAATCAATTCACTGAAAATTTTGACATCTGCACTAGCTCTTGTATATGACAGCACTGAACTGAAATTTTAATTGACTCACACCTCTCCAGTGGGTTGATTTCCACATTCATGGAAAGTGTTTGTGTTTGGGGGTAAGAACAACTGAATGAAAGCTTCAGAATTTTCTCTCTGCTAATGAGGCCTTCTGACCTCGGTGTCCCCAGAATAAAGTTATCATAGATGAAGTGGGTGCCATTGGCCTGTGGACAAAAAAAATTGTAATTCAGCCTAATTGATTTCAAGATATGAAAGTAATATTAGTAATTAGATAACACAAGCAGTTGCATCAGTCAAGTAAAGTAATTTTGAGTTACAAATTAATGGTGGAGAAAGCGGGCAACATTTTCATTATCTTGAGCGACATGTTATTTACACATACAGAGGGATGGTAGATTTGTGCAAGTGGCGCTCACTGCAGAGCCAAATAAGTCAAATGGTTGGACCTTGACCTGGTGAATCTTACCACAAGATTTGTACCACAGATGTGTTCATCATTATCAAAATGGAATTCCACTCTGCCATTCTGGACCGTTCCTATGCAGCTGGGATCATTGAGGTGTAAGATATCAGCTGAGAAACCAGCTTCAAAGAGCTGACAGCGAGACACAGACATGGAGCCAGAGCTGCTTTCACAAGTTTCTGAGAAATCTGAAAGAAAACATCCAAAAGATTGTCAGAATTATTTAAAAAATGGCATTAAAAGGCCAAGAAAATTTTGTTGTTAAAAGATACAAACCAAAAGTGTCAGAATGTGGTCTGTGCTTGTTACATAAACAGCCATAAACACCATTTTTCTTTCCACAGTGTTCATCCTCAGAGCAGCGGAGTTCAGAACAATGATCTCGCACACCTAAGAGAAGTACAGATAAATTAAATACAACACAAAAAGACATTGAGTTTTGTGAACAGAGCCATAGATTGAAACATTCTGAGTACTCTGACTGGTCATTGCTCTAGGTCCCCCAATGTAATAATAATAATAATAAAAAAAAACATTCTAGTGAATTATAGGGATCTTTTCATCATCTTTAATAAAGTTCCAGACTTTTCACCCAACTGACTTAGAATTGCATCAAGAAGTATCTCTAGGAACTAACTGGAACTGATTGCAGTAGGACTGCAAAAATATCATCCATTGTGTCACCATTTTCAGGTAAAAAATTAGCATTCATATTTATCGCTGTCAGTTTGTGGAGGTGGAATGTTTGCATATTTTTTTGTTTTGGTGGGTTATCGCTGCACTCCCTGCTCTTTGCTAGGCTGCATGGATATTAATTTCAATCATATTTGATGGTAAGAGTCCTGACATGAATTACTTTTGAAATTAATCGACAACGCCGCACATGTGTAATAGTGGGATAAACAGATAAATGTTGAGGGTTCATTTAAAATATACTGTATGTCCAAAAAATATGCTCTTGCGAGTCCATGAAGCAAGCAAGACAAGACTTTACCAGTGGCTGTGAATGGTGGAGTAATGGATGTTGGTGTTGTTGGTATTCTTGGGGTTGTTCTTGTTATTGTTGTTGTTGGTGGTGTTGTTGTTGATGTTATTGGTGTTGTTCTTGTTGTTTGTGTAGCTGCTGTTGTGGGTGTTCTTAGTGTTGCTGTTGTTGTTGCTGGTGTTGTTGGTGTTGTTGGTGTTGTTGGCGATGTTAATGCTGTTGTTGGTGTTCTTGGTGTTGTCACTGTTGTTGGCGATGTTAATGCTGTTGTTGGTGTTCTTGGTGTTGTCCCTGTTGTTGGCGATGTTGATGCTGTTGTTGGTGTTCTTGGTGTTGTCACTGTTGTTGGCGATGTTGATGCTGTTGTTGGTGTTCTTGGTGTTGTCACTGTTGTTGGCGATGTTGATGCTGTTGTTGGTGTTCTTGGTGTTGTCACTGTTGTTGGTGTTCTTGGTGTTGTCCCTGTTGTTGGCGATGTTAATGCTGTTGTTGGTGTTCTTGGTGTTGTCCCTGTTGTTGGCGATGTTGATGCTGTTGTTGGTGTTCTTGGTGTTGTCACTGTTGTTTGCGATGTTAATGCTGTTGTTGGTGTTCTTGGTGTTGTCACTGTTGTTGGCGATGTTGATGCTGTTGTTGGTGTTCTTGGTGTTGTCCCTGTTGTTGGCGATGTTAATGCTGTTGTTGGTGTTCTTGGTGTTGTCCCTGTTGTTGGCGATGTTAATGCTGTTGTTGGTGTTCTTGGTGTTGTCACTGTTGTTGGCGATGTTGATGCTGTTGTTGGTGTTCTTGGTGTTGTCACTGTTGTTGGCGATGTTGATGCTGTTGTTGGTGTTCTTGGTGTTGTCCCTGTTGTTGGCGATGTTGATGCTGTTGTTGGTGTTCTTGGTGTTGTCACTGTTGTTGGCGATGTTGATGCTGTTGTTGGTGTTCTTGGTGTTGTCACTGTTGTTGGCGATGTTGATGCTGTTGTTGGTGTTCTTGGTGTTGTCACTGTTGTTGGCGATGTTGATGCTGTTGTTGGTGTTCTTGGTGTTGTCACTGTTGTTGGCGATGTTGATGCTGTTGTTGGTGTTCTTGGTGTTGTCCCTGTTGTTGGCGATGTTGATGCTGTTGTTGGTGTTCTTGGTGTTGTCACTGTTGTTGGCGATGTTGATGCTGTTGTTGGTGTTCTTGGTGTTGTCACTGTTGTTGGCGATGTTGATGCTGTTGTTGGTGTTCTTGGTGTTGTCACTGTTGTTGGCGATGTTGATGCTGTTGTTGGTGTTCTTGGTGTTGTCCCTGTTGTTGGCGATGTTGATGCTGTTGTTGGTGTTCTTGGTGTTGTCCCTGTTGTTGGCGATGTTGATGCTGTTGTTGGTGTTCTTGGTGTTGTCACTGTTGTTGGCGATGTTGATGCTGTTGTTGGTGTTCTTGGTGTTGTCCCTGTTGTTGGCGATGTTAATGCTGTTGTTGGTGTTCTTGGTGTTGTCCCTGTTGTTGGCGATGTTAATGCTGTTGTTGGTGTTCTTGGTGTTGTCACTGTTGTTGGCGATGTTGATGCTGTTGTTGGTGTTCTTGGTGTTGTCCCTGTTGTTGGCGATGTTGATGCTGTTGTTGGTGTTCTTGGTGTTGTCCCTGTTGTTGGCGATGTTGATGCTGTTGTTGGTGTTCTTGGTGTTGTCACTGTTGTTGGCGATGTTGATGCTGTTGTTGGTGTTCTTGGTGTTGTCACTGTTGTTGGCGATGTTGATGCTGTTGTTGGTGTTCTTGGTGTTGTCACTGTTGTTGGCGATGTTGATGCTGTTGTTGGTGTTCTTGGTGTTGTCCCTGTTGTTGGCGATGTTGATGCTGTTGTTGGTGTTCTTGGTGTTGTCACTGTTGTTGGCGATGTTGATGCTGTTGTTGGTGTTCTTGGTGTTGTCACTGTTGTTGGCGATGTTGATGCTGTTGTTGGTGTTCTTGGTGTTGTCCCTGTTGTTGGCGATGTTGATGCTGTTGTTGGTGTTCTTGGTGTTGTCCCTGTTGTTGGCGATGTTGATGCTGTTGTTGGTGTTCTTGATATTGCTGCTGTTCTTAGTGTTGTTGCTGTTGTCGAAGAGGTTGCACTAAGTCCTGTGACATCTGATATTAGAAAACATTTAATTTTATTTATATCAATTTAAAAACCAACTCAAAAGTTAAAAACTGAAATGCATTTAAGTAAATGCTCACTTGCGCAATAAACTCTGCAAAACATTGGCCTGACAAACTCATAAACATAGTAATTTCCTGGACAGACTTTGACTTGACAAACATTCTCTTAAATAACTAAAGTGATAACTTCACCAGATGTGTGTGGATGGAGGATGTTGGCATATGTTTTTGTTTTGAGGGTTTATCGCTGCGCTCCCTGCTGTTTGCTTGGCTTTTCAATTTTCAATCACTTTTTAAAGTAGAGGTCCTGACAAACATTACTTTTACTTTTAATTAACTACACATGTAATAGTGGGATGAACAGAAAAATGTTGAGAGTTCATGTAATTCAAATAAATGTCCAAAAATATGCTCATGTTCATTAAGTAAACAAGACAATACTTTACTTGTGTTTGTAAATGGTGGAGTAATGGATGTTGTTGCTGTTCTTGATGTTGTTGCTGTTCTCTGTGTTGTTGCTGTTCTCAGTGTTCTTGATGTTGTTGCTGTTCTCTGTGTTGTTGCTGTTCTCAGTGTTCTTGATGTTGTTGCTGTTCTCTGTGTTGTTGCTGTTCTCAGTGTTCTTGATGTTGTTGCTGTTCTCTGTGTTGTTGCTGTTCTCAGTGTTGTTGATGTTGTTGCTGTTCTTGGTGTTGTTGCTGTTGTCGATGAGGTTGAATTAAGTCTTGTAACATCTGATATAAGGAACAATTGCTTTATCAATATAAATTTTTATAAAAACAGATATGTAAATTGAAAATGCAGTAAAATGCTCACCCGCACAGTAAGCTCCGCAGAATATTGGCCTGACAAATTCATAAACATAGTAATTTCCTGGACAGGCTTTGACTTGAATAGGGAAAGATTTGAAATTACAACAGCCAGTCCATGCAGAACCACAGACCTGACGGGTGACCACTCCATCTTCCAGCTGTGGATGAGAGCCGTTGAGCCACATTGGGATGTAAGTGCCACACATGTATTGATTAACACAGGATTCTGGCATCTGGACACTCTGACCGTTGTACAACAGCCTGTACCAGCCCTGGAAGTTATCACATCTTCTATAGTTACTATCGTAAGGATTGTTTGTGGCTCTCCAAGGCTCATCTAGACTGTTATAGTTGTAGCAGGGGTTGACACTTGGGGTGGTGAAACGTACTATTATGAAGAAGTAGAAAGAGAACATTTTATACTGCAGATTCTTTTTTTTTTTTTTTTCAAGACAGTAATATGAAACCCTACATTGTGATTCATGATAAGCATGTCAAATACAGCATAAAGAACAATAAATGTACCTGCACAATATGTAGGAGCTGGGATTGAAAGAGGAGGCCTGGTAAATTTGTAGACATAATAATTTCCAGGACAAGCTTTGACTTGGATTGGGTCAGATCTGTAGTAACTGCACTCCTCAAAGTGAGAGCCGTAAATGTCACGAGTAACAACTCCATCTCCCAGCAGAGGATGAGAGCCAGAAAGCCACAGAGAACTAAAACCTCCGCATGCCAAGTTAGACACACACCATTCAGGCATCTGAGCACTCAAGCCATTAATGAAGAGTCGATACCAGCCATTCCAATTAACACGGGTGTCATCATAATCAGCATTGAGTCCGTATTGATGCCCGTAGCCGAGTATGTTTCTCCAGTTGTTGTTGAGTGTGTTATAGTTAATGCACGGGTCATAATCTGTTAGTGATGAGATCAAAACAAACAAGGTATTTTTCATTGAAGAACTTCATGAGTGAAA
The DNA here is from genome assembly GCA_022829085.1 of Abramis brama. NCBI lineage: Eukaryota > Metazoa > Chordata > Actinopteri > Cypriniformes > Leuciscidae > Abramis > Abramis brama. The sequence continues at coordinate 20,031,988 of CM040766.1, read as the reverse complement.
ATCTGAACAGCTCAAACAAAAAAAATCATGAGTTTCTCAAACCATTCAGCATGACTATGTATTAGTGATGTTACAAGTTAAGACACAAAAGGTGTGAATGTAATAGTTTTGGTTATTTTTAATAACTCTCATATATTAATTAATATTTGTTATGATTAACAACTTACTTGGAGTGTTGCTGGATCCAGAGATTATAGCTGGAATTATAGTGGAAACTGTCTGTGAAATTGTGCTAACATCTAATGAAAAAAAAGAAGGAAATTCAAGATATGACTGAAATCATGTTAAATACGTTGAAAGACTTTATCAAAAAGTGGTAAAAAAATCATGGTACTTGTGCAGTATCCCGCACACCACACGTCTGGTTTCACAAGTTCATAGACATAGTAATTTCCTGGACAGGCTTTCACTCTGATGGGTCTTGTTTTGTATTCACAGCAGCGTGTCCAATAAGTCCCTCCACAGACCTCCCTGATCACCACTCCATCCTCTATCTGAGGGTGAGGACCGTTGAGCCACAGAGTGATATCTGTGTTACAGCTGTCTGAACTAGCACAGGTCTCTGGCATCTGGATGTCCATTCCATAGTAGAAAAAACGGTACCAGCCATTCCAGGAGAAAAAATAATCACAAATGCGATCTACACTTTCATTGGTGGTTCTCCAGGGACGGTCCAGAGACTGATAGGTGTAACAGGGATCACTGCTGATGTTTTCGAAAGCAACTGTCATGGAGTTTGCAAAAGTATAGTTAAAACACTGTATTTATATTGAAGAAAATTCAATTAGTATTCTAGAATCTATTATGGTTAATTGTATGATTTTGAGCTATTATATCTAACCAGTGGTGTGCAGTCTGACCAAAACGAGGCAAGTAAATCTAGCTGCAACCAGCAGAAACATCTTGGGTGGGACTACACATGCTCCGCAGTATTACTACTTTTATTGGCTTGGTATAGGTTTAGCTTATCAGCTGAAAAATGACAAAGACTATGCAAATAATCAAGCATTTTCTGACAAAGTATGGACTACAAATAGGACAGTGTGGTAATAATACCCTGTGCTCACATAATGCGTTATCTGTGTCTGTGTGCCTTGAAGACTCTTATTGTGAAATTTATGTGTCTTGGTTTCTGATTGCTGTAGTTTAGTATCATTATTTCCTATAATAAATGCTGAAGTGAACTAATCATTTAAGTATTTCATCATATTATGTAGTCCTTGATTCAGTTCAACATGGGTGTTTAATGTTATCTGCTTTATAAATTGTGTGTTTTATCTGTTACATTTTGCTTTCCTATCTTCTTAACCCTATAGTCCTCTTCGTGTGTTGGACAAAAAAATACCAAAATCATTTTTTTATTTCATTTAAATGAACGTACTATATTTTAGTTCGAAAATGTTTTGTTTTTGTTTTTTTGTTTTTTTTCATATTTTAGGGGATTTTATGGTACTAAATTATATTTACGCTGTATTTATAATCCATTTATTCACTGCAACCCGTTGGACCCCATTGAAGTGACTACATGGAGAAAAATCCGGCAATGTTTTCCTCAAAAACCTTAGTTTCTTTTCCACTGAAGAAAGAAAGACATGAACATCCTGGATAACGTGGGGGTGAGTAAATTATCAGGAAATTTTAATGCTGAAGTGAACTAATCATTTAAGTATTTCTTATGTTCTATATTTACTTTAATATTTAAAAATAAATAAATATTAAACACAAATATAAGAAGCCAGTGATTAGATCCACACCACAACTTGCCTTGCTTTCCTGTCAAACATTAAACACCTACAGTAAGGATGCATTTGGAGTGCTATAGTAGTGATGGGTGGGTGTGATGAGTTACATAATGATTAATGGACTGCACAGCACTGATTCTAACTGTTTAAAACACATTTAAAGATGACCTAATACATAGAGCATTTACTCTTCATATTGACTTCATAATTCACCTGCACAATACATTGGCTTGGGGATTGATGCATTGGGTTTTACAAATTCATAGACATAATAATCTCCTGGACAGGCTTTGACTCGAATGGAGGTGGACTTGTAGTAGCCACAAGAGGAAGACGACCACGTCCACCACCAAGAATTAGTTCCCACGACTTTACAGGTCACCACACCATCCTCAAGACGTGGATGAGAACCATTAAGAGACAGTCCAGTTTCACCACCACAATGTGTAGTACTCACACACCACTCAGACATCTGAGCACTTTTTCCTCTCAGATACAGCCGATACCAGCCACTCCATTCAACAAGAGTGTCATCATTCATATGGTTGTTATAGTTTGGCTGTATGTCTCTCCAGTATTCATCAAGAGTGGTATAATTATAGCATGGATCAGAGATGGCAGTTGTAGAACCTGATGTTGAATAAAACAACAAAAACAATTAGTTCTGTAATGATACATTCTCTATTACTGATTATTATTCAGAATACAGATGGAAAAACACACACTAACAGTAAAGTACAGGTAAACATCAGTGTCTGTATGACAGAGAAGATGTGGATTGAGGATGGATTGAGAACCTCAAATGTTTAGTCTCATCGCTATTACCAACCAATTTATTTTCTAGAAACTGTTTATGTATTTGTTTCCCTTTAAAAGTAAAGCTAAATTTAGCCTTGTGCTGAAAATTATTTATTGCAGAAAGTTTCTTATTTGGAATATTGATAGTTTGACATAAACGTCTACATAGACCTCTAAAACTAATGTGTCTTATACAATGCTGGGCTCGTTTCTCAAAAAAATAAATTTATTACTTCTTGTCACTTCTTGTCATTACACAAATGTAATATTATTACTTATAACTTCCTGGTAACAGTATTTTGCTAAGCAACTATTTCACCTAAGAAATATTGCACTTGCATATTGCTGCCCTATTGTTAGTTTAACCCTCTGGGGTCTGAGGTGTTTTCTGGGTCCTGGAGGTGTTTTGACATGCTCTGACATTTGTGCTTATTTCTGTTACTTGTGACATTTTCATGGCTAAAGTGTATTTAGCACAAACTCTGCTACAATAATATGTCAGTCAGCAGCACGTATGTAAAAGTTTGTAGTTTTGAGATGATGTTTATGCGTGGTTTGAAGATGCTTATCAGTGGCATCTGGTCCCTGTAAAAAAAACAAACAAAAAAACAGCTGATAACATGGTGATATCAGGATAAACTATAGACTGCACGATTTTGGGAATACATTATAGATTTGTCTGGTTAAAATTGTGATTTAAAATGTACAATTTAAATATATATATATATATATATATATATATATATATATATATATATATATATATATATATATATATATATATATATATATATATATATATATATATCAGGGTTTCCGTTGTCCGGTAAATACCGGACATTGGCCGGAAAAAAAATTAAATGTCCGACAAAATTAAATCTCTCCGATCAAATTGTCCGATTAAAATTGCCTAATAATCCCGCCCTTCTAACACAATCTGAATTTGAGAATAAGCCTAAAATGTATAAAGCAAAAATACACCGACCTTTGGCTATGTTATAAAGGAACAGGCTCTACCGTTTGAAAGTTATTAAACATTATTACATGGCTTGGTTGAATTCCAATGTGGAATGCGGTCTGTTATTTCTTGATATCAGACCGCTGCGAAGCACTAGCGGCGCCAGGATTTTGATTGTACACTGTTAACCCTTGCTGTAAAATTCTGACAATATTATACCATTTTCCATTAAAACAGTAATATACCGTAGAAAATAAAAGTAGCCTACAGGAATATACTGTGAATTAACAGCGCTCAAAGTCGACACTCAGAGGCTGTTTTCCCAATCACACCCTATACCCTCATTCACTATTCTCTACATTAGTTCACTAATATAGTCCACTTGAATGAAAAGAAGTGAGTGAATTGAGACACTGATGAACACCTGATAAGCAGAATCACTGAAGGACAGAGAATCAAGAACAGAAAAAAGAGAAACACAAAAACTACAACTGACTTCCAGCCACACTGAGTGTGAAACCAGTTTACAAACCAGTTTACGATTATTTCTTTCATACATGTACAAAAGTTCTTGTTGAGAATTAACAGAGATTTAGTTATTAATACAATTTGTTGTCACCATGATGGAGAACAGTATTTGCTTTAGTTGGTCTCTTGTCCCTGGACTTCTTACCATTCATCTCTCTCTGACTGCTGTAACGGTGAGTTTATAAAACACATTTGTTATGGCAAGAAAAAGTCAAGAGGAAGATGATCAGGTGTTTTTTTTTTTTTTTTTTTGTGATGATGTCACAATCATCCTGGACATGCCTGATTTTCAGATTTCTCTTGTATATAGTCATTGAAATGATAGTTATCTCATATTTAGCATATATCTGTGAATCTACAAATGAAATCAATATTTCTGTAATCAGGTCTTCTGAAGAATATTGTAATTATATAGTGCATTCAATTTTATTTTACTCCTGCTTGACTGAGACCCACACAGATATCAACAATCAGCGTATGAATCTCAACAATGGTGAAAAGTTTCATGTCGCAATGCATGCTGGGTTCCAGGATAATATAAAACTCCCAGCATGCACTGCTGCATGAATAATAATAATAATAAAGAAATATTGCCACCATTGTTGAGATTCATGTGCTAAATTGTGATATCTCGGTGTTTCTAAAACACAGTGTAGATCTGTTTCTCTGCTTATGCATCATGACTTATAAAAAAAGAGTTATTGTATCTTATTGCTGCGTTTTCACAGTGGTGGTAATGTAACACTTTTGATTGAGGATTAAACTCTGAATAAGTGAGAATGAATTCCTTAGTGAATGAACAGACAATATGACGATTTTGTCATCATAATCATTATAACTGCAGTCATAAACTGTGTGTGCACAAGTGTGACTTGCAAAAACACAGCTCAAGCAGCAAAAGAAAAACGTTTTAGCATCAGCATCCCAACTAAAGCAAGCACTGATCTCTATAACGGTAACTTCAAACCAAACATTTTCAATTAAACATCTCAATAACAACTTCTGTATGACAGAAATAAAGTCATACTGGTTAATAATAAGTGTAATGATGTGTAATGGCTGGAAGTCAGTCGTAGTTATTGTGTTCCTCTATTTTCTGTTCTTGTGTTTCTCTTTTCTTCAGTGATTCTGCTTACAATCACTTACATATTCCCTTAATTATCTCACTGCATCGTTACTTTTTACTCGTAGTGTGGATTTCCCTGAGGGGTTGAAAGGGTTAACTGTGTAAGATAAAAAAGACACACCCACAAAATGTATTTTAACAGTAATAAACTGTAAGTTATAAAACAGGTTTATACTGGCAACACTGTTGCCAGTAGTTTACTGTAAAATTATTTTTTTGGGTCACCATTGTGCAGAAGAGTAGAGCCTGTGCTTCAGTCCAGGAGAAGATCTACAAACATTGATGATTTGCTGCATGTTGCTTTATTTAACAGGCGGTGACTGTGTAGTTGCTGATCCAGTGAAAATCTTTTTATGTACAATAGTTTTTTAGTGGTCTCAAATGAAAGAAGTTCACAGTAATACTTTGCTCACATTATTAATGCATTATAAATTTTAGTTAATACATTTAAATGACAGTTGGTCAATTTAAGGCAGTCGGTTTCTGCAACTGTAATTAGTTAACTATAATTTAGTGCATTTTTACAGAAACAAACTAGATTACAGTAAAGAACTGTACAATTAACAGTATTTTACTGGCAACAGTGTTGCCAGTATTTTACTGTAAAAAAACCCGGTAAGGTCTAACAGTGTACATAATCAGAGAGTAGCCTATTTCTTTTCGTTTTAAATTGTTAAAAAGACATTTCAAGCTTTCTTAAGATATATTTCATGTCTGTGAGGCCTACGCTGAGTTTCGTTAAGTTAGGATGAGATGCGCTCCAGTTCACGAGCAATGCAAGTGACCACGCAGGCGCCTCCATGGTTAGGCCTATCGTCTGCTATATTTCTTATATTTCTTATATTTCTGCTCCTTATTTATTAAATACAGGCAATTTGTTGATAAAAAAATTATTAAAATTAAGATACAATTTATACAAAACGAAATTCACTTCAAAAAAGTCTTTCTACAAAACCAAACTTAATTAAGTGGTCAAAATCATGTCTGACCCGCTCCATGTCTCTCGATATTGAGCATCATATCCTACTCGTGCGGTTCACTTTTCATAATCAACATAAATTAAAAAATAACATTATAATATTTTAACAAATATTAAACTAAATGAGCTTATTTAATGGCTACAACACATATAGTAGACTTTCTATTTGTACAAATTGCTGCACATTCTTTTTATTCGGAATTTTGCACACATAAGTTGAAAGGCATTTGTTTGTGCATGCATAGCAAAACATATCTGCAACATTTATCAAGTTCACTGATAATTATGCGCGCATTTATTAATTATTATCTTAATGAATAATGAAACAAGGACGAACCATATAAACTGCGTTGTTTGTTTAGAATGGAATGAATCGCAAATAGATCCGAATGAAGAAACGTACAAAACCATAGTAGAAAATGGGTCTCGAGTGTTCCTGCAGAGAGGGGGTTCTCGCTGCAGAATCAGATCAAGACGAAGCAGCGAAGTCGCCTTGCGGAGGACAAGGTTACGCGGCTTATGCGCATTGCAAGTTGTGGAGAGACACTGGGAAGTTCGCTTGAGTAAAAACAATAGGCTTCAGATATTCTATGTGGGGAAGGGGGATTGGTTTGTTAAACTATGAATGTGAAACCATAGTAAAAACAATTGGCGTTGATTGACGCCAATCGGACGTTCATGTTTTTTTTTCTCGTTTTTTTATTTGAAAGTTAGGCTAATAAACATGTTGCATTCGGCCTGATTATGTCATTTTTTAAGTTACATAGCCTTTCTCCAGTTTTCCTCAACTTGACTAATGAAGAGGCGATATTTGACCGGCATTTCATCAAAATGTCCATTTTTTTTAGCGGAAACTCTGATATATATATATATATATATATATATATATATATATATATATATATATACACACACACACACACACACACACACACACACACACACACACACACACACACCTAAAGGATTATTAGGAACACCTGTTCATTTTATCATTAATGCAATTATCTAATCAACCAATCACATGGCAGTTGCTTCAATGCATTTAGGGGTGTGGTCCTGGTCAAGACAATCTCCTGAACTCCAAACTGAATGTCAGAATGGGAAAGAAAGGTGATTTAAGCAATTCTGAGCGTGGCATGGTTGTTGGTGCCAGACGGGCCGGTCTGAGTATTTCACAATCTGCTCAGTTACTGGGATTTTCACGCACAACCATTTCTAGGGTTTACAAAGAATGGTGTGAAAAGGGAAAAACATCCAGTATGCAGCAGTCCTGTGGGCGAAAATGCCTTGTTGATGCTAGAGGTCAGAGGAGAATGGGCCGACTGATTCAAGCTGATAGAAGAGCAACTTTGACTGAAATAACCACTCGTTACAACCGAGGTATGCAGCAAAGCATTTGTGAAGCCACAACACGCACAACCTTGAGGCGGATGGGCTACAACAGCAGAAGACCCCACTGGGTACCACTCATCTCCACTACAAATAGGAAAAAGAGGCTACAATTTGCACGAGCTCACCAAAATTGGACAGTTGAAGACTGGAAAAATGTTGCCTGGTCTGATGAGTCTCGATTTCTGTTGAGACATTCAGATGGTAGAGTCAGAATTTGGCGTAAACAGAATGAGAACATGGATCCATCATGCCTTGTTACCACTGTGCAGGCTGGTGGTGGTGGTGTAATGGTGTGGGGGATGTTTTCTTGGCACACTTTAGGCCCCTTAGTGCCAATTGGGCATCGTTTAAATGCCACGGCCTACCTGAGCATTGTTTCTGACCATGTCCATCCCTTTATGACCACCATGTACCCATCCTCTGATGGCTACTTCCAGCAGGATAATGCACCATGTCACAAAGCTCGAATCATTTCAAATTGGTTTCTTGAACATGACAATGAGTTCACTGTACTAAAATGGCCCCCACAGTCACCAGATCTCAACCCAATAGATCATCTTTGGGATGTGGTGGAACGGGAGCTTTGTGCCCTGGATGTGCATCCCACAAATCTCCATCAACTGCAAGATGCTATCCTATCAATATGGGCCAACATTTCTAAAGAATGCTTTCAGCACCTTCACTGTAAAAAAAAAATCCTAATTTTACAGAAAATAACTGTGATTTTTTGACGATCATTTTCTTTCATTTTAAATTGTACTCAAAACACTGTAAAATTACAAATAATATCTGTAAAATAAAAATTCAGCTGTTATTTTAGGTATTGTGACATTAATGACAAATTACAGTAATTCACATTTTTTATACAGAAAATTGATTGTATTTTTCATACAGTATTTTTTCTGTTTTCTTAAATTACATAAAAATGTATGTAAAATTACAAATATAATCTGTAATTTAACAGAAACAAAACCGTTGAATGATAAAATGATCAAATGACTGTCAGTCCCCCAAAAAACTGTAAAACATCCTAAATTAAATAAACTGAAAAACACTGTTATTTTACAGGCATTTCCTGAATAATCACGATCATATACCTTCATTGTAAAAAAAATCGTAAAAAAAGGGTCAAATGACTGGCAGCTGCGGCTGCCAAACAAAAACCTTAAAATTAAAGTAAAATATTCTAATTTAAATAAACCGAAAAAACACTGTTATTTCACAGGTATTTCCTGCATTATTATGATCAAATACCTTAATTGTAAGAAAATCGTAAAAAAAAGGGTCAAATGACTGGCAGCTGCGGCTGCCAAACAAAAACCATAAAATTAAAGTAAAATATGCTAATTTAAATAAAGTGTAAAAAACTTTAAAATAAATTTGATGTCACCATGATTGAGATCAGTGTCTGCTTTAGTTGGGCTCATGACTCTTGAGATTTTAATTTTAGTTTTCTCTGGCTGCTTTAACTGTGTATTTGATGCACATTTGTTTTAGCATTAAATGCTGGAGAAAATATCAGATGATCTTGATCATTTATTGGTGATGTTATAATCATCATATGATGATCTGATTCACTGCTATGTCAGTCAAATCTCTGAATATAATAGCTTAGATTTCATAATATGTAGATGGATTTTAGCTTTATACAAAGTCTTTAGATAATGTTAAAATTTATCACATGACCCTTGAAATATTGTGGCATCAGTATTAACCATCTGTAATTGAAAAAATATATACAGGAAAAGTTTTGAGCTGGTTATTTTTATTTTTTATTTTTTTGTAGTATAGAGACATCAAGAATCAACATATGTATCTCAACAATGGTGACAACCAACAAAGCCTTTAAGTGACTTTATAGTAGGTCAGATTTTTTTTTGATTGTCACCATTGTTGCGATTCATACGCTGATTCTTGATGTCTAAGTGAGTCGATATGATCCTATCAAAACATTTTCTGTATAATGACTTCATAAAATCTGAGTATCACAGCACTGCAGGATCTTCTATAGCAGTTTTATCATGCAAAATGAACCACTAAAATTTAACAAGTTAACACAGATATTACACTTCAGATGGTATCAATGAAGCAGGACATTACATGATGACTATTATCACTAGAAAGTGACCAACATCATCTGAGTTTCTCTTGGGTTCCCACCATAACAAATATGCATCAGACACACAGTTAAAGCAGCCAGAGAAAAACTTACGTTAAAGTAACAAAGATCAAGAGCCCAACTAAAGCAAACACCAATCTCCATCATGGTGACATCAAACTTTATTCTTTTCAATAAAGCTTCAACTTCTAAACCTCTGTTAATTCTCAATAAGAATGTTAGTATGAAAGAAATGAAGTCTGGATTGTAATAAGTGATGTTGAGATCCTGAGAGATCTGGTAGTGTTTAATGATCTGTTGGGGTTTAAAGTGTTTCTGTATGGTGTGTTTCGTGTGTCACCATTGTGTTGAAGAGTAGAGCCTGAGCTTCAGTCCAGGATGAGCAGAGAAACACAAATGATGCATGTTGCTTTATTTAACTGACAGTAACTGTGTAGTTGCTGATGCAGTGACGTATAGTCACAGCAAATCATGCATGTAATTAACTGCATGTTTTTCAGTAAAAAAATCAGAAAATAAATGTGAAATATCTGTGTTTTAACTGTGTGTAAAAGTATTTTTGCACTTATTTAAATTAGGATATTTTACATTAATTTTACGGTTTTTGTATGGCAGCCATTGCTGACAGTCATTTGACTCTTTTTTTATGGGATTCTTTTACAATGAAGGTGTTTGATCGTAATAATTCAGGAAGTAGTTGTAAAATAACAGTGTTTTTCTATAAAACATTTAAGGAAAATTTCTGTAAACGTTTTTTGCACTTCATTTAAATTAGGATATTTTACTTTATTTTTACGGTTTTTGTTTGGCAGCCGCAGCTGACAGTCATTGACCGTTTTTTTACTATTTTATTTTTTACAGTGTATATATATAGCTTAAAGTTTTTACTCCTATCTCATTTCATAAAGTACATTTTAGTCTGGCACCAGTTTAACAAGTAGCTACAATGTAAAGTTTATACAACACGCTTACTATTATGAGTGTAAACTTCTTACCTTGAAAATCTTCTCATCTTCAAATTGCGTTCTTCTAATTCTTCTGAGGTAAATCCAAGGTAAACAGCACAGCACAGCACAAACACAGACTTCCAAACTCGATGAAAACAGATGAGTATGTTACTGGAGTCTTTGATTCTTTGTCTTTGAGGTAATGGGACGTTTACAGGTCTGCATTCCTTCACGTGGACTATTTGCATGTCATTCGCTTGTGTGCTCGTGGGTGTGGTCACATTAGAGGTAATGAGGGTGTGTTTGAGAAACTGTACATGTTGTTGCTTTCATACGGATTACTTAAACAGAATATTTGTTTTTTATTTAATTTACATAATTTAAAAATATTTTCCAAGCTTTCTAAAGACGTACGTCTCAAGTCTGTGTGACAAACATTCGCTGAGTTAAATTTTCTTTCGCGTTTCAGAATGAACTTCACAGGGCTCTCAAGTGTCTCACATTGAGTGTGACAGTCACTCATTTCGGTCTTTTGTCACGCACCCCCGCCACACATTGTATTTTTTCACACGGAAAAACTATTTATAATATATTAAATATACCGCAGCGCCCAAATTTCTCTGGCCGCGCCGCTCCCACTATGGAACCGGCAGGAATCAAGCACGTCTCCCCTGGAATTCTTAGTCGAGCCTGACACTTATCAGCCAATCAAAAAAGAAAGGGGCTACACAATAGCCAATCAGAAAATAGCATTATTGTATCTGGGTAAGATTTAATGCAACAACCAATGAAAAAAAAGCATATCCTGGAATTGTTCACGTGATTTTGCTACAACGTCTTCTGACAGTTTCAGTCACCCACAGAGGAAACCACTGGAGCTCCAAGCATCACTTTGAGCACAGAGTAAGTCATGATCTCCTGTTTTAATGCTTGACACAAACAGTGACAACTTGACTGCTGTTAGAGAATGTTTCCCAGATAATCAGCATCAGTTTTTCATGTGTCTGTAACTTTTGAGTGCCAACAGTTTTACAGCCTGTTCACTGACAACACCTGCTCAGAATTAGTCTAGGCCTAGTCATATTTTCATTATCACATGATGACTGACATATTGTCACATTGTAAACATCTCTCTCTCTCTCCAAATAGGCTTAATAATTGTATTAGCACTAAATAAATTGAAGTGTATTGCATTGTCGATGTTATAGGTCACTTTTAAAATCATGTCATATTTTATGATTATATCCTGGCCATGGATGCATTAATCATTGCATCTGTCTTTCAAAGATGTCAGGTAAAAAGCAATTAAGCATCCTCTCATTCGGCCTGAGAAAAAAGTCACCTAAAAATGGCAGGTTAGAGGATGCTGGCCCAGAGAAGGTGTTGAAAAGGGTAGGCCCATTAAAGGAGGAGACAGAGGAAGAGACAGTACAGGTGGAGGGCAACAAGTCCAAAAAGGCAACAAACACTTACAATAAACAACACCAGTCATAATCTCTCTCTCTCTCTCTCTCTCTCTCTCTCTCTCTCTCTCTCTCTCTCTCGATGAATGCTCGATCAACATCAGCCATCTTGCAAACAGACAACCGACAACAAATTGTTCAAGCGTCCAACTAGCTGTGACAGACGTGAATTTGATGCTCTATTCGCGTTTGGTGTGAACGCAGCATTAGAAGGATCTTTCGACTTGTGACAGCCTTCGTCGCGACACTGAGACGCAATCGGCCTTCGGAGGATGCAGCTTTTGTGATTCCAGCCTTTTTTTCACCCTCATTCAACCCATTCCATCACCATGCTTCCATCTCTCTTCCTCTATACCAGTGGTTCCCAAACCTGTCCTGCCGGCACCCCAACACTGCACATTTTCTTTGTCTCCCTAATCAAACACACCTGATTCAACTCATCAGCTCATTAACCCATGTGATAATGAGCTGATGAATGGAATCAGGTGTGTTTGATTAGGGAGACAAAGAAAATGTGCAGTGTTGGGGTGCCGGCAGGACAGGTTTGGGAACCACTGCTCTATACTACCTGCAACCTTGAAAACCCTTTCCTCTCTTTGTTGCCCTCTTGAGGCCAGGATAAACAATTTCATCCCTGTAAAAGAGTAACTTTTATTATTACTGAAATCTTATTAGCAATTAGTTACACTAATTTACCAGACATCTTTTTAGATGATGCTGAAATTAAAAGTTGTGTTGATTTGTTTATTCTCGCTAGGTTTTTAAAAGTACTAAAGCAGCTTTGACTAAAAACATCAACATTAAGCTTAAAATGCTTATTAATAACATAAACTGAATACAAGGAATCTTTTGGAAACACTCTTTAGAAATCCTGAATTTTTTCTCTTTCAAAGAAAAATATTTAATTAGCTTAAAATGTGATCAAATTTGATGTAATTTGCTTAAAAACTGATACCCGTATTTTCCGGACTATAAGTCGCATCAGTCAAAAAATGTGTCATGAAGAGGAAAAAAACATATATAAGTCGCACTGGACTATAAGTCGCATTTATTTAGAAATTTATTTCACAAAATCCAAGACCAAGAACAGACATTTAATTTGGAAAGGCAAGTTTTTAATTTGGAAAGGCAAGTTATTCAACTACACAGTAGCACACAGAACAACAGGCTGAGTAGGTGTCCGGTATGTTAACGCAACACATTAACAGTTATTCAGCTACACAATAGCATAAAGAACATATACCTGGGAGGCTGAATAGGCTAAATTAACATAAGCCAACGAGTCCAACAAGCAAGTTACCAGTAAACAAGTTCACTAAGCTCCTGCGATCTCATTCCACATCACTGAATCCATTGAATTTTCTTCATCCTTGGTGTCGCTTCTGAACAAATTCGCCAACTAGAGCGCCCTCTCGCGGCTGTAGACGGTAATGTTTTCTCTTGGTTCATCTCAGTCTGAATTAATTTTGATATATAAGTCGCACCTGACTATAAGTCGCAGGACCAGCCAAACTATGAAAAAAAGTGCGACTTATAGTCCGGAAAATATGGTAAACATAATGTCTGCTATAATCTATCTCTTTTTGTTTTCACTTCCTGCTCTGACCACCAGGGGAAGATGGTGTTAGTGTTCTGCTGTCTATCACAGATCCTCCCACATGTAACTCTGCCCACTTCACCTGCATGGTCATCATTACCATCTTGCCTTCTTATGTAATGATCAGCAGACATTCCAGTCATAGTAGTTTGCTCTTTCTTGTTTTTCTTGTGTGTTTTCTTGTGTGTTTGCTCTTTCTTTTTTTTCTTGTGTGTTTGACATCAAGGCATTCCTATTCAAGTCATTAACTTCATCTGACATCTGAGATAGCATCTTTTAAAAAGCATTTTCACTTTGCAAATTTACCGTATGAAATTTAATGGAAATCTGTTTTTGTCTCTATTTCGAATTTGTAAAATAAATATTAGCAATAACAACATAATAATGTATATCAACCCGATGTCCAAGAGGCTTTGATTCAGAAGAAAATTATTAATTAGTCCTACCACATTTTTAATGAAATGCAAAGGATGGAAAGGGGAAAGATTATATAAAGCGACAAAACATTAGAAACATGGTGTCCATGGATCATTTCACCTGTTAGATACACAAGCACAATGATTTAAAATTGTCCGATGGTTCAACTACCCATTGATCCATACTAATGCATGACAGATTATACAAAACTCACCATTAATCAGCAGCATCAGCAACGACACACACAGTGAGATCAGAAACCTCATTGTGACAAACTCCTGCACCTGCACACACGTGTTTAAGGTATATTTATGGGGTTAGGATTGTTGCATTATTCCAAATAAATATAATAGATTTACAAACAAATCTAAAGAGATTCACAAAAATGTATCCAATTCAGAATTAAATAGATTAAGCTCCACAAATAGATGTAAAGAGGTTAATTTTTTTTTTAATAAAACTCACAAATAAATAAAATGAGATTTGCCAATAAAATAAAAATATTTACAAATGTTTTTTATGTCATAAACACAACTCTGCCTGGCATTTTTTTGTGAACCGCTTTCTGTGCATTTGTAAATCACTGCACACATTTGTAAATCCCCTCATGTATCTGTGGATTTTGAAACGCTTATACTGTCAACATGCAGACAAATCTACAAATTAGTGGACTCCACCCACCATTTACTCAAGCCAATCAGATAATGGCCACATTGAGCTGACCAATCGTAGTACTTTACATTTGTTTGTGAATCTCAATCCATTTATTTGGAATAATGCAACAATCCTACCCACATAGTATGTACCCTCACAAAAAGGTTTAAGTGTGATAAAGTATATGTTTAGTTTTGAACTGAAAATAATAAAGCATACTTTCCCCAATAAAAATTTAAAATAGATTTACAGTAGTAGCATTAAATCATATTTTGAATATGATGGTTTCATTATAAATGTGGTGATTATCTCTAAGATGGACACCCAACTTAATATATATTTCCCATCTGAATCTAACCATGCCATGTCAACAAATGGAAAAGCCAGCCAGCTGTTTATTATCATGTTAATTATTGTGCCTTTTACATATTCTTCCGTTATTGAAGAACTGTATTTTAATTACCTCGAACAAAACTGAAAATCATTAACAAGACCTTAGTCTCAAAATACATTCAATAATTTTAGCTATTCTCATTTGCTACTTAAAAAAAAACATCAGATATTATATAAATTTAGCACAGCAGTGATCGTGTCAAGGATCAGACAAATTTCTTGAAAAGTGGATGTTTATGAAAGTTCTGTGGCAAGTTTCTGTACCATTTAGTGGTTTAAAGAAAAATCCAATCAAAGGAGCCTTTTTACCTATGCGCCTTTAGTCCAGCTGTACCCTCCAGTTACAGTACAAATGAAAAAGTAGTAGTAAACTAGTTGTACTCAAAGTTTACTATGGCTACACTTTAAAGTATACTTTTATACTCTAAAGAGTGGGCCAATTTAGTCCCAATCAATATTGAGAGTATACCTCTTGTAAATTGGTATTACTTACTAGTATACTTAACATATACTTTAACTTTAAGTAACTTAATAAAAATAACTTTTTTGTATGGGATACACATATAGGTAGACATGAAATACTGTATGTCTCTTAATGATTTTGCTATATTCTATTGTTTGTTTATGGTGCATATTTGTAAAAGCAACTTAAGTTATTTTTTAAGTTTTATTAGTGAAATAACAAAAATATTTATATAAAATTGATGTTTTACAAAATTATTTCAGTCCATCAAAGCATGATAACAAAGACTGATTAAAACCCATTGGGATAAAATAAAGAGAAGTACGTTTACCTGAGGTGAAATTCTGCTGCAGAGCAAACTCAGGGAGATTCAGAGTTCAGTAATGCTGAACTGAAGCACTAAATGCATAAACCTTCCTAAACAAAAGTCTTTGTACTTATATAAAGGATGAAATGGAAAAAAACGTATAGTCCTCTGACCTACAGCATGATTTCATCTCTTCATGTCAAGTTCAGGGTGTTAACTTATTTGTGTAGTCAAACTTGATAGTCAGCATTGTTATCATTATTTATTCACCATGCTTGGGCCAAAATAACTTTTTTAAACAATCTAAGTATTTGTAACAAACAATCAAAGTTTTACAAATAACCTATAGTCTCAGCTACTGTATACAGTGTCTTGCGAAAGTATTCATACCCCTTTATTTTGTTTCTACTTTTTGTTACATTGCAGCCTTAGATTGATGTGAAAAGTAATTTAAAGCTGTTTAACATAAGTGAAGGGGTACGGATACTTTCACATCACACTGCACACTATTAATCAAAATCTAATAGTAAAAAATAAATTCCCTTAACAGATTATTTATTATTTGACTAATTATAAGCAGTCAGAATTAATCCACGACCGTTATAAAACAATAACACGTGATTAAGTCTACTGAGGGTGATCATTAGTTTAAAAAGCTTCCTAATTTATGTGTATGCAATATGTTTTCTTTTTTCCGTGTTTTTAGATTGTGTGGCTGATTTAGATGTTTAGCTTTATCTATAGTAAATTCTCCAATTCAAATAAGCCGCAAATCTTATCACACTTTTGGAGCTTGCTGGTGAACAGGTGCATAGTATCACATGTCAGTCATTACACGTTTTAGGATGAGAAACTTTGAAAGCTCTGAACACGTGATACATAGAGTACTGATCACCCACACCTGCAGCTCATTCCTTCGTCAATCTCCCTTTGTATAAAAGCACACACCTGGGATACATTTGGTCATGGTGGTTCACGATCTCCACTCCACTCGCAAACAATTATCTGTCAGCATCATTTATCAACGAACTGTCATATCTGTCTGCATGAGTCTACTATTCTGTAACATGCAGAGGATAAATGTTCTCTAATTATTGTTATGTTTTATCATCATTATTATTATTGCATATAGTCATTTTAATGTAGACACATCAGCAATATAACAATGTTTGATATTCCACTTTAGACATTCTACTACTAACTATAAGTAACTTTGCAACTACATGTCAACTAACTATATTTGTAGTATTAGTAGACTGTCTGCTTAATATCTGCAAACACAAGTAAAGTAATTTTAAGTATACATTATGTAGTAAGAATATTAATATCAATGTACTTATAAGTATACTTGTAAGTGTACTGTTTCAATACTATTTGGGACTAAACTGGCCCACTTTTAGAGTATAAATCTATACTTAAGTTAAAGTATACTTGAGTACACAACTAGTTTACAACTGTAACGAATACGACTTTGGGTAAATTTGAATTAGCTCAAGAATATAGGGAATTTTGGAAATATTAATAATTATGACTCATGGTCATAATTCATAAGTCGCATGTACATTTATTTTATCAATTATAGAGATTAACTTGTTCTGTAACTGATCTAATCGTTATTCGTCCAGCGAATAAAGGTGAGATTATCACAGTTAAGAAGGGGTATCTCTTTACAAACTCCAAGAAAGTTTGATCTCCTGGCCACGGACATCAAACCTTCTGAGTTTATTAATTAAAACTACTCACTGTAGTCTATCGAGCGTGTAGCAAGATCTTTCGTCTCATTGACTTTATAAAAGTGGGCTTTCAAATACAGAGACAGTTAAAAGGATATATGGATTTTAATACATGTAAAACTAAAGATTATATGAGCTACAAATACAAACGTACGTAAAAATACAAACAATAAAACAAACACACATTTAACCAAACAAGAAAATACGTGATCAGGATAACATGAAATGAAAGAAAGAAAGAAAGGAAGAAAGAAAGAAAAGCTAATTATTACATACAGAAACCTAGATTCACGAGACACCGGGAAAACAGCTTTTATCAACTCAATATACTTGCGATTTTGTCTTTTGTTCGGGTGATGCTGAAACTGGCAGGACAGCGCGGATGGTGTCCTGTTTCTGCTGGGTCTTACAGTGCCGCGAAGTTTAAAAGGCTTACTGACTGTAATGTTACCGAGAAAGTTCATCTCCCGGGATGGGAGAGGTTGCACATCTTGGTTGCAAAGACGGCAGGCTTTTACATGACGCGGGCCATGTGTCCCAGAGGCCAAGGCAATGCCTGTCCAACCGGAGCAGCGCTGCACGTGGAGAAGGAGGAGGAGGAGGTCAAGCGGGATCGATGAGAGAAGAGTGCGAGAAGTGGGGGTCTCTTCCTTTTAACAGACAATCTGTTTACGCCTTGTTTTGTGACAGAGCGAATCAAAACTTCTGATCTGTAGCGGGAAGACGTCTTCTTTGTGTAAAGAGCAACACACGCCCCCTTGTATCATATGTCTTCTGAGCGAAATAATTAATATTTTCTCTTAAGATTATACATACAGAATAATACATCTTACGATAATACTATGTGCGGGACTGGTTGAATTAAAACAGGACGGTCAGACAGATACCAAGAATTACAGGTAGATATTGGACACACATAACATTACGTTCATATGCATCATTACACACAAATAAAGCTTGATTAAACACACAATAAAATTGTCAGTGTTTCCGTTATGGCAAACGACGACACTTTGAGAAACATAGGAATACATATCAAACATCTTAGGGGTACTTTTCTCTGAAAAGCTCCATGAATGGTGTGTGTGTGTGTGGGTGCGTGTGCGTGTGTGCGCGTGCGTGTGCGTGTGTGGAATGTCACGAGGCCAGCCGAACTGGCGCTGGCAAATTGCTCCTCGTGGGGCAATTATTAACCAGTACGGACACAAGACGATGTGTCTTCCCATATGATCACTTAACGCGAGAAGCAGATGTCATTGTTGCTACACAACTAAGATTTTCTTTTTTCATTTGTACTGCTACTACAAGTGAACTTATTCTACAAGTATACTGATAGCCTACTAGTCAAATACTAGTAGCACTTTTATTTAGTTTAAAGTACACTTTGAAGTGTACTCTCAGTAAACATGGTAATGTGGGTCATAGTTTAAACAATTTGAGACCCAAATTGCCTTCTGTCGAACAATCGCTGCTTTGTGCACTGCCTCATATTTCATGCTTGTTCAGTGAGGTTTAACAGATTTATTCAGGTGGGTTTGTCTCCTGTTGAACTGTAACTGCACTGGAGAGAGTGCAAGTTTTGGGACTCATGACAGTGCTTCTATAATTTGTCTAATGCCAATAAAGTTGGCAACGATGGAACAGTGGTTTTACATTTCTATATGCTACTATATCGGTTATATTGTTGTTTAATAATTTAAATTATTTACTATATACACAATTAGTTTAATTATACTTGAAATTTTGTGCTACACAATAACAATGCCAATCAGATTCATGTTTATTTATATCATCCATATTTCAAATATAACTTTTGTTAAAACATTAACTTGCTTGTGTAGCAGTTCAAGGAAGTATTTTGTTCAGACTCAGCAAAGAAATAGCAAAACAGAAATATAATATTGTGATAGTTGAAGATAAAACTGTGCATTTAATATTTCAAGGCATTTTTAAGAGGCATTGTTATTTTTATGAAAAATGCATAATGACCCAAAAGATTATGGGGGGAAACATTTAATAAATACAGATGAATTAGCAAGGTGTCATTATCTGTGTTTTTAGTGTTTTAAAAACACTGTGTTTTTCCTTTTGGTAGCCTATAATTTCTTTTTGGTGAGAAAAGGTAAAAGAAAGAGAAAGACTAGCAATCATAGTGTCATCAATTTTACTGCTATCATTTGCGATTGTTTTGCTTGTTTTCCACAGCGATGATATATGATAACATGCATGAGAAGTGTCTCACTATTTTACTTTCAATTCTGAAAAATGTTGCCACGCTGGTTGAATTGTTCGGAAAGTGTGAGCTGTTGCTGTGTAGTTTCACCTTATACACAGTAGTGATTGTCCTGCTGTTGGACTGTGAGGGTTAAGATGGTATGTGAAAGACTAGTTTCTCTTACAATAAAGAAGTTTAAGTGTACTGTTAGTATACTACTTTTAAACTAAGAAATAAGAAAGATACTTTCAGTAAAGTTAAAGATAATCCGATACCCACATAATAGTTGTACTATGTAGGTTAAAACGCAAAAGTTTATCAGCAAGAACATGTGGTTGTATGCAATTAAAAGCACTAGAAAAATCAAAGAACATAATCCTGTGGCAGTAAAAGTGGCAGTTGTTTCTAAATGACTATAAATATTGTGCAACATAAAAAATATGGCATCATATCTACTCCCACACCTTTTCTATGTGCAAATTGTAAAGGATCTTGAAAAACTGACATCTGTACTCAAAACATTTCATTATATGTGATGTCAAAGCAATCCCAGATAGCAACATTATTTCGGCCCGTATCCGGCCCACATCCGGCACTTGTGGAATACGGATCTGGCCCACATGCAGCGTGGAATGACGGCACTTGTGTGGCCCACTACTGTTTGCCAGATCTGGGCCAGAAGCAGGCCATAGCAATGCCACATGTCAGCCAAGAGCAAAGAAATAAACCAGAACTGGACCTTATCTGAACCACAAAACCTGTGTATATTAAATATGGAGTCATCTCAGCCTTAATAAGCCTGTTAACAAGCAGAATCACTGAACGAAAGAAGAGAAAAAGAGACGAACAGAAACACAAGAACTACAACTGACTTCAGACACAGCCTATAAGATGAAATCAACTGAAGAGAAAAGAAGACATTAAATCTGTGAAGATCTCAGCAGAGGAGGATTAAACAACTCCACAAACAGCATTACCAGCTTCACTTATTACTAACCAGACTGACTTTATTTCTGTCAGATGTCTACAGAAGTTCTTATTGAGAATTAACAGAGGTTTAACTCAAATGTGTTTCATTTAAAGTCACCATAAGAGTGATTGGTGTTTCCATTAGTTGGGCTCTTAACTCTTAGTCTTTTTTGGCTGCTGTGACAGTGTGTTTGTCAAACATGTTTGCAGCAGCAAAGAAAGCTAAAGTGAAATGTGATCAGGTGATGATGGTTACCTGTTGATGGTTTTATAATCATCATTAAATAACCTCATTCACTGATGTCTTTGGAATCTAACAATTGTGTTGATCCGTTAATACTTTCACATCACAAACCCTGCACTGTTAGAAATTTCTTGTAATTTTACAGGAAATTCCTGGCTAATAGTTGCTGTAAATTTACTGTAAACAGTATACAGGACTGTTATTGTAATACTTAATACAACATCCCTACTGTAATTAATTACAATAATCATGTAAATTTTCTGGTATTTGCCAGGAATTTCCTGTAATTTCACAGGATAGAATACTGTAAATATTACAGCAAAA
The DNA here is from genome assembly GCA_022829085.1 of Abramis brama. Lineage (NCBI taxonomy): Eukaryota > Metazoa > Chordata > Actinopteri > Cypriniformes > Leuciscidae > Abramis > Abramis brama. Next base: position 20,010,617 of record CM040766.1, on the reverse strand, counting down.
TGTTATATTTACGGCAACTCAGTAGCCAGGAATTTCCTGTAATTTCACAGGACAAATCAATATACTGTAAAACATTACAAGTATAAATATTACAAGTAAAAAGCTGTCATTTTCCGTATTGGCCAATTAAAAACACAACAATGGTATATTTTCTTTTCTTTTTTTTATTAACAAACTGTGCAAAAATACATATTACAAAAGTATCCACTTTATCACACACAAACAAAATCTTACTTTTAAAGGGATACTCCACTTTTTTTGGAAATAGGCTAATTTTACAACTCCACCAGAGTTAAACAGTTGAGTTTTACATGTTTCATGCCGCAATGCATCATGGGAGCCATGAGTTTTATACTATTGTGGCTCCCAGCATGCATTGCAGCATGAAGCATGTCACCATTGTTGAGATTCATAAGCTGATTCTTGATGTCTTTGTGTAAAAAAAAATCCCCTATTATGTATTTAAAAAATTCAAAATGTCCAATCTGTGGCAAGAGAGTATTGTTAGTGAATATAATCTATTAACATCAAATGACCACTTTTGGACAGTGATGATATAAGTGCATTTTTTTACTATCTGCTGTTAAAAACTATATCACCTGACCATCTTTTTTTTGGCTTTCTTTGTATAAATTACGTGTTTTGGTAAAAGCTGTTACAAAAACCACAAACTTGCAAGAAAAGTCAAACTGCCCAACTGAAGGAAACACTCATCACTATAATGGTGATCATACATTTTCAAAAAATCATCAACATCTAAACCTCAGTTAATTCTCAATAAGACCTTCTGTAGACGTCTGACAGAAATAAAGTCAGTCTGGGGTGCGTTTCCCGAAAGCATCGTTGGCCAACTATGGTTGCAAGTTCCGTCGTTACCAATAGAGTTCAATGGACATTGCGATGAACTTGCGACCATAGTTGGCCTACGATGCTTTAGGGAAATGCACCCCTGGTTAGTAATAAGTGAAGCTGGTAATGCTGTTTGTGGAGTTGTTTAATCCTCCTCTGCTGAGAACTTGTTAACATCAGGTGTTCATCATTAATGCCCAATCATCACTTAATTAATCACTTAAGTATCTCATTAACTTTAAGGGCCCTATTTTAACGATCTGAAACGCAAGTGTCAAAGCGCAAAGCGCAAGTAACTTTGTGGGCGGGTCTTGGCGCTGTTGCTATTTTTCCGGCGGGATAAATGACTCTTGCGCCAGGCGCAAATCTAAAATGGGTTGGTCTGAAGAGCTTCATTATTCATAGGTGTGGTTTGGGCGTAACGTGAAATAAACCAATCAGAGCGTCATCTCACATTCCCTTTAAGAGCAGGCACGCTTGTTCTAAAGCGGATTCCTATCATAACGGCGGATTTGCCAGGTGCGCGCCAGGAGCGGTTCACAGCCAAGGAGAGCAACGCTCTCGTCAGGGACGCTGGGGATGGAGAAACCCACCCAAATTAACTTCGGTTAAACAGGCGTATGATAATTTGGGTAAATGTGTAAGCTAGATGTATGCTTTTATAATAAATTGTCTATCTATCTATCTATCTATCTATCTATCTATCTATCTATCTATCTATCTATCGTACGTAATAATGTATGATTTGCAAAAATGAAAACTGCTGCTTCTGTGTAGATGAGAGAATCAAAGTGTATGCGCGTTGTGCACACGCTACATTGATTATGGCCAAGCATGCACCCTTACAATAGCATATGAATAACATGCGCAACGCGCCACTGACTTTAAACTATTTTTTCCGGGTTAGTGGCGCAATTGTTTTCTAAACCTGCAAAATAGCATGAAGGAACGTTTGCGCCGGAACACGCCTCCTTTTTTGCGCTGAACCGCCCAGGGAGCGCAAGTTCATTCCCTAGTTTAGCGACGTGCTTCTGTGGAGGGAAAAGCGCGCTTTGCGCGGGTGCAAAATAGGAATGATACATGCGTCGGTGTACAAAGTCAATTGCGCTGGGTGCAAGATAGGGCCCTAACTCTGTTTAGAGTTATTTTAACTCTCTTTAGAGAGGGACCAAATGTTCTCTGAACAGAGTTAATTTAACTCTGGGGATTTTGCTGTGCACGTGAGCCGGAATTTCCTCGACAACGCTTTAGCTAGGTGAAGGGAAGGGAAAGAGCCCAATACGTACATATCACTGGAGTGACAGTAACAGAAATGAACACTAGAGGCAGTAAAACAGCAAACATGTTTAATCACACACAATTATGATTGGGGGCTTGTTAACAAAGACTTGTTTTTCACTCGGCTCCTTGCATAATTATGTTATGACCTCAAAACACTTTACCATAGTGCATGATTTGTAAACGAATAGCCTATATTTTGGAGTTTGCATCAAGTACAGAATTGTACTTGTGATGTGAAGAGCTCGCTTTGATCCTGTCAAAGACAAAACACAATAAAGAAGCTAAAATGCTATGATTGCGTTTTTATGTCACATTTACATTTTTTTTTAACTCTATCGGGGTAGGTTAAGGGTTTAGTGTAGGTGTATGTTATTTTAAAATGGAGAATTACGCTTTTAGCGCCACTCACCGGACATTTCAATTCAGAACTGCGGTGATATGTACAAACTCCAGCGTAATAAAACGTTGCCATATTCACTTTAATCTGTTCTGGAAAAAACTAAACCAGCTTTTAGCGCCACTCACCGGACATTTCGCTAAGAAACTGTAGCGATATGTGCAAGAAGCAATAAGCCTTGGCTCCAAAAGTATCTAAAGTTTTGCTTTCCCTCACAAGTAATGATATGATGCAATTGTTCATTTTTATCAGTGGTAACAGTGATGTGATAAGTTACTTTTTAAAAGTACTTCGTTCCCTATCACAGTAAAGATATAAATCTTAAATATTCTTAAGAACTTTATTAACCACTTATAATTAACAAATTAATCAATTTATCCCTATGTAACTAAAATGTTTATCCTGCATTACAGATTTTCCATGTACCATCATCTTGTACTTATTTGGAGCAGTTGGTCTTGTTCTAGTGGACTCTATTGCACTGATGACAGAGCTGATCCTTCAAACAGGTGAGGAAACAATTTACCTAGATAAGAATATAGAGTATGAAGTGCATGACCTGGAGTCACATTAAATATGTTTCTTCAACAACAGGCACTTTCATGTCGGTGGTTGATTTTTATTGAGATTTCAACAGATTTACATTTAAACCTGTGATCCTCTAAACAAAGAGTGAAATGGTTGGTGGTGTCATTTTTACCACAACCAATAATTTGGCCCCTAATGAAGTTTTATCAAACGTTATTGTGCTTGTTTATCAAGGAGACAAGTGTCAGTGAAGAGCACACGTGATGTGACACATGATCTGTTGTTTCTAATTTTGTTAAGTTTTGCAAAAAGAGTCAAAAATTATTATTTATAGATGTGTATTAAGGATACATAAAATGCTAGCTGTGAAATTAGTGGAAGAAGTATTTCCAGGGGAGTGGCACATGCAAATTCCACTCGCCAGTTTTCATTGGCCTTAAAGTATCAGAGGTGTTTGGGGCTCGCAAATACAACCCATAGTGTCAGCCATCAACACCATAGCTGTGACCCAATTCAGTGCGCTCTATTCATCTGCTGTGATTTAAATCTAATACATTACTTCCAAACAAATTCAGTTAGAATTTCACAGAATTATATGCTCATTACAAGCATTTCTTAGTTGTAAATGTAGTACAGATTATTTTATTGAAAACCTAATGAAATGTGAAAATCAGAAAGCTGTTTGAAATTTGAATGTTTTCCACCATTACAATTAAACTGATGTAAATATGATTGTTTTCACTGTAATATTATTATTTCCATTCTCAGTGAACGGTGAACATACAGTGAATGATCTGATGATGGTCATCTTCCCATCTGAATGTCTCTTTATCTTTATTGGCATGACTGTGGAAATATTCACTTTCTGTGAGTATTGACTGGATTTGTTAAATCTGGTTTTCAATTTTAGTTGATGACTTTCACCAAGTTAATGGTCATGTGCTGTATTAACCCTTGATTTTTAATATCAGATTTTGTCTGGCAAAAGTTATGGCAGCCAGACAAGCCAACAGAAAATGTGATCAGGTGTTGTTGGGTATATTTTGACACAATCATCATGATGTGACTTGAATTACAGATCCCATTTAGAACCCAGCAAACACAGAACGTTCCCCTAACGTTCCCGTTTGGTTCCCATTTGGTTATTTTTTTGGGAACCAAACAAGAACGTTCTGGGAACGTTCCCTGTAGGTTATTTTTAGGATATATGTTTATAACATTAAGGGAACGTTCCCAGAACGTTCCCTGTAGGTTATTTTTAGGTTTAAATTTATAACCTAAAGAGAACGTTCTGGGAACGTTCCCTGCAGGTTGTTATTTAATAACCTAAAGAGAACCTTCCCAGAACGTTCCCTGCAGGTTATTTTTAGGTTTAATTTTTATAACCTAAAGAGAACCTTCCCAGAACGTTCCCTGTAGGTTATTTTTAGGTTTAAATTTATAACCTAAAGAGAACGTTCTGGGAACGTTCCCTGCAGGTTGTTATTTAATAACCTAAAGAGAACCTTCCCAGAACGTTCCCTGCAGGTTATTTTTAGGTTTAATTTTTATAACCTAAAGAGAACCTTCCCAGAACGTTCCCTGTAGGTTATTTTTAGGTTTAAATTTATAACCTAAAGAGAACGTTCTGGGAACGTTCCCTGCAGGTTGTTATTTAATAACCTAAAGAGAACCTTCCCAGAACATTCCCTGCAGGTTATTTTTAGGTTTAATTTTTATAACCTAAAGAGAACCTTCCCAGAACGTTCCCTGTAGGTTATCTTTAGGTTTAATTTTTATAACCTAAAGAGAACCTTCCCAGAACGTTTCCTTGCAGGTTTTAGGTTTTATTTTTATAACCTAAAGAGAACGTTCTGAGAACGTTCACTGCAGGTTATTATTTTAATATCACTTACTATTAACAGGCAGATTACCAACTGACAACGTCGTCAGTACGGTCCCCTAAGGTTATAAGATAACCAACAACGTCCAGATCTATTCGCAATAACTTTTTATTAATGATATTTTAAATTATGTTATATATTTTAATTCTATATGTTTATTTAAATGCTGCGTGACTTTGAAGTGTTTTAATGCGCATGCGCGTGATCAAACACTGGAGCACGTGCGCTGCGCGAGAGCAGATGGAAACATCATCGACAACTGACAAACAACAAAACTCCCGTCTCTCGCTGTTGGTTTCACTGCTTTCAGGTAAGTTTAGACAACAAAATCTCACAAATAATACACACAAACGCCCCTGACACATTTCTTACGTGTAATTGACACGCTTCTGTTAAATATTTATTTTAAAGAAATGGTTTTATGTATTTGAAAAAGTCCGTTAGCATCTACGCTAGCTAACGTTAACCGTTTTCAAAAGACAACGTTAGGCCTAAGTTACGTTAAGTTGAGGTCTTATTTATGAAAGTTTGGGTTTTTAAACACATATTTAGTGTAGATAACAGTTTTTGATAGTTTTGCTGGTAATTTGTCAATGGGAAGTAAGCTAATTTATTTAGGCTAACCTAAAAGAATGCACTGTATTGTTAAAGGAGAAGTTCACTTTCAAAAAAACTTTTGCTGATAATTTACTCACCCCCATGTCATCCAAGATGTCCATGTCTTTCTTTCTTCAGTCGCAAAGAAATTAAGGTTTTTGATGAAAACATTCCAGGATTTCCCCCCATGTAATGGATTCTATTGGGACCCAAACGGTAGAAGGTCCAAATGACAGTTTAAGTGCAGCTTCAAAGGGCTTTAAACGATACCAGATGATGAATAAGGGTCTTATCTAGCGAAACGATCGGTCATTTCCAAAATAAATAAAAAAGTTTAAGTTTTATAAGCACAAATGTTCGCCTTGCTCTGTTCTGTGATGCGCGTTCGTGACGTCACGTAATACGCAATTACGTTGAAAAGGTCACGCTTGAAAAATTTCTGTCCTGAAGAAAATGTTCTTTTTGGCTTTTTAATATTAAAACACCCAGGATACGCACACGAAATGGGCATTTTAAACGATAAACTGACACAAATACATTTGAAAATGTGTATATGGTCCTCCTTCCGCACATTTGTAAACACGTCAAGCGTGACCTTTTCAACGTAATTGCGTATTACGTGACGTCACGAACGCGCATCACAGAACAGAGCAAGGCGAGCGTTTGTGCTTATAAAACTTAAACTTTTTTATTTATTTTGGAAATGACCGATCGTTTCGCTAGATAAGACCCTTATTCATCGTCTGGTATCGTTTAAAGCCCTTTGAAGCTGCACTTAAACTGTCATTTGGACCTTCTACCGTTTGGGTCCCAATAGAATCCATTACATGGGGGGAAATCCTGGAATGTTTTCATCAAAAACCTTAATTTCTTTGCGACTGAAGAAAGAAAGACATGGACATCTTGGATGACATGGGGGTGAGTAAATTATCAGCAAAAGTTTTTTTGAAAGTGAACTTCTCCTTTAACTTAATCAGTGTCGTCACTTACCAATATTGCTAAAATGTGATTTCAGAATAGCGAGAGAAAAAATAAAACTCTACAACAAGGGGTGAGTTATTGTTTAATCATGATGATAATTCCATATGCATTTATTTCACAATATATTATCTTAAGATTTGTATATATTTCTTTTCTGCATTTCACCTCTGTTCTAGCTTGGTTCCTTGTAATAAACCTATCACATGTAATATTTTTGGCTCTGTGACAAACAGCATGTTATGTTCCTAGATCATCATGCTGTGATGGCCTGCTGCACTCCCTGTCCAAGAAAATCTCTATGAACCATATGACTAGTAAGCAAAACCACCTCAAACATGCAGTGCACTGCTGTTCAAAGGTTTGGGGTCTGTGAGATTTATGCTTTTGAAATAAGTCTCACATTTTAAAATCATTAACCCCAAGTTTTTTCAGTGAGATTGTCCTTGAGAAGCCTGTAAGCTAAATAATCAGCTAAATAATAGGCGACTAATACAATATTATAATGGTCATAGTTATAATAATTCATTTAACTATTATGATAACATGATATCCTGATGATTACTATATTTTATTTTATTTCTTTAGGTCTGTTTTGAATTATGTTGGCCAATGAGACTGACACCATTCTGTCCAACTCAAAGGTATTTATGTATTTTTTTTATTGATCAATACTGAAATTCTTTGTACTTTTAAATGCGGTTCAGGGGGTCGACAACTTTAGGCAGTTATTTTTCACAGATTTATTTATTTAATGTTTATTTGACAGGGACAAATGCATAGAACATTGCTTTATAAAAAATACAAAGTAGATGCCATGCATACAGGTTTATAGCCATGACTAATTTGCAACACCTAGATATCTTGGGCAGCTGTGGCTCATACTCTTAGCCTTTAAAAATGTTTGAATTGATATCCCCAATGCAATATCAGGGGGTAAATATATCATTAGAGTTCTTAAAGTTATGGCTTTGCTCTTGTTACCAGATGAGATAAAATCCCTATTGTTTGGCCCTGTATTCTTCAGGACAAGACCTTGATGCCATCCACAGTCAGTAGATGAAGAAGGTGAGTTTAGCCGAATTCAGTTCTCTTTCACTTTTTTTTTACAGACACGTGCACGCAAAATGAAGTCAAAATGGCGAGTTTCCTCTTGTCTTGTGTTTTAAACAGAAAGAAAACGGATGCGTGTCATTTATATTAGTTCTGCGCATTCGTCTTAAAGGGACAGCAGCCTAACGTACCCGCAGCTGTTTGTGTCGCCAATGGTGATCAAACATCAAAAGAGAAAATGACTTGTAGCTTTAGCAAAGATACATTAATTTTATAGTTATTTTATTTTTACACTGAAGACTTATTTTACATTTTGATAAATCAATTTCTGTACCTGATGTTTTCAGATTTAACTGAAAAACATAATGCACTGCTTATTTCAACTGTGTTTTTCTTCTATTGTGTTTATCTATGCTTGTTATCTATTGTAATTTTCTATGCAGGTTCACTCCTCTACAAAATCCCCCCAATAGGGGTTATGCGGAGCGCTCAGCGGTTGAACCGGAAAGAGGTCTAAGCATTTCCGCTTTTCACTTCCGTACACATCTGCAGCGGTAGGTGATCTCTGAGTTTACTGTTAATTTTTGCTTATTACACTAAAATTCTTACTTCTGTTTTAATTAAAATGTCACGAAGGCTAAAATATCAGAAAAGGGAACATCCGAACAGCAGTTTTTGTTGTGTGCCGGTCTGCTCTATGTCGGGGAAAATGAGTAGTACAAATAGGTTCTGTACTCATAAAGTGACGTCAACATCAGCAGTAGCATTCGCCGTCAGGCAAGTGTTATTTAAATAAACTCCTGATGTACTTACAAACTTTCCAATGCCTCGTTTAATGAGTACAGAACCTATTTGTACTACTGTAGTAGTTTGGTACCATTCTGGGCATTATTAGTGGGGTAATTTACCAGATACAAACCTGGAGCCGTTAGCGCATGCACTAAACCATACCGCTGATATCTCTAAATAAACTGTACATTTTTCAATATTGTGCAGCCCTGATATTGAGCATATCTTAAAGTGAACCTGGAATGATAATTTGTGATACCAGATGAGATGTATGTATGTATGATAGATTTTGAACTGTACTATTTTTTTTATTTCAGGTTTTCTGGGATCCCAGCGGAAGGCATCAAGGCATCAGATGTTGGCCTGGACAGATGCACCTGTAAACTACACCGACCTTTGCTTTTGCATGGATGGCTGATTATTACCATGTTCTGTGAGGGTTTCATTATAGCAAAACTGAGCACCTGTGACAGTGGAATTTGTAGGTGTAAAGTCACAGAGATTAAAAAAAAAAAAATTGATAGCAGTTTCAAACTTTTTTTCACTTTCTTTCTCATAAACAACACAGCAGTTACAGGTTTTCAAATTCTTCATTAGAGGTGAGACTTATACATAAAAGGTAGAGCGAATTCGCAGGTCAGAGTTCACTAGACTTAAATATTATTTTCTCTGTTTTTTATTTGACTTCAGAGAGAGAGGCTTAATGGGTATCCTTACCCCTATATAAAACATTCCTTTTTTGATTTGTAGTCTGAAATAATAAATAGTGCAATATAAATAAATGCAATGTAGTGTTTTGAAATATATAAATTTTTCTATACACTTTGATGCTGAAATATCTGAATAAATACATGATACCAGCAGCGCTCGTGCTCTCATATCTCCTACAGCTTGTGACACACAATCCCACCTCACTCTTTTCATTTGCTCCAGATGAATATTAATGCCATTACAGGGCTTGAATTTTGGCATGGGATTGTGTGTCCATGTAACACGTTGTCTTTTTATTTTCTTGTTAAATTTGCAGATGGTGTTGGGAGTTTAAATGTTTTGAGCGGAGTGAAGATTGGCACATTCATTTATATTGTATATAAATAAATACTTTTTCAACTTTTTAGCCAAAGTTATAGGCTACAGTTTGCAAAAAAATAGTTTTAATTAAAATGTTTGTGCAGTTTTATTTATTGAAATATTTTCATGTTTGAAATATTAAATGTAAATTACTGTTCCTGAATACATTTTGCTAACGCTGTTTTTAATGACTTATTTTAGGTTGATAATTAAACAATGAATCAACAAAAACATGGATTGTGTGCTGATTTATTTAATACAAACTTGATTGATTTACTTATTAATGATAGTTTCTGTAAATTCAATTTATTGTAATAATATATTCATAGGATTCTTAAGTGTTTGAACAATAAACAATGTAGAATATGTTTGTAGACCTATAATTTGTGTACAGGCATATCAGGATGTGTAGACGTTAGGAGAACGTTCCGAGAACCTTCCAGGAACGTTCTGGGAACCTTTCTAACCTATAGGGAACGTTCTATTAACGTAAAGAAAACTTTCCTGGCTAACCAATAGGGAACGTTCTGGGAACCAAAAACTAACGTTCCCAGAACGTTACATTGTTAGCTGGGAACCTACATTCTCATGATTTTTAAAAGTTGGTCTGATCAAAAACATTTAAACTATCATTTAGACAAATTAAGAATCAGCATATGAATCTCAACAACTGTGTCCATCAAAATGTTTTTTTTAGGGATGGGCGATATATCGCACGATATTGTTATGCGCATCTAGTCAGTAAAGCCGGTTCCCTTGATTAGTAGTAAATCGCCATCACCTGCTTTCAGATGGAGCGGTGTTAAATTAACACTCCTGGGGCTGGGAGTGTATATGAGTCCACACTCAAGAGTGTTAAAGTTAATGAGATAATTAAGTGATTAATTAAGTGACTATTGAACATTATTGAAGACACCTGATGTTAACAAGCAGAATCACTGAAGGAGAAAATCACAAATTGTAAGTTACCATTAAGGTGATGGGTGTTTGCTTTAGTTGGGCTCTTGACCATTATATGTTTACTTTAATATTTGCTGTTGTTTGTCTGCTGTTATTGATTTATAACAGTTAAATGAACAAAGTAAAATGTTATCTTATAGTGTTGGTTATGTTTTGACATAATCATGCTGTGATCTGAAAAAATAATCTTTTATGAGATAGTTTGGTTTAACTTGTTAGCAGCAGTTTTGTGATTCTTCAGCCTATGATTATCAGTACTTTACTTATAATTCAAAATATTTAATAAACATTGTTCCGATCAAAAGACATTCAGATAAATTCATTTAAAACACAGACATCAATAATCAGCCTGTGAATCTCAACAATGGTGACAATAATAAAGCATGTTGCAGTGGCTGCCACCAATCACAACTCATTAATGGCTCCCATCATGCATTGCGGTATGAATAAATTATGATCTGAATTGTCTATGTAATTTACTTTTCCTAATGGAATATTCTGCTCCTCACCATTGTTGAGATGCATAGGCTGAATCTTGAGGTCTGTGTGTGCCTAATAGAATGATTTTTTTAAAAAACTTTTAAGAAATCCTTTATATTATATAAAAAATTCTGGGCATTTATGCAGATTCACAGTTATGCTGTAACCAACATCATAAATCGAAGTCAGAAAGAAGGATCTTAATGAGTTCAGTGATCAAGTTCAAATGATGAATGTTATAATATAACCAACATCATCAGACAACTTTTTTCTTTGTTCAACTGGCAGTTACAATTCAGATACAACAGCCAAACAAAATCTAAAGTAAAATAATGGTCAAGAGCCCAACTAAAGCAAACACCCATCACCACAATGGTAACTTACAATTTGTGATTTTCTCCTTCAGTGATTCTGCTTGTTAACATCAGGTGTCTTCAATAATGTTCAATCATCACTAATTTAATCACTTAATTATCTCATTAACTTAAACACTCTTGAGTGTGGACTCATACACTCCCAGGAGTGTTAATTTAACACTGGAGTTTTTGCTGTGTACAAAGAGCCGTAGTTAACTGACAAGCTGAGCCATATCGCATTAAAAATCGCTGGCGATACGTCCGCGATATTAATGCGATTTGGCTCAGCTTGTCAGTTAATTACGGCTCTTTGTAGTAAATGCCGCTTCATCTGAAAGCAGGTGATGGCGATTTACTACTAATCAAGGAACCGGCTTTACTGACGAGAGGCGCATATCAATGTCATGCGATATATCGCCCAGCCCTACTGACAGCTAAGGGGTTAAAAAGTCAAGGTCCCAACTCACGCAAACACTGATCACCATAACGGGGACCTAAAATGGTGACTATTTCCTTCAGTGATTCTTCTTGTTGACATCAGGTGTTCATTACTAATGGTCAATCATCACCCAATTAATCACTTCATTATCTTATTAACTTTAACAAAGCTTCAGTGTTAATTTTACCACTCTTGAGTGTGGACTCAAATAAACTCTTAAGACAGTTAATTTGTCACCAGGGTTTTTGCTGTGTATACAGTTTATACCCTAATAGGTAAGGTTTGGTTACCTACATTGTAGTCTCACAAACAGCACTCATACAGTTCTTTAAATTGATATGTAGAAGGTTTTCTCCACTGTGTGTACATTTTGTGTGAAAATCCACCCCTTGTTTGTGGCTTCAAACCACATGGCAGAACTGGTTTGGTGAGTCTGGGTGAGTCAGTGGTATACGGAAGTCCTCATTCCTGCTTTCCACAAATGATAAGAGTGGGAGAGTGAGAAGTTCCTGTGTGGGGGATACTGTATGTTAAGGTTACTGTATGTTGTTGTTGTTTTTTCTGCCAACATTCATCAAATACTAATGACAATATATAGTGATTTCATGAACAGAATTAAACACTTTTAAAACAAAACACTTGCATAATCTTTACATAGGCCTACATTTAAGAGAAATGTTAGGAACAATAACTATATGGGACAGGCTACAAAACTGTCCCAAGTTCCAAGGATGTTATTTTAAAACGGCACACACAACCTCATTCATTTGAAGTTAGTTGTCATTCTGAATGTTTAAAGGATGTTGTCCTAAGAACATTTCCTACCAACATTGAGGACATTAAAAAAAAAAAAAAAAAAAAAAAAAAAACCTTCTACAAGCAATAATGTTTTTGTGCTAACATTTTGAGGACATTGAATACCAGATAACATTGAACAAACGTTTTATTAACATAACTGGAAGAATGTTTGTTCATAACTTTGAGAGAACCTTGCCAAAGCATTAGCCAATGAGAATGTTTCCTGGGTATAGAACAGAGTTAAAAGTGACATTCTGACTGATTGCTAAATATGCATCAGCAACTAGTAATATCAGTGACAGTGTCTATTAGATGTCATACAGCTTTCTTTGTTAAGTTGTAAAAATTAAGTATTAATTTAACATCTAATAGCAGCTAATGTTCATCTCTCTCTTTCATCAGGCACAGTAAAATTCCAGCGGAGATCTTTGAATGGGCCAAATCTGGTGTGCCTAACAAAAAGTCCATTACACCGATCTGACTTTATTATTGAAAGAAGTGCACAGTGACTTTCTCTCTTTTTTTTTTTAAACTGAATTATTATATTTTTCAAGATAAACATCTTCTCATCCTTTATAGTGTAATATTTCTTATCAGTACCTTTTAAAAGTGCCCACATGCAGTGAAAATATAAGCTAAAAGCAGAGAGGAAACTCAATAATACAATGTGTATGTGTTCTATGATAATAATAATAATAATAATAAAAATATCTGATGTAAATGATGTAAAATCATGTCTCTTGTAACATTCTGACTATGCATAAAAATACCACCAGAATATATTTTCCAAGCCCAAAATACTTTGTAAAAAAAAAAAGAAAATCCTAATTTTACAGTCTTTTCTTTTAAATTGTACTCAAAACTATCTGTAAATTAACAACTCAGCTGGTTATATTAAGTATTATGACATTAATGACACATTACAGTGATTCAAAACCTGTTATTCTATAAGTATTTCCTGAATTATTACAATCAAACACTAGCCTGGCTAACGTCAGACCAAGTCTCATTTGAGTCTGGGAACCACGTGTTAATTTTCTCGTATTTGAGGCGTGGTTTACGAATGCCCAGAGCCGTTTATTGGGCGCTATGAATGTCTATCAAATGCGCCTGTACGTAGCTCATAGCCAATCGCTTCAATTATATTATCAATTATCAATTATCATTATTGTGACAGAAATTCGAGAGGAAAAAGACGATGGGTCAAAGATTTATTTGTACACGATGGCGTTTAGCGAATATTACTGTTTGTGCAAGATAAACATGAGGGTAGAAGGTAACGTCGAGTCTGATGCCATGTTGGATCCATAGATATAAACAAACTGCTTTGGTGTCGTCATCGTCTTGCTGCTCCCTCCCCGTTCTGTGATTGGTTCCCTTTTTCAGGGGAAAATCTGGTCCATGGTGTCCAGACTGCCTAGCATCGTGAGTAAAATCGCGCTGCGAGCAAGGCAGTATGGGGAAACCCAGGCTAATCAAACACCTTCACTGTGTAAAAAAAATGACTTGCTGCCAAAAAACCCCCAAAAAACTAAGATATCCTAATTTAAATAACCAAAAAAAAACACGCGACACGGCATGAGAACCAATGCCACTTCACCACGGTAAACACAATAAACAAAATGTTTTCTAGCAACGACATAAATGCCCTAATATCAAATGAAAAAATAAACAAATACACTTACAGGATGCTGTCCATTTCTGTTGCTTGACTGCTTCTGATAAATACCCAACAGAATACCCTCTAGATGTTTTGCAACTTATTTGCCCGGGTGAAAAGGGTGAACTGTGTGTGTAGTACCCCTGAAAGGGAGTATGTTTATCAGTACAAATGTGATGATTCACAATCATAGCTTTACTGAGAATGACACTGTGGCAATAAATCAACAATTATTACACACAACAAATGCATCAGCTGTCTTATTTAAACACGTTTTCTCAAATCAATGCACTTCAAGCTTCACGGAGTGAATAAACCTGAGTATGTACTTGAGGTAGTGTAACCTATATCCTACATTACCCTGACATTTACACTCCCCGTATTCACAAGTTTGGTGTCTCATTTAAAACACACATAGCAATATAATCCCACATTTACCTTTGAACCAAATAGAATGACTCACAAAATAACAGAATAACATTAATATTTAATGATCTCACACTCATTTGATGTACGGTTTGCGCGCCAACCGCATGTTTTTTTAGCCGGTAGCATATGCTGTATGCAACCCACATTGCACGTTTATAAAACACACAATAATAAGCTGAATGGGTTTAGAAAGCATATTATACATTTGTATGCAAATGTGCGTTATGTATACCTGAAATGTTTATCAGTATGTCTTGTCTTGACAAGAAGTTTTAAGTTCAAAAGATTACCTTCAACTCATTTAATGAACAAAAGTTTTTAAGTTGAAATAACTTAAAACGTTGAGGTGTTGCCTTGTTGTTTTTAGTTGTCTTGACAAGAAGTTGTCTTAACAACCCCAATAAAACTTTTTTAAAAAAAATTAGAACCAGCATATGAATCTCAACAATGGTGACATGCTTCATGCCGCAATGCATGCTGGAAGATATGAGTTTTGTAGTATGGCGGCTCCTAGCATGCATAGCGGCATGAAGCATGTCACCATTATTGAGATTCATATGCTGATTCTTGATGTCTGTGTGTCTGAAAGACAACCCATTTGGTGGGCAAAGAGTTAATAATTAGGAAAGCCCAATTAATGTAAACCCTAAGGGTCTATTGCTGTCCCAGCACTCTTTTGTATGTCTTTGAAGTAGCAATAACTGTTTGTTGTTTTATTTAATTTTAATTAAATGTGGACTGTAGGCAGTGGCGGACTGGCACCAAAAAGAGGCCCTGGCAATTTTAGCAGAGAGGCCACATTTGTCTTCTCAAGTCATCTGCAACCAACAAAGAAACATAACATTACACAAACAACACACTCCAATAATAGCTTAACCAAGAGATGAAAAATAAATGTTTTACCTTCATGTGGTTACAGTAGCAGGTTGCGCAATAATTTGCTTTTCTCTGCCACTCTGTCAATCACATCATGCATCTATCTCACAATAGAGAGATTACATACATTTAGGCTATTTGTCCTTCACAGGAAAAATAGAAATAAAAAGTCATTATTATTATTATTATTATTTAGTTCATAGGGCTATTATTTTTCAGAGATAGGCCGTGGTGTTTGTTTGTTTGCTTTTTTCCTTGTTTTTTTGTGGCCGCCTGCAGCTCCGCTTAATTTATTATTATTTTATTCATATTTACATTTACATTTATGCATTTGGCAGACGCTTTTATCCAAAGCGACTTACATTGCATTCAACGTACACATTTTTACATTTTGTCAGTTCATAAGTCTGTTGATTTGCGACGGCCTATTGTTGCAGACACTCCGCTTTATTTATTTATTTACAGTGTTGGGGCTAGTTACTCAAAAAATAATATATTACATATTACATATTACTCTCAAAAATAGTAATGCCTTACTTTACTTTATTACTCCCTGGAGAAAGTAACTAGTTATATTACTAGTTACATTTTTTTCTTAATTACTCTATAATTGCCTGAGATGCATCAGATGGAGGGAGAACATACAAAGGAGGAGTGTTCTTTAGGGTCTTTATTACGCCAACAACAGACTGGCACTGTCTAGCACAAATAACTACAAACAACTGTACTTGTACTTGCCGTTGTTGACGCTTCCATTTTTCCCCATCTGTCCCAATAATATCTGTCAGCAGAGCCGCAGAGCCACAGTTTCACCACAGCAGTTCTCTTACGAGAGTTCTCTCGTACTGCGTTTTTACTAAAACGCTACGGGAAAAGTCTCTTTTCACGAAACACTGAAGCAAAAAATTATCCTTTAATTTTCATATATGTAAAACGCGTTGCAGCAGCAGTCAGCTATGGCGAGACGGCTTGCTCGCTCATTGGCTGCTCTGCGGCAACTGCATAAGCCTATCGAGCGAGGCCTGGGGTGACGTCAGGCCAATGAGGGCGCTTCGCGCCCTCCTCGCCACTTCCCGCCGAGACGGGCGTGGCTTACCTCTATAAAAGGAGCTCGAGAAGGCTGATTCACTTGATTTTAATCTCTTCAGCGAAGCGCACGCATCGCTGGATCACGAGGAAGCACGCGTCGTCTGATGCAAGCACTTCAGCGGGACGAGCCCTTGAAGCCGCTGGCCAACGCCGCCTTCTACCGCCGTACCTGCTGCGCTTTCCGACGCCATATCCTTTACATTCTTGTTCTTGTGTATGTGTGTGTGTGTGTGTTCGCTTTGCAACACGCACCCCTAAAAGAGCTGCGTCTTTTTCAAGATGCCTTCTCATGCAGCGCTCGCGCTCGCTGACGGCGAAACGCCTTCACTCCGAGCCAATTGCCTACGGTGACTCTGAGGACTCGCCGGGCATCCTTTCCGAGGCTGCCCTTCCTGGAAGCGGATGGCGGGATTAGTTTTTCTTTACGTTACAAGAAAAGCTACCCTGCCTCTGCACGCGTCATTCACCGGCGAAGGAGAAAAGAGTGTTCTTAGTCCCACCGTTGGTCGGTCTGACCTCTTTTCTCTCACATTTCTCAGTTCCCTGTTCGGCAACTGGAAATATTATTGCAGCAAGTGAGTCTGTTACACGCTTGCCTGCCAGCAAACGCCGAAGAATACATGTTGACGCCGCTTTCAAAAGCCTGTATCCCCCTGTGGCTCAGTGGTGGAATTATACGTTTTCCACACGGGGGACCGGGGTTCGTATCCCGGTCTAGCGGCATATATATTTATGCCGCCAATGCTTTGCTCTGTCAGTCCCCTGAAGGCGACTGCAGAGATGCATTTTGCAGCCAGCGAGCGCGTAGTACCCGCTTGCCTGCAACCGAACACCGTTTCTACGGTTCCCGTGCGTCACTGGCGAAAGGAGAATGGAGTGTTTTCAGCCCCGCTGAAACTGGGCGATATCCACTCTTCTCACATTCTGGCATTTTGCAGGCGTCTGAAAATGCAAATCACTCTGTCTGTTCCCCGAGAGACAACTGCAGACGTGTTTTTTGCTGCCCACGAGCACGTGGTACATGCCTGCAAGCAAACGCCAGTGTGGATAATACTCGCGCTGACTATATCTTTGTATCTTCACTGTGGTCCAGTGGTAGATTCTTAGACTTGCGCGCGGGGGATCCGAGGTTCGAACCCCAGGCCTGCCGGCAGAAAATATTTATGCCGCCGAATGCAAATCACTCTGTTTGTTCCCCGAGAGGCAACTGCAGACGTGTTTTTTGCTGCCCACGAGCACGTGGTATATGCCTGCAAGCAAACGCCAGTGTGGATAATACTCGCGCTGACTTTGTCTATGTATCTTCACTGTGGTCCAGTGGTAGATTCTTAGACTTGCGCGCGGGGGATCCGAGGTTCGAACCCCAGGCCTGCCGGCAGAAAATATTTATGCCGCCGAATGCAAATCACTCTGTTTGTTCCCCGAGAGGCAACTGCAGACGTGTTTTTTGCTGCCCACGATCACGTGGTATATGCCTGCAAGCAAACGCCAGTGTGGATAATACTCGCGCTGACTTTGTCTATGTATCTTCACTGTGGTCCAGTGGTAGATTCTTAGACTTTCGCGCGGGGGATCCGAGGTTCGAATCCCAGGCCTGCCGACAGAAAATATTATGCCGCCGAATGCAATCACTCTGTTTGTTTCCCGAGAGGCAACTGCAGACGTGTTTTTTGCAGCCCACGAGCACGTGGTACATGGCCGGACTTCTACCGAAGCCCACACTTACTCACGGTATTTTCTGGTGTCCCGGCCACGGCTGATGGTGCTATAAGTGTAGTGTCGATGCCCACTCCTCAGTGCCCATCTCTACACACAAGCACAGCCCTACACTTAGGGCTCGCGCACATAAAATCGACTCTGGTCGATTGCGCTTCCAACATAGTGAAAGTGCCCGCACAAACACTATGTCTCACAGACCACAGGCTCTCTGTAAAAACGAGACCTGTGCGCGCTCGCTCTGCTCAGTCAGACAGCGCGCCCAAAGCAGTGAATGTGCCCGCTTCCCGCCCACATTTACTCGCAGACATGAGTCCCGCGGGACCCGCTCAGCCCTCCCTCACTCAGTCAAGCGCTGTAGTAAGGTCGAGGACGAGCGCTCTGCCCGCTGTAATAAGCGCGCCCCCCGCCTCGAATGCCACAGGCATAACGCCTACGTTATTGCGCCCCGAAGCGCCTCTGTCGCACGGCGAACAGAGCGCGCTTCGCATCCAGCCCTTAGCCAACCATGCAGAAGCATGGGCAGCGCTTCCAGGGGTTTCGGACTGGGTGCTAGGCATTATAAAGAGAGGCTTCTCGCTACAGTTTTGTCGACGCCCTCCCCGCTTCACAGCGCGCGTCCAACTACGGTGGTTTCAGAAGTAGCACACCTACTTCGCTCCGAAATATCAAAACTGATAAGCAAAGGGGCGATAGAGCGTCTGCCCCAAGCTCAAAGCGAAGGGGGGCTATACAACAGATACTTTCTAGTCCCCAAAAAGGACGATGGTATCAGACCCATACTGGATCTAAGACGGCTGAACAAAGCATTAGTGAAACGCAGTTTCAAAATGCTCACGACCAGGAAAATCCTCGCGCATGTTTGCCGAGGAGACTGGTTTATGTCAATAGATCTGAAGGACGCGTATTTTCAAATACAGATAGCGTCACATCACAGGCGATACTTGAGATTCGCCTTCGAGGGTCAGACATACCAGTATACAGTCCTGCCGTTCGGTTTGTCCCTGGCACCTCGTACATTTACGAAATGCATGGACGCAGCGCTCGCTCCTCTCAGACTCAGAGGCATGCGAGTGCTGAACTATTTGGATGACTGGTTGATCCTAGCCCAATCACGATCTCAGCTCGTGGAGCACAGAACCATTTTACTCGATCACCTCGAGAATCTTGGTATCACGGTCAATTGGGCGAAGAGTTCACTGAACCCCAGTCAAACGATTTCGTTTCTGGGTATCGTTCTGGACTCGCAGTCTATGACAGCGCGGCTGTTGCCACAGCGCGTGCTGCACATTCAGCGCGCGGCGAAGTCTTTCCGCCGCAGCGCTTTCACCCCGCTCAGGAAGTTTCAAAGGATGCTGGGTCTTATGGCCTCAGCATCGTCAGTTCTCCGGCTGGGCTTGCTCCGCATGCGCCCGCTGCAGTTCTGGTTGAAAGCGCGGGTGTCCGGTCGATTATGCCTCAAGGTCGATCAGAACTGTGTTACAGCCCTGGTGCCTTGGATGGCGGACGACTGGTACCGATCAGGTGTAAGCCTGGGGACTTCCTCGGGAGTGAGGATGGTGTCGACAGACGCATCCACCTCGTTCTTCGGCCTGTGGTCGGAACGAGAAAAGCTCCAACACAAAAACTTAGAAATGCTGACAGTGCACAACGCGCTGACGCGTTTTTGTCCCCACATCAAGGACCAACACGTCATAGTCCGTTCGGACATCATGGCTGTGGTGTCCTACATAAATCGCCAGGGCGGTCTGAAATCCACATCCCTGTACAGGTTGGCGAAACGCCTCCTAATATGGGCTCAGCACAACTTACGCTCGCTGAGAGCAGTGCATGTACCTGGGCTTCAGAATGTGGGCCCAGACAGACTGTCCAGGAACAACGTTCCCCCGGGCGAGTGGTCTCTACACCCACAAACAGTCCGGCTGTTGTGGGAGAGATTCGGCAGAGCGGAGGTGGACCTATTCGCGTCCCACGAAAACGCCTACTGCCCTGCGTTCTTTTCAAAGAGCGATAGCGCGCTGTCCCGAAGGTGGCCGCGCTGCCCGCTATACGTTTTTCCCCCCGTCTCCCTCCTGCCACAGGTGTTGGAACGGGTCAGGGAAACAAAATGCCCAGTGCTGCTTGTAGCACCGTTCTGGAAGAACCAAGCATGGTTCCCAGTCCTGATGCAGTTAGCAGACATCGCTCCATGGCCAGTGCCGTTGAGGAGAGATCTCCTCTCGCAGGCCGGGGGCTCGATTTGGCACCCACACCCGGAGCTGTGGTCCCTTCATGTGTGGGCGCTCAACGGATATCCGTTGGTCTCGCAGAGGGAGTCATGAATACCATCACTCAGGCTAGAGCACCGTCGACTCGGCGGCTTTATGCTTCGAAGTGGTCGGTTTTCTCCGGCTGGTGTACAGCTCGGAGCCTATCACCCCTCGAATGTGAGGTAACGGAGGTTCTCTCCTTCCTACAAGAGCTGTTGGATAAGGGCAGATCCCCTTCCACGCTCAAAGTATATGTGGCGGCTATTTCAGCGTTCTCCGGTTCAACGCTGGGTCAGTCACTGGGAAGGAACGATTTAGTCATCCGCTTCCTCAGGGGAGCTAGGAGACTGAATCCACCCAGACCTCCTTCAGTCCCTATGTGGGACCTTTCTACGGTCTTGGCGGCCATGAAAGGTGCCCCTTTCGAGCCTATCCAGTCTATTAGCCTCAAACATTTGTCTTTCAAAACAGTGTTTTTGATGGCTCTCGCTTCAGTGAAGCGCATAGGCGATCTGCACGCGCTCTCCGTGAGCCCGGCATGCTTGGAGTTTGGTCCTAATGACTCTAAAGTCATACTCAAACCTAAGCACGGCTATGTGCCGAAATCCCTCAACACGCCTTTTCGGGCTCAGGTTATTTCCCTGTCTGCCCTGCCGGCATCGAGTGAGGAGGGGGACTCAAGTTTTCTTTGCCCTGTTAGGGCTTTAAGAGCTTATATGTCCCGCTCTGTTGTCTTCAGACAGACAGAGCAGCTCTTTGTCTCGTTCAGCGGACGTTCCAAAGGAATGGCTGTTTCGAAACAAAGTCTATCCAGATGGATAGTTGACGCCATAGCGCTGGCTTATACTGTCAAGGGCATTCAATGCCCGTTGGGAGTTAGAGCGCACTCTACGAGAGGCGTTGCCTCCTCGTGGGCTTGGTCTAGCGGGATTTCCCTACAGGATATATGTACGGCGGCAGGCTGGGCCTCTCCGTCTACATTTATCAGGTTTTATAACCTAGAGGTTCCCGCCTTACAGGCTAAGCTTTTGTCAGTGTAGTCGATTCAGCTGTCTAGCTAGACCTCTGAAATCGCAGGCGCAATGCGCTACCGACTATCTTGGGCAGAACTGTGTAAGACCCACATTTCCCACATTAGTTCAGGCTCCCTACCCTGTCTATGTGATGTCATATTCGCGTCTGTGGACATGTCTATATAAGGACGGAGGGAATCCCCTCTTGTCTTTAGACTCTCCCTGTGAGGTCGCGTTAAGCCTGCGGACGCTACAGTATAGGGAATTAAGGCTCCCCTCCCTTATTCCCTGACTCTGTGTGAGTCTATCTGGTGATTATGCACTGTATGCCTGAAATAGCTTCCGGTGATCGGTGTTTTTATCCCAGCACGCACAGCGTTTTACAAGGGGTTCCCGTAGCGTTTTAGTAAAAACGCAGTACGAGAGAACTCTCGTAAGAGAACGTACTCGGTTACTAACGTAACCTCGGTTCTCTCTAGAAGAGGGAACGAGTACTGCGTTCTCTGCTGTGCGTATGGTTCACTCTGGTTCGCTTCGGCGATCAAAATCAAGTGAATCAGCCTTCTCGAGCTCCTTTTATAGAGGTAAGCCACGCCCGTCTCGGCGGGAAGTGGCGAGGAGGGCGCGAAGCGCCCTCATTGGCCTGACGTCACCCCAGGCCTCGCTCGATAGGCTTATGCAGTTGCCGCAGAGCAGCCAATGAGCGAGCAAGCCGTCTCGCCATAGCTGACTGCTGCTGCAACGCGTTTTACATATATGAAAATTAAAGGATAATTTTTTGCTTCAGTGTTTCGTGAAAAGAGACTTTTCCCGTAGCGTTTTAGTAAAAACGCAGTACTCGTTCCCTCTTCTAGAGAGAACCGAGGTTACGTTAGTAACCGAGTACGTTTTACCCGCGCATGCGCAATTTCAGGTTGTAATTCAAGCCCTATAAATAGTCATTTATATGCAAAATTGTCTATAAAACACAACCGGTCTTCCGACCTTTTACTATATGCGCGAGGGAGAGAGAGCAATACAGCGCTCGTGTTGTTTGAAGGCGGTGAGAGTGAACGGGTTGCGCGCGCGCGTCCGGGGCGCTATATTTTTTTCCCCAGGATGGTAGGGGAAGACTCATGAATATTCATTAGGGAAGTCATCCCTGATTGGCCTTAACTGCCGCGTGTCGACCAATCGGTGATGGTAAATGATACCTCGTGCCAAACCCAGACCAATCACTGTTCCATTCACGCCCTCCTCCCCTTCCCTTCTGTTCTCTGTGTTGTGTGCCTTGTGTGTGATGAAGGTGCTACTGGCAAATGTAACGCAAGTAACTAGCTCGGGAAAACTGTAATAATATTACCATTTTCAGACGAGTAATGTCTTACACTACCAGTTACTGAAAAAAGTAATATTATTACAGTTATTACTTTGTAACGCGTTACACCCAACACTGTTTATTTAGCCTTTTTATATGGTTGTGATGAGCGCCGAGCGAGCCGCTGGCTGTGCTGCCGATTGCGGGCGGCCAATCCGCCAAAAGGCGGCCGCATCTCCGCTTTATTTATTTATTTAGCCTTTTTATATGGTTGTGCGCCACAAGTTGTGATGAGCGGCGAGCGAGCCGCTGGTGGTGCTGCCGCTTGCAGCCATTGCGCCAATAGGCGGCCGCTTCCTCGCTTTATTTAGCCTATTTATTTGTTTGTGATGCGGCCACAACAAGTGATGAGACCAGGCGGCCGCAGTGGCATTTGCCCACATTGCCAGTCCGTCACTGACTGTAGGAACCATTTAATACAGTTGTGTGGTAGTGATGGGAAGTTCAGATCATTTTACTGACTCTCTTGTTCGATCTTGTTCATCAAAATATACAAATCTTTATTTTAGTCATTTCATTCATTAAAGTGCAAATTCAAATTCCCCAAACACATCCATCTACGCTGATGTTGATCACATTCTGAATTAAGAAATCATTATAATGCAGTCAAAAATAATTTACAGTGAACAAACATAATTACTTAACCTTCCGAGTCCTTCGTTCATTTGTTACGTGACAGATGCAATGAACATGAATGACCCATCACTATTGGAGCCACTTGACACGACAAGTAAATCAAACATTCTATGTGTTTGAGTCTTGAAAGGACTGATGATGGATACACACCTCTTTCCTTTGAATAAGATGCAAAGTATCATTAAAACCTGCTGCCTCACCACAAGAGACCTGGTGTGGTAGACCATAACATCCTAAAAATGTAGCCAAACACGGAAACATCATCTGGCAGTCAACACACCTAAAGCACATTAACTCGTGGCAATCAGCTTCTGCCACCTCCTGACTCACCTAAAATACAATAGTGAATTGCTGAGAACCTCAGACTACATGCTGTCTGTGTCTGGGCCTTTTTTTTTTATTGGGAACATTAAAAAAAAAGTTTGCATGTGGATTATTTAATTTAATAAACAGTCATTACAATGCAGTTTTAACAGAATCTAGTTAAAAATGAAGCCTGAGCCATAGTAAAACCTCTAAAGGACTATAGAGCTATAGGACAGTGTGTCAAAAGATGCCCCTCATCTGTTTTAGGTGCGGATTTGTCCACTGTTAAATGGAACACAATGGCTACGTTTACATTTTTTCCTAAACCTAACTATCTGGGGCGTCTCCAAATCGACACCCAATACCTTTATACTCTAGCTCTTGCGTCTTCAGTCGACAACTGGCCGAGTTTCTAACTAACTTGCGTCCCTAAGCTTCCTGCGCAGGAATAAATTGACAAACAGACCTACAAATGTCCTTTAAATGCTTTAATCACGGCCAGGAGATCTTCCCGAGCAGTTCTCAGGGAATCTCTCCCAAGAAGCAAGGCCGGAGGATCTCAGACAAATTCCATTGAGAATCCCACCGTAAAACACATATACAACAGTTTTTATAGAATCGAGAAAACAAATAAGACTAACATGTCACCTTCAATATGATTGGTTCAATTGGTTCAAAAGCCCCAACCTTTTTCCTCTGTCACTGGCACAAGCAAACTCTGATATTGTGATTTCTTCATTTGTTAATCACAAGATTCTAACAGACTGTCTAGTTTCATTTCCCCTTCTGTATATATATATTCCGATATGAAGCTTGTGACATATAAAAGCGCAGATCAACCCGATCACGTTTAGTGTCCATGTAAACACCACATTCAGATTCATCAATCGGAATGAATTCAGTCCGACTGAAACAAAAGTTGGGCATGCCAATGTGTGTTAAGTAGAGAAGATAAATTGTATTCTTATTTTTTTCCTCTGTTAATTTCCAATACTGTCAA
Organism: Abramis brama; assembly: GCA_022829085.1. Classification (NCBI taxonomy): domain Eukaryota; kingdom Metazoa; phylum Chordata; class Actinopteri; order Cypriniformes; family Leuciscidae; genus Abramis; species Abramis brama. The sequence continues at coordinate 19,985,827 of CM040766.1, read as the reverse complement.
GATGACTGTGGTTAGTGGATTTTTCATGATAAAAAAGCTTAAATACACAGTTTTCTAGGGTTTTAGATCTTTCTCATTTTCTAAATAAATACATTTATTTATAAATAACTTTTTGACTTAGGATTTTTAGTTTATTATTTTTTTTTAGTAACACATGAAGCAGGGAATGAAGGCACATGAAGTGAAAGCCAAAAGACACAGCATTCCTCATAGATCTGTTTGCCCTTTAGGCCAAGTGGAAATGATCCAAACTTACTTAGAAGGATGTTTTCATCAAATATTTTCATTACTACAGAGCTGAAGAGTCATTCAAGGAAATCATGTTAGATTTGTGAGGTAACTGGGAATGTATTGAATGTAAAGAATATGACTGAAATTAATCTTCTGATCTAAGCTTTGTTTGACTTTTAATAAGGAAACTCAAGAGAGTTATACATAAAATAACTTCTGTAGATGTATAACTGAAATAAAGTCAATCTGGTTTGTAATAAGTGAAGTTTAAATTTTAATTCTGGTCATTTTAAATGTTTAAAGTTTGTTGGGCTTTAAAGGGTTTCTGTATTGTCTGTTTTGTGGGTCAGCATTGAATGTGCATTTCATTTTATGTGTTTGAGTGTTGAAAGGACTGATGATGGATACAGACCTCTTTCCTTTGAATATTGAAGGATACAAATTTAAGAATATGTTTAAGATCTGCTGATCCTACTTGCTTTATAATATCACATGAAACACTAAGGTGAACTACACTGTATTGGGCATTCAAAGTGAACATGATGGCATCAATTTACTGATCAGAAGTCAGCTGTAAGTCAGCTGTCTAAACATTGTAATAGTCAGGAGTTTGGTTAGTCTTTGATCTTCCAACTAAGAGTTGAACTGTGTGTGAATGTTACATAGTCTTCGGTCTCGTGACCATTTGTTGTTTATACCATGTGGGGGGGGTACCATTATCTCAGTTGGGGGTAATTGCCTCTATTGTCATCCCTAACTAAGGCTGTGTGCATGGTCAGCACCATTAAGGACAGCCCACTGAAATGCCTATAAAGAAACCATGTAAAGTATGTTAGTCAGACTGATTTGGGAAGAACTGCAGCCGCGTCAACGCGAAGTCCTCAATAAAGAATAACTTTGTTTGAACGTGATCCCCAACGTCTCCTGGTCTCTTGCTTCGACGAAGAAAAGTTTTCAACAATATGATGTAAAAACATATCATTAAAACCTGTTGCCTCACCACAAGAGAACTGGGGCCTGTACCATGAAGCCGGATTAGGTGGCTAGCCAGCTATGTTTCAGCTTAGTTTCCGCCAACCCTGGGTTTTAGGTACTATGAAAGTAGCTCGGCTTTAATCGGTGTTCGTTGCCATGGTATCTTACGCTGCACGGCTAACCTGCTCCGGGGCAGGTTATGTTCTGGATTCAAGATCTCAGACCGAAGTTTGACCAATCAGCTGAGAGCAAAGAAACATATAGGTGACGTAACTTATTCCCGGTGTCTGTTGCAATGACTTCACCTTTTCTTCCAAATCCGGTGGACATTTCAGCGCAAATTGTTTGACGAGCACTTCGTAAAGAAAGAGTTTTTAGCCAGACAAAATCCCCTTGCCTTAACTGATAGTTACTTGTATGAAAGATACAGATTTTCCACGGAAGGAATGTCTTATCTTTGCGAACTTCTTGAGCCGCACAAAGAATTTAACACGTCGAATTCATGCACTTACTGTACCGCAAATTGTATTGCATTGCATTTTTTTTTTTTTTTTTTTTTTGCAAGTGGTACATTCTTGCACGGTGGGTGACACACAGAAGCTAGGGGAAAACATATGTTTGTCGAACCATTCGCAAGGTGGTCCTCGCTCTGCAGGAGTACATGAAAAGTTTAATTAATAATGTTCCCCGGACATTTATCGACCATGTCCATAAAAGAGGGCTTTTATAAAATTGCCGGTAAGATATATTGATAGGGTGACATCACATGAACACTTTTTTTTTCTCAAAAAGCAAATTTCACAAATGTACTATACAATATAATACATGTTAAGAATTATTTTGAATCTTTTTTTATTATTCTTCTGATAATCTTATGATAGGATTCCCAAGTCATTGCAACATGTATGCAGTCTATTGCTCCAATCTCCACTGCTCTAGGGGAACATGAGGCAGATTATGTTAATAGGAAGTCCTATCACAGCCTTAATGTTCAGGTAGAGATGATGTGAATATGTGAGATGATTATTTTCTGTGAGATGAATCTTTAAATTAATAGTAACTTTAACAGATATAACAATGATCTACTAAGCATTTCATCTGCAGACGACTTGTGGTCATGAACATATGATCAAGTTTGGATGCCAAATGGCCTGGCTCCAGTGCTTGTCTTACAAATTTTCCATGAGTCTGTGTTGTGTCAGCGCTTTGAGGAAAGCAAGTTAAATTTGGTACAATACAAAACACTGTTCATTTAAACTGAGATAGAAAAACCTACACAATAACCCCCTATCATGACCCTCAGACAGGGCCACAGCACTGCTTCAATGTGGCCCTCAGTAAAACCAGTGTGAAGATAGAGATGACCTTTGGCATCCTAAAGGCACATTTCAACTGTGTTCGGCGCTTCAGAGTCACCAGAGCGGGCATCACAGATAGTGGCTGCATGTGCCATTCTGCACAATATAGCCACCAGTAGAAAGGAGCGAGAAACAACACAAAACCAGCTTCTCCCCGATGAAACTGACCCGATCACACTTGACCACCCAGCTGGTGCAGATGTAGATGCAATCACCATACAATATTACACTTAATAAAAGCACATTGAAACTGCAGATATGTCTCAAACTGTTTTATGGGATGGGAGGGAGAAAGAGAGCAAGAGAAAGTTGCATTAATAAATATTCATACTAAAGTGTTACTTGGTTAAATAAGTTATACTATATAGTCAAGTCAAGTCAAGTCATCTTCATTTATATAGCGCTTTTAACAATGTAGATTGTCTCAAAGCAGCTTTACAGAGATAAATGTATAATTTAACGTAAGATTGTTTTGGCTTTATAGCGGTTCTTTAATAAAGTTTTTTTCCAGCTAAAGTTAGTTTTGATTGATTCGCTTCCGTCGCAACGATCATTTGTTTTTAAATTAGGGCCGCCAAGACGACACCATTCTCTCTACACAGACTTTAAACGCGAACCTGTGAGAAACGCTGATGGCGTTCAGATGCGCATTAAGAACGGCTTCTATAGTTATGTGCGTTGATGTGTGCAGGTTTGGAATTCCCTAAAAACCAAGCCTAAACAAATTACTGGTGTTTCCTTACAGTTTTGATTCAGAATTTTATTTTATTTTATTAATTCGGGGTAGATACGCAAATTGAGTTTTCCCGACGATGCTTTATCTGTAGAGTGGGAAAGGGATCCTCCATAGGGAGAGACTAGTTGGCACTTCAGCACTGCATTGACATCGGGTCCAGGCGAAGGTCCTTCATCAGATCTGGAAACGGCCTGGATCCAGCAGGCTGCGGGAAAACCTTGGGATAAACAAAGACACTAAAATTAGCGTAGATGCCATTCTTCTCATGATGTAACAAGTACATCAGGATTTATGGGAAGTGTTCCCGGTTCCAGCTGACCTAAACTATGCAGCCTAATATTGAATTATAGAAGTCTATAATGTACTATGTGAACGCTATGTCAAAGAGATGTGTCTTTAGTCTAGCTTTAAACTGACAGAGTGTGTCTGCTTCCCGGACAATGGTAGGAAGGCTGTTCCAAAGTTTTGGTGCTAAATAGGAAAAGGATCTACCACCAGCAGTCGATTTTGATATTCTATGTATTATCAACTGGCCGGAATTTTGAGATCGCAATAGACGTGAAGGAGTATAATGCGTTAAGAGCTCGCTCAAGTACTGCGGAGCTAAACCATTTAGTGCTTTGTAAGTAATCAGCAATATTTTAAAATTGATGCGATGTTTAATAGGGAGCCAGTGCAGTTTTGACAGAACCGGGCTAATATGGTCATACTTCCTGGTTCTGGTAAGAACTCGAGCTGCTGCGTTTTGAACTAGCTGTAGTTTGTTTATTAAGCGTGCAGGGCAACCACCCAGTAGAGCATTACAATAATCTAGCCTTGAGGTCATGAACGCATGAACTAATTGTTCCGCATTTGTCAATGAGAGCATATGACGTAATTTAGATATATTTTTAAGATGGAAAAATGCGGTTTTACAGATACTAGACACGTGACTTTCAAATGAATGATTGGTATCAAAGAGCACACCCAGGTTCCTAACCGACGACGAAGACTTAACAGAGCAGCCATCAAGTGTTAGACAGTATTCTAGATTATTACGTGAGGAAGTTTTTTGTCCAATAATTAGAATCTCTGTTTTTTCAGAATTTAGAAGTAGGAAATTACGAGTCATCCAATTTTTTATATCAGCCATGCATTCTGTTAATTTAGTGAATTGGTAAGTTTCATTAGGTTTTGAAGAAATATAGAGCTGAGTATCATCAGCATAACAGTGGAAGCTAATTCCATGTTTCCTAATGATATCTCCTAATGGTAGCATGTACAGAGTGAACAGCAACGGTCCTAGTACTGAGCCTTGTGGTACGCCATACTGAACTTGTTATTGATAAGACATCTCTTCATTTACTGCTACAAACTGATAACGGTCAGATAAGTATGATTTAAACCATGCTAGTGCAATTCCACTAATTCCAACATAGTTTTCTAGTCTATTTAAAAGAATGTTGTGGTTGATAGTATCAAACGCAGCACTAAGATCGAGTAACACTAATAGAGAGACACAACCACGATCGGATGATAAGAGCAAATCATTTGTTACTCTAACGAGAGCTGTCTCGGTACTATGGTATGGTCTAAATCCTGACTGAAAATCCTCGCAGATATCATTTCTTTCTAGAAAGGAACATAGTTGTGAAGATACTGCCTTTTCTAGTATCTTTGACAGAAAAGGTAGATTCGAGATCGGCCTGTAATTGACTAATTCTGAAGGATCAAGTTGCATTTTTTTAACAAGCGGTTTAATCATAGCCAGCTTAAAGTTTTTTGGTACGTATCCTAGAGACAAAGACGAATTAATGATATTAAGAAGAGGATCTATGACCTCTGGAAGCATCTCTTTCAGTAGCTTAGTCGGTATAGGGTCTAACATACATGTTGTAGATTTAGATGATTTAACTAGTTTAGTAAATTCTTCCTCTCCTATAGCAACGAATGAATCGAATTTTTCCTCAGGGAGGCTACAATGCACTGCCTGATGCGATACTGTAGTAGACGGTTGCATAGTTAAAATTTTATCCCTGATATTATCAATCTTATAAGTGAAGAAGTTCATAAAGTCATTACTGCTGTGCTGCTTGGAACCTTCGGTGCTTGAAGCTTTATTTTTCGTTAGTTTAGCCACTGTTTCAAATAAATACCTAGGATTATGTTTATTTTCTTCTAATAGGTTTGAAAAATAAGCAGATCTAGCAGCTTTTAAAGCCTCTCTGTAAGCATATATATATATATATATATATATATATATATATATATATATATATATATATATATATATACATACTGAGATCAGTTTTATCCAGCTGTTTGATTTTGTTTGGAGCCTCCTCAGCTCACAGTCAGCTCCTTTAGTGTGCAGTCTAGTTCAAGACTCCATTTGTACAGGGCCCTGACTGAGTCTGTTTCCACCTGAAACATAATTCCACCACAAACATGATCATTACAAGTTTTATGGAGGCTCATCAAAATCACAAAAAGTTCCTTGACTTCCTACAAACACAGGACTGACTGTAATTTATGTCAAGGGTTTTAAATCCTTACACATTTCTTCTGAAGCCCATTGAGGTAGAGGCCTCCGTTTCTGGGTCAGGTTGTGAAAAATCCTACAATAAAAGAGATGTGAAAGGGCCAGTCCCTTTTTTATGCCACACATTCAAATGTTTGCCATAATAAAAAGCCCAGTGCATTCACATCAGCAATTGTCTGAGAACACACAGACAGAGTGTCTTCATCATTTGCTTCACCCTAATAAATAAAAGTAGGCCAATGTAAAGCATAACTGTTGTAAAGCAGGTTATGTTTGGTGTTCTGTTTGCTGCATACTGACCTCTGTGTGGGAGACTGTGTGTGTGTGTGTGTGTGTGTGTGTGTGTGTGTGTGTGTGTGTGTGTGTGTGTGTGAATGTGTGCTAGCTTCAACAGGGACACTGTATTTCCCTGCAGAACATACAGTCAGCCATATTTAAAACTTAAAAAAAAGTAGTAATGTATTGCACACGTACCCAGTGTTACTTGCTTAGAGGAGCCAGCACCAGGGTCAGATTGTACAGCACCTGTAATCCCATCCATAATCGGCCGTCCCTTATTGCCTATTCAGAGCCAGCTCCTCCGCCAGTGTATTCTGGTTTTCTGAATTTAATTATTTATTTCTGTTTGCTGCAAACAAGTGTGATAAAATGTTCACAAAAGTAATAAAAGGTTGTGGTAAATACTCTTTGAATTAACTCCTTGAAATAACCACTTTGAATTATATTTTTATATTTTGTCTTTATCTGCTGCCAAGAACTTTTGGAGTTGGGGTTGCATCTAAAAATCTAAAAATCAATGAATATTAATCTTTCTTAGTACATACATGCACATTTTTTATATATTATAAAAAAAATCTATAGGCTATATTACACATATAGGCTACACATACATATATACATACATAATTTTACATAAATATAGAACGTATTTGTTTAACTTACACATTAACCATCAGCAATCTTTCTCCAACAGTCTTCTCTTGCTTTGGCAGCAGAGACCGTATTGTTTCGAGCTTGAAATACATAAATTAATCATAATTATGAATGATTATCTCTTGCTCCACCGCGGAAAAATATATCGCTCTCGCTCTACCCGCGATTGGTTGTTCAGTGTCGACGTCACTCTTTTATGTGCACGCACGCGTGGAGTAATCATAGCTTAAGATCAAAGCCTGAGTTGACAAAGAAAGTTGATGAGCTGCATCATGGTACCAATAAAGCCTGATTGCATCGGTTTGGTTTTGTCAACTCAAAACTAATCCTGTAACCCCGAGTTTGTTAAAAACTCACCTAAAATACAATAGTGAATTGGTGAGACTCTCAGACTAGGACAGCTGCGGTCCTCAACTCTGGACCGCGAGATCAACTCCCTACAGAGTTTAGCTCCAACCCTAATCAAACACACCTGAACAAGCTAATCAATTTAATTCAATTCACATTTATTTGTATAGCGCTTTTCACAATATACATCGTTTCAAAGCAGCTTTACAGAAAGTGCATGAGTCCACATTACAATTTAGAGTGTTCTGTTATCAGAGGTAACTGTCTAATGCCGGGCGTACACCAAAGGATTTTCACAGTCCCAGACTAAAGACCGGCAGTCTTTAGGAATCTTACTGGAGTCTCGGCGCGCTCCCGTCGTCTCGATCGTTAAATGTGAGGTGATAATCTGCAGTCGGCGACCCGATTTATGCCAGTCTTTCTCTAGTCTTTCATATCAAACATGTTTGATATTATCGCAAGTCGTAGCGTAGTCATAGTGACGTAAAACAATCAACAACCAATAAATTCGTTCTCAGAAAACTGGAAACAGGCTTGCATCAGTCACAACAAAGAAACATGTCGACGGACGTGGAAACACAACGAGCGCCAAGTAGGCGAAAATGGACCGTGGATAAAGAGGAGCGCACAACTGTAGAGTAGGGCTGGGCAATATATCGATATATTTTTAAATGCGATATGGAATTAGACCATATCGCATATATCGATATAGTTCAAATTTGCGCTCTCCCCGCGCCTCCGCTCCTCCTTTTCCACTCTGCGTGCGTGTTTAGAGCATGTTATGTTACGAGAGGCGAATCATGACTACTTCAGAAAACCAAGCACAATAGGAACTACCAGGCAGTGACGCAAGTGTACGCTGAAATAAAGTCTTTCACCTCAGAAAAACGGACTTTATTGTCCTGTCAGCCGTTATCCTGTTCTCGGAGCGCACACTCAATTGCACGCGCAAATGCGGCGGCGCGCGCTGTGTATCGCCTCACTGATCAAGTGCAAAAGAAACTACGAGCATGCAACGCCGTTACGTTGTAAATTACACGAAATAAAAGTAAAGCAGGTATGATTTTCATTCTATTCACCAGGAGCAGTTTCCATGTTTCATTAACAGTTATTGTTAGTATTGTGTATTCACCATGGCAACTGTCGTTTCCATATTAACCCCATAATGCCACTATTTTTCTTTGTGTTATTTTTTATATTTTTAAATGACTGTAGTGGCTCATACCAACATTGTATTAACAAAAACTAGTTTGGGACTGCTATTTAATATCTTTAGCATAGGCCTAATGTTTATTTATTAGTACTAGTCTTTACTAGTCATATTCTTACAATTCATGTTAAGTGAAGGGGTTCAAGTATATATATATATATATATATATATATATATATATATATATATATATATATATAGGCAAATTATAACATGTTTACACCAAATTTGTTTATATATATTCAATGTAAACTTTGATAATCATAATTAATAAATCGCAAATAACAATTCGAAGGGAATAATCGGCAATTATGATTTTTGTCATAATCGTGCAGCCCTAAGGTGAAGATCACCTGTTTATTATTTATTCATTTGATTTTTCATCTGTTCACTGAAATAGCTGGTTTCAATAAAACTACTTTTAACATGTCATATTTGGCTTTGACTTTGACTGAACATTTGCTCTCACTTTGCAGAAAAAATATCGGGATATATATCATATATCGATATTCAGCCTAAATATATCGGGATATGACTTTTGGTCCATATCGCCCAGCCCTACTGTAGAGTAAAACATTAATAAAAAAAACTGACTGTCTAAAAACTGACATGATTGTTAAAAAAATCACATTGTCTGGGGCCTCTGGAGAACTCAGAACAACTGCTAGCATAAAGTTTAAGGTAAAAATAACTACCATTAAATTAAAGTATCTTACTACTGTGCAATAATATAAACTGTTCATTCATTACATCACTTTACCTCTGTCTTTATCCACTTTTATCCTCTTCTCTTCTTTTTGGCACTGTAGGCCTATCTATCGCAGAATATAATGCTAATTTATAATGTGTCATGTAAATTCGGCAATCCGTCACAATCAGGAAACTTTCACCGTGTCTAGACCTATTTTTTTACAGTCTATGGTCTAGACCTGGCGCGAGCTGCCAGGCCCGTTTCTACAGGGGAGCATGTTAAGTGTGAGTGTAGTCTTGTAAATAGTGTCACTACAAGATTCAGTGTTTGTAAAATCTTTAGTCTGAGACTAAAAACTGTGAACCCAAGTCTTTAGATGTGAGCTGATAATCTTTTAAAGTCTTTTCTAAATCTTTTCAAAGTCTTTAGGTGTACAGAAAGCATAAGTTAGATATTTCAGAAATGTACATATACAAAGTCACAGTTAGCTAAAAAAAAATAATAATAATTTTAACAATGTAATAATTTAATGCAGACACAATGAGCTCATTGAAGTAATGAATACTTGTTTGTTAACAAATTATGAGAATAACCAAGGTTTTCATGATTACTACAACGTTACAGGTACACAACAAAATCCCCAGTGTTAAATCAACACATGCTCAGAGTACATATTGTCCCAATCTACATTGTATTCAAAATGTTGAAGTTAATGAGATAATTAAGTGATTAATTAAGTGATGATTGAGCATTAGTGATGAACACCTGCTGTTAACAAGCAGAATCACTGAAGGAAAGAGAAACACAAGAACTACAACTGACTTAGATGAAATAAATTGAAGATAAAAGACATTCAATCTCTCAAGATCTTAGCAGAGAAGGATTAAACAACTCCACAAACAGCATACCAGCTTCTATTTCAATCTAATGTAGAAAGTGAAGGTTCAACAGCCCAACGAATGCCTTCACACTACACAACTTTAAACGTTGGCAGGTGTAAATTTTCTGCAACAGCGGGTTATACACTATACAACCAGACAACAACTTTGTCACCCAACAGGCATGTGCGGTATAAAATTTTCATGCTGCGATTAATTGATTGAGCTTTTATCACAGTATACGGTATTATCACACTATTTTAATTGCACAAGAGAAACAGGTTAAAAAGATAAACAAACTTCAGTGTTGTCCACTTAGTAACTTTAATAACTTTTTAAATAACAAAAAGTACCTCAAACATTTAAATACAAATAAATATAAATAAAACAATACACAGCAAAGTCCACAGTGTAAAATTAACACTGCTCAGTGTTTATATAATCCACACTCATAGAGTGTTATAAGTAACACTGAAGCAGTGTTGAAGTTAATGAGATAATTCAGTGATGATTGAGCATTATTGAAGACACCTGATGTTAACAAGCAGAATCACAGAAGGAGAACATTTTTATTTGTGAGTAACCATTATGGTGATCAGTGTTTACTTTAGCTCTTGGCCCTTAATTTTTTTTTTTTTTTTTTTTATTTTGTTTGGCTGTTGCAACTTACTTATAACAGCAAGATGAACAAATATAAAGTGTGATCTGGTGATGTTGATTGGGTTTTAACATAACCATTATTTGTCCTGAAACACTGAACTCATTTAGAGCCTAATTTCTGAGTTAGGTTTACTTTTTTGATTATAGCAGCACAATTTTAGCTTTTTCAAAGAAATCCAAATGATTTCTTCTTAATAGTTGTTCTGATACAAAAAAAAAACAAAAAAACAACAGACATCAAGAATTAGCGTATTAATCTCAGTAATGGTGACAAACCTTATATTCAGATAAAGAGATCAACTCTAAACATAAGCTCATTATTTATTCATGCAGCAATGCATGATGGGAGCCATGAATGTGTTTTGATTGTTGGCACCCAGAATGCACTGCAACATGCTTTATAATTGTCACCATTGTTGAGATTCACAGGCTGATTATTGATGTCTGTCTTTAAAAAAATAATAATAATAATAATACTTTATTGTATAAGAACAATTTTTAAGAAATCATTTGGATGACAATTATACTGTTCAAGGACAGCACTGCTATAATCAATAAAGTAGTGATGGGCAAATGAAGCTTTGGTGACGCACTAAACCACTTAGAAGCATTGTTTTGAAAATGGGTTCATTACTCGAAGCTGTAGTAACAGCGACCTCGCCTGATGAAGTGCCAAGGCTGCATCTAAGTTATCCTGGCTAGATACAGGGGGCATTAAGACGAGTGAAATAAATCTAGTGCAAGCACCTACAGTGATTCTGCTTGTTAACATCAGGTGTCTTCAATAATGCTCAATCATCACTCAGTTAATCACTTAATTATCTCATTAACTTCAACACTGCTTCAGTGTTACTTATAACACTCTGAGTGTAGATTATATAAACACTAGGGCTGGGCGATTTAAATCGCGATATTGTTATGCGCATCTCTCAGTAAAGCCGGTTCCTTGATTAGTAGTAAATCACCATCACCTGCTTTCAGATGGAGCGGCATTTAGGGCTGATGAGCTAATTAAGTGATTAATTTAGTGATGATTGAGCATTATTGAAAATACCTGATGTTAACAAGCAGAATCACTGAAGGAGAAAATCACAAATTGTAAGTTACCATTAAGGTGATGGGTGTTTGCTTTAGTTGGGCTCTTGACCATTATATGTTTACTTTTATTTTTACTGTTGTTTGTCTGCTGTTATTGATTTATAACAGTTAAATGAACAAAGTAAAATGTTATCTTATAGTGTTGGTTATGTTTTGACATAATCATGCTGTGATCTCAAAAAGGAAACTTATTGAGATAGTTTGATTTAACTTGTTAGCAGCAGTTTTGTGATTCTTCAGCCTATGATTATAAGTACTTTACTTTTAATTCAAAATATTTAATAAACATTGCTCTGATTAAAAGATATTCAGATAAATTCATTTAAAACACACATCAATAATCAGCCTGTGAATCTCAACAATGGTGACGATAATAAAGCATGTTGCAGTGGCTGCCACCAATCACAACTCATTAATGGCTCCCATCATGCATTGCGGTATGAATAAATTATGATCTGAATTGTCTATGTAATTTACTTTTCCTAATTGAATATTCTGCTCCTCACCATTGTTGAGATGCATAGGCTGAATCTTGACATCTGTGTGTGCCTAAAAGAATGATTTTTTTTTTAAACAACTCTTAAGAAATCCTTTATATTATATCAAAAATTTTGGGCATTTATGCAGATTCACTAACCAACAACATAAATCGAAGTCAGAAAGAAGGATCTTAATGAGTTCAGTGATCAAGTTCAAATGATGATTGTCATAATATAACCAACACCATCAGATCACTTTTTTCTTTGTTCAACTGGCAATTATAACTCAGATACAACAGCCAAACAAAATCTAAAGTTAGCAATATATGGGTCAAGAGTCCAACTAAAGCAACCATTGATCGTCATAACGGTAACTTACAATTTGAGATTTTCTCCTTCAGTGATTCTGCTTGTTAACATCAGGTGTCTTCAATAACAGTCAATCATCACTAAATTAATCACTTAATTATATCATTAACTTAAACACTCTTGAGTGTGGACTCATACACTCCCTGGGGCCTGTACCATGAAGCCGGATTAGGTGGCTAGCCAGCTATGTTTCAGCTTAGTTTCCGCCAACCCTGGGTTTTAGGTACTATGAAAGTAGCTCGGCTTTAATCGGTGTTCGTTGCCATGGTATCTTATGCTGCACGGCTAACCTGCTCCGGGGCAGGTTATGTTCTGGATTCAAGATCTCAGACCGAAGTTTGACCAATCAGCTGACAGCAAAGAAACATATAGGTGACGTAACTTATTCCCGGTGTCTGTTGCAATGACTTCACCTTTTCTTCCAAATCCGGTGGACATCTCAGCGCAAATTGTTTGACGAGCACTTCGTAAAGAAAGAGTTTTTAGCCAGACAAAATCCCCTTGCCTTAACTGATAGTTACTTGTATGAAAGATACAGATTTTCCGCGGAAGGAATGTCTTATCTTTGCGAACTTCTTGAGCCGCACATAAAGAATTTAACACGTCGAATTCATGCACTTACTGTACCGCAAATTGTATTGCGTTGCATTTTTATTTATTTTTTTGCAAGTGGTACATTCTTGCACGGTGGGTGACACACAGAAGCTAGGGGAAAACATATGTTTGTCGAACCATTCGCAAGGTGGTCCTCTTCGCTCGTCAGGAGTAGGCTACATGAAAAGTTTAATTAATAATGTTCCCCGGACATTTATCGACCATGTCCATAAAAGAGGGCTTTTATAAAATTGCCGGTAAGATATATTGATAGGGTGACATCACATGAACACTTTTTTTTTCTCAAAAAGCAAATTTCACAAATGTACTATACAATATAATACATGTTAAGAATTATTTTGAATCTTTTTTTATTATTCTTCTGATAATCTTATGATAGGATTCCCAAGTCATTGCAACATGTATGCAGTCTATTGCTCCAATCTCCACTGCTCTAGGGGAACATGAGGCAGATTATGTTAATAGGAAGTCCTATCACAGCCTTAATGTTCAGGTAGAGATGATGTGAATATGTGAGATGATTATTTTCTGTGAGATGAATCTTTAAATTAATAGTAACTTTAACAGATATAACAATGATCTACTAAGCATTTCATCTGCAGACGACTTGTGGTCATGAACATATGATCAAGTTTGGATGCCAAATGGCCTGGCTCCAGTGCTTGTCTTACAAATTTTCCATGAGTCTGTGTTGTGTCAGCGCTTTGAGGAAAGCAAGTTAAATTTGGTACAGTACAAAACACTGTTCATTTAAACTGAGATAGAAAAACCTACACAATAACCCCCTATCATGACCCTCAGACAGGGCCACAGCACTGCTTCAATGTGGCCCTCAGTAAAACCAGAGTGAAGATCGAGATGACCTTTGGCATCCTAAAGGCACATTTCAACTGTGTTCGGCGCTTCAGAGTCACCAGAGCGGGCATCACAGATAGTGGCTGTATGTGCCATTCTGCACAATATAGCCACCAGTAGAAAGGAGCGAGAAACAACACAAAACCAGCTTCTCCCCGATGAAACTGACCCGATCACACTTGACCACCCAGCTGGTGCAGATGTAGATGCAATCACCATACAATATTACACTTAATAAAAGCACATTGAAACTGCAGATATGTCTCAAACTGTTTTATTGGTTTTGTGGGATGGGAGGGAGAAAGAAAGAGAGCAAGAGAAAGTTGCATTAATAAATATTCATACTAAAGTGTTACTTGGTTAAATAAGTTATACTATATATACTAATATATATATATATATATATATATATATATATATATATATATATATATATATATATATATACACATACACACTATATAACTATATACATACTGAGATCAGTTTTATCCAGCTGTTTGATTTTGTTTGGAGCCTCCTCAGCTCACAGTCAGCTCCTTTAGTGAACAGTCTGTTTCAAGTCTCCTTTAGTGTGCAGTCTAGTTCAAGACTCCTTTTGTACAGGGCCCTGACTGAGTCGGTTTCCACCTGAAACATAATTCCACCACAAACATGATCATTACAAGTTTTCTGGAGGCTCATCAAAATCACAAAAAGTTCCTTGACTTTCTACAAACACAGGACTGACTGTAATTTATGTCAAGGGTTTTAAATCCTTACACATTTCTTCTGAAGCCCACTGAGGTAGAGGCCTCAGTTTCTGTGGCAGGTTGTGAAAAATCCTACAATAAAAGAGATGTGCAAGGGCCAGTCCCTTTTTTATGCCACACATTCAAATGTTTGCCATAATAAAAAGCCCAGTGCATTCACATCAGCAACTGTCTGAGAACACACAGACAGAGTGTCTTCATCATTTGCTTCACCCTAATAAATAAAAGTAGGCCAATGTAAAGCATAACTGTTGTAAAGCAGGTTATGTTTGGTGTTCTGTTTGCTGCATACTGACCTCTGTGTGGGAGACTGTGTGTGTGTGTGTGTGTGTGTGTGTGTATGTGTATGTGTATGTGTATGTGTGTGTGTGTGTGTGTGTGTGTGTGTGTTAGCTTCAACAGGGACACTGTATTTCCCTGCAGAACATACTGTCAGCCATATTTAAATCTTAAAAAAAAAGTAGTAATGTACTGCACACGTACCCAGTGTTACTTGCTTAGAGGAGCCAGCACCAGGGTCAGATTGTACAGCACCTGTAATCCCATCCATAATCGGCCGTCCCTTATTGCCTAGCCAACTCCTCCGCCAGTGTATTCTGGTTTTCTGAATTTAATTCTTTATTTCTGTTTGCTGCAAACAAGTGTGATAAAATGTTCACAAAAGTAATAAAAGGTTGTGGTAAATACTCTTTGAATTAACTCCTTGAAATAACCACTTTGAATTATATTTTTATATTTTGTCTTTATCTGCTGCCAAGAACTTTTGGAGTTGGGGTTGCATCTAAAAATCTAAAAATCAATGAATATTAATCTTTCTTAGTACATACATGCACATTTTTTATATATTATAAAAATAATCTATAGGCTATATTACACATATAGGCATACATATATACATACATAATTTTACATAAATATAGAACGTATTTGTTTAACTTACACATTAACCATCAGCAATCTTTCTCCAACAGTCTTCTCTTGCTTTGGCAGCAGAGACTGTATTGTTTCGAGGTTGAAATACATATTTAAATTAATCGTAATTATGAATGATTATCTCTTGCTCCTCCGCGGAAAAATATATCGCTCTCGCTCTACCCGCGATTGGTTGTTCAGTGTCGACGTCACTCTTTTATGTGCACGCGCGCGTGGAGTAATCATAGCTTAAGGATCAAAGCCTGAGTTGACAAAGAAAGTTGATGAGCTGCATCATGGTACCAATAAAGCCTGATTGCATCGGTTTGGTTTTGTCAACTCAAAACTAATCCTGTAACCCCGAGTTTGTTAAGCTACCTTCATGGTACAGGCCCCAGGAGTGTTAATTTAACACTGGAGTTTTTGCTGTGTACAAAGAGCCATAGTTAACTGACAAGCTGAGCCATATCGCATTAAATATCGCTGGCGATACGTCCGCGATATTGATGTGATATGGCTCAGCTTGTCAGCTAACTACGGTTATGTTGACAAGAGTAGGCCCTATGTTGACATAAACAAGATTTATGTTTTTTTTTTTTTCAATAAAAAAAATTCTTGCATCACAATAAGTGTATTGTGATTGTCAAAACATTTTAGTAACTAAACTGAATTTTATTAGGTTTAGCGACAACATGTTACAATGTTTACATGGTTCAATTTCTGGTAAGCTACGCTTTTTTATTATTTCAATTCAATTCAGTTATTGTGATTTGATTTAATATTGACTCATTTGGATAAATATTAGGTAGGCTACACAAGATAGGCATTCATTTTTCTCAAGAAAAAAACAACTCACCTAATGCTGTAAACATACAGAGAGCCCTATCAGCTGGTAGTATTATTTAAGGTTAAAAAATAACACAAATTAAATATAATGCGTTTTTTTATTATAATAACAACTTTATTTAATGATATAAGTAAAAATATAATAAATATGCAATATAGTACACATATTTAGCCAAATACTCTCTATAGCTCTTTTTTTCTAGGCAACTAACGTGCTATAGCCTATATTATGGTCATTAAATGGCTTTCCTGAGGTAAATGTTGTGACATGATTGTTCTCCAGCTGTTTTATTGACCCCTTTGTTTGATTGATTGGTCGATATTATGTATGAGGAATATACATTTCGGTAAGTTGTACTGTATCTTTCAACAGTGTTCATTCGTGTTTAAAGTTATTTACTATCAGCTAGAGATGATCGGTTCACGTGCCGCTAGGGATCTGTCGCGTCACATTTACAAGCGCCAAAACGGTATTTATTATCTGAATTTCGTAATAAAAGTGACAGAATCTGAGAGCTGAGATTTTTTTTATATCATAACCTGCTCTGTCTAGTCTGTCGGTCTCCGTGTCCTCTTTGCTTCGCGATTTTTCTGTGCGTGAGAAAATGGATGTGTGGCGTGAGAGCGTGTGAAGAGTGTCAATTGCGTGAGTCTCACGGTGAATGCGTGAGAGTTGGCAGCTATGCGGTTAAGTGGCGTCAATGGCGTGCATTGAATTTAGTTGTAATACATTTTTGCACCACCAGAGACCGCTAGAGCGCTCCCAGACATCTGTAATGTCCACAAGAAGTAGTCATGACCAGTTTTCTAATATGAAGTGGCCAAAGAAATGCACAGCGTGGGAGCACTTTAAAATCGAGAATGACGGGGCAAAATGCAAGTATTGCAATGCAGTGCTTAGATAATACTTAATGTACAACCTCGTTGTTGTACCATCTCAACAGCCAACACCCGGGCATCATTAGAGAGGCGGCCGCGGAGCCTGCGAGTACCTTCGCCCAGCCTACCATCCCCACGATGCTAGCGCAAAACATGTGCTAAAGCCGAATCCATAACACAGGGGATTTGCAGAATGATTGAAAAGGACATGAATTACAATGCTTAATCATAAAACAGATATAACATTACGATGTCCAGCAATCGATTTAAATAGTACATTGATTGGGTTTAAGTGGTCGTTCAATGAGGCCTATTATATGTTGATCCGACTAATTTAAGTGTGTATTTAAGTGGTCCAGGGGTATAACTTTTGCCAAGCGTGTCAGAGGTTCTGAGTTCTAATCCGCACTCATATTTTTTTTTTATATTTTTTTCTCATCAAAACCGATTATGTTTTTTAGTGGTTGTATATCAGGCAGGGACACTTTTTTGTGCTTTTTGTTTTCTAATTTCACTGGAACGAATAGAAAGTCTCCACAACGGATTGAAGCGCGCGTCCGAGAGTGAAGGCTGTGCGCGAGCCAGAATCAAACATATAGTATCCGCGCCACTGATCGCAGCGGAAACGAGCACTTTGATCAGTTGATTTAAAAAACAACACATTTCAGCGCTAGATCGCCTCTTGTTTAAAAAACGAACGAAATTAATACTCTGCTAGTTAACTGGAGATGTTTTGTTTATTTGTATTGGTACATTCGTGCCGCGAGATGTTTCAAAAGTGGTGGGGACAATATCGACCTTAGAAAATAGTGGTGGGGACATGTCCCACCTTCCTACGCATCCCACCCGCAAATTACGCCTATCTCAGGGTTGCGGCGCACACTGCTTAACCGAGTATTAACCGCTAAGGGCCTCGGTTAACGGTTAATGAAAAACTTGAAAACGTGCAGCCCTAAATTGTATCAAACAGAAAGAGCAGACTGCAAAATAACTACTTTTGATTTTAAATCGATTTAAGAGCAAATGTGAGTATGCAGTGCTTGAGTGTGTATGTATCATGAACAGCTCATCATGATAAGCCTTCAACAACTCTTTCAGTCTTTATAAAAACATTTCCCTGAAATTTTAATTAGAAGTAACTTAAACACTTTGCAGTTTGGATGTCACAAAATTACGGATTATGTTTTTATGTTTCCACTGTTCGATCGCGTCCGCGCCTCGCACACACACACGCACGCACACAAATGTAAACACTTTGCGACTTTTCGAAAACACTGGCTCTGATTGGCTACCATGAAACATGACACTGCCTTAGCCAATCATAATCGCTTACCTTATTAACCCACCTCCTCACTCGCTGTGTGAGCCAGGGGTGCGTTCGGATTAAACAGTTTATTCAATCACTGCATAGTAACGCACCGCATTTAACGTGCAGTAATGTTAACGGCGTTGTAAGGACGGGAAAAGTAATTAGTTAGATTACCCCATTACTGAAAAAATAACGTCGTTACCTAACGCCGTTCTTTTAAATGGCGTTATTCCAAACACTGCATCTGACACATGTTGAAGTGTAACAGATCAGGGGTCTCATTTATAAAACTGTGCGTAGGAACCTTACTAAAAGTGTACGTGCGCCCGAAAGCCAAAAATGGCGTACGCAAAAAAATATTCAGATTTATAAAACCGTTCGTATGCCAGAACCTGCGCAGAATTCACTTTATAAATCCCAGTCAGCGGAAGATTGTGCGCACATGCGTCTCCTCCCCGAAATAACCATATATGGAGCTTACAACGCCTAGTTTTACTATGCAGATCCTCATCTGCATATCATTTGCATATGATTATTCATCCACGTGATAAGATGCATTAGGCTACATTAATAAAAATCAAGTAGTTGCCTATCCTTGCCTTGTTTTTGAATACATAAATCAAATAGTGTAAAATACATTTCAGAGAAAGTTTTTCTCAATCTTTTCCACTGGCCAAATTGTATTTTTAATTGATTTATATTTTTAATGGAAACAGATAGACCTTGGGCATTTTTTTGCACGAAACTATTTTCTCAGACAATCTGGTATTATCATGATAAGCAATTATCTCTGTGGTTAAAACATTAAAACAGCACGCCACAGGAAAAGTGTTCAAAAACAACGCATCCACAACAAATATTTCTATATTGATTGAATTTGAATATAAAAAATGTTGTAACTTCTCAGTAATGATTTCATGTTTAAGTGTTTAATTGTTGCATATTTAATCTAACGTTAAATGTTTATATCAGAAGTAAGACATAGTTTAAATCATTATTTTATTTATTTAAAGTGTTATTTGCGTTTCACTAAACGGCCCAACGCGCTCGCTGGCGCGGACATTTAAGAAAGAATGGATATTTGCTTCAAGTGATAGGCTTAGTGAGTGAAATTATATTTGTATTATCTTTCTGTATATGTTTAATTTTCTTTAGATTTTCTGTCTAAAAGTGACCAAAAAGACATTTAACTCCAGCTCACCATCGGTGTCGCCAAACTGCTCCATCTCCAAAACGTTCGTATGCATGGGTCAGAGTTTGCGTGCAGGTGCGCAAATTTTCAATTGCAAAAAGGGAAGAAGAAAAAACAAAGAGTGAGTATACAAATGTCGGTTAATCAGACCTGTTTTTAAATGATAAAAATTATTTGCTTCTATAATAATAATATCTACTGGTAAAACGGTAAAACCTTAAACTGTTGTAACCCAGTAGCAGCAGCTGACAGAACCAATGCATGCCAGAGGCTTTAGGTTTTACATATTTAAATATTTTTTAAGTGAATTTCTTTAAAATAAATATTTTACCTGAATCCAGCGTGACTCTCCCACTGTCTTATTTGTTTTTCAAATTATGCCTTTGTCAAAAATTCAGTTCATCCTCCACCACTATAGAATTACAACCAATTAGAGATACAGTGTCAGGTTATACTCCTGATTATAAGGCAATTGTGTACATTATGCAATACCAACACTGTAAAACCTAACAGTAATATTAACTAAATACAATTGAGTTCACAGCACTCAAATATTACCGAAACTTGAATGACTGAAACAGAACTCAAACTGAATGAGTTATAGAACATTTCTAGATCCCAGAATGATAATTGTATAATTAAGTGATTAATTAAGTGATGATTGAGCATTAGTGATGTGCACCTGCTGTTAACAAGCAGAATCACTGAAGGAAAGAGAAACACAAGAACTACAACTGACTTCCAGCCACAGCAAAATCAACTGGAGATAAAAGAAGACATTAAATACCTCAAGATCTCAGCAGAGGAGGATTAAACAACTCCACGAACAGCATTACAAGCTTCACTTATTATTAACCACTTTGACTTTATTACTGCCATTCGTTTACAGAAGTTCTTATTAGAATTAACAAAGGTTTAGAAGTTGATGATTTGAGTTTCATTTAAGGTCACCATGATGGAGATCAGCGCTTACTTTAGTTGAGCTCTTGACCCTTGACTTTTGCACTTAAGATTTTCTTTGGCTACTATAATTGAGTGTTTATAAAACATATTTGTTATGGCACAAAAGTCAAGGAAAAGTCTGATCTGGTGTTGATGGTGCAGGATTGTTGATGACAATCATCATTTCGTGACTTGATTCACTGATTTCATTCAGAGTCTGATCTCTGATTAAGAGATCAGCATAAGAGCATAATTCAGTATACAGCATAAGAGCTATCCATGTTGAGACATCAGATAATATGAAGGATATTACAAATAATTGTGCACAAAAAGTTTCACAGAAAAGTTATTGCATTAGCCTACTAAGACTCACACAGACATCAAGAATCAGCATATGAATCTCAACAATGGTGACCATTAAAAAAATGATTCATGCTGCAATGCATGCTGGGTACTAGCATAATACAAAACGTATCCATGGCTCCCAGCATGCATTGCGGCATAAATCATTTTTTAATGGTCACCATTGTTGAGATTCATATGCTGATTCTTGATTACTGTGTAAGTCAGCATGATACCATAGAGGTTTTTAAAATCTGATTGTCACAACAATGGGCCTTACAGCAGAATCAGTTCTATTATAATAGTACAATAGAATAATACAAGTAATACATCACCTGTCTAATCAGAGATTAGGCTCTGGAAAACATCAGAGAATCAAGTCACTAAATGATGATTTTTATCATCTGGACACAACCACATGCTCATATTTTCTTTTGGCATATGTGCCATAACAAATGTGTTTTATAAACACTCAGTTACAGCAGCCAGAGGAAAAACTGGTGTTATAAAATCAAGGGTCAAGAGCCCAACTAAAGCAAACACGGATCACTATCATGGTGTCTTTAAATGAAACTCAATAAATCATTAGCATCTAACCCTCTGTTCATTCTCAATAACAACTTCTGTAGATGCATGACAAAAGTCAAACTGTTTACTAATAAGTGAAGCTGGTAATGCTGTTTGTGTAGTGGTTTAATCCTCCTCTGAGATCTTTAGAGATTTAAACGTCTTTTATCTTGAGTTGATTTCATCTAAGGCTGTGGTTGGAAGTCAGTTGTAGTTCTTGTGTTTCTCTTTCCTTCATTGATTCTGCTCGTTAACAGCAGGTGTTCATCACTAATGCTCAATAATCACTTAATTAATCACTTAATTTCTTGACTGCAATGTATACCTACTTTTAGTAAACTCAACTGAAATAAGTTCAGAGTACTCATAACTATTGTTCTCTTACGAGAGTTCTCTCGTACTGCGTTTTATCAAAACGCTACGGGAAAAGTCTTTTTTCACGAAACACTGAAGCAAAAATTATCCTTTAATTTTTCATATATGTAAAACGCGTTGCGGCAGCAGCAGACAGCTGAAGCAAGACGGCTTGTCTGCTCATTGGCTGCTCTGCGGCAACTGCATAAGCCTATCGAGCGCAGGCTGATGCAACATCAGACCAATGAGGGCGCTTCGCGCCCTCCTCGCCACTTCCCGCCGAGACGGGCGTGGCTTACCTCTATAAAACGAGCTCGAGAAGGCTGACTCACTTGATTTTAATCTCTTCAGCGAAGCGCACGCATCGCTGGATCACGAGGAAGCACGCGTCGCCTGATGCAAGCACTTCAGCGGGACGAGCCCTTGAAGCCGCTGGCCAACGCCGCCTTCTACCGCCGTACCTGCTGCGCTTTCCGACGCCATATCCTTTACATTCTTGTTCTTGTGTTTGTGTGTGTGTGTTTGCTTTGCAACACACACCCCTAAAAGAGCTGCGTCTTTTTCAAGATGCCTTCTCATGCAGTGCTCGCGCTCGCTGACGGCGAACGCCTTCACTCCGAGCCAATTGCCTACGGTGACTCTGAGGACTCACCGGGCATCCTTCCGAGGCTGCCCTTCCTGGAAGCGGAGGGCGGGATTAGTTTTTCTTTACGTTACAAGAAAAGCTACCCTGCCTCTGCACGCGTCATTCACCGGCGAAGGAGAAAAGAGTGTTCTTAGTCCCACCGTTGGTCGGTCTGACCTCTTTTCTCTCACATTTCTCAGTTCCCTGTTCGGCGACTGGAAATATTATTGCAGCAAGTGAGTCTGTTACACGCTTGCCTGCCAGCAAACGCCGAAGAATACATCTTGACGCCGCTTTCAAAGCCTGTATTTATGCCGCCAATGCTTTGCTCTGTAAGTCCCCTGAAGGCGACTGCAGAGATGCATTTTGCAGCCTGCGAGCGCGTAGTACCCGCTTGCCTGCAACTGAACACCGTTTCTACGGTTCCCGCGCGTCACTGGCGAAAGGAGAATGGAGTGTTTTCAGCCCCGCTGAAACTGGGCGATTTCCACTCTTCTCACATTCTGGCATTTTGCAGGCGTCTGAAAATGCAAATCACTCTGTCTGTTCCCCGAGAGGCAACTGCAGACGTGTTTTTTGCTGCCCACGAGCACGTGGCACAGGCCTGCAAGCAAACGTCAGTATGGATAATACTCGCGCTGCCTTTGTCTATGTATCTTCACTGTAGTCCAGTGGTAGATTCTTAGACTTGCGCGCGGGCGATCGGAGGTTTGATCCCCAGGCCGGTCGGCAGAAAATATTTATGCCACCGAATGCAAATCACTCTGTTTGTTCCCCGAGAGGCAACTGCAGACGTGTTTTTTGCTGCCCACAAGCACGTGGTGCATGCCTGACAAGCAAACGCCAGTGCGGATAATACTCGCGCTGACTTGGTCAATGTATCTTCACTGTGGTCCAGTGGTAGATTCTTAGACTTGCGCGCGGGGGATCGGAGGTTCAAACCCCAGGCCGGCCGGCAGAAAATATTTATGCCGCCGAATGCAAATCACTCTGTTTGTTCCCCGAGAGGCAACTGCAGACGTGTTTTTTGCTGCCCACGAGCACGGCCAATGATGCTATATGTGTAGAGAAGATGCCCACTGCTAGTGCCCATTCCTACACACTAGCACAGCCCTTCACACAGGGCCCGCGCTCATATATTCGACTCGGGTCGATCACGCACGCAACATAGTGAACGTGCCCACTGCCTAGTGCCCACAAACACTATGTTCTGCATGCCTTGTGGTTTCTGTGAAGACGAAACCTGTGTGCATTCACTCTGCTCAGACAGACAGTGCACTCATTGCAGTAACTGTGCCCGCTCTCCCGCGCCCACACTTACTCACGGTATTTCTGGTGTCCCGGCCACGGCCGATGGTGCTATAAATGTAGTGTCGATGCCCACTTCTCAGTGCACATCCCTACACATAAGCACAGCCCTGCACTTAGGGCTCGCGCAAATAAAATCGACTCAGGTCGATTGCGCTCCCCACATAGTAAAAGTGCCCACTACTCAGTGCTAATCAGATCACAGGCTCTCTGTAAAAACGAGACCTGTGAGCGCGCGCGCTGCTTACACAAGCAGCGCGCCCCAAGCAGTAAATGTGCCCGCTCACAGCCCACATCTACTCGCACACATGAGTCCCACGGGACTCGCGCAGCCCCCCCTCACTCAGCCAAACACTGTTGTAAGGTCGAGGGCGAGCGCTCCGCCCGCTGTATTAAGCGCGCCCCCCGCCTCAAATGCCGCAGGCATAACGCCTATGTTTGTGAGCCCCATAGCACCTCTGTCGCACGGCGAACAGAGCGCGCTCTGTATCCGGCCCTTAGCCAACCATGCAGATGCATGGGCAGCGCTTCCAGGGGTTTCGGACTGGGTCTTTAGGCATTATAAAGAGAGGCTTCTCGCTACAGTTTTGTCGACGCCCTCCGCGCTTCACAGCGCGCGTCGAAACTTCGGTTCCGCTGAATGTAGCACACCTACTTCGCGCCGAAATATCAAAACTGATAAGCAAAGGGGCGATAGAGCTTGTTCCCCGAGTTCAAAGCGAACAGGGGATATACAGCAGATACTCTCTAGTCCCCAAAAAGGACGGCGGTATCAGACCCATTCTGGATCTAAGACGACTGAACAGAGTATTAGTGAAACGCCGTTTCAAAATGCTCACAACCAGCAAAATTCTCGCGCATGTTCGCCGAGAAGACTGGTTCATGTCGATAGATCTGAAGGACGCGTATTTTCAAATACAGATAGCGTCACATCACAGGCGATTCTTGAGATTCGCCTTCGAGGGTCAGACATACCAGTATACAGTCCTGCCTTTCGGCTTGTCCCTGGCACCTCGTACATTTACGAAATGCATGGACGCAGCGCTTGCTCCTCTCAGACTCAGAGGCATGCGAGTGCTGAACTATTTGGACGACTGGTTGATCCTAGCCCAATCACGATCTCAGCTCATAGAGCACAGAGCCATTTTACTCGATCACCTCGAGAATCTTGGTATCACGGTCAATTGGGCGAAGAGTTCACTGAACCCCAGCCAAACGATTCCGTTTCTGGGTATAGTTCTGGACTCACAGTCTATGACAGCGCGGCTGTCGCCACAGCGCGTGCTGAACATTCAGCGCGCGGCGATGTCTTTCCGCCGCGGCGCTTTCACCCCGCTCAGAAAATTTCAAAGGATGCTGGGTCTCATGGCCTCAGCATCGTCAGTTCTCCGGCTGGGCTTGCTCCGCATGCGCCCGCTGCAGTTCTGGTTGAAAGCGCGGGTTCCGCGCAGAGCGTGGGTGTCCGGTCATTATGCCTCAAGGTCGATCAGGACTGTGTCACAGCCCTGGTGCCTTGGATGGCGAACGACTGGTACCAATCAGGTGTAAGCCTGGGGACTTCCTCGAGGGTGAGGATGGTGTCTACGGACGCATCCACCTCGGGATGGGGAGCGCTGCTCGAGGGCAGACCGTCCTTCGGCCTATGGTCGGAACGGGAAAAGCTCCAACACATAAACTGCCTAGAAATGCTGGCAGTGCACAACGCGCTGACGCGTTTTTGTCCCCACATCAAGGACCAACACGTCATAGTCCGTTCGGACAACATGGCAGTGGTGTCCTACATAAATCGCCAGGGCGGTCTGAATTCCATACCCCTGTACAGGCTGGCGAAACGCCTCCTGCTATGGGCTCAGCACAACCTGCGCTCGCTGAGAGCAGTACATGTGCCCGGGCTGCTGAATGTGGGCCCGGACAGACTGTCCAGGAACAACGTTCCTACGGGCGAATGGTCTCTACACCCACAAACAGTCTGGCTGTTGTGGGAGAGATTCGGCATAGCGGAGGTGGACCTATTCGCGTCCCGCGAAAACGCTCACTGCCCCGCATTCTTTTCAAAGACCGACAGCGCGCTGTCCCAAAAGTGGCCGCGCTGCCCGCTATATGCTTTTCCCCCCGTCTCCCTCCTGCCTCAGGTGTTGGAACGGGTCAGGAAAACGAAATGCCCAGTGCTGCTTGTAGCACCGTTCTGGAAGAACCAGGCATGGTTCCCAGTTCTGATGCAGTTAGCAGACATCGCTCCATGGCCAGTGCCGTTGAGGAGAGATCTCCTCTCGCAGGCCAGGGGCTCGATCTGGCACCCACACCCGGAACTATGGTCCCTTCATGTGTGGGCGCTCAACGGATACCCGTTGGTCTCGCAGAGGGAGTCATGAATACCATCACGGAGGCTAGAGCACCGTCGACCAGGCGACTCTACGCTTCAAAGTGGTCGGTTTTCTCCGGCTGGTGTACAGCTCGGAGCCTTTCACCCCTCGAATGTGAGGTAACGGAGGTTCTCTCCTTCCTACAAGAGCTGTTGGATAAGGGCAGATCTCCTTCCACGCTCAAAGTGTATGTGGCGGCTATTTCAGCGTTCTCCGGTTCAACGCTGGGTCAGTCACTAAGAAGGAATGATTTAGTCATCCGCTTCCTCAGGGGAGCTAGGAGACTGAATCCACCCAGACCTCCGTCAGTCCCTATGTGGGACCTTTCTACGGTCCTGGCGGCCATGAAAGGTGCCCCTTTCGAGCCTATCCAGTCAATCAGCCTCAAACATTTGTCTTTCAAAACAGTGTTTTTGATGGCTCTCGCTTCAGTGAAGCGCATAGGCGATCTGCACGCGCTCTCCGTGAGCCCGACGTGCTTGGAGTTTGGTCCTAATGACTCTAAAGTCATACTCAAACCTAAGCACGGCTATGTGCCGAAATCCCTCAACACGCCTTTTCGGGCTCAGGTCATTTCCCTGGCTGCCCTGCCGGCGTCGAGTGAGGAAGGGGACTCGAGTTTTCTTTGCCCTGTTAGGGCTTTAAGAACTTATATGTCCCGCTCTGCTGCCTTTAGACAGACAGAGCAGCTCTTTGTCTCGTTCAGCGGACGTTCCAAAGGAACGGCTGTTTCGAAACAAAGTCTATCCAGATGGATTGTTGACGCCATAGCGCTGGCTTATACTGCCAAGGGCATTCAATGCCCGTTGGGAGTCAGAGCGCACTCTACGAGAGGCGTTGCCTCCTCGTGGGCTTGGTCCAGCGGGATTTCCTTACAGGATATATGTACGGCGGCAGGCTGGGCCTCTCCGTCTACATTTATCAGGTTTTATAACCTAGAGGTTCCCGCCTTACAGGCTAAGCTTTTGTCGGTGTAATACTATACCGACTATACTGGGCTGAACTGTGTAAGACCCACGTTTTCCCACATTAGTGCAGGCTCCCTACCCTGGCTATGTGATGTCATATTCGCGTCTGTGGACATGTCTATATAAGGACGGAGGAGACCCCTCCTGTCCTGTAGACTCTCCCTGTGAGGTCATGTTAAGCCTGCGGACGCTACAGTATAGGGAATTAAGGCTTCCCCCCCTTATTCCCTGACTCTGTGTGAGTCTATCTGGTGATTATGCACTGTATGCCTGAAATAGCTTCCGGTGATCAGTGTTTTTATCCCAGCACGCACAGCGTTTTGCAAGGGGTTCCCGTAGCGTTTTGATAAAACGCAGTACGAGAGAACTCTCGTAAGAGAACGTACTCGGTTACTAACGTAACCTCGGTTCTCTCTAGAAGAGGGAACGAGTACTGCGTTCCCTTGCCGTGCGTTTGGTTCACTCTGGTTCGCTTCGGCGATCAAAATCAAGTGAGTCAGCCTTCTCGAGCTCGTTTTATAGAGGTAAGCCACGCCCGAGGGCGAAGCGCCCTCATTGGTCTGATGTTGCATCAGCCTGCGCTCGATAGGCTTATGCAGTTGCCGCAGAGCAGCCAATGAGCAGACAAGCCGTCTTGCTTCAGCTGTCTGCTGCTGCCGCAACGCGTTTTACATATATGAAAAATTAAAGGATAATTTTTGCTTCAGTGTTTCGTGAAAAGAGACTTTTCCCGTAGCGTTTTGATAAAACGCAGTACTCGTTCCCTCTTCTAGAGAGAACCGAGGTTACGTTAGTAACCGAGTACGTTTTTATAAACTTAATTGAATTGAGGCAATCGGTTTCCTCAAATGAAATGAGTTAGCTTAACTTGTTGGGTTTTACAGTAAATTAAGGCAATCGGTGTCCTCAAATGTAATGAGTTAGCTTAACTTATTGAATTTGACTTTGTATTATTGTTTTAGTGGAC
This sequence comes from Abramis brama, assembly GCA_022829085.1. Lineage (NCBI taxonomy): Eukaryota > Metazoa > Chordata > Actinopteri > Cypriniformes > Leuciscidae > Abramis > Abramis brama. Next base: position 19,957,544 of record CM040766.1, on the reverse strand, counting down.
TCGATTAAAATAAGTTCAGAGTACTCATAACTATTGTTTTTATAAACTTAATTGAATTGAGGCAATCGGTTTCCTCAAATGAAATGAGTTAGCTTAACTTGTTGGGTTTTACAGTAAATTAAGGCAATCGGTGTCCTCAAATGTAATGAGTTAGCTTAACTTATTGAATTTGACTTTGTATTATTGTTTTAGTGGACTCGATTAAAATAAGTTCAGAGTACTCATAACTATTGTTTTTATAAACTTAATTGAATTGAGGCAATCGGTTTCCTCAAATGAAATGAGTTAGCTTAACTTGTTGGGTTTTACAGTAAATTAAGGCAATCGGCGTCCTCAAATGTAATGAGTTAGCTTAACTTATTGAATTTGACTTTGTATTATTGTTTTAGTGGACTCGATTAAAATAAGTTCAGAGTACTCATAACTATTGTTTTTATAAACTTAATTGAATTGAGGCAATCGGTTTCCTCAAATGAAATGAGTTAGCTTAACTTGTTGGGTTTTACAGTGTACATAGAGGGATCAACCAGCCCTCACATCCACCAAAAGAACTCAATGTCTGTTCTCAGTATTCTGACAGTGTCGAAAGAAGAGTATGAAGATCCCCGAACCATCATCACCTGCGCAGTCAAACACACCAACATGGGCGATAGAGGACCTCCATTACAAGTTTCAACAAGCAAACGTAAACAGCCAGAATGTCCATTTTGTCCTGACTATTAATGTACAAGCAACTCTACTAAAATATCATGATGTGTATCTTTTGTTCACTTGTACGCTCTCCAGAGCTTCTGTCCTGTTGTTGGTCAGATCATAAATCTTTGATGTTGTTTTTGTGCATTTTTCTGGATCAATGTTCTCCAAGGGTTAAACATCAAAGCCAAATTACAGTCAAAACTATGTGTTTAATTTGTTATTGCTTGCAAATAAATATGGTCACACGAAAACACAGTCAGCATAATATCATAGTGTGAAAAATCAATAGTTTTCAAGAGAAGAATATCATTGTGAATGTGATTCTGTTAACCTATTCATGCCCTTCAACATTTTCACATTCTGTTCACTAGAAATTATGATTTCAAATCCAGAACAATTTTGATTTGATTGTGTTGTTTATTAAGCAATAAATCTTTGTGTTTGCATGTTTTATTCGAGCTCTCGTGTGGTTTTTAACATCAGAAACCTTTGTGTGGTTCATCTTCTGGTCCCTTTTTATCAGTATTTAGAGAAGGAAGAATATTTTTGTGATTCTGCACACAGCAAAGCCACATTTTCATTTCCAAAAGTGACCATCAATATAAATATAGAAATTTGCATGCATTTTAATGCACAGATGTTTTGTAGTAAGGGTGTGTGATATTTTTCATTAGTATATCTGTATTAGATACTGATTGTTGAAAGTTACTTGATAACAGTATCATAAAGGTAAGAATATGCACATTTTTATAAAGTGTATGGTTTAATGTACTGAGTAACAGACAGTTGAACATTGGTATGTTTGTCTCAGCTGTGATGTGTGCAAATAAATATATGTGAGTACATGCAGTGCTTGAGTGTGTATGTATCATGTATCAACAGCTCATGCATGAGGCCATCCTTAAAAATATTCTTGTTTGTCGTAACCCGACCGACCCTGTCAATTTAGCACCGACCCAATTTTTATTTTTTTTTCCCTTTTAGTCCGACCGACTTGCTGGTTGTAAACTTGCGTTAAGACCGACCGATTTTTTTTAAACTCTTCAAACAACTAATACAAATGCAATAAAATAATAGTTATTAAGTATTGTGAATATAAATTGCCTAGACCTACATACAAACATAAGCTACGTTCTTTCTTTTAAATAAAAACCCGTGGCGCGTCATCTATGATTATGTTTACACCATTGGTTTACGCATCACATAAGGCCTGTAGGCTATTTGCCGCGTTCCAGGCAACCTGTAACCCGTGTTTTTCCAACTCGTAACTGGGAGTACATCGTTCCAGGCAACCTGTAACCCGTGTTTTTCCAACCTTATACCCGTGAAAGTGCACTGGGACGGCAGTCAAACCCGTGACTTCCCACCCGTGAACTCGTACTAGATCGATGTACTACCAGTTACGAGTTGGAAAAACACGGGTTACAGGTTGCCTGGAACGCGGCATAAGTTCGCTTCGTTTCATTCACTGTCAATTCGCGCTTGGTAATGATGGCTGCGGCTTTACTCTAAAGATTATTTCATTTTTATATGTTGTTGAATATGGTTTATTAAAAAATAAACATGTGAGAGCGTGTTATAGGCTGTCATGTTATTGTCAGATATGACGACGCTACTGCAACACGCATCGCCGCAGATGAAGCTGAGCATCAACGTGCTATCGCAAATCAAAGTGAAAGTAAGTCGCAGACGCTTAACACACAATCATCTTCATTAAATGTAAAGAAACAAAATGATCTTACCAGGGCTGTTTCCGCTTTCTCTTATTGCGGGCTTTGATTCAGAAATTTTAGCTGATGATCAATAAAATAATGCGTCTCATAACTATTGCTTTCGGTGACGTGCACTCCTAAATCTGCATATAGCGGGAATTGAAGATCGGATTTATATCCGCAAAAAACACACACATTTAGCCTATGTAACCAGATGTAAATGGAATCGTTTTGATAAATCAGATTGCAATCCGATCTGAGAAAACGCATGAAGTGGCCTGGTGTAAACAGCCCCTAGACATCGGTGAAAAATGTTCGTTCACTCTCTCCCCTCCCCCTCCGACCCCGATTTTTTTTTTTTTTTTATATATAAAAAAAATATACTTTTTTATATTATTTTTTATATATATATAAAAATATATACCTACCTACCGACCCTTTTTTTCTTTTTTTTTTTGCTGTTACTGCAAACCAAAATATTTTTAAGGATGGCCTGATAAGTCTTCAACAACTCTGTCAGTCTTTATATATAAACATTTCCCTGAAAGTTTGAGTAAGAATAGTTTGAAAGAGCATGCTTACACACAACGAGGCTGTAAAAGCAACTTGTGAGTAGATTTTGGTGTGCAGTGTGATGACGTTTAATGTCCTTGACAACCTCTGTAGTCTCATTTAGCCACTTGTTAGGAACCCAGATCCGGCCCACATCTGACACATGTGGAAGTGTAACAGATCAGGGGCCTCATTTATAACCGTTGCGTATGCACAAAACAGGCCCTGAAAGAGGCGTACGCTACTTCCGACACATAAGTTGTGATTTATACAACAAACAAACTTGACGGGAAAATTTGCACACCTGCACGGAAACTCTGACCCATGCGTACGAACGTTTTGGAGATGGAGCAGTTTGGCGACACCGATGGTGAGCTGGAGTTAAATGTCTTTTTGGTCACTTTTAGACAGAAAATCTAAAGAAAATTATACATATTCAGAAAGATAATACAAATATAATTTCACTCACCAAGCCTATCACTTGAAGCAAATATCCGTCCCTTCTTAACTGTCCGCGTCAGCGAGCGCGTTGAGCCGTTTAGTGAAACTGACGCTAACGGCAGATGAAGTAAAAAATCTTCATGAGTCCTAATCATAAATACAGTGCATGTTCACAATAACAGTTTAAATAAATAAAATAATGATTTAAACCATGTTTTACTGATATAAACATTTAGATTAAATATGCCATTCTCATTAATGTTAAACACTTAAACTACATGAAATCATTACTGAGAAATATATTTTGTTTGTATATCTGGAGTTTGTAACAAAAATAATTTCCCCCAGGGATTATTAAAGTATTTCTGATTCTGATTCTTTAGCAAGTCTACTGTTGTGTATTTTCACAACAGAGTTTTGACTGTTGTGTGTTCCGAGTGTGTTTATACTTTTCTAGTATCACTCATTTAAAGGTAGGGTAGGTAGGATTTTTCTAAAAAAAAAAACATTCCAAATTTGTTTAACCCCTTAACTGTCACCTGCCCGTATACGGGCAAACTAAATTTACTTTACTATATTACTATTAAATCCTAATCTAGTCATGACAAACTATATATCGTTGGAAAGGTCTAAGGCTCCTTAATAGATATTTCAGCACTGTTTTTTGTTACAATTTATGCCGGAACATTAATAGATGAATTTATGACAAGAGCGCACCTCAAAAAAACTACATCATAACAGGAGTTCTGACCTTTGTCACAAAAAGTCGACGCAAACACTTTTAATAATTGAAACTTTGGTTTTCATGCTAAAAGTTCATAATAAAACATTTAATCTAGTATTTGTCAATAAAAAAATATAAAAAAATATTATCTTCTAAACAGTATAATATATATATTATCCTCTAAAATATAATATTATCTTTTTTATCACCTTTTTTTATTATCATAAATTAGGTATCATTTGAAAGCTTACGATCTCAGAATTCATCCTGTGAAAAGTGTTTTGAAATTGGACATTGTGTTACCATAGAAACGGTACTCTAAATTATTTTATTAGGCTCCTCCCCTTTTGGGCATCATTATGTTTCATAATTTATTATCAAAATATTTTCTAATCTTGACAAAACACATATTGTCAGAAAGGTCTGAGTCTCAAGGTTCCATATTTTGTGACAGAAGTGATATTTGGACAGAAATTTATTAATTTGTAATGGTAGAATGCATACAGTTAAATTCAATGGAATTCAATGACACCCGGTGGCTATTTTTGGTAATTCGCCTAAACAAAATCTCATGGGAACTTCAATTTTTGTGATATCAACTTCAAATTTGGAACACAACTTGGTTAGATATATGGCTTTGATTTGATAGTAATTTTTTTGTAAAACATATTTTGTAAAATATATATTTTATATAAAATTAAAATATGAAATAAATTATATTTGATTTAATGTAAATTTAAACTTCCATAACTTTTTCATACTTTAATTTTTTGAAGTGCTTTCACTTCAGCAATAATCTGCTATTTTTTCCCTTTAAAACAAGACCAAACTTAGGTCTATACTCCAAAGCATTCTTGAATTACAACCATTTAAGCTTGAATAGTGCATTTTAATGTCCATTCTCAAAAAGGGGGGTGACAGTTAAAGGGTTAAACTGTCTTTATATACCAATACATAATTAAAATGTAAGTACTCTGAAAAAGAAAATATAAAAATCGAGTGACTGTAGACCTTTTAATCTGCAATAAACACAGCTCATTATTTCCATTCACTCCCCCCCCCCCCCCCCCCCCTCCCTTCTGAGCTCCTTCCAAAGCGACGCCCCCAAAACACATGAACGCGCGACGCCAAACGCTCAGGCTCAGCTGGAAGACGCATTTATTACCTGAGACGAGTGGAGAGGAAGGAGCGCAGTACATACAGTGACATCATGTCAGAATCACATGTAATAAAATACCTAACTTTATCACTATGAATATAAACAAATAAGATTTCTTTTAGTACTCACTATCAAGCTAGCATATCGATAATGGTAAAGTTTCATTCGGTAACGAGCTATATTTATAAGGCAAAACTAAAAACAGGTTGCATTGATACACGTTTTTCCATTACCATCAGTTACACTGTGATGAAGGTGAATTTCGTGTAAGATTCATAACATATACGGTGTTTTGCATGTAAGAGTTTCCATGATGAAAACATTGTTGACTCTAATGAAGACTAACGTACACTCCGAATCCGGAGACAAGTACCGCATCGTCGGTTCGAGGACAGGTCCGGGGTTGAGGGCGAAGCAGAGGAGGTCGATCAAGAGTGCGGGCAGGGTCCGAGGAAGTAGTTTTTGCCTTGTTTGCCTTCGCTGACTGCATATGCAGGTGCTTTGAGCTGAATATTTCCGGGAACGGTGACATGTGATGAGTGCACGCAGGGGTGCTCGGGCACGAGACATGAAGGCATCTGATTGGTTCTTTACATTCGCACCGAATGGCAGTGATTGGTCAGAGTTTTTACTGTCCTACAGCTGCTACAGAGGTCCGATTTTTTTCATTCCTTTTTCTGAACACATAATGTATTGACTACTCTCAGGATGGAAAGACCATTTCACCCAGTATAAAAAAAATGTTTCTGAACAGGATTACCTACCCTACCTTTAAATGGGAATCTTTTTTATATCTTGTATGTTATACCTTTTGTACCCTTCTGTCATTGTATTCATCGTTTTTATTGTTAATAAACAAACCACATCCATCCCCCGCACTTTTGAAAAGCTTGTTACGCCCCTGTGACCATCACTGTATAATTGCAGCTGGTTTAGAGTGAACTGGTGAAAACGGTGCGCCGGTATGAAGACAATCGAAGGACAGATAGAAGAGAGGGGCCACTGGGGGAGTAAAGCAGAGTTTATTTTAACTGTGGCAGGAAATGTGGTCGGACTGGGGAACGTGTGGAGGTTTCCTTACCTCTGCTACAAGTACGGAGGAGGTATGAGCTAGCAATAGGGTATTTCATTAAATTATTTTGAATGCATTTAACAGCACACTGTCTTAGCATTCTGTCAGTGGTATTTTAATAATGTTTTATTGTTCTCAGGTGCATTCCTGATACCCTACCTGGTGTTTGTGGCTACTTGTGGGCTTCCTCTGTTCCTGCTAGACACAGCAATGGGACAGTACACACAGGAAGGAGGCATTACATGTTGGCGTCGTCTCTGTCCTCTGGCTGAGGGTGAGAGTCATAAAGCAACAAAACTGCTTCCTAAAGAGACCTTACAACTTTTAACAACATATGATTTTACTTTATGTCAGGCATCGGCTACGCAGGACAGCTCATTCAGGTGTACAGCTGCATGTATTACATCATCATTCTGGCCTGGGCACTTTTCTACCTCATCTTCTCTTTCAAATCCCAACTTCCATGGGCCAGCTGTGACAACATGTGGAACACAGGTGATAATAAATAAATCAATCATTACATCTGAATAAAATGCAATAAGGGACTCGAGCTGCGTCGAGACGCTGTGGGAACGCCTCTGCGTGATTGCGTCCAGAAGCACCTATGAAATCAGACCAATGGTGTCGGTACGTCACAGGCGGGTGATGTCATTGACCAGGAACCTTTAAAGCATACCTGGAACAAACAGTCACTAGCTTCTGAAAGGCTGAAGCAAGTCGTTCACAGGCATGCAGGGAGTATGGCAGGGCTATGCAGCATCTCGTTCCCTCTTCAGGGAACCAGGGACGTTCCCTTTCAACGGAACTTGAGCTGCGTCGAAACGCTGTGGCATTATACCCACAGCGCCATAGTAACAAGTGCCTGTCCGTGTAAAATCTCTGCACACACTAAGACGAAAGCACCTGCGCCCCTGGAGTGGAGCCGAAGTCAACCCCCCATCCTTCTTTGGGACAATGAAGTACCAACTGTAAAAACCTAGACTCCCTGCTGGGAGGAGGTTCTATAGCCTCCTTTCGTAGAAGAGTCAGAACTTCTTGCTCCTTGACCAGAGCCTGCTCGGGGTCCACGAACCTAGGTAGGACCCCTAGAAATCTGGGCGGACGAGAACCGAACTAAATTCTGTAACCCTTTTCTATCATGAGCAGGACCCAATGAGATATATTTGGCAGTAGCTTTTAAGTAGCACTCGAGACTGATCTCTGGTATTACTCAAGCGACCAATTCGGTGCCCTGAACAGCCGAACTGATTGATCTGAGACCCTCCTCATACCAAAAGTATGGATTTTAGAAAGGAAGAAACACTCAGTGCCTTTGCATAAACATGAATTTTAGAAAGGTGCATAGTTTTTCATACAGGCATATAAAAGCCAGTCAAATATTTGATTTAATTTCTCAAAATGAAATGTAGTTTCAATAAACAATCAGACAAGTATACATGGTCTGAATTAAAATTTTTTGAGTATTCATATTTGAAAATAAAGAATAATTGCTTGCAAACACATATTAGTTGTAATAGGAACAAGAGAAAAGGTTTCCTCTTACACCTTCAGTTCAGTTCCCTTTGCGTTATAGGTATATATTGCAGAGATTTGAGCCGAATTCTTTAATGCATCCATAATGGATGCCTCAGCAAGTGTGCCAATTTAAGCTTTAAGCCCCTTAAGGGAGGGACACATGATTCAAATGCTGTTTGCTTACCATGCATATATATATATATATATATATATAATTTCTTTTACAGGGTCAAAAATCTCTTGCCTTACAATTTTGTACAGACAGACAAAAACTCCAGGGACATAGATTTCATAGGGTGCTTGCCGATGACACAGAAGCTACTGTTTGTTCCAGGTATGCTTTATAGTTTCGTGGTCGATGACGTTCCATCACGCCATTGGACTGATTTCATACATGCTTCACGACGCAATCACACAGAGGCGTTCCCACAGTGTCTCGACTTCCCTTGAAAGGGAACCAGGGTTACAGTCTTAACCTGAGACATTGTTTTTTTCTCTCGATCGTAGATGACTGTGTAAATCTTGCTGCAAAGAATCTGACCCTCAAATGGAAAACTCTGATTAATTCAACCTCTGCAGCGACTGAGTTCTGGGAGTAAACACTACTTATATGATATTTTTTACTAATAACTACATACAAGTGCTCTTATGTGCACAGAAAACAAATGTGCAATTTGCAGTTAACAAGTTTTATAGCAATAAGCTAAATAAATTAAATAAATTAAAAAGTAATTTATTAAAATAAAAAAGCATACAATTTATCTAATATGTCATGTCACATTATGCAGACGCAGAGTGCTGGCTCTCTCTGGGGGTATTGAGGAGGTCGGTAAGATAAACTGGGAGATTCTTCTGTGTCTCATTGCAATGTGGATCGTCTCTTATTTCTGCATCTGGAAAGGAGTCAAATCTACAGGCAAGGGAAGTATGAGAATTTGTTTGTGTCTATTATTGGCTGAAGGTCAACTAATTAAGTTTCAGTTGTGTGCCTGAAGGAAAACAAAAGACTTTCTTTAGTAAAAAAAATAGGGGTTTTTTGCCTCAAATTAATATGAGCTTTTCTTTGTATTGTGCCTGTAGGTGGTGTATTTCACAGCCACGTTTCCTTATGTGATGTTGCTGGTCTTGCTGATTCGTGGTTTGACTCTTCCCGGAGCTCTGCAGGGGGTCGTGTTTTACCTGTACCCTCAACCGGCCCTTCTTGCTGACTCACAGGTTACCCTTTTTCACATTAACACAAACTTTTTTTTTTTCCAAAATAAAAAGTATGTTTGTTTGCCGTAACTAGTAACACATAATAAAGTTTTCAAAAAATTAAACTAGGATTATTAGTTTGAAATTGGAGTGCTGTGTGTGTGTGTGTGTGTGTGTAGGTTTGGATGGAGGCCGGAGCTCAGATAGTTTTCTCCTACAGTTTGTCTGTTGGCACTCTCACTGTATTGGGCAGTTACAATAAATATAACAACAACTGCTACAGGTGAGTATTGGTGCTTTTAATAAAATGACAGTACCAAAGAACAGACGAATAAATGAGTCAACAATTAAGAATGAACTACGAATAAAGAATGGGTTATTTGTTGTGTTGTGTACTATGAGGGATGTTCTTGTTGCTTGTGATGCTCAGCCAGCAGATGCCAGACAATAAATGAGTTTTATATTATCTATATCTATCAGGGACTGCTTTTGGCTTTGCCTTCTGAACAGTGGCACCAGTTTGGTGGCTGGTTTTGCTGTGTTCTCAGTCCTGGGCTTTATGGCCCACGAACAGGGCGTCCCCATTGAGGAGGTGGCAGAATCAGGTACTGAAAAATTCAGTTGAATAAAAGGTGAAAGATTATAATCAGAGAATATATTAAAGCAATGCTCAACATCAGATCTGTCTCTCTTTCAGGTCCAGGACTAGCGTTCATCGCTTATCCACAGGCAGTAGCTATGATGCCTTTCCCTCAGCTGTGGGCTGTTTGTTTCTTCATCATGATTATTTTGCTGGGGCTTGATACACATGTGAGCTTAAACTCACATATACACATACACTCACCTAAAGGATTATTAGGAACACCATACTAATACTGTGTTTGACCCCCTTTCGCCTTCAGAACTGCCTTAATTCTACGTGGCATTGATTCAACAAGGTGCTGAAAGCATTCTTTAGAAATGTTGGCCCATATTGATAGGATAGCATCTTGCAGTTGATGGAGATTTGTGGGATGCACATCCAGGGCACAAAGCTCCCGTTCCACCACATCCCAAAGATGATCTATTGGGTTGAGATCTGGTGACTGTGGGGGCCATTTTAGTACAGTGAACTCATTGTCATGTTCAAGAAACCAATTTGAAATGATTCGAGCTTTGTGACATGGTGCATTATCCTGCTGGAAGTAGCCATCAGAGGATGGGTACATGGTGGTCATAAAGGGATGGACATGGTCAGAAACAATGCTCTGGTAGGCCGTGGCATTTAAACGATGCCCAATTGGCACTAAGGGGCCTAAAGTGTGCCAAGAAAACATCCCCCACACCATTACACCACCACCACCAGCCTGCACAGTGGTAACAAGGCATGATGGATCCATGTTCTCATTCTGTTTACGCCAAATTCTGACTCACCATACCATCTGAATGTCTCTACAGAAATCGAGACTCATCAGACCAGGCAACATTTTTCCAGTCTTCAACTGTCCAATTTTGGTGAGCTCGTGCAAATTGTAGCCTCTTTTTCCTATTTATAGTGGAGATGAGTGGTACCCGGTGGGGTCTTCTGCTGTTGTAGCCCATCCGCCTCAAGGTTGTGCGTGTTGTGGCTTCACAAATGCTTTGCTGCATACCTCGGTTGTAACGAGTGGTTATTTCAGTCAAAGTTGCTCTTCTTTCAGTTTGAATCAGTCTGCCCATTCTCCTCTGACCTCTAGCATCAACAAGGCATTTTCGCCCACAGGACTGCCGCATACTGGATGTTTTTCCCTTTTCACACCATTCTTTGTAAACCCTAGAAATGGTTGTGTGTGAAAATCCCAGTAACTGAGCAGATTGTGAAATACTCAGACCGGCCCGTCTGGCACCAACAACCATGCCACGCTCAAAATTGCTTAAATCACCTTTCTTTCCCATTCTGACATTCAGTTTGGAGTTCAGGAGATTGTCTTGACCAGGACCACACCCCTAAATGCATTGAAGCAACTGCCATGTGATTGGTTGATTAGATAATTGCATTAATGAGAAATTGAACAGGTGTTCCTAATAATCCTTTAGGTGAGTGTACGTCATAATACTTTGAACTGAAGAAACTGGAAATGAACAAATCTATTTAAAATACATCTAAATAATATATGTCAAGTCTAAATTTAGGCAAATTTTAAAAAATGTTTATGCAAACAAATCACAGGGTTAGTTTTGCATTACAGGGATAGTCAGTGGCGGAGCCAGAGGGGGGCACTGGACACCCCTGACATGCGATTGGCCACCCCGGGTGCCACCCCAAAATTTTATTTGCTACTGGCAGTTGCTGATGCTGATTTAAAAAAAAAATTACGTTCGCCGGCAGCGCGGCGCGCGCGCAGTTTTCAAACGGACGAGCAGAGGACGAGAAAGGTTGCAAGATACCGAACTTCACCGAATAAGAAAACATCATATTTGAAGTAAGTTTTTAAGGTTTAGCATCAGGGTGGTTTGCTCCGAATAGCCTACATTAGGCCTAATACACGCATATGCAGTACCTTGCCGTGTGTACGTTACAGTATACAAATGTTCTAGCTAATGTGAGGATAGGAGATCAAAACGCAGGCAAAGAAGAGCAGAAACAAGTGATATCATAATGCGATCACTATAGGACTATGAAGCTTTATGGATGTAGGGTGTTGATGGACTCGATCTACTGTGTTTTGATCATCATTATGAATCTGATAGATGTAGTCTTTGATAAAAATGCGATTTTCTCAGCTTTTTGCTCATGTTGCTTTTTACAAAACTTGCCAACATTCAAGTGTTGATAAAAAAAGATGCACAAAGCTAGAATAAAACAATTTTTTGTCTGTTCATTCTTTTGGTATGTTCAGATATTCATACAACAAAATATTCTGGGGTGCCATGAAATTGTGAAAATTACCAAAAACACCATTTTTTTTTATAGGCTACTGCGAGAAAGAGTTAAGATAAAAATGTTGGTAATTGGATGATGATTAGAATATAAATATGATTGGAATCATATTTTAAATTTGTCATATTTTTGAACAGGGTCATTTAAACATGAAAAGAAAGGGAGAGATATCAGAGTACTTTTTAAATAAGCACAAACATAGTCCAGTCATTTTATGAAAAAAGGTTGAACAAATTGCAACAGAAGCAAACTCAAATAATTTTGTATCCTCAATATGTCCTGAGTAAGGAAAAAAAGTCTAGAAGAATCCCATTAGGGGAAAGTTTCGAAAACTGTTTCTGGGGATTCACTTTTTATTTTACCTTTTGTCCTTTGCATTCTCCTTACCATTGTCTCCTGTTCTTCCCTCAGACTCGTCCCCCAGAAACAGTCCCACAGACCCAGTCCCAAACCCAATCTCTTGCTTCTGTTGAGTTTGCTTCTGTTGCAATTTGTTCAAGGTTGACCCCCATTTTGGCTTAAAATGACTAACAGGCAGATCAGGTGCAAACAGACCCCAGCCCTTGCATCACCACTGGCTAGTCAGAGTCAGTGTGGTCAGACTTCAGGACCAGCAACAGGTCAGAGCATCTACCAGACACAGGCAGTCAATCACATACCCAATTCAGAGATGATTTTGCCAGATTAAAAGGATAATTCACCCAAAAATGAACACAAAAAAAAATTATATTTAGAAAGAATAATTATAAATTATTATAAAGAAAGAATTATGTTGTATTAAATCTTCCTAGGATAAGATTTTATATTGATGGGCAATACAATTGTTTACATTTTTCAAGTACAATTAAAAAAAGTTTTTTTTTTTGTAAATGTGAGTTTTTTTGTAAATAAACGCAGCAGTACATAACAGACACATGCTACGGTATCTTATCTCCTTGGTGCTTAAGCTTTGTTTTCTGCAAATATTTTGGATGTTCAACACTTATAGACACAAACAGAGTGACCCAATTCCTTCCATAAGCTTTTCCACTGTGTGTGTGTGTGTGTGTGTACTGTGTACCCCCGAAAGTAGCAGTGGCCACCCCCTGGCCACCCCATGTATAAAACTCTAGTTCCGCCACTGGGGATAGTTCCCACAAATTAAAATTATATCCATTTATTCACACTCATGTCATTCCAAACCTGTATGCATTTCTTTCTTCTGAAAAACATTCTTTGTAATGTCCTTTCTTTTGGACATTACAAAACACACAGTGTGTTCACAGTGCATGTGCTTTTGTTGTGCTTCTGTTGTGCTTCCCTTTGAAGTTTGTTGCAGTAGAAGCTGTCCTTACATCAGTGATCGATCTGTTCCCGACGGTGCTGCGCAGAGTGGGACGCAGAGAAATCTTCCTCCTGCTCTTCTGTCTCGCTTGCTTCGTCGGGCACCTCTTCATGGTCACAGAGGTCAGAGAAAAGTGTGTTTGTTTGTGAGAGAGTAAACATATAAACTAAACATATACAGGTCAGACCTGTTAAAGATTACAGTAGTGACTCAAATTTCCAAGTGAATGATTTTATGAATATGGTTCTAATATGAATATAGATTTTCAGATGACAAATTTAGTTCTTTATTTTAAATCATGGCAGATCATATGCTATACAACAGGTGTTTTGTGTAGGGCATACCTGTGTTTTGTCATGACACACACACAGGAAAAGGTAAGATCCAAGCGCAGTATTTATTAGGGAAAATCCATACTCACAACTAGTCCAGGCAAGGGTCAAAATCCAAATAAGGCAATCCAAAAACAAGAACAAGCAAAAACAGACATCCAGAAGTGTTGTGACAATCTACAAGGACTCCATGAAAAACACTGACACAGACAGGGTATATATATATACACAGACACTAACAAGGTGAGGGGAAACAGCTGCGTGCAATGAATAAATGATAACACAGAACAGGATGATGGGAAATGTAGTGAATGACACCGTGGGGGAAGAGGACCTCTAGTGGCTATCCAGGGAACACAAACCAGACACTGTGACATAACCCCCCCTCTACGGAGCGGCTACCAGACGCTCCACGACACAACTACAAAACAAAACAAAAGTCCAGGAGGGAGGTGGAACAGTGGAAGATCAGGGGGAGGGATGGGGGGCCAGGTCCATGAAGGGGAACAGGAAGAGGGGATGACGGCTTAGCCGGCGGCCAGGGCGAAACAGGCAGTCCATCAGGCGGCTAGGGCGAAGCAGACCCTCCATCGGCGGCCAGGGCGAAGCAGGCCATCCATCGGGCAGCCAGGGCGGAGCGGACCATCCATCGGGCGGCCAGGGCGAAGAGGACAACAGTCCATCGGGCGGCCAGGGCGAAGAGGACGACAGTCCATCGGGCGGCCAGGGCGAAGAGGACGACAGTCCATCGGACGGCTACGCCGGAGACGACAGTCCATCGGGCGGCCACGGCGGTGACGACTCTTCGGGCGGCCGCGGCGGAGACGACCTTTCGGGCAGCTGCGGCGGAGACGACCCCTCTGGCTGCCATGGCGGAGGCTCAGGAACAGACACCGGCTCAGGAACAGACACCGGCTCAGAAGCAGTCTCTGGATCGGCAGACGTGACGTGAACCGTCTCTGGATCGGCAGAAGTGTGTCTCCTCCATGCATGCAGTACAGCCAATGCATAAAACAGAAAGACAGCCCTCTTGGCCGTGGCAGGACTGATGGTGGACAGCCCCGGGGCGGCCTCCGGGATGACAGCAGGCTGTTCGGGGATGGCCTCTGGTTCATTGGGGAGGCAAGAAATCTTCCTCCTCCTCCACAGTCTTTGATGGCGAGGTGCAGGCTCCGGGCTGGACAAGACCAGCGGTGAAGGGAGCTCTGGGTTGTACATCCCCGAGACCGAAGCAGAGAGTGGTGCCGGGGCTCACCTCTAGCACCTCCTCTCCTGCGACCTCCACGGGTCCCAGAAAACCTGGCCAGACGGGTTCCCTCAAAAGACGAAACAGCTGCGTGCAATGAATAAATGATAACACAGAACAGGATTATGGGAAATGTTGTGAATGACACCGTGGGGGAAGAGGACCTCTAGTGGCTATCCGGGGAACACAAACCAGACACTGTGACATGTTTTCCCTCTCCTCAGTCCTATTTAACTGTGTTGTGGGCTTGGGTCTTGCATCTACAGGGGGGGATGTATGTATTCCAGTTGTTTGACTACTATGCCTGCAATGGAGCCAATCTTCTGTTTCTGTCTGCGTTTGAGTCTCTGGCCATGGGTTGGATCTTTGGTGAGACACACACAAGCTACAAAATTGACCTTAACATAAAAAGCCAACAAAATGCAATGTCAGTATTGGAAAGCTAGTGATTTATAATCTTTTTTTGTCTAACCACAGGAGCTGAGAGAATGTTTGACGTCATTGAAGACATGACAAACTCACGACCCAACTACATATTCATGCTGTGCTGGAAATACCTGACTCCTCTCGCGTCCCTGGTGAGTGTCTCAGCACTTCTTCATCTGTTTGGGCTTCACTGATGATTTATTGGTCAGAACAGTCAATTTTTTTTATTTTTTTTATTCAGACCTGAAGCATTTCATTACCATAACCACTTAAAGGTGCTGTATGTAACTTTTTTTTACTAAAGCATAAAAATACCATAATATGTTTGTAGATATTTAGGAAACATGCTAAGTTCACATACTCGTTTTTCTGAAAAACACTTCTGCTGCCAGTTATTTTATTTATTATTTTACACGTTCCGTATTGTCAGTCGTTTTTTGTTTTTGGTCTGTGTGATCTTGCCCACTGCCAGTTCACCCAATAGTATTTCGACACTCCGGGATGCCAGTTGTTGGACAACACAGCGTATTGCATCCTTGGAAACGATCAAATAAACTGGGTCAGAGATTGCAGATACCACACAACCTAAAATCTCTAAGAACGAGAGCATATTAAAACATGGATTAACCAACTCATCAACTTGCAGTGTGTAAGTCTCCTGGGCTTTCATTGTCAATTGCACCCATTCTGTCACGTGTCCTCAAACTGGCAAACCACGTGAGCATCGAGTCTGAGGAGGAGGGGGTGGGGGAAACAACGATCTCCGATATTTTAAATTTGGACTGCAGTACCTATTTAGACCACTAGCTGTCATTCTTACAGACTGCACCTTTAAATGAAGATCAGTTCTTACTGTCTTTTTTTCTTACCAGTAATTTCCCCTCAACTTCTCCTTCTCTTCTGTTTATTCTTAGGCATCTTTTGTCTGTTCTGTGGTGGAGTACCGGCCGCTGACGTTTAACCGTTGGTATGTGTACCCGGACTGGGCATATGCACTTGGTTGGCTCCTAGCCCTGTCCTCCATTCTGCTGGTGCCTGGTTGGGCGATGGGAAGAATGTTTGCTGGAAAAGGAAGTCTGAAACAGGTGAGGATGAAAGTTCCACTGAGATGTCATCAAAACAGGGATGAAAATGTTTAACTTTACTATTTAACCAAAGCAAATCTACACAACTAACCAATTCGATCTATAAACTAAACACTTACTACCAAAGTGTTGTTTCCCTGTGTTTGTGTGTCTTGACAGCGTTGGCTTCACCTGTGTAATCCAGATACAAACCTTCCTCTCAGCAGTAAGCGACGAGCTGAAATGGAGACTGCTTTCACCACAGAGATGAAAGACTTAGTCAGGATGAATATAGAGGAACGTGAAAATGAACACTGAAAGAAAAATATATAAATATATTTTGTAGTCAATCTTTTCATAACTAAAGTCGTGAAGCTCCATAAAAACTGTTTAAACAGGACCCCATTTGTTCATGTCTAGCGACAGGGAGTATCTGCTCAATACCCCAGTCAGAGCCAGGCGACTTTCCTCTTATGACAAATTGCTTGTGATATTCCTCATTTGTAAATTGCTTTAGGATAAAAATGCAAATTAATAAATGTAAATGTAGATCATTCTCTGTGGGAATCCTTTATTATCCCCATGGCAAGCATATGGTTTATCTGATTCTAGAGCTTGGCATCAGGCCAATTTTTCTGTTTGATCACTTTCTGTCTTTAAAGCTCCAATATGTAGGAATTTTGTAATAAAATTTCCGAAAATAACTTGGACAGTGTGATATATTTCCTCCAGTTGTGTACTTAAAATATCTCAAAAGTCTCCAAAGATTTTTTATTTCAGAGAAATTCCGATTTTAAATAACTGGCCGTCCCGGAAAAGAAATGTCGCGCCTCAGTGACGCAATGTCCGCTCTATCCTTTTTTTCCGACCATGTGATAGTATATTCCACCACACCGGATTTTTATTTAATTTTTTTACAACAACTTTATTGAGTTTTTTTCTTTTCTTATCACAATAAACAATAAAGACGTCTGACAAAGAATAAAAAAGAATAAAATAAAAAAATATGACCCACCACACCGGAATATCACGGTCAAACGCGGAAGTGGTGGTTATAGCGTTATTGCCATAGACTGTATGGTTATAGCTGTTATGGATCACGATTACTCTTTGGCGAGTATTGAAGTGCCAACAAAACGAAAGCGTCCATATTCGGATA
The DNA here is from genome assembly GCA_022829085.1 of Abramis brama. Taxonomy (NCBI): domain Eukaryota; kingdom Metazoa; phylum Chordata; class Actinopteri; order Cypriniformes; family Leuciscidae; genus Abramis; species Abramis brama. The sequence goes on along the minus strand of CM040766.1, from coordinate 19,940,029 downwards.
CACGCGGAGTCACGGACTGTGTGACAAACGGAGGAATAAAACCCGGATAAATATCGCCAGGCGTTTTCGAGATGGAGAGAGCTGCGCGACTATCTTGGACTTGACAGAGACTCTGCTCTCGCGAGTGTATTGATAGACAGGTAAGACATGCAACTGTCAATAATAGCACTTATAAACAAAGTTATATTGCTCTTTGTACTTCGGTAAGGCTTTTTATCACGTGTGGTGACCGAGATTATGGCAGTACAATTAAATACAATCGGATATGTTGTTAAAAAATATATTTAGTCATTACTTGCAAATGTTCGTTCAAATTTACTTTTAGATATTGGTTTGAACACGTTAAACAACACGGCATTAACCATAAAAACGTAAAACTGCACAACATAAACCAAACAAATCATTTGACAAATAGCTGTATGTTGTAACGGGATAATATAGCATAACATTTCACGTTCCTTGCAGTTCATTAATTATGATGACATAAAATAATACGATCAGACATACAGGTAATACAAAAACGAATAAATTACCTCATCCGTGATCATGATTCATTAATTCCATTTAGATACATTGCTATGGTGAAAACGCATTAAAAACGACATCTCCCATCGTCACCTCCTTCATAGCGTCATCAAGCTTCGCATTTGTTATTGTTGGAAACTGCGCCCTCTTGTGGTCACATACAAAAGTTACATAGTGGAGCTTTAAGGGCAGCATCATTATTACACCACAGCAAAGCTGCCATCGTTGCAAACATCTCACATCATGTCAGACCATCCACTCCCGAATCAGTGACCTGATTATTTTCAATTTAGTCTATAAATAAATTAAAAATGCCCCCCCCCCCCCCCCCCCCCCCCCCCAAAAGGGAATTTCCCCCAACACCCCGCAGCACAAACTCTCATAAAATTTCAACATTTTTACAGAACTTAAAGGTACACTCTTGTTACGAAGCTTACATTGGCAAAACCTTTAAACAAAAAATTTTTTTAGAAGAAAAAAAAAATACTAAAGGAAAAAATAATATGTAGTAAAAATACTACAAACATAAAACTCACTATTTTGCCAGTGCTTTTTATTTTTATTTTCTTTATAGCCCTGAATTTTCAAAAAGGCTACATCATCATCATTACCCTATTTTCGTTTGACGTGCTATGCATTGTATTGTAATTGTATCAACATCTTTTCATAGAATGCCAAGGAAAGAAAGAATAAAAAAAAAAAAAAAAAACAAGCTGAAAAGAGAGAATAAATATGCAGGTACTGTTAAATTAAACTTGTATTACAATCCTAAAAATAGTTTACACTTGAGGAAAATAACAGGTGTTTATTAAAGGAGTAATTTTCCCAAATTGATAATTTACTTACCCATATGCAGTTCCAAGCCTGTCTGATTTTCTTCTGTGGAATATTTTTTTAAATGGTTGTATCCCAGGGACGTGCGGTCAGGGTAGGCAGGGTAGGCAGTGCCTCACCAAAGGAAATGTTGACATTACATTTATTAATTCCAAGAACTTTATTAATTCACTACATTATTAATTGCATTTATTTTATTCCAAATATTAATTTTTGTAACAAAAATGTTCAGGAATACACATATAATATACTCATTTTGCCATTGTTTGCTCCTAAAACCATTGTTTCATGCAGGAAATTCAAGGCCATGCCCATTGAGGCAGAGGTTAGCAGTGCCTCTTTGGTCCATAGAACGTAGTTTACGTAGGTTTGCGCATGCGCAGTCAGTTCTCATGCTGTCTTGAATTATCAACATTGAGGCAGAGACCGAGGCTGCTTCATGTCACGTGATCCACTCGCTCTCACTCAATCCGCGCTTCCCGATCTAGCGGCGCCTAGCGTTGGCTGTCAACAGGCCCGGGGTGGGTAATCGTGAGAATTCCCTTTTGGGCCGGTCGAGTATTTATTTATTTATTTTTTCACATTTGTCACGTTAGTTACATTAGGCTACACACGTTCGGACGTTCCGCATTCTGACACCGCAGCGCGCAGCCTCTGCATGGGTTGTACCATGTGAGGGAGTTCTCCCCTCTCCTCCTATAGAGTTGGTTGGGTCCATAGCCCGTCTTTTCCAAAACGTTTTCTCAGGTAGGCTACCGCGGCACCGCCGGCGCCTATACAGATAGCTGGGCCGGTCCTACCGGGACGGTACGCGTCAGGGATGGATGGGAGGAAGAGGCCAGGAGGTATGGAAGCTTTGTTTCCGCCACAGAATAAAACATAATTGCGACTTTTTATCTCACAATTGCGAGTTTACATCTCGCAATTCTGTCATTATTTCTCAGAATTGCGTGAAATAAAGTCGCAATTGCGTGTTATAAAGTCAGAATTGCGAGATATAAAGTCAGAATTGTGTGAAATAAAGTCGCAATTGCATGTTATAAAGTCAGAATTGTGTGAAATAAAGTCGCAATTGCATGTTATAAAGTCAGAATTGCAAGATATAAAGTCAGAATTGTGTAAAATAAAGTCGCAATTGCTTCTAATAAAGTCTAAGTGAATTATTATTTAACCTTTACATTATTTGTTGAACCATGGCATTAATACAAACTAGTGACTAGGCTGCTTGTCGGTTCGCTGACACCGCGCCGCCTCCCTCTCTTAACGTTACTGTGTCCCGCACAAAACATTTGTTTGTTGTATAAGTCATAAGATAGATGTGTCCATTAATTTGATTATTAGATTTGATTGTGCATTAGCCTCACATATGACTGACTTTGCTGTATGCAGGCAGCGATGTGATGATGCCTGATATGAACTTGGGTTGCTACATTAACTGAATGAATATATGAACATATGCCACATTGATAGGTCACAGCCTACCCATGACAAGATTTCACCGCACGTTACTGTTGTATCCATATATTGAAAGCTAGTGGGGAACAAAATGGAGTCCCCATTCCTGTTCATTATATGGACATTATATAATCTAATCTATCCCTGTAAAACTTATACTTTTTTTGTATATAGAGAGTAGCAGTTCAATAAGGCGAGTATTGAAGAGATTCAAGGGAAAAGCAGTTGAGACAAGAGAGAAAGATGAAGGAGAGGTTAGAGCCAATGAGGAAGAAAGTGAGATGAGTCAGGAAATGCAAGGAGACATTAGGCCAAGTGAGGAGGAAGGAGGAGAGATAACAGAGGAAGGAGCTGCAGCAGCAGATACTGAATACCAGGTTCTGAGTCCAAAAGCACCAGAAGTTTACCCATCCTTGATGGCCTTACAGTTTCCAACAGACCCAGCTCATGTTGATCAGCATCAAATTAAAGTTGATAGCAACTATATACAGTTCTGCTGCTCTCTTGGGCCATGTCATCCAGTATCTGACTTTCCAATCACAATATATTTGGCAATGCAAGGACTTGCATTTAGAGGCCATGATGAACATAGCACCAGTTCAAACAGAGGAAACTTCTTTGAGCTTGTGCACCTATAGCTGAATATGATAGTGTCGTCAGAATGCATATAGAGGGTATCCAGATGATTCAGTCGCACAAGAAGAAGCCACAGGTGACACTTTTATCCAACAGGACCCAAAATGACCTAATAAGATCTCTTGGAACACAAGTGAAGAATGTAATTCTGAAAGAGATTAATGAGGCCAAGATATTTTCAATTCTTTTGGATGAATCTACCGATGTGTCACACTCAGAGCAAGTATCCTTTGTGGTCCGGTTTGTCCATGACATGCAAATAAAGGAGTGCTTCATCCAAGTGTGTCAGGTAAAATCAACATGTGGCATAGAAATGCAAAAATTGTTATAGCTGGAGAGAAAACCTGGGAATTAAAACGGCTGACTAACACATGCTGGACCACCAGATCAACCAGATCCAAACCACCAGATCCAGCTGCAGGTGATACTCTAATGTTGTTTCGCAGCATACATTTTGAGTTTATGCTTTGTTTGGAGGTGGCCACTCCAGTGTTTCAGGAGACTGCTGTTGCATCAGCTGCTCTTCAGCAACTGCGTTTGGCTTGCTGGAATGTCCGCTCTCTCGGGGTGACTTCCTGTCTCGACGGAGTCCATCCTCGGAAGTCTGCAGTTATAGACAGGGAACTCCTACGACTCAGAGTGGATATCGCAGCATTAAGCGAGACATGGCTCACTGGAAGTGGCTCTATACGTGAAGCTAACTTTACGTTTTACTGGACTGGCTATCCCGACAATGAAAGACCAAAGCATGGAGTGGGTTTTGCCATCTGCAATAAGCTGCTATGTTTCACTGAAACTCCCATCTCCATCTCTCCCAGGCTGTCGTCACTGCGACTACACACCACCGCGGGTCCAGTGACATTACTTTCTACCTACGCCCCGACCCTAACTTCGTCAGACGATCAGAAAGATTCTTTCTATCTCCTGCTGAGTGAAACTCTTTCCAACATTAGTCGTGGCCACCGCATATTCATCCTTGGCGATTTCAATGCTCGTGTGGGTAGTAACACCACCGCCTGGCCAGACGTGCTGGGTCCACATGGTGTGGGCTCATTGAATGACAATGGACAGCGCCTCCTCGAGCTTTGCGCTACACATAAGCTGTGCATCCCATCATCTTTTTTTGAAGGCTCAACATGGTCCAAGATGACATGGCAACACCCACGCTCTAAACGCTGGCATCAACTTGACCATGTGATCATCCAAAGAAACCACCTCAAGGACCTCACTCATGTCAGGTCTATGCACTCTGCTAACTGTGACACAGATCACTCACTTGTGCGCTGCAAGATTAAACTCAATCCCAAGAGAATCCACCTGTCTAGTCCAAAGCCGTCTCCGACGTTCGACATTCTTGCAACCAAGTCAAAGGAAATCTGCCAACAGTTTCAGGCTTCACTGCAAGCCAATTTTGTTCTGTCCGCCCCCACCCAGGATGCTACATTGGCCTGGCTGCGCTTTCGTAACATAGTTAGGGATTGCGCACTTTCCAGCTTTGGCAGACGCACCCGAAAACAGCCTGACTGGTTTAGGTGTCATGCAGACACTCTCCTTCCATCTCTTGCGAATAAGCGTGCGGCACGCCTGGCTGTCAAACAAGACTCCTCCCCTCATACCATTGCTCACTGGAAACAGACCCGCTCAGAGGTGCAGTGCCTAACACGGGAGGCAAAACACCTCTACTGGGAAAGCATCTGCAGACGTCTAGAACATTGCTCTGCCACTGGTAATACTGGTGGTATGTACCAGGGGCTTAAGCAAGCTCTAGGTCCTCCTGTGAAGAAGTCCTCCCCTCTTCGATCTGCAACAGGTGAAATACTCACAGACCTCGACGATCAGCTAAATCGCTGGGTGGAACACTACAGTTCACTGTATGCTGAGCCTGTAACAGCTAGTGAAGCTGCTATAGTATCTGCTGTTCCCCAACTCCCAATAATACTTGAGCTTGACAACATCATCACTCTCAATGAGGTTAAAAAAACCATAAGCCTTCTGAAGAAAAACAAAGCCCCTGGTGTGGATGGGCTTCCACCTGAAATCTTCTTTAGTGGTGGCAACACACTTGCCGTGGAACTCCATCACCTCTTTTCAATCTGCTGGACTGAAGGCACCATCCCAGACGAATTACGTAATGCTAACATAGTTACTCTGTACAAGAACAAAGGGGATCGCTGCGACTGCAACAACTACCGTGGCATAGCTCTTCTCTCCCAGCCTGGCAAGGTCTTAGCCCGCCTCATCCTCCCACGCGTACAGGTCATTGCAAACAGGATACTCTCGGAGAGCCAATGCGGTTTCCGTCCTGGTCCTTCAACCATTGACATGATTTTCTCAGTTCGCCAAATCCAAGGGAAATGCATTGAGCAAGGTCGGCCATTGTATGCAGTCTTTGTCGATTTGACAAAGGCCTTTGACTATGTCAGCAGGTCCGGCCTCTTTACCATCCTCCGTCAACTGGGCTGTCCTCCCAAACTCTTGAAAATCATACAAGAATTTCATGTTCTTATGAAGGCAACAATACAGTTTGAGGGCTCTCACTCTAAGGAATTTCCAATTTTCTGTGGTGTAAAGCAAGGTTGTGTACTAGCTCCAACTCTCTTTGGTATATTCTTCTCCGCTGTCCTGCGCCGTGCTTTCCCTGTCCCATCTGGAGTGTTACTTCACACACGCAGCTCTGGCAATCTCTTCAACCTAGCAAGACTTCGTGCAAAAACAAAGATCAACCGCGTCCATATTCGGGAACTTCTATATGCAGATGATGCCGCCTTCCTTGCCAACTCTGAGACTGAGCTGCAGGCTATGTGCTCCTCCTTTGCTGCTGCTTGTGAGGAGTTTGGATTGAAGATCAGCCTTGGAAAAACAGTGGTCTTTGCCCAACCTGCTACGCTCTCACCCACAATCACCATCAACAACAGCACATTGACAAATGTCACAAAGTTCACTTATCTGGGTTCCACAGTCGACACCTCCAACAGTCTAGATTGCGAATTGGACATACGTATTGGGAAAGCATCAACAACCTTCGGCAGGCTTAGTGAGAGAGTGTGGCAGAACAACTCACTGTCTCTCAACCTAAAAATCAAAGTTTACGAGGCCTGCATTCTCAGCACCCTCCTGTATGGCAGTGAAACTTGGTGCTCCTACCGCAGGCATGAACACCGTCTGAACTCCTTTCACTTTCGTTGTCTACGATTAATTAATGCCATAACTTGGAGGGATCATGTTCCAAATTCGGCTATCCTTTCCATGACCAAGAGCACAGACCTCTACACTATGTTGCGCACCCGTCGCTTACGGTGGGCTGGCCACACCTACCGCATGGATGAATTCCGGTTACCGAAAGCAATTTTGTATGGAGAAATTGCTGATGCCCCTCGCCCAGTCAGCCGGCCGAAGCTCCGCTACAAGGATGTCCTGAAGCGTGACCTTCAGTCGTTCGGCCTCCCAAGCCTCAACTGGGAATCGCTTGCTGGTGACCGAGCATTGTGGAACGCTTCCATTAGATCTGGTGTCAAAAGATCTTGCCAGCAGTACAATGACTTCCTTAACAGTAGAAGACTGAAGCACCATACCAATCGTCGTTCTCGACGCAAAGGGCCTGAATGAATGAATGAATAGTGGAGACCGCTAAATCAAGCCCATTTTGTGCGTTTTTTTAATTTGGTAGAGAGGCTCTACACTTTCCTGTCTTCTTCTAGCAAGCGCCATGCTGCATTCATAGAAATGCAAAAATTGTTATAGCTGGAGAGAAAACCTGGGAATTAAAACGGCTGACTAACACATGCTGGACCACCAGATCAACCAGATCCAAACCACCAGATCCAGCTGCAGGTGATACTCTAATGTTGTTTCGCAGCATACATTTTGAGTTTATGCTTTGTTTGGAGGTGGCCACTCCAGTGTTTCAGGAGACTGCTGTTGCATCAGCTGCTCTTCAGCGTAAAGATGTGGATCTGGCAGTGTAGTACACAGTGGTGGAAGGAGTGCTAAAAAGGCTTCAGGAACTGAGGCAAAAGGAGAGGGCTGAGGTTGCTGGAATTGAGTTTGCTGACAAAATACCTGGTGAGACAAGACCCAGAAAAATACCTGCAAGGTATAAGTACAGTTCCAAGTCAACAGGAGAAGACCATCACCCTGAGATTTTGTAGGAGTTTTATCGAACAAGGGAATACTACACCTTTTTGGATACCATTACTCAAGAGATGGTCAGACGATTCAAAGGAAAGGATAATAGTTCAACTGGCATTATCCTCAAAGGCTTACACAGTCTGACAATAGCATCCAAATGGTCAGAAGGAGTGGAACCTGGTGATGTTGAACTTGTCAGAACAGTTAGCAAGTTCTATGGGATTGAGGAAGAAAAGACCTTCACAGAACTTAAAGTGTTTCATGCATCCTACTCCTTCCCCAAAAGCAACGTGCAGGAAATGCTAAAGTGCCTAAAAGACAATGAGATTCTGTTTTCCCCTCTCTTTCTCAACTCCTTAAAATATATACAACATTACCTGTCTCCACATCTACAGTTGAATGGTAATTTTCAAAGTTAAAGCTTGTGAAATCCAGTCTTCTCTGACCTACTGATGCTCTCCATCGAGCGAGATATTCCAATTAATCGTGAGGAAGTCATTCAAATATTTAAAAACACAACAGACAGACGGGTACTGCTTTAAATACAGGTGATTTATTTAATAAATAATTGCATTTAAACTATGGAAAAAATACATTTGATTGTTATTTGAAGTAATAAGTCTTTCGTTTCTTTTTTTAGTGCCCTTTCTGGTCCTTCCGCCCCTGCCCCTGGTCGGTGCATGCCACTGGTTCTGACGTCACATTTTTTATGGATATCACAATGGCTTGTGAAAAGGCGCAGCTACTGTATGCAGGCTGTGTGTATTTGTCTGTGGATTGACTGTTTTGAAACGTACATGGTATTTAGCCCCTAGACCTCTGTTATCACAAAAAAAGCCAGGGAATTTCAGTTTTGACAATATGGGACCTTTAAATCTATATAAAAAAAATCATGGCAAGCCCCAAAATTCCTCTTCTTAAATAAAGACAAGACTGAGTTTATTGTTTTCGGCTCAAATGAGAATTCTCAGTGTATAAGCCCTGATTTAGAGAGTCTGTCCGTTTTTAGATCCTCAAGGGTTCAGAACTTAGGTGAATAATTAGATTAGGTGAATAAGTAGATAATGGGTTAGCGAGGCCAAGCTCTAGTCCCTGGAGTACTTTTACTCTAGTCCCTGGAGTAAGATTTTACTTACTTACAGGACAGTGAATGCTGTTATTCCACCCGACTCCTATCCATTGCCAAGAATCGAGGACTGTATACTGTAGATAACGTTGGTTCAGCAAAGGTTGTCACTAAACTGGACCTACTAAGGTGATATTGGCAGGTTTCTTTACCACCCAGAGCCTCCGATCTCTCAGCCTTTGTGACACCTGGTTAATTTTTACAGTACTCTGTAATGACGTTTGGGATGAGAAATGCTCCCTCTACGTTCCAGCGTGTGCTAAATTGTAATGCCTATCTAGATGATGTGGTAATTTACTCTCCTGATTGGTTACATCACGTCAATATTCTTAGGGAAGTTTTTACCTGTCTTGCAGGAACTAGTTTGACTAATGGGAATGTAACAATATTCTAGGTGTTTCTCAATGTCAAGGATACTTCCTTGGCAGGACTGGTCCTTCCAAGTCACTTCCTTCAAAGGCTAGACGAGGCTCCTCTTTAGCATTCTACTGTCTATGGTTTTTCAACGGCTCTGGAACAGGCTAGCAAGTGCACGTCAGTTCGTCATTACGTCAGTGAAAATGAAAAACAGAGCGTTGCTATGGAAGCAGTTCTGTTCACTCAGGCAATATAATCGTTTTTAAATCAATAAACTCCTTTTTAATCATATTGATTCTTTGACTGTCAAGTGTGTTTATAAACAGTGCGGGTCAATTTGACTCATAACATAATGGATGTAATTATTTTTTAAAACAAAAAAATATTTTAAAAAATTGGTAACGTAAATATACTTATATTTGAAAGCATATTGCGCCGTTAACGATCCGACTCCGTTAACGTCCGAAATTTTGAACTTTTTGAACAAGATAGCAAAGCTGCGCACATAGGATTGTGGGTGATTTGAGAGCGTGAAGAGCTCGAAGGCTACACATATGCATCCTTTCGTGTATATGGGATATTTTTTCGAACAGAGTACTCAGTCCTTTACTTTGTTGAAATTCCGAGGATCCTCGACATTGGAACAGTCCTTCGACTGATGTTGATGACGTAGCATCCTCGAAATTCTGGCTTCCGAGGATCCTTCCTTGACATTGAGAAACGGCTTCTGTGTAGTTAATTAGCACCTAAATACATTTTTTGATAGGTAAGTTAAGTGTGAAGGCAATACATAAAGACTTGTTGCAGTGTGATCCAGGCAGATAAGAAATGATATCAAAGAAAATTGGAATATAAGGAAAAACATTTTAATAAACAAAAGTAAATTGAATATAACAATTACAAGTCTGATAAGAATAATAATAATGTAAAAACAAGTAACAGAATCAAGTCAAAATAAAAGGTTCAGTAGGAAATAAACTTGAAAATGAAATAAACGCATGAATCTAAGTACTACTTTTAAAATATGACTAAGTATTGTATCTAAGTGATGAAATATGAAGTATAGTAAAATAAGTAATGTAAGGAAGTAAGGTCTATGCAGAATGCATGATGGCTTAAGTATTGCTATGCATGGGACAGCAAAAAAATTGCTATGCAATAGACATTTCATAGGTTGTGTCTACATGACTATAAGGTTCTGGAAAGTACCTAGGCTTTCCAGTACCTAGTTGCAAAATGTTTAAGATATTTAAAGACCTATTTAGCACTTTTTGGGGGGCCAAAAAGCTTTCTTGTAGACACTCGAGAGCAAAGTGCACCCTCAGGTAAGGTCACTACATTCTTGCTCATCACACAGGAACCCCCAGTGAGCTATTGTCGTTTCAACACCACTTGGGATGTTCATTTAACTGATGAATGTAATAGAAACCCATTTATGACTGTGATCTGATGAGAATCTTGAAGGAGATGTTAGAGTCTCACTCTTTATTATGAGCCATTAGATGTATTTATCCAAACTTTCAACGGCATCCTGTTTAGAGTATTTTCTCCATTCATCTGGTATCTCACCATTCTCCTCAAATGTTTTATTGTAGTATTCCTCCAGATCTTTCTGGAATCTGCACACAAACCACTTCCAGTAGGGCAGTTCAGTGAGATCAGGGGTGATGCTCCAGTCTGCATAAACTCCTCCTGCTGTTCTGTAATCTCTACAAGGGAAACTTCCATCTGGTGTATAAAAATACTGATCACTTGCCACTAAATTTGTACAAATATCAGCACAGAGATTCTTTGTTGAATGGGAACATGTGCCATTAATTCCTCTCAATCTGTGGAAAGCAACGCTGTGATCTCCATGATGGTTTTCTATGATGTTGCAGCAGACGGCTTTACAGAACGGACACTGAACCCAACAGCACTGACAGAGGTGATCAATCAGAAGCTCACCTGGTCTGAACTTATACTCCAGATTTGCTGGAAAAGTCTTTCCGTTCAATCTACTGCTGATATCAGACATTATTGCAGGAAGTTCTTTTCTTATCACATCTTCTAGGAGGTTGAAATCATCAACATCATGTTTCACTGCTCTGAGGTCTTTTTCAGAGAAGATCAGCACATCTGAGAGCTTCTGTGTGAAACTCTTCAACCACAAACCAACATCTCCTCTGTTCACTTGAACATGTTCAGTAGATTCATGTGCTGCTTTCATGATCTTCTGCTGTAGGAGTTTAATGTTCTCCTTCATCTTGTGTGAAACACTGACTCTGAACTTATCAGTGATGTACCGACTGACTTCATTTCTGATGAAACTCTTGAAGTGATCTCTGGGATTATCAACATAGTTCATGTATTTGTCAAAATCCTCCTCTTCTGCCAGAGTCTTCAGGATGTGTTTCTCCAGATTTGATCTGTTTCCATTCAGTGATTCACAGTTTTTCATTATTTCATCTGCCAGATCTCTGGCAGTCTTCTTGTAGACACTCTGCTCAATGGGCTCTTTAAGTTTCTGACAGATAATCTCACCAAAAATAACAGCTGATGATGCTCCACGACAGTATTTCTGAAAAATACTGTAGTATTGTTCTCTCTTTTTAACATATATTGTTTCCCTGAACAGTGTGTGTTGGTCAATGATCATCTTAATTGCTCTCTTACAGATGGAATAAACCAAATCCACAAAGAATTCATTCTTGAACTCATATTTCTCTGATCCTTCCTGATGTTCTGTTACTTTTCTCTTGATGTAATCTGTGAGTAGTTGAATGCAGCTGATGTTGTAGCCCATCTTTGAAATATTAAATGATTCAATAATTCTGTCTGTCTGCTGAATGACATCTGTGACTAATGATCTTATTTGTGTTTCATCCTCTTTAGAGAGACTGTGACTAAATGTCTCTTTAGCTGACCTGTAGGCATTTGTGAAAGATCCTGTAAATCCACTGGTTTTCTTTAACTGTACATAATCTGCATAACTGGTCACACAGAAAATATCCTTCCTCTTCCTCTTCCCTACAGGAGCACTTTCATATACATCACTGAGGATCTCTCTCACATCTGTCTTTATGTCAATCTCTCTGATTGCATGAGTGTCTCTGATTATCTTCTTCCAGAACAAATCAAACTTTTTCTTCAGTGTTTGTTCATCATTTGTTTTGTCTTTGAGTTTTAAGGCAAGTTCTTTGCTCTTTTCATAGAGAGTGTTTTCATGATGTTTCCTCTGAGATTCAATGGTTTTCTTCAGGTCTCGCTGCTGAATAATCACATTTAATTTTTTCTTTGTTTCTCCCACAATGTTTTCCTGAATCTCTTTTATTTTAATTTCAAATGATGATTTCCACCGAATCAGTATATCTGCATCTGTGTCTTTCTCAAAGAATTCTGACATTGATTTCTCCACTTCTTCACTTGTCGTCTTCAGTTCTCTTTGAAGATCAGTTTCCTCAACCTCATAAAATGCTCTGTTTTCTATTTTGTTGTGTAGTTTGTTCTCAGTTTCCATCATGGCACTGTGAAGAGTCCAGGACCACTTGCTGTATTTTGTCTCCAGTTTCCTATAGGCTGAAATCTCCAGAGAATTTCTGAAGCTGAAGATGAATCGTTCATTCAGTAAAGCCTCCCAGAGATCTTTAATACGATCTTTTAAGTCTATCAGCATTGTTCCGTGTGACTTTGAAGCATGAGACACAATAGTTTTCTTTAGTTCTTGAATATTCTCACAGTAGTTTGGGTTTGGTGGTGCCATGGGTGGGTTTCCCTCCCAAAGATGAGCAAAATACTTTACATCATTCTGAACATCAAATCTAATGACATCAATAAAACACTCTGCATCACAGTCTTCCTCTTTAGCAGCAAGTTTTGTCATCTCATCCAGTTTCTCCTGCAGTCGTCTCCTTCCCTCCATGTTTTTCTCTCTAGCTGTGACGTCTGAGACGTTCTGATGCACAAACACACACCTGGGATTCAGTCTGACCTTTTTCATCCTCATGAGGACCTGAACAACAATCTGAAGAATGTCCTGCATCTCAGATGGGTTTTCTCCAAAGATGTTGATCAAGGTCAGGTTTGCAAGACCAACAACAAATGTGGCCAATTCATTGTCATAATGTCTTGTTGGTCTTCCAGCCAGTTCTAGAGCACGAAGACCCTCAGTATCAACAACCAGAATATAGTCAAAGTTTATCTGTGTTTGCATCTCGTCTGAGACTTTGACCAGCTGCATGTAAGCTCCTCTGGTGCACCTGCCAGCACTGACGGCAAACTGGAGTCCAAACATGGCGTTCAGCATGGTGGATTTCCCAGAGCTCTGAATCCCTAAAACTGACAGCACAAAGACTCTCTGGTCTCCCAGTTTCTGGATGAGTTTATCTAGAACAGCAGAGATCCAGATCACAGGAACATGAGCAGCATCTCCATCCATCAGCTCCAGTGGAAATCCAGAGATCATCATCTCTGCTGCAAGACTCGGGAGAGAAGAGAAGTCAAACTGCAGATCTTTCTTGTTCTTCTTCACAGATGAACATGATTCATAGATCTGACCGATCTCCCTCATGATGTGCTGCAAACCAAATGTTGCTGCAGTCACAAGTTCCTCAGATATTCTCTCAAGGTCAGTTTGTTCAGCTTTGATCTGCTCAGAAAGATCAGCTGATGTATGTTCATCCAGCAGGATTCCAAGCCATTTGATGAAAAATATATTCTCATGTTGAGTATGCAAGTTAATTTGTTTTATAAAGACTTTAATAAACACACTGATGTCAAATTCATGCTGCTGTTGACGGATTTCCTGCATTTCAGTTTGTTTTCTACTGAGGTCTATTTTTGCCTCATCTCCTTGAGGTCGATGTAGTTCTTTGTTCTTCTGACTCCACTGATGCCACAGTTTCCCCTGATGAGGCAGAAATGAGTCTTTGATTTCTGTCAGATCTTTCTTCTCCAGAAAACTCATCATCTGCTGTGCTGCTTCTCTTCCTCTCCTGCAGTCTTCATCATCTTCCTCATCTACTCTGATGTCTGAGTGTTTAGACACATCTTCAAGTCTGAAAGTGGAAGATGATTCTGAAAGACAGTCATTTATAACTCTTCTGAGTTCTTCAGATACTTCTGACTGATTTCTGTCTTTCAGACCAATTTTGAATTTCCCTTTCTTTGTCTTACGTACAGAAGAATCATCCTCAGTAAAAAGAAAAATTAGTGGCTTTTGGTCCTTGTACAGGTTTTGGATTATTGCTGCACTTTTGTCATGCCTGTCCATTCGTGGTAGAAGAACAACATTGACTGAGGCCATTTCAGTGAGGATCTGCAGCTGTTTCTCATGGTCTCCTGCATCACCGTGTAGATTACAGAACGCAACACAGTCCGTGAATTTATCATCATATGATCCAGAGGGGCAGAACCAGGCGATCTCCACCACTCCATCCATCAGGACTCTGGTTCTGCTGCTGCCTGGGCAGTTCCTGTGGAAGAACGTGTTGTGTTTGTCATTGATCAGACTGTTCATCAGATGAGACTTGGATGAAGACACAGAGCCAAACCTGAAGAAAGACACCATTGGAGTTTCTGCCTTGTAGACCGGATGGGTTTGACTGATGATCTCATTGTTGGTGTTTCTCCTCTTCCAGCTCTTGTTGATTTGTCTGAATGTCCAGAGAGGAAACTCAATCTGTTGTGTGAATGGATCAGGAACAAGCAAAGGCAGAGCGTACTGACACTGGGACAGTTTAGTGACCATCAGCTGCTTCAGGAAACCATCAGCACAATGAAACACAGCCATCTGAACATCCATCGGGTGAATGCGATCAGATTGGCTTGTTCCTTTGTTAGACAAAGATGTGTCATGAAAAACATCACTCTTGTCTTCAGATGTGTTATTGTTTCTTTGTTGAGTGTCCTCATTGTTCTCTTTAGTTTTAATGTATCTTGCTCTGTAGTTCATCATAAGTAGTTTTTGTATGAACGTCTGAACCAGCTCCTCTTCAGCACAAGACTCATTAGACTGTAATGAATGTGCAGATGTTAACTGAAGAACATCTGCAGCTCTCAGTTTATTGTGACAGTTGCCTTCAAGATGAAGTTTGTGAAACAGATTATCCATTTTTTTAGTGTCTTCCTGTTGTAGGTGTTGATCAGCTCTGACTTCTGCTGTTCCAATGTTCTTTTTTTCTTCCTTTTTAATAGAGAATAATACAATAATTTAAAACCATGATCCATTATTATTATTATTATTATTATTATTATTATTATTATTATTATTACTAAGGGTGTGCCTGAAGCCGAATACCTTATTCGGAAAGGCACAGATAATGGCTTCAAAACGAATAAAGGATAACGAATAATTCTGCTGAATAATATTCGTCTGAGGCTGACACAGTCACTCATCGTGTTTAAAGGATAACAGGCGAGCCAGGGGAAAGCATGATATTAGACATAAACCTCTAAAATCACTATGCAATAATGAATGTGTGAAGTGAATGAGTAAACACTATAAATGAAATGAGCACAGATCAAAGTCACGCGTTGCTGTTGCCTCTCCATCCGCCTGTCTCTCAGAAATCAGAGCTTGGCGAGAGTAAATCAACTAAAATACTACATTATATATATTTTTTTTACACGTTTAAATATTTTATTTGTATATTTAAATTATTTAAACCTTGTATGATATGATTCACAAATGAATGGAATAAGTTAAGCAAGATCTCAAATCAAAAAGCCATGTTTTGTCTCTCAGAAGAGAGAGTTTCCCTCTCTCAGAAACCAAACGCTCACTGTCAAGAGTAGCCTAATTATCCACTAAGTCACACATACATTTTCTACTACTTGATATGTCTAAATAAATGTTTTAAACTTTGTCTGATATGATAGGCTACATATTTCTCTGTCTCACTCTCTCTTGGAGACGGAAAGTATATTCTTTATAATTTGTTCAGATTTGCTTTTGTATGCATAGATAATAGTAATAGTTTTTCTTTTCTTTCTTTCAACTTCCATGTTTTCTAATCAGCTATTTATAGAGTCAGACTCTTATTTGCGGTTCTCTTATTTAACATTTATTAACATTTATTATTACTGTTTTAATTAGAACTTTTTAAATCACGAAAGGTGATTGACCTCAGGTCGCCTGAAGCACAACCGCATTACGCCTCAATCATTATGCCTGCTGGACTCATGGTATGGCAGCAAAGTTTCTTGATTATTACGCAGGAATGAGAGTATAGTTCATAGCCATATCAGCCTAGAAAATCGCAACTTTTCATTTTCCGTCGGTCTTAGTACACGATGTAACTACAGAAGAGTCAAGTTTTAAATAGGAAAAATATCTAAACTCTTTGGTCATTTTTTTGAGAGAGATGCTAATGGTCTTGTCCGGTTCAATTCATTATCCAAAGCTATGCTAAAAGTGGTACCGCCAGACCCGGAGTTTGGCTGAATGGATTCGAAAACGGTAAAACTAAACTGTTTAACTCTGGGGGAGTTGTAAAATGAGACTATTTCCAAAAAAAAGTGGAGTATCCCTTTAAAGCAGGGTTCACCAATCTCGGTCCTGGAGGGCCGCTGTCCTGCAGAGTTTAGC
The DNA here is from genome assembly GCA_022829085.1 of Abramis brama. Lineage (NCBI taxonomy): Eukaryota > Metazoa > Chordata > Actinopteri > Cypriniformes > Leuciscidae > Abramis > Abramis brama. Next base: position 19,923,401 of record CM040766.1, on the reverse strand, counting down.
TCCAACCCCAATTAAACACACCTGAACCAGCTAATCAAGGTCTCACTAGGCATACTAGAAACTTTCAAACAGGTGTGTTGGAGCTGGTTGGAGCTAAACTCTGCAGGGACAGCGGCCCTCCAGGACCGAGATTGGTGAACCCTGCTTTAAAGTCTTATTTTCTGTGCATTCAATCAAAACGCTTTCAGTGTAACTGTAGTTCAGCAGAATATTACTATCTGTTTCCCTTAATGGGATATTATACTAGATTAATGTAGTGACAAACAATGAAGAACATGATTTAGATCTCTCCAGGTTTCTCTGAACACTCACCTGAACTAAATCATCTGTTTCAGCACAGATTTTATTCATCTGCTCCTCATCCTCTCTTTCATAATCCTCTCTCCCCTCTCTGTGTACACCTGGTAAAAACATTTATCATGGTTGATCTATTTTAGTGGAAGGCATAAGCTATAATGCACATTTACAGCATTTAGATTCACAGATACATTTGGTTTATGGTCAAATATTAAATATTTCATATACATATATAGAAAAATATTACCCACTCTTAACTGCTTGGTTCCTTGCACTTTGCTGAAAGACACATTTGATTCTAATTAACAACTGATTAAATGATACAATTGGCAATAAAGGAAAAAATTATATATAAAGTACAAGTCATTTATAAATGTGCATGTATTTCTATTCAATCACTTAATAAATGTTTTTCTTTAGCTGATATTTGATAAATTATACTCATACCTTAGTGACGACTTTGATCACGTCACTGTCTATGGTGTAGTTGAGTTTCCCCACCGCTGCACATTTGATGTCATACTCAGTTCCTGGTCTCAGATGAGTCAGAGTAACTGTGTGTTGATCCTTCAGCACAGGTTCAGATCTCCAGACTGTGTCCTGCTTCGGTTTATACAGTAATCTGAGCTCCACTGTAGCAGGACATGATGGAGGAACCATCAGAACCACAGTGTCACCTTTGACCTCTTCAGTGATTGGACAGGCTGGTTGTGATGGAGGAGTAAAGCAAACAGCTTCATCACATCCATGTTTATAAAGGAGAATGCAAGAGCCAGGATTATTCTCTGTTTCCTTTGAGGAGACTATAAATTTAGTCGATTGACTGCCATGTGATGTCATTAGCTCCTTAAAAATTATTAAATGTTCTCTCATTTTCTCCCTGATGGTTCTAGTGAGCCACGTCAAAGCATGAGGAGACATTTCTGGATTCTTCCACACTGTTTGAGTTTTCAGGTAATTTTCTTGTTCAGAAAGCAGCTTGTCTGTCTGCTCAAGAGAACAAAACATGTAGCAAACCACATTCTCCACCTTAATATCTGACAAAACTGTGTCTAAGCTCATTTTCACTTCAGCTCCACAGTCCAATAATTGTTGAAGAAACTCCCCAACTGTATTTAATTCTTTCTCTTTCTCTCTAATCCACTCCATTAGGTCATGTGTGTTAAATGGAGACTCCTCGTGAGCTTGTAGAAGATTGGTCAAAGCACAAGTTTCTTCTTCACAGGCTTGAACTGACCGGATCAGCAAATTAATTGTCTTATCAAAATCTTGTCGGTAGATTTGGCAGTATCGCCTCATATCTTCAATCTTTTTGTGACATGAACTGAATGTGGTTATCCTGGTGTCTTGCAAAAGTTCACTGCACTTGTTTTCGGTAAAACTCAGATTTTCAATGACAGACTCTGTTGCCATGATAAGCTTCTTCTCTATGACCCTTAGATGGATGACATCACTGTCTATGGTGTAGTTTAGTTTCCCCACCGCTGCACACTTGATGTCATACTCAGTTTCTTCTCTCAGATCAGTCAGAGTAACTGTGTCTTCATCCTTCAGCACAGGTTCAGATCTCCAGACTGTGTCCTGCTTCGGTTTATACAGTAATCTGAGCTCCACTGTCGCAGGACATGACGGAGGAACCTTTAAAATCACAGTGTTTTCTTTGACCTCTTCAGTGACTGGACAGGCTGGTTTGGATGGAGGAATAAAGCAAATAGCTTCATTACATCCATTTTCATAAAGGAGAATGCAAGAACCTGGATTATTCTCTATTTCATTTGAGGAAACAATAAACTTGGCTGGTTCACGGTCTTTTGAATCAATCAAATTCTTAAATATATTTAAGTTGCTCTTCATGATCTGTTGGATCTCAGTAGTGAGCCAAGACTTTTGCATTGAATCAGAGCTTTTCTCATCAGTTCCTCCTTGTGTTGAAGGACTCAGATATGCCTTTTGTTTATGGAGCACATCTGAGCAGTTCAGTGATGTGAACGTGTAGCTGACCAGATTTCCAACTTCCAGATCCATCAAGATGGCATCTAGGTTGACTTCTACCTGTGCACCAGCATCCTTCAGCTGTCTGAGGATTGTGTTAATGATATTAGACTCTTTCTCTCTAACTTTCAGCCATTCTGCAAGGTCATGTCCTCTGAATGGAGATTCATCATGTTTTTGTAGAAGATCATCCAGTGCAGTTTCCTTCATCACATTTCCACGGATGTTTGGCAGCAGAGAGCCGAGCGTCTTCACGAGTCTCAACTTGTACTTGTAGCAGTTGTGCTTCATGTGCAGAATTTTATCATTAAATGCAGCAAATGTCAGAGCAGGCGAGTCTTTCAGAAGGTCACTGCATTTCATCTCTGTTGTATTTAAACTCTCAATCACTGATTCAATCTCCACGATTAGGTCCATGCTGATGTCTTTATGAAGTTTTGAAGCTCTTGAGTGAAGTTTGTCCAGAGGATAAAGCCAAACTCTCAGTGGAACCGCCAGCTCTTGATTTTCTTTCAGCAGTTTTGGAAGATCAGCAAAAACCTTCAAAGCATCTTCAAAAGAGGTCGGGTTAGACGGTAGCTGGAAGTCGCCATAAAATGTACAAGTGAATTTTTTGACTGCAGTTTTCTGATTGTGATTCACACTTAGATCAACATTTGCATCTACTGAAACGATGCCTTGTAGTTTCTCAAGAGCCACTTTTACTTCTCCTTTTACTGTTTTTTTGTCCTCATCTGAGGAAACCTCTCTATCAAAAACAAAGCAGGCATCTGCTCCATACAGCACTGCTGTCACCACATGTGTAGCTGTATCATCATCCTCAGCATTATTTCCAGAAGGCAAATGATTCATGGTCAGTTCTTCAAACCTGCTGGTTGAATGATAATGTAGCGTCAGTCTCTGCTGTTTGAAAGACGTCTTGGTGTCTTTGAGATACTTTGCTGCTCCACTAACATGGATGAGATCACTTAAAAGACTCAGTTTGAGGCCACTGTCAATATTTAGTATTTTAGATTTGTCCTGAATGGAGTCTGAAGCTGTAACATTGAACCTTGTATTAATTTGGGAATGAGTGGAACTATTCTGCTGCAGCTGCTCTTTACTCCAAAGTCTGACCCCTGCAACAGGAAAAATGTGTTTTAACTCTCAACTTAATTTATTAGAAATTACATTTTGTTTAAAAATTCTGAAGGAGGTTAATGCAGTTTAAGACAATAAAAGTAGGGAAAATGCTTGTCTGCATCTGTTTTTAGGGTATTTGACTAGAATATACAATATAAAGACCTTTTTCAGCAAAACTACAAACATATTCATAGTTTTTTCTAGCCTATGTTGAGTAAAACTATGGCATCAGAAAGAACAAAGAAAGTGTCTTGAGGATCAAATATTGTAGACTCTGTATAGAAAGAAGGCCCAAATGAAGAGAGATGCAACACAGGAACTTTCTTGACAGACACTTAAGACAAAAGCAGTGGGCCACCAAGTCCTGACCCTGACTCCAACCAGCAGGGAGAGGTCAAAGGGATGAGAGAGACAGGCTGAGGATGTCTCTGGGAATCAGCCCCAAGGAGAAGACAGTTTGAAGGGCTCACTGGGTGGCATAGGCAGGACCAGGCAGGAGGCAGTGACAGGGACAGACCACCCTAACAACCAGACAGGAAACAGGCCAATCACAAGTGGAGTATAGAGAGCTCAGGTACCGGGCAAAAGCCCAGGACAACCGGTGGAGAGAAACTCTGCCCCATGAACCTCAGGCAGGGCAGGACTGGAAAGAGCACTAGAACACACAAGGAATACAGCACAACAGGACAGTATAAGACAAGGCACCACAAGTCCAGAAAAGAGACACAAGACAGCAAGATGAGGCACAGCACAGTAAATGATTAACCCTCTGGGGACCAGGGTGTTTTTGGGGCCCTTGGGATGTTTTGACATGCCCTGACATTTGTGCTTTTTTCAGTTATTTATAAACATGTTAATGGCAAAGGTGTAAATTCACTCTATATAGCACAAACGGGGCTACCATAATATGTAAGTAACATGTATGTACATGTTTGTATTTTTAAGAGAATAATGTTTATGCGTGGTTATTGAAAAAAATAAAAATGAAAGTTGCTGAAATAAGACCACAAAACACATACTAAATATATGTCCACAAGACTTCTGACTAATGGATGTTGTCGCTTCGAGTTCTGGCTTCAAAATTATGTGAAAATAGTCTTGCTTTATCGTTCACATAAAACAATACATTGATTTAAATTGGGTAAGACAGGTTTTGCTTGGAAAGTGAACGAGGAGTGGTTTACACCTGAGAATACAATGTCCCACTCACTCTGCATAATGAGCCATTCATTCAGGTGTGACACTGAGTGAGCCACAATGCAAGGACAAAAGATATATTTAGAAGAAGACTTATATTGACCATTTAAGATTTTGCTTACATCTATCTTGTAAATATGTTTTGCTATTTTATTAAAAAGGTTACAATTACAACAATAATTACAATTTCAACAATATTTCAAGTGTACTCTTTCTTTGTAAAAAAAAAAAAAAAAGATTATAGGCCTACATTTTATCATATGTATTCATTAGTTTGAATATAGCCAACATTGGAACATCTAACATCTTAGTTGATGACTTTATTTTTGACAAAAATAGTGTATAATATATATATATATATATATATATATATATATATATATATATATATATATATATATATTAGGGCTGGGACATTAACGCGTTAATTGCGATTAATTAATCTGAGAAAAAATAACGCGTTAAAAAAAATAACGCAGATTAATCCATTCCGTATTGACCTTTGAACCTGGAGCCGTTCTAGCCACCATTCGACTGTAAAAGGAAGGAGGGAGACGAGAACGCGCTGGCGCTGCCTGGATCATTGATTGGAACATTTACTTATAAAAAACAGCCGGCATTTCAACGTTAATTCACCGGTGAACGTAAGGGACGAATCAATGTTGGATTATGTTTCGATTGTGCAAAACGAATCAATGTTGAAATCGTGATGTTGTTTCACTGTTGATGTCGTTACGTTGTTTCATTGTTGATTTCGTGACGTTGTTTCACCGTCTCTTCTTTCAATATGGGTGAACAAAGATTGTATGTCGACGTTGAACCAATGTTGAATTATGCTTCGGTTTTGCTGCAAATTGAATCAACGTTGATATTGTGACGTTGTTTCACCGTCCATCATGGGACAATGAGTCATGACAATGCTGACTGAATTTGTGATTAACTGTACACTAAAATATTGTTAACTGTCAAATTACTTGCAGCAATGGCTTAATTAAACACATTTAATAAAAAATATAACACATGCAAAAGATTGTAAAACAAGTTTTATTCTGAAAAAAACAAGTCTACTTTCTAAAACAGATGAAAAACATCTCAAACTTTAAATTGCAGCATTTTCGAAGTAGGCTAATGTTAAAAACCTGTAAAGCAAGTGTAAATAATGTTTATAATTTAATGTTTAATATTAAATGTATAATTTAATAATGTTCAATAATTTAATAATGTTCAATTGTATTGTATTGATTATTTGCTAGGCACAATTATTCCAATGCTCACCATTTGAACATTATTTCAATAACATGTTCAACACAATAATTTTTAATTGATTGACAGCCCTAATTTATATGCGATTAAAATGCGATTAATTTCGATTAATTAATTACAAAGCCTCTAATTAATTAGATTATTTTTTTTAATCGAGTCCCGGCCCTAATATATATATATATATATATATATATATATATATATATATATATTTGATGTGGCAGTAGCCTGGGAAAACCCAGACTACTTCCGGCGAATTTTAATTCTCTCTCCAGGATAGTCTGGAGAAGAGCCCATTCAAACTCATTTCTGTGCTGCCGAAATCGCGGCACCAATCAGAAACGTTTGGGGAGGGATTTACATGATGACGACAGCGCAGCGACGCTGAAGGAGATTTCATTACAAAGATGGATGCCGCCGTGGAACATCACTTGTTCGAATCATAGACAGTATATAAACGAATCAGTTATCGCATCTGTTTTGAGCGATTTAAACTTACCACTTTCGTTAAAACCGGAGCAAAGAACAACACTCGAAGCATACGTCATCTCCTTCATCGATCTGATTGGTTTTAGACTATCCAATTGCACCCAGAGAAATTTGAGCTACGTCGGTTGGTGACGCCCCTTTGGAAAGATTTGTCTACATAGCTTCGCCAGACCCTACACGCAGTTTCAACTGAGAAGGGTCTGGTTTTAACCAGGCTAATGTGGCAGTATATTCTACAGTAAAAACTGTACCCAAATCTAGTCAACAAAATGTTGTCTTTCATATTTCGCCTGACTATAACGTTGTTTTTATGAAATATTAGGGCATATAAATGTTAATTTGCAGTTTAATATGTTGCTTATACAGACATTTTATTTCAACATATTTCAGTCGATTTTTACTCATCTCAGTATAGCCAAGCATTTTAGTTGATTAAAGCGGTTTATTCTTTCACACACAGACACGCTATTCATATTTAGGTCAAACAGGCAAACATTCTGTTTCAAACAGGCAAACATTCATTCGCGGTATTCAAACGCAAATTCTGAGAACCTAAAGGGTACATATCTTTACAAATATGTACCCTTCATTCATCTACAGAAACGTGATTCATCTTTTTGCGGTTTACATAGGCCTACACTAACGTTATTCCATAACGTTATTCCACATTAACACTTGAGAAAAGATAACTTAGCCTACCTCACTCCTCAGCGGGATCTATTGCTCACTGTTTGTTATGTAGGCTATATTATGCATCACTCGCGACGCGCTGTGTTTACAGCTGATGGGCGTTTCACAGGACTGAAATGGTTCTCAGAATTTGTGTTTGAATACCGCGCACTCTCCGGGGCATGGTCACATTACATTTGAATGAGCTCTAATGAGCTCAACTGGAATCACTCTCTTTTAATACAGATTTCACAAGCTGGGAATATTTGTTTTTTATAAAAATTACTTCATTTAAAAGATGCGATCTCAAGCTTGATGCCCGTGGGTATGTTTGCCTGTTTGACTGAATTTTTGATCATTTTCGAACGCGTTTCAAATTGGAGTTCACGGACAGAGAGAGTGCAGAACTCGCATCATGTTAATTTTTCTTTATTTGGCAAAAAGCAAAACACTTTATTTTTATTGTGAGTACACAGAAAAACAAGTAATAAAAACGCAGTGAGTGTTTTAGCGCAATTTTCTCACGTCATGGGATCACAACACTAAGATATAGTAAATGAAAGAGAAAATATAAAAATACCCCAAATCGCACGAAAATAACACCCAAAACACACATAATTAAATCGTGCATTTATTAGAACTAGTTTCGGTGAAGAAATGTCACTTTCGCTTTGTTTATCAAGGCTGTCCAGAATCAGGAAGTGTACACAGGATGCGTCATGCAGAAGAGGTCACATTGAATCACGTGTGATGATTGACAGCCGTGCTGCCGAATCATATTTCTCAGAGGTCAGATCTGAAGCAAATCAGGTAGGGGAGACAAGCTCTAAGCTCCGTGCGCTGTTTCAGCTTTCCTTTGAAAGATTTTTGATCAATCTTTTTTTCTAATATTATTTGAAATTTTAGAAGCTATCGATTGCAATTTGTTTCAACTCGATAGCTATTATGGTTGCCGAGAAATTTGCAAAAAACAGAATTTTTTCTGGAATTTCCAGGAAATCCAAAATCTTTTCCTGGATTTTTTTTGTGCGTTCCCGAGGTTAGACCTTCCTTAACATAATGCCGAAAACCCGAAGTCTCTAGGTGGTCTGGTTGAGGAGTAGATAGAAGTGCAAGATTGGTGCGCACAGACAGAACAGAAATCATGAGTTAACAATCGCAATTTTGTCCGGTGGAAAATTGCGCTAAAAATAGAAACTGAACAGGATCGATTGATGTATAACACGAAAATGAAAGATCAAAATTAACAGAGCATTATGAACTTAATTTACATTGCTAAAAAAAAAAAAAGAGCAAAACGCGCGGGTGCGTTTTTGGTCCCCAGAGGGTTAAAGCAATAACTAGAAAAACTGGTGAGAAGAAATAACTAAAGCAAATATCTAAAGTAGAACACTAGACCAGAAGATTAAAGTAAACAGCTAAAGCAGACAACTAGAGAAAATAACTAGACTAGAAAACTATAGTAAATAACTGTAGAAAAGAAGCTAGAAAGAGTAACACTAGTTACATAGGTAACGTCTCTGTTACGTATGTAACCCTTGTTCCCTAAAGGAGGGAATGGAGACGTCACATTGGAACATTCTGATGAATTGGGATTTTGCCTGAGAGCCCAGTCGTTAACCGGAAAACTAAACAAGCCAATGCACATTGGTATGCGAGATTTGCATCGCGGGTATAAATATGGAATCGGTGTGCTCGCATTTTTTTGGGTTTTTGGAACATCACAACAGAACATACCGAAGAATTCCGTTTCTGCAAACTTCGTGAAGACCTGAGGTGACAAGAACAGCCCAAAGGGGAGGACTTTTTACTGATATGCCCACCCTTCGAACACAAGGGGTAGGAACAGTCTGTGTCGAGGGAGAATCGAGACATGAAAGTACACGTCCTTCAGGTTGATTGCTGCAAACCAATCTTGGGGACGGATGCACATTGACATAGCATTTTGAACACTCGCAGGGTCAAAGATTGGCCGTAACTAGGGGTGGGAAAAAAAATCGATATTGCAATATATTGTTGTGCTCTCTGTCGCAATAAATAATCGATACACTAACGCCCAATATCGATATTTTATTACAACACAAAATGATTAATTTACCCGTTGTCAGTGTCACTGTCACTACCCAATATCTACCATTCTGTTTGCGGGGGGCGCTGTTCGAGTAAATAGGGGTAAAGTGGCGCAAACAGCGGCCGGTGAAGAACACAAGTTAACTAACAACAACAGAGAATTGCAGAAAAAAAGAGAAGCGAGAAGAATGGCGGAAAACAATAAAAAACGAATCAAAGACCCACCCGCTAGTTTCCACTCTAAAGTGTGGAGACACTTCGGGTTTTACGAGACAGTCGACGGAAAAGCACTGGATAAAGACTATGCAATCTGCAAGAACTGCTTTGCAAAGATAAAATATCACAGCAACACTACGAATCTGCAAATGCACCTCGTTCGCTATCACAGTGAACTACTCTCAGGTGATATAATGTTCATGTTGTTTTGTAATGTTCATGCCCTTTTATCTGTCTAGATGTACAGTGTTTACATTTAAGACCAGGAGGCAGTGAGTTATTATGCAAATGCATATTTCTTTGCACAATGTTGGAAATGTTGGCATTAATAAATGCATAAAATTTCCTTATTTCCTTATTCCTTCTTTTTCTTTTCAGTCACATATATCGTCATATATCGTTGATGAAATTTCTTCCAATATATTGAATATCGTAGATATCGCGAATCGTGATATTATCATATTGTGGACCACATATCGCCACAGAATTGAATCGTGAGGTACCTGTATCGTCCCACCCCTAGCCGTAACCCACAGCCTTTCTTGGGTACAATGAAGAAGCGCCTGTATAACCCTATCTTCATATCAGCTGGAGGGACCGGCTCTATTGCGTCCTTTGCCAGTAGGACTGCGATCTCCACCCGTAAGATAGGAGGACCCTTGTCCTGCAGAGAGGTGAATTGAATGCCCCTGAACTTGGGGGGACAGTGGGCAAACTGAATTGCATAGGCAAGTCTGATAGTCCAAATGAGCCAGCGAGATGGGCTGGGGAGTGCTAGCTAGGCCTCCAGAGACCGTACAAGCATACAAGCAAACACTTACCCCCAGTGGGGCAGAGAGGTGGAAAGCAGGGACCCGACTCGGATGGCATAACGGCCCAAAGTGGGGTCTGAGTGTGTGTTGCAACACTTACCTGGTTCCACGGTTGGGCAGAGGGTGCGTGAGGAGGCTTCCTCACATCCTCAAAACACATGCAGCTTCCCAGTGGCGACAGAAGAGGGGGCTGAGGATGGCAAGGCATCGCATTGCGCACACGCAAACACACCCTCTTGGGACCCAGAGATAGAGGAAATTACTCTTCATTGAAAATTTGGGAAAGAACAAATCTGAACAAAAGATTCTCCACATGGTCCTCCTCCGGGGGAAGAGCAGCTCCTTTCATCTCTGGGTTGCCCGTCAAAGGGGTGGTGTTTCACCAACCGCTTGGAGGATTAACGGGGGCTCGACGTCATGGCTGAGCTGGCTGCTTCCGGAATTCAGAGAACCACAGTTACCTATGTAATTAGCATTCTGTTTCATTCCTCCTGGCCACCAGAGGCAGTGCTTAAGCATTAGTGAATGACTCCTACCAACATAGTCATGAACAATGCCACTGACTTGCAAAATAGTCAAGGTTGCTCCTGAAGAACTGTCAAGGTTGCAAAATAGTCAAGGTTGCTCCTGAAGAACTGCTGAACTGACAGCATAAGGGGTGGCAACATTGTAGAAGCGGGCAAGAGTACAGGGAGAAGCCCAATATCAGCTGCACAAAAATCCACTATAGAAACTCCTCTAAAATCAGCCTAAGATTTAGACACAGCCCTAGTGGAATGACAAGAGATACCTCGTGGCAGAGGCTTTTGGTTTTTCTTGTATGCCATAGTGATCAGACCTACAATCTTTGACACTCTTTGCTTTGATATTGTGGCCCTTTACTGGCAATTCTTTGCCTCATTCTTCGCGCGATCCAGCTTCCGCACATGCTCCAAAAGAAGCTTGGTGTTGTGGACATCTTGCTGTCTCTTGGAGGCAGACAGCAGCCAGTCATCAAAACAAGGCAGGATTCGCATCGTTCTGAACCATAGCAGATAAAGAGCTGCAGTCATGCACCCTGTGAAGACATGAGGGGCCAGAGACAGTCTGAAAGGTAGGACCTCAAATTGGTAGATCTCTTCCTTGAAACTGAATCTAAGAAACTGGGAAACTGGGACTTTTGGACTGGGAGGACAATCTTCAGAACCATCCGAGAAGGACAGAGTTAGTCCTGACTAAACCAAATCAATAATAGAACATCCAGCTGCTATAAAAAAATAAAATAAAAATAATAATAATAAAAAAATGAGCCTCCTGGGGGTACATCCACATCATCAAAATGATCTTGGATAAAATAATCAGAAGTACTTGTAGAGATCACATCAAATTCAGCATGATGTGTAGGAGAAGAGGAACTAAAAGGCTTATCCTCAATTCTCTTGAACCCTCTTTGTCGTGTTATAGTTACAGGCATGGCAGGCACCACAGGCTGAAGCAATTGAACAAGACATTTAGCTCTGACATCTCTAAGGACAGCAACTGTCTTAGAAAGAGAAGTCTCCTACATATGCTTACCCTGTGAAGTTGCTTACTTCTTTGATTTGGGGCACCAGCAGACATTACAGCAGATTATGATAGCTTCTCTCAAATGCTGAATTCCCAAACAGGACAGACAAATATCATGGCCACTGTCAGGGAGAAGCGTATTAGGACACAGCTTACATATCAATGGAAATCCAATAGCAATAGAATCGTGAGCCATGATCACTTCAGTAAAAGAGAAACTTTTGCTACAAGGTTATAATGAGTAAAGCAGTAACGAGAATATAACCACACCTTGACAATTGGTCGTTGAATTGTACAGAATAGCACAGCGTATCACAAAATCTGCATATAAATAATAAAGATGGAGGGGAATCATCAACATATCAATGTGATGAACACTAACAACTATCACAGACTTTGTTGGTATATTATCTTGACATATCTAGCTGGCTCTGTGATAATCCACTAGTGCTTAAACACTGCCTCTGGTGGTCAGGAGGAATGAAACAGAACTTGTGTACATGACTTGAGCCAAGACCAGAGCAAAAAAAAAAAGGCTATAGCATGAGGCACAAAGCCCTAAAGCTCAAAAAGTACACTGAAACATGAAACAAAGACAATTCAGACAAGGGTGCTAGAGCAGAACCCTGACATAGACTATGTACTGCTAGTGCAGGTCTGGTTAAGTCTCTTATATGTTGTTATTAGTTCTCAGATTTAATTTATATATTGATACCTGGTATTAATTCATCCTTTCTGCAGTCATACAGCATGCCAAGCTGGAAGGGTCTCCCAAGAGCTGCTGTTTCAATCACATTCACTCCCACTGAATCCATACTAAAGACAAAACACAGTGCAGAAACAGATCAGCGAGGTAACAGTTACTGTATGTGAACTCCCACATATTAAAATATGTTGATATAAAAGTATAAAGTTCACTTTGCACCAAGTGTCTTTGATTATAGTCTGAAGTTCGATTTATAGTATTTAGTTAAATGCCATTTAATGCAGCAATAACATTATTTAATAATATTCCGATATATATATATATATATATATATATAATATTCTGATATCATCGCTGGAGAGAGATTGGGTTGTTTTCCCCATGTATAGAAATAAAGTTAAAGATTAATGGTAATATTATAATAAGCATTAATCTGAATAATGTATTTTTGTTTAAATCTCTGTGTTTTTAAGCATTGGAGAATATAGAGTACTTCCTAATAGCTGTTATTGTGAGACTTAAAACTTTATTACTCCACCACTTTAATTTATCTTTTATATTTTTCGACTAACGTTCTTTCTGGAGTTCACCATCCCTGGTTTACCCATAATTAAGACCTTGTCATGTTTATACTACATCATCATGTTTATAATTAATATCAGTTCGGTATTTTTCATACTATCTTAGTCTCTTTACAAATTCAATCTCTGTGACTGACCTCAGGCCTGCACACCAGGTAGAAGCATTAAAATATTATTTAACATATTTAGAAAAAAAACAGTTCCAGTGTGAGACATGAATGTACAGCAGCCATTCTTCATATATTTTTTTTCATGTTTATAACTGCGTAGCATGTATTTTTGTATGAAGCATCACTCACTTTTTCTGTTCCTCAAAGCTCCTCCTTTATTTATCTTAAGGAGTTGGACTTGTCTTTTTTTTCATTAGACTCCTAAAACGCTTTAACTTTTTCTTAAACACTTTGAAATTAATTTAAAGTGATTTCCTTCTGTGCCGAGATGCGATTGTCTTTCACTAACTGATCAGATTCAAACTATCACTTTCAATTTCAGGTTAAACTCCTCCCACTCAAGAGGAAACTTACAGACCACAGAGTAACATCTGCTATAGAGGATGAGGAGTGACATTACACATTCTTTGAAGAGAAGAACATGTTAGTGTGCAGAGACACAGAGTACACATACATAAAAATTGACAAGAATTTTGTGTGTGTGTGTGTGTGTGTGTGTGTGTGTGTGTTTTGAGGTGAAATAAAGTGATAAAGTGAGTAAATCATGTTTATAAATGTCAACATGTTTGTGTTGTGTGAACTGATGCCGTTTAATATTAATTAGCATAAATATTCCTTTAATCTCAGATATTAATTCTTGAAATTAGTATGTGTAAATGAAGATAATAGTGTATAAATGTCTCACTGGAGAAGATGAACTTTATGATTTATTTAATCCCATCATTTTTAGGCTTATACTGTGACATAGATGTATAGGTTTGAAAAGGTGTCTGTAGATTGTTGTTCATGATAAATAAGTTTGTCTGTTTGTGGTTTCCCTACTGTGGTTCAGTCTGCAGCATTGCCGCATGACTAAAGAAACATTGTCAGTATGATTTATTGTCTATTACCACCTTCTGCAGCTTATACAAACAACGGAAATAAGCGCAGTTAGAATAGCAAAATATGTGGGAGAGCATTGCTTTGGTGTGACTATATTGTATTGTATTGCTCTCCATTGCAGTTTAACATTCTCCTCTAGATGGAGGACAGGATGCCAAAGAGCACTTAAATACACTTTAAATGTGCTGTATATAACTTTTTCACTCTATTAAAGGATAAAAATATCATAATATATTTGCATATATTAAGGAAACATGCTAAGTTTACAGGTACACAGACTAGTTTCTCTGAAAACCAGCAAGTTATTTTACTTTGAAATGTGCTTTTCCAGGCTGTTTGTTATTGTTTTGGTCTGTGATACTGCATGTTGCCAATTTTCATTATCCATTGCGCTCGTTCCTGTTGCGTGTGCTCAAACTGGCAACCCGTGTGAGCGCCCTCCAGTCTGAGGAGCAGGAGGCGGGAGAAACGACGATCTCCGATATTTTGAATTTGGACTGCAGTACCTATCTCAACCACTAACTGCCATTCTTACAGACTGCACCATTAAATATACTCTTGTATTTAAGTTTTGAAATTCAGAATTCACTAAGCATAGTGAATGAAAAGAGATCTAAAAAAATGTACTCAAGTAAAAGTATTGCTACTTACGAAATAATTTACTTTAGTACATGTAGAAGTACTGGAAAATACCTCACGCCCTCATAATAAATCTCTTATATGGACATCAGATATTGCTACAGCGGAATAACATGCAGATAGACGCTTTGACTAATGAAACAAAGACAATAAACACGATTGCAATGATCTGTGTTTATCTATGTTCTTCAAGCCATCTCAGGTATTTTTGTAAGAATGATGTACAGTATATGCAAGGCTAATCGACATAGCCTGTATCAGAGTATAGAATTTTTATAAAATTATATAATTTTCTTTCTCACTGTGTTAAGAAGTAACATGGAACCACAGAAGCAAGTTATTTCAAACATGACTAACGTGTAGATATATGTGTACAGTGATTTTGGAGCAAAACATGATATTAATCTCACTACGCTAAGCAAACATACTAGATATCCCTGTTGCCAAGAGCGATTGTTTTATTACAAATTTTGAAAAGGTCATAAGATCACCTAAGATCATTTGAATGTTTTTTTAAGAAGGGTAAAAGCAAAGAACGGTAAGTGAGAGGCCCGATCAAAGAAATGAGAAATTAAAATAGTGCCGCCAGTAAAACAAAGTAGGGTACCAGTAAAGTAATAAAAAAAGCTGTTGCTATAGTAACGAGCTACACTTTTTACATGCATCTGATTGACAGATAAATCATGCAATCTTATTTCACTTCGTCGCACCTTGTGAAAAAAAAGTGCACTTTAGTGTACTTTTATAAAGTTATTTTTGAATTAGTAAATTAGTACTTATTACACAAATAATATACTTTAAAAGAATACACTTAAGTGTGAATTAAATGCAATGTTTTTGGCGCACTTAATGCACATTGCATGTAATTGATTTCGAATGTATCAGAGATAAAGTTCGAATAAAATGCAATAAGTTGACATTAAGAGTTGACATATTTTTTGAAACAACTTAAGTGGGACTTTAATACATATGCACTTTCATAATTGCTTCTAATGTCTTTAAAATATAGTTAAAGTACACTGCTCAGTGTACTGACAAGCAATTGATGTGAACTTAAATTTAATTTAATGTCAGTTAACAATACACGTAAGTGTGAATTAAGTGTAATGTTTTCGAAAAACGTATTAAATATATGTAATTGATTTCAAGGTATCACTGATTATGTTCAAATTAAATGCAATTTGTTGACAATTAGTTGACAATAAGGGTGATCTTTTTGTGGAAAAACTTAAGTGGGTCTTTAATAGGGGAGCACGGGGCACAACCTAACGCGGGGCTAGTTGTAACACGCTTGTTTTAAATACTTCCGCACATGCTTGGATGACGAAACTTTGTGTATTTACTAGTTGGCATATCAACACTATATATATATAAAAAAAAAAATCCACCAAAATTTTTTTTTTTTTTGGAAGATATCCATAGACATTTATTAAACCATAGCAAAAGTAAATTTCTTACTTAAG
The DNA here is from genome assembly GCA_022829085.1 of Abramis brama. Classification (NCBI taxonomy): domain Eukaryota; kingdom Metazoa; phylum Chordata; class Actinopteri; order Cypriniformes; family Leuciscidae; genus Abramis; species Abramis brama. Next base: position 19,907,288 of record CM040766.1, on the reverse strand, counting down.
TAAATTTTTCATCTCTATTTGTTGTGTTTATTTAAAATAAGACAAATCTGATATTATTGTAATCTCCAAGATGTTATTTAACAGTTGAGATAGTTATTTAATGCTTCGCTAACTAGCAGAAGACACTAGCAGGGTTTAAATCCCAGTTGTGCAGGCGAATGCATGTTGTAACACTGTGTTATAATGTGCCCCTATTAGAAATATGCTATTATATTCTATACTTTTATTAATTTTATTGGGAAAACGTGAGAAAAAGGTGAATAAAGACTGAGAGTCAATGTTCAGAAATTACTAATTATTTATTTGTTTTGAACTATGTTGTATAGCTGTGTTTTCATGTGTTCGTAGTCAAAACTCAAAAATTAGTTTATATTTAATTATTAAAAATTGCCATTATTTTATATTAAAAAAAATTTTTAATTGTATTTTATTTAGAAAATATTTTAGTTTGTTTTGTATATTTTTTTTATTAGATCAGATAACTTTTTAAGCTGTCATATGGTCATGTTACAATGTACCCCACCTATGGGGCATGTTGTCACATTTCACTTCCATTCTTTTGGGGTATATCAAGAAAAAAGTATATACTGTATTAATAAAACAAAAACACATAATTGTACTAGACATGTGGGAAATTAATGGGGGAAAAAATAAATACTCTGAACCATAAGTAGATTTACACAAACTGAGAAAGTCAAAAAGCGTTACTTTGTGCCCCGCTCTCCCCTACAACTTTATATCTACTTTCATAATTGCTTCCAGTGTCTTAAAGTGCACTGCTGAATGAACTGACAAGCAATTAATGTGAACAAAAATATACTTTAATGTAGGGCTGGGCGATATATCGCACAATATTGTTATGCGCATCTCATCAGTAAAGCCGGTTCCTTGATTAGTAGTAAATCACCATCACCTGCTTTCAGATGGAGCGGCATTTACTACAAAGAGCCGTAGTTAACTGACAAGCTGAGCCATATCGCATTAATATCGCGGACGTATCGCCAGCGATAATTAATGTGATATGGCTCAGCTTGTCAGTTAACTACGGCTCTTTGTACACAGCAAAAACTCCAGTGTTAAATTAACACTCCTGGGAGTGTATATGAACACTCAAGAGTGTTGAAGATAATGAGATAATTAAGTGATTAATTTAGTGATGATTGAACATTATTGAAGACACCTGATGTTAACAAGCAGAATCACTGAAGGAGAAAATCACAAATTGTAAGCCACCGTTATGGCGATCAATGTTTGCTTTAGTTGGGCTCTTGACCCCATATATTATTAACTTTAGTTATACCATGGACTGGGTGAATACTCGATTCTGATTGGCTGCAGGGTGTCCGTTAAAAAGTGATAATGTACACCTTGGAACTGATGACAGTTTTAAATGATGCGCTGGCTCAAACTCACTGATCAACTGCTGCGGTCGGCTCGCTGTGGCCACGTTGCTTGGCAACGCCTGTATACTATTAAATAGTGTGCGCTCGACTTAATAAATAAAAACCCTCACGATTTTTACTCTAAAACACATTAAAGTATTATTAATTGATTAAATATGTCTTTCTTTCGTAAGTGACCATGGTATAAGCGGGTTAATGCCCTTCGAGGTGTCCATTATTAGGTTTTCTCCGCTGCGCGTCGGACGGTTCACGCCTCGCCGTCGTCCATTAAAACCTGATAATGGACACCTCGTCGGGCATTAACCCTTACATATTGTTTGGCTGTTGTATCTGAATTATAACTGCCAGTTGAACAAAAAAAAGTGATCTGATGGTGTTGGTTATATTATGAAAATCATCATTTGAACTTGATCACTGAACTCATTAAGATCCTTCTTTCTGACTTAGATTTATGTTGTTGGTTACAGCATAACTGTGAATCTGCATAAATGCCCAGAATTTTTGATATAATATAAAGGATTTCTTAAAAGTTGTTTTAAAAAAAAACATTATTTTAAGCACACACAGACGTCAAGATTCAGTCTATGCATCTCAACAATGGTGACGAGCAGAATATTCAATTAGGAAAAGTAAATTACATAGACAATTCAGATCATAATTTATTCATACCGCAATGCATGATGGGAGTCATTAATGAGTTGTGATTGGTGGCAGCCACTGCAACATGCTTTATTATTGTCACCATTGTTGAGATTCACAGGCTGATCATTGATGTCTGTGTTTTAAATTAATTTATTTGACTTTTGATCAGAACAATGTTTATTAAATATTTTGAATTATAAGTAAAGTACTGATAATCATAGGCTGAAGAATCACTAAACTGCAGCTAACAAGTTAAACCAAACTATCTCAATAAGTTTCCTTTTTCAGATCACAGCATGATTATGTCAAAACATAACCAACACTATCAGATCACATTTTACTTTGTTCATTTAACTATTAGAAATCAATAACAGCAGACAAACAACAGTAAAAATTAAAGTAAACATGTAAGGGTCAAGAGCCCAACTAAAGCAAACACCCATCACCTTAATGGCAACTTACAATTTGTGATTTTCTCCTTCAGTGATTCTGCTTGTTAACATCAGGTGTCTTCAATAATGCTCAGTATTCACTTAATTAATCACTTAATTATCTCATTAACTTTAACACTCTTGAGTGTTAATTTAACACTCATATTTTAACACTTTATGCCGAGTTCAGACTGCACGATTTTCAAAGTAGTCGGGTCACTGTTCTTTTCACACTGCGTGACTATCTGGGGTAACATTCAGTTGCTGGTGTGTTCACACTGCACGATGCATCGGCGACAGGAGGTTTCACACTGCATGACTTTCAGGAGGAAGAATCGCCGACAACTTCTGTCTTGTCCGCAAACTACGTTTCGCAACCAAACACGCGAGAAGATAAGGAAATAGCGCAAAATCCCACGTGCATAGACCGCAGTTCTCGCGCGAGACTGAAATTGTTATTAAAAATGATAGCCTGCAAGAAGCTTGCGATCCAAATTGTCTGTGCACTGATTTGCAGCGAAAAGGAGAAAAATAAAAACATATTATGTATGAGGAAATGGCTGGGAAGACAAGGGGAGCAAGGACTGTGTGTTCTGCAAAGAGAGTTGGGGGTAAATAAATAATTTTGCAATGTGCTGCTGGTCAAGCAAATGTTTGTGCTTTGTTTCTGTTTGATATAATTGTAAATATATCTATTAAAATACTGATATTGTGACCTATAACTCCTCCCCGAACTCCCCGCTGCTCTGTATCTTGCTCTCTCATTGGCTGTCGGTCATCGCCGATGTAGTTTTCAGTCAGAACACTTTCACACAGCAGGATTTTGAATCGCCGACAGGTCCAGATATTTAGCATGCCAAATATCTCACGGGCGTCGGCGACTCGTCGGTGATTCTCTCAGATCGCGTCTTTGCTCATTCACACTGCGTGATTGTCACTCGCGTGAACGAGCACCGATTTGCCTGTGATTTCGGGCATTTGTCGGCGATTTCCCAAAACCTGTCGGCGAGCCAAAATCGGGGCTAAAATCGTGCAGTCTGAACTCGGCATTAGACTCTTGAATGTGGACTCATATACACTCCCAGCCCCAGGAGTGTTAATTTAACACCGCTCCATCTGAAAGCAGGTGATGGCGATTTACTACTAATCAAGGGAACCGGCTTTACTGATGAGATGCGCCTAACAATATCGTGCGATATATCTCCAGAACGATGACGTTGAGGTGCGCTAGTTTGAATTGTAGACATACGTCACAACCAAACGTTAGCGATTGGTTATGACAGATCCAGATTGGCTCTGGGCAGATCCAATAGTTTTAAACTTCAACAGAGTACCCGCCTTCAAGGAAGTTAACGCTTGTCAATGGAGAGTGGCCAGACTCATGTACAAATGAAATGTACGAGAGTCTGGTAGGACCAGGCTAGTAAATCCCTAGACATTGTGTTATATTTCTGTAACAGATCATTTTTGTTCTAAATAAATAAGCTTGCAATGCAACCCGTTCGTTTGTATCTGTAATCCTCTTTATGTTATGGTCAGGAACAAGAGCTCTTAGCAGCTCTAGAATAAAGCAATTGTCCAGCTAAAGTTAGTTTTGATGGATTCACTTCCGTCGCAACGATCATTAGTTATTAACTCAGCGCTAACACAACACCGTTCTAACAGAAAAAACAACAACAAAAAAAACAATGCGCTCTGGCCGCCCACCCGCACAAAACAGTGCCTCGAGAATGCAAACCATGAAATAGGTTCAGTCATAGGCTGGTGTCTGATCCCTCTTTTCCCATGATCCCATGTTGTGGCTTGAAACTAGCTGGCCGTAACAACAGTTTGACTGAAAGATGAACTGACTGAAGACTGAAAGAACTAAAAATGACAAAAATAATGTCAGCAAAGAAAATCTGCAATAGAGATTTTAATAATAATGATGTTTTTATTATTTCAATTTCTAAAGTCAAAATAAAGTTTCACATAATACGAGTATATCAGCCAAACCCCAAGAGTTAAATTAACACTGCCAGGGTTTATATAATACACACCCGATTAAATAAACACTGGCAAACACTGTTAGTGTTATTTTAACAATGGGAATTTTGCTGAAAATTGGTGTGTAAAAGTATACAATCTGAATTATATCTAAAACATATCTAAAAAAACATATCTAAAAAACTTTGTACAATTATTTATCTCACCATTTTTTTTCCAACTGTCTGATCACCAGCATTGAGCTTTAACAGTGTCACCCCCATGCTTATATATATTCAAATGTTTATCATGTCATCAACAGTCTTAGATATGTTTTGTTTCATCATAAAGCATTAAACGTGTACATTAAGTCATGTTGTTTTGACGTTATGATCATTTCACAAATACTTGTATGAGGAATTGAATCCAGTCTTTAATCCTCTTCTAGTGTATTTGATTAAGTTCTGCTCTTCTGAGGTATAGGTGACTTCAGAGACTTACTGGTGAATGTAATAGAAACTTATTTCTGACTGTGATCTGTGAAGAATCTGAGAGACGTAAGAAATCTCCTTTAGAGGTTTTTATTCAAACTCTCAATAGCTTCCTGTTTTGAGTATTTTCTCCATTCATCTGGTATCTCAACACTCTCCTCAAATGTTTTATTGTATTGTTTTTCAAGATCTTTCTGGAATCTGTACAAAAACCACTTCCAGTAGGGCAATTCAGAGAGGTCTGTTGTGATGCTCCAGTCTGCATAAACTCCTCCTGCTCTTCTGTATTCTCTATATAAGACTGTATCATCTGAGTCATTGGGATGGAAATACAGAGCCTTGCTTGCTACTGCTGATGTGCAAATATGGGTAGACAAGTTAGATGTATTCCTGTGATATTTTCTATTTAGTCCAATATTACGATGGAAAGCAACACTGTGATCTCCAGGATGGTTTTCTATGATGTTGGTGCAGACGGCTCCACAGAACGGACACTGAACCCAACAGCACTGACAGAAGTGATCAATCAGAATCTCATCTGGCCTGAACTTATAGTCCAAATTTGCTGTAAAAGTCTTTCCATTCAATCTACTGATGATATCAGACATTATAGCAGGAAGTTCTTTTCTTATCACATCTTCTAGGAAGCTGAAATCATCAACATCATCAAGTTTCACTTCTCTGAGGTCTTTTTCAGAGAAGATCAGCACATCTGAGAGCTGCTGTGTGAAACTCTTCAACCACAAACCAACATCTCCACTGTTCACTTGAACATGTTCAGTAGATTCATGTGCTGCTTTTATGATCTTCTGCTGCAGGAGTTTATTGTTCTCCTTCATCTTGGGTAAAACACTGACACTGAACTTATCAGGGATGTACTGACTGACTTCATCTCTGATGAAACTCTTGAAGTGATCTCTGGGGTTATGAATGTAGTTCATGTATTTGTCAAAATCCTCCTCTTCAGCCAGTGTCTTCAGGATGTGTTTCTCCAGATTTGATCTGTTTCCATTCAGTGATTCACAGTTTTTCATTATTTCATCTGCCAGATCTCTGGCAGTCTTCTTGTAGACACTCTGCTCAATGGGCTCTTTGAGTTTTTGACAGATGATCTCTCCAAAAATAACAGCTGATGATGCTCCATTACAGTATTTCTGGAAAATACTATAGTACTCTCCTCTCTTCCTCTCAACATATTTTGCTTCCTTGAACTTTCTTTGTTGGTCAGTGATCGTCTTGTTTGCTTTATTACAGATGGAAAGAACCAAATCCATGAAGAATTCATTCTTGAACTCATATTTCAATGATTCTTCCTGATGTTCTGTTACTCTTGTCTTGATGTAATCTATGAGATGTTGAATGCAGCTGATGTTGTAGCCCATCGTTGAAATGTTAAATGACTGAATCATTTTGTCGGTCTGCTGGTCAACATCTGTAACTAATGATTTGATTTGAGCTTCATTCTCAGGAGACAGAGTTTGCTTGTATCCAAATGCTTCTTTAAATTTTCTGCAAGCAACTTTCACAGCCTTTGAAAACCAATTTTTGGTGGATTTTTTAAAAATAATATATTCAGAATAACTGGAGACAGTGGAAATATTGATGTATTCATTGTCCTCTTTAAGGCGCCCCTCACAGACGTCACTGAGGATGACTCTTACATCTCTCATTATGTCAATGTCTTTGATAGGAGGAGTTTCTGTGATCTTCTTCACATTCTGTTCCCAAAACAAACCAAACTCTTTATTCAGTGTTTCTTCATAATTTACTTTGTCTTTGAGTTCTAAGGCAATTTCTTTACTCTTTTTATAGAGAGCATTTTCATGATGTGTTCTCTGAGCATCAATCTTTATCTTCAAATGTTCTTCATCTGTTGTTTTACCTTTGAGATTTAAGGGAAGTTCTTTGCTCTTACTCTCATAGAGAGTGTTTGCATAATGTGTCCTCTGAGCATCAATCTCTTTCTTCAGGTCTCGCTGCTGAAGAATCTCATTTAATTTCCTCTTTGTTTCTCTCACAATGTTTTCCTGAAGCTCCTTGATTTTGATTTCAAATGATGTTCTCCAATGAATCAGAATATCTTTATCTTTGTCTTTCTCAAAGAATTCAGACATTGATTTCTCCACTTCTTCACTTGTCTCCTTCAGTTCTGTTTGAAGATCAGTTTCCTCAACCTCATGAATTGCTTCATTTTCTATTTTGTTGTGCAGTTTGTTCTCAGTTTCCATCATAGCACTGCGAAGACTCCAGGACCACTTGCTGTATTTTTTCTCCAGTTTCCTGTAGGTTGAAATCTCCAGAGAATTTTGAAAGCTAAAGACGAATTGCTCATTCAGTAAAGCCTCCCAGAGATCTTTAATACGATATTTTAGGTCGCTCAGCATCATTCCATGTGTTTTTGAGGCATGAAACAAAACAACTGTTTCCTTTAGTTCTTGAATATTCTCACAGTAGTCTGGGTTTGGTGGTGCCATGGGTGGGTTTCCCTCCCAGAGATGAGCAAAATACTTCACATCATTCTGAACATCAAATCTAATGACATCACTGAAATATTCAGCATCACAAACTTCATCTTTAGCAGTGAGTTTTGTAATCTCATCCAGTGTCTCCAGCAGTCGTCTCCTTCCATCTATGTTTTTCTCTCCAGCTGTAACGTCTGAAACGTTCTGATGAACAAACACACAGCTGGGATTCAGTCTGACCCTTTTCATCCTCTGCAAAGCCTGAACAACAATCTGAAGAATTTCCTGCATCTCAGATGGGTTTTCTCCAAAGATATTGATTAAAGTCAAATTTGCTAGTCCAACAACAAATGTGGCCAATTCATTGTCATGATGTCTTGTTGATCTTCCAGCCAGTTCCAGAGCACGAAGACCCTCTGTATCAACAACTAGAATATAGTCAAAGTTCATCTGTGTTTTCAGCTCGTCTGAGACTCTGACCAGCTGCATGAAAGCTCCTCTGGTGCACCTGCCAGCACTGACGGCAAACTGGAGTCCAAACATGGCGTTCAGCATGGTGGATTTCCCAGAGCTCTGAAGCCCTAAAACTGACAGCACAAAGACTCTCTGGTCTCCCAGTTTCTGGATGAGTTTATCTAGAACAGCAGAGATCCAGATCACAGGAACATGAGCAGCATCTCCATCCATCAGCTCCAGTGGAAATCCAGAGATCATCATCTCTGCTGCGAGACTCGGGAGAGAAGAGAAGTGAAACTGCATGTCTTTCTTGTTCTTCTTCACAGATGAACATGATTCATAGATCTGACCGATCTCTCTCATGATGTGCTCCAAACCAATGGCTGCAGCTTGAAGATCCTCAGATATTCTCTCAAGTTCTGCTTGTTTAGCAGTCAGTTTGTCTGGTTCATGTTTCTCTTTCAGTTTTAAAACCATTGACCATGTTTCTTCATATTTGTAATGAAGAGCAGAAAAGTCAGCTGAAATATATTCATCCAGGAGGATTTTGAGCCATTTAATAAAAAACACCTTCTCATATTCAGCATCTGACTTTATTTCTTTAATAAAGAACTTCATAAACTCACTGATGTCAGATTCATGCTGTCGTTCACGGATTCTATTCATATCTGTTTGTTTTCTGCTGATGTCGATTTCTAGTTCATTTCCTTCAGGTTGATGTAGTTCTTTGTTCTTCTGACTCCACTGATGCCACAGTTTCCCCTGATGAGGCAGAAATGATTCTTTGATTTCTGTCAGATCTTTCTTTTCCAGTAAACTCATCATCTGCTGTGCTGCTTCTCTTCCTCTCCTGCAGTCTTCATCATCTTCCTCATCTACTCTGGTGTGTTTGGACACATCTTCAAGTCTGAAAGTGGAAGTTGATTCTGAGAGACAGTTATTTATAGCTCTTCTGAGTTCCTCAGATACTTCTGACTGGTTTCTGTCTTTCAGACCAATCCTATATTTTTTCTTCATCACAGTTACAGCAGAATCATCTTCAGTAAAAAGACAAATGAGTGGCTTTGTTTCCTTGAAGAGTTGTTCAAGTTTTATCATGCTTTTGTCATTCTTGTCCAGTCGTGGTAAAAGAACAACATTGACTGAGGCCATTTCAGTGAGGATCTGCAGCTGTTTCTCATGTTCTCCTGCATCACTGTGTAGATTACAGAACGCAACACAGTCTGTGAATTTATCATCATATGATCCAGAGGGGCAGAACCAGGCGATCTCCACCACTCCGTCCATCAGGACTCTGGTTCTGCTGCTGCCTGGGCAGTTCCTGTGGAAGAATGTGTTGTGTTTGTCATTGATCAGACTGTTCATCAGATGAGACTTGGATGAAGACACAGAGCCAAACCTGAAGAAAGACACCATTGGAGTTTGTGCCTTGTAGACCGGATGGGTTTGACTGATGATCTCATTGTTGGTGTTTCTCATCTTCCAGCTCTTGCTGATTTGTCTGAATGTCCAGAGAGGAAACTCAATCTGTTGTGTGTCTGGATCAGGAACAAGCAGAGGCAGAGCGTACTGACACTGGGACAGTTTAGTGACCATCAGCTGCTTCAGGAAACCATCAGCACAATGAAACGCAGCCATCTGAACATCCATTGGGTGGATTCGCTCAGACTGACTTGTTTTAGACACTGACCCTAAATTGAAAAAAAAATCATGAGAATCAGCTTCTTGTCTAAATGAATCATAACTGCCTTGTTCACTGTGACTTTCCTCATTGGTCTCATTGGTTTTAATGTATCTTGCTCTGTAATTCATCATCAGTAGTTTTTGTATGAAAGTCTGAATCAGCTCCTCTTCAGCACAAAACTCAGGGGACTGTAATGAATGTTCAGTTAACTGAAGAACGTCTGCAGCTCTCAGTTTATTGTGATGTCTGCCTTCAAGATGAAGTCTGTGGAACAGATTCATTTTTTTAGTCAACACTTCCTGTTGAAGGTGTTGATCTGTAATGACTTCTGATGTTCCACATTGCTCATCTTCTGCCTGTCGAAGAAAAAAAAAAAAAAACATTAAATTTACTTTGATCTTTTTTTTTTTGTTAAAAATATCACATAATAATATTACAGTTGATGGCATTTAATGGACTTCTCTTAAATATCTATCTATAAAGTTATTCATTCAAGAATAACATCTGCTGTTTGTGGAGTTGTTTAATACCCCTCTACTGAGATCTTTCACATACATTTACATTTTACATTTGGCAGACGCTTTTACGCGTCTTACATTGCATTTCAAGGTACACATGAGATCTTTAGAGATTTCATGTCTTCTTTTATCTTCAGCTGATTTCATCTAAGTCTGTGGCTGGAAGTCAGTTGTAGTTCTTGCATTTCTCCTTGTCAAATTAATTATCTAATTAATTTCAACACTGCTTGTTTAACACTCTTGAGTGTGGAGTCATAAAAACACTAACCAGAGTTTATTTAACACTGAGGATTTTGCTGTAGTCTGGTGACCATTGGATTTACTGATATCATTTAACTTTTTAAGGAAGTATATGACCAAGGGTACACATAAGTGGTGCACAGGTGCGCATGGTAAAAATAAACGATAAACGGAAGTGCTTTTGAGCTACAAACATGTCTGGCCTTTTTTGGGACAGGGACATTTACCACACACCAGGGTGGGAATTATGTAATTTTAGGGGCAAGGCCAATTGGCCTCCACCTTTTCTTTTTTTTTAGGGGCACCAAGGCCATATGACAGGGCACAAAGGCCATTGAGTACAATTCGATGGTTTTCCCATTCAGATTGATACCATAACATCCTAATTTGGAATAAGACATGGATTATGACTTTAAAAAAAAAAAAAAAAAAAAAAAATTTAATGAGAGAGAGAGAGAGAGCGCCATTACAGAATTTTTTTTTTTGATGAAACATCTTCATGAAAATAAAATTGAAGTTGGCATTGTATCAATCTAGAAATGCACTGCACCTAAAGCCACATGTCTGATGTTATACTTAAAATCTGAAGATGCAATGTCTAAAACTCTGTATTTAGGTAAATGTTTTTCAAGATCATGTCATATGACTTTATTTATTAGCTTAGCACACCATCTATACACGCCAATTTATGAGATTAAAACCATGTTTGAGCTCAAAACTTACTTTATAACGCAAGTCGAGTGTTCTAAATAACCTTCTGTGATCTGATTTGGTTTCAGATAAAAAAAAAAATCAGACAGAAAATATAATATTTTATGTATAATGCAACGATGATAAAGTCTATCGATTAGCATAACATTATACATATAATCTATTATTATGAAAATGCCTGACATGGCTCGAAGAACACAGGTAAGTCAAATATCATTGCAAAAATGTTTATTGTCTTCAAAACGACATAATCTGCATGTTACAGCGATTTGTTAGCTCTGTTTGTGGTCGGGGATTTGGGATTTCCTGCATTGTCGAACACTCTTCTTCATGTGTTTCAAATATGGACTATAATGTTCAGTAGAGCGTCCTCAGGCTGCTGGTATGAATTGAAAACACAGCACATCAGTATACAGCGCTCATAATGATTACATCAACGGGGCCAGGGCACACAGGCCACTGTGGCCGTATGATGATTTTTTTTTCACGGGGCATGAAGGCCAAAGTGTAGGGCAACGGCGGCCATGGCCGCGTATATTTCCCACCCTGCCACACACACACTGAAGCACATGTGACACTCGCTGTGTTTTCAGCCTCTGCAACCTCACTATGTGAGGACATGAATGCATGAAATTCATCTGCGCTGTGCTTAAGTACTGGGGGTTCCCTCAGTTCATCATACCTCAAGATTCCCCTGCCTTCGGGACTTAACATAGCTTAATTGACTAATACAGTGATATAAAAAAAAAACTCGCACCTTATTGGGAATGTAGGCTATACTAGGGACCATCTCTAAAGTTACATATCACATGGGTATATAGGTTTCTAACTTCAATATCAAATATAGCTGCAAGCAGCAATTATCGGGGCCAAGCAGAATAAGACGACAAGACATGCCTGAAAGTGTCAGACAAACTGCAACAATGAGCAATTAAAGACATTTAAAAGGGATTTTTGGCGAAATGGCTGAAAAATAACATAAACAGTAATTAAAAATATGATTTAATTGATTATCACTTTCGACCAATAGGTGGCACAGTTACAAAACTGATGTGATGTGGTCAGAGTGAAGTGACAATGACACATACAAAGTTTGGTGTCAATATGTCAAGGCATTGCAGAGATAAAGCCTGAATAGTCCTTTTGGCATCATGCCTCAAATTTGCTGCTGTGCTATATGAAAACGGTTTTGTCTATCGACACGAAATCCATAACTTTTATTCAGCATAGTCTGGAGATGATTCGATTCGATTTTGGTGAAAAACGGACAAACAGTCTAGGAGGAGTTTGAAAAAGTAGGTTTTGAATGAAAATCAAGATGGCGGACTTGAAGTTCGGTCAAATGAATAGCCAGATGTATTCAAAAGTTATTAGCCTTTCTGGAAATTTTGTTATAACTTTTGACCACTAGATGGCGCTGGTTCGAATCTTCTCACGCTCCTTCAAGGCATTGTGCTGATGACCCATACCAAGATTCGTAACAATCCATTCATGCATTCTTAAAATACAGCATTTTTGCACAAAATTCAAAATGGCCGACAGCCAAAATGGCCGATATGGTCAAATTGGATATCAGTTGACTCGGCATGTTGCCCTGAATCTAACGAGACCAATTTTAAGATGTTTGGACAAAATGCTCAGAAGTTAAGCAAAATTAGCCATTTTTCATATCTCCAGACCAGTAGGTGGCACTACGCCGAAACGCAGCATGTAGCCTCAGGTCATGCTTGTGATGACATGTACCAAGTTTGGTCTGAATCCGATAAAGCGTTGCGGAGATACAGCCTTACGTCTGTTTTCGCAAGCGCTACGTAAAATCCGCACCTTCGGTGCTTGGCCCCTAATTAATGTAGGTGTGAAGTCATTCTCTTCAAATGCTATTAACCCTCTGGGGACCACAAACGCGCCCGCGCGTTTTGCTCGTTTTTTTTTTTAGCAATGAAAATAAACACTAAATGCTCTGTTAATTTTGATCTTTCATTTTCGTGTAATACATCAATCGATCCTGTTCAGTTTCTATTTTTTTTCTGTATACTCACAATAAAAATAAAGTGTTTTGCTTTTTGACAAATAAAGAAAAATTAACATGATGCGATTTCTGCCTTCTCTCTGTCAGTAAACACCCATTTGAAACGCGTTCGAAAATGATCTATAACTCCGCGAAAACTCCGGCAAACAGACCCACGGGCATAAAGCTTGAGATCGCATCTTTTAAATGAAGTCATTTATATAAAAAACAAATATTCTCAGCTTCTGTAATCTGTATAAAAAGAGAGCGACTCCAGTCGAGCTCATTACGAGCTAATTCACAGTAATGTGACCACTCCCCGGAGAGCGCGTGCTATTCAAACGCAAATTCTGAGAACCATTTCAGTCTGTGAAACGCCCACATCAGCTGTAAACAAAGCGTGTCGCGACTCCTCGCGAGTGAGACATTATAGCCTACCTTATGGAGAAAAGATTCCTCAGAACAGTGCTGATGAGGAGCAATATCTCCTGAAATTAGGAGCAGATTCCGCTGAGGAGTGAGGTAGGCTGTTTTCTTTTCTCACGTGTGGAATAACGTTATGGAATAACGTTAGTGTAGGCCTATGTTAACCGCAAAAAGATGAATTGCATTTCTATAAAATGACTCGCCTTTCTGTGAGATGAATGAAGGGGACATATTTGTAAAGACTGTTTAGCCTAAATATGAATCGCGCGCTGTGTGTGAAAGAATAAACTGCTTTGCTATAGCCTACTGAGATGAGTAAAAATCGACTGGAATATGTTGAAATAAAATGTATTTGTATAAGCAACGTATTAAACTGCAAAAAAAATACTATTTTTGTCAAAAATAAATTCATAGACTAAGATGTTAGATGTTCCAATGTTGGCTATATTCAAACTAATGAATACATATGATGAAATGTAGGCCTATAATCTTTTTTTTTTTTTCTTTTTTTTTTACAAAGAAAGAGTACACTTGAAATATTGTTGAAATTGTAATTATTGTTGTAATTGTAACATTTTTAATAAAATAGCAAAACATATTTACAAGAGAGATGTAAGCGAAATCTTAAATGGTCAATATAAGTCTTCTTCTAAATACATATTTTGTCCTTGCATTGTGGCTCAGTCAGTGTCACACCTGAATGAATGGCTCATTAGGCAGAGTCATTATGCAGAGTGGGTGGGACATTGTAATCTAAGGTGTAAACTACTCCTCCCCCTCGCATATTGGCTTTCCAAGCAAAACCTGTTTTACACCATTTAAATCAATGTATTTTTTTTTTGTGAAAGATAAAGCAAGACTATTTTTACATCATTTTGAAGCTAGAACTCAAAGGGACAACATCCATTAGTCAAAAGTCTTGTTGGACACATATTTAATATGTGTTTTGTTGTCTTAATTCAGCAATTTTCATTTTAATTTTTTCCAATAACCACGCATAAACATTATTCTCTTAAAAATACAAACATCTACATACACGTTGCTCGCATATTATGGTAGCCCTGTTTGTGCTATATAGAGTGAATTTACACCTTTGCCATTAACATGTTTATAAATAACTGAAAAAAGCACAAATGTCAAGGCATGTCAGAACATCTCAAGGACCCCAAAAACAGCTTGGTCCCCAGAGGGTTAAAATAAATATGAGCTCATGAGGTAGTGAAAAAATAACAATAATTACACATGATTTGACAGGCTATTTTGTTAAATAACTGCATGCCCGTTTTACATGCCCCCTGAGCTAGTGTTTAATAGACACTCGTTCTAGGAGCGATTAGCCCAGAGAAACAAAAGGTCTAAACACTGCTGAGAGTTTGGCAGCATATCAGGTGTTACACAGAGCATACTGCTCTGCCACGGCCACCTAGGAACTTGGTCGTGAAATCAGTGCTGAAGCCTTCATCATATGGAGGAAACAATTTATGTGGCTGTGTCTCACATATGCCCCAGGAGCCTCTGAAGTTTATTCAGTGGGACCATTTCTCACCTCTAAGCACTGACCGGACACATTTTAATTGAGAAACATGTAAACCAAGTTCACCTCCATACTGGAAAAAAGCTCCTCAGTCCGTAAACGAGTACTCCTTTCCAGTTGACCTGAAACACAACTGGCTATGTAGCAATTGAAGGGAGGGACTTGTACCGAGACTTCGACCCCTCAACGCAAGACACAGGATTTTTGACCCGGAGGAATGGATATCTGAAGGACATGTATCCCACACTGCAGACCATTCATAGGGATGGGCATTAGTAATGCGTACTGTGTATTAACTTGAACGGAGGCTTAAAAAAGGGCCCGAGTCAAGCACACAGACCCCTAATGGTCTAACTCACTATAGTTTGAGTACAATGAAGAACAGGCCTCACTTAGAAACCTGTTTTCATATCGGCTGGAGGAACGGCTCCATAGTAACCTTTACCAGTAGGAAGCGACGACCGCACACACGGCAGTACAATCTGAACACAGAAGTGTAACAAACAGCCCTGCACATGGGCCCAAGGTATCAGAGACGTACTCAGAGTGAGGCAGCAGGTTAGAGACAGGGACCCAGCTCGGAAGGCCCGAAGGTGGCCCGAAGCAGGGTCTGTGTTGTAAACACCTGTCTCTAGGTAGCGGCAGAGAATGCGTGAGAAGGTGTGACCGGGTCCTCGAACGCACGCAATGCCAGCTAATGAAGCTGAGTCTGTAGGTACGGGGGAACCGCTGGATCAGCCAGAGTACCATGTAGTGCTACAACTGAGCGAATCAGCAGAACCACGGATACCACAGTCTCCTGGTATGAAGGTAGGTACGAAGGTAGCTCCTCTTTACAAGAGCCAGCAGCGGAACAGACCTACACAAAGAGGGGGGGATGGTTCTCCACCGGGGGGATGGAGTGGATCGGTGACCATCTCCAAGATCGCTCTACTCCATCCCAGAGCTCTTGCCACCTGGTTTGGTAGCGTCTGATACAGGCTGGGCGGCCTGCCTGCGGCTAGATCTCCGCTGAAGCCTGAATGAAGGCTGCTGCGTTGGCCCAGCAGGAGCTTGAGTGGCGGCAGGGGGGCGCCCTTGGCGACGTGCAGGTGGAGCAGCAGAGAACTCCTGAGCAACAGAGAACTGTTGGACGCAGTTCTTTGCCGCGTCGCTGAACAACCCAACCTGGGAAATTGGGGAGTCCAGGAACCGAACCTTTTCTACATCCACCATATCAACCAGTCTGAGCCAACTATGATGCGTCTAAGCCACCAGGGTGGACATCGCTAGACAGACATCGCAGGCCTCAATGCTTGTGCTCCGGAGAGCCAAGTCGGTTGCAGTGCGGAGATCACTCATGAGCCCACGGTCTAAACTACCCTTGTGCATATCCAGGAGTGTTTTGGCCTGGTAGGCCTATAACAACGCCATGGCATGCAGAGAGGAAGCAGCTTTCCTGCAAGCTCTATAAGCTCCATCCGTAAGAATAGACGAAAACTCACAGGCCAGCGAGGGGAAACGAGGCTCCCCAAGCCAGATGCAGTAGCCGTCGGACACAGGTGTGCCAAGACAGACCACTCCACTGAAGGGACAGCCACGTAACCTCTCACTGCTTCAAGGATAGTGAGGGGGGAGAAACTATCCAGATCGTTTCCAGCAGTAAAAGGTGCCATCCATAATCTAGTCAGCTCTCCATGCACCTCGGGAAAGGAAGGCACTGGGGCGGTGGGCTGAGAACCAGCACGGCCAGCCCCGAGAAACCAATCATCCAACCGCAACTGAGCGGGACACGGTGGAGGGATCCACTCAAGCCCGACAGTCGCAGCAGCCCATTTCAGCATAGCTGAAAACTGTGGATCTGGCTCAGGCGACGTTGTACTCCCCAAAGGGACGAAGGCGAGTCTATATCTCAACACCGAGACAGTCATGTTCCCGCAATGAGAACACAAACTATCCCAAAAAAAGCTGCTTCAGCATGCTGTGAGCCCAAACACATGATGCAACAATTGTGACCATCACAGGGAGACAGGGAACGACCGCATCCAGAAACGCACGAGCGGAATGACATCTTGAAAAAGACACAAACGCACCCAAGTTGCTCTTTCAGGAAATAAACGCTCTCACCAGTGCCGGAGCACACAGGGAAATAATCGCAGCAACACTGACAGGGATGTTTGAAGCCAGTACCAGTGAAGCACTCATTCTCTTCACCCTCAACCGGCCGTCAGACAAACAAACACAAACAGAGATTTGCTTTGCTGTTAAAACAGCAGTTGAGAGCTTAGAAAGCTTGCGACCACAGCTGTCACGCACTATAATCAAAAGCACCGACACACTGGCTCGTTGTGAGACAACACTCTTCAGAGACATCAGAAGATCCGATCGGCTCCGAAGCGAAAGACAACTGGTGCATGCATCCACTTCCGTATTTATACCCGTGCTGCGGAGGCGGGGCATGTGATGCGATTTACCCATTGGCTCGTTTTTACAATACTCAAAGATGACAGGCTCCCTGGCGTGATCCCAATCAGTCGATACATTGACTACGTCGAATGTGCCTGACTGAAAGAGAACTGACATTTTCCACTCAAGGTCAGGTTTATTTAATTTTTCAATAATAAAATAAAATTAAAAAAAAGTAATCAGAATGTCACAAATGGCATCAAATATATTTTTTAGCATATAGCCTAAGCCTATATTTTTATTTTGTTGTTTTTCCACTCAAGGTAAGGTTTATTTTATTTTTCAATAATAAAATAACAAAAATAAAATAAGTCTTTAGCATATCATAAATAATATCAAATAATATACTATACATGTATTTTTTATTTTTTGCAAGTGATGGTTTTTGGGATCATTCACGTTTATTTGTACATTGCTGTTTATCGTACATCCAATGAAATAGTTATTTGGTGATAAAGTATTTGTTGCTTTTTGTTGCTTTTCTGGTATGGTTTCCTTTTCATCTGCTGCTAATCATTGGTGGGGCAGCATAACTAAAAGCCTTAGATCCCATAATTTTCAGGCGGATGCGTGGTAAGACTAAAAAGATTGATGAAGAGGATCTGAGGGTATGGGCAGGAATATAAATTTGAAGAAGATCAGAAAGATATGAAGGAGCTAGAATATAGTTTTGCTCTCGTCTTTGGTTTGTGGAGGTGTGAAGAGAAGCACACAACAAAGATAATCCGTGTCAGGAACTTTACTTCACTTATTAAAGTGGTCATGACCAGGGACGGATTATGGTGATGATGTGCCCTGGGCACAGATGTCTCAAAGGCCCCCTTCACCAATTTTTTGGGCAACAGTGTTGCACCTGTATGCACAAGTGCGCAATAGGGCAGGCAAGCCAGGCATTTTAAGGAGGCCCCCGAGGGCTGATCATTTAAACAATCAGAAATGTTAATATAAAGACGCAGCAACATCTCTGCATCCCCCTTAGTGGGGCCCCTCTCTCGTTACGCTCGTTATGCTTTTACCTTTTTCAAACTAGTGCAGCACTTGCTCGCGGTAGGTAGAATTTGATTTGTTAAACATGAAAAGGACTTATCCGTCTGGCATGGCAGCTCGCTCTAACTTTAACATACAAAAAAATAAACTGAAACACAGTGTATAGCATCACAGACATGATGAATATTTCTATATAAAGCTTGAAATGTCCACTTTTAATCGAAAAAATTTGAATCGAAAGCAAATACCGGCTGATTAGGCTGATATAAATTAGGGATTGAAACCCTATGAAGAGCATGTGAATAGCCAGTCGTTAGTAACTATAATGCAGACTAAAGAAATGCATTTAGAGCCATAACCAGGCTGGAGAGGTGTGAATGTGTGCAGGGGAGACTGAGACTGAATGGGGCTCGTTTGCACCACAAAACAATAGAGACAAAAGACTGAATGGATGCTTAGATGATGACTAAACATCAGTAGCATTTTTAGAGTCTATTTAAAATAAAGTCACACGACATGATCTTGAAAAACATTTAACTAAATACAGCGTTTTAGACGTACAATCTTCAGATTTTAAATATAAAATGGTCAGACATGTGGCTTTAGCTGTATTGCATTTCTAGATTGCTACAGTGCCAACTTCAATTTTATTTTTATGAAAATGTTTCATAAAAATACATTTCTAATAACTTTACAAAACTTTGTAGAAATGTAGAATTAAGTATTGTCATAATGAAAAAAAATGTATTAATAGCTTATTAATACATTTTTTTTCATTATGACAATACTTAATTCTACATTTACAATAAACTGCCAGGTGTCAGCTTTCAAATGAGATCATACTTGTGCTTTTAGTACAAAGGATTCATGAACTGTATCTGTTTCAGTTTGGGTATGCCATTTCTGGGGATTTTTCAAAAGTGGGGTTGCAGCTTAAAGAGCATCTTGCAGGTAAAAAAAAAATCTAAATGAATATATAACCGTGTATGAAAATACCATATGAAAAGGTAATGCAGGATTTAAAATGTTTTAAAACGACATAAGGACACCAATTTAGTAGATAAAGTTGACTGCTCGTACAAACCGCTTTTTTCAACATCGCGTCATTTTACGTCACACGAGGGAGATGTGTGCTGTGCTCTGCCTCAGCTCAGTGCAGAGTAGGTTGGTATTCAGTAAGAGCGGTCGTGAGTCAGTGTGTTTTCACTAGTTTTTGTATTTCAATTTATCATCGTCATGGTAAATTTATGTGTTTGTGGAGCTTGCAAAAACTCCAGCCTGTCAGGACATCGAGTACACCGGTTTCCTAACAAGAAAAAGAACGGTGCTATCTTTCGTGCCTGGGTTTGTGCAGGTGAAGAGACGGGATTTCTCTTCCGCGTCGGCTTCGGAAAACGCGGTTGTGTGTAGCGTTCACTTCAGATCGGAGGATTAGGCTATCGTCCCGGCGATATGATGGAGTTCAACATGGGATACCGAAGTAAGAACCGGGTGAGACTCAGAGCTGGTGCGGTTCTTTCAGTGCACGCATCTTCGGGTTCTCCCGCCGGATGTAGGCGCGAGCACAACATCAACTGGCAAACGCAATGTAAGCGGAACGAAACTGAGCTACTCGTTATTGTGTTTGTGTGGACCGTTTATCAGTTTGGACCAGTGCAGCGCGAGCCTGATCAAGCAACACTGTAACTGCGAGATCCAGTAAATAAAGCATTTGAATTTGCCACTGAAGTAATAACATCGCTGCAAGATCTAGTGAGAATGAGAAATATTCACATTTCTCCGTTATTAACGGATCAAACAGCGCTGACGTGGAATCCAGGAATAAACATGAACATGCAATGAATGAACGAACTATCCAGTGTCCACAGATCAGCAACATTCACCATGTCTTCTTTACTGTAGTAACACTAACTGCAACCATGGAAGTTTGGCATTTTCCACTAAGGCCCAGTATGCATCCACTTCCCTGCAACACTGACTTTCCTTAGCTGTAAACATTGCCTCGCATTTCCCACACAAGCACATATGGAACAAAAAATGTATCAGGAATAAATATCTCTCTGTCTCTCGATG
This sequence comes from Abramis brama, assembly GCA_022829085.1. Lineage (NCBI taxonomy): Eukaryota > Metazoa > Chordata > Actinopteri > Cypriniformes > Leuciscidae > Abramis > Abramis brama. The sequence goes on along the minus strand of CM040766.1, from coordinate 19,886,812 downwards.
AGAAACCGCTAAGTTATATCACGTAACGTTAGTCTGGGCGGATATTAATGAGCATGACAAACGCCTGATCAAAGCTTAGTTTCTGTTATTGTAAGTTCCAATATGTTCTGTCTAACATTAATCCTGGCCTGTCCCTGCTCTCTTGGCAGCCTAGCAGGCTCATAATTGTATGGCTGTGGTCCGTCAACAATTTCCTCAGCGTCCGAAATGTCATTGCGATCCACTTTTCCCTGCTGTCTGAATAGACCACTCTCCCTCGTGCTACGTCACGACTCTCGCCCGTCACGCCCATTTTCAGATGCGGAAGTAAAATTTTCTCACAAAAACTACTCCAGAAGCCACTGTAGCGCATTTATAATTTTGTTTAAAGAAAATCTAGTTCCTACATTATTTTTCTATACATTGACTTGTTGGGTCTTCTAACCTGCAAGATGCTCTTTAACAGGTTAAAAGATGTAGGCTGTCAAACTGACAAAATAGTTTCACACTATCTATGTGGACGGGCTGATGCATTCTTAGTTGTGTTGATGGTTCATTTCCTCTGATTCCGACTCAAACATCATTGCAATCGCCTTCGCCTCGCACGCATCACCCGTTACTATGGTAACGGTAAACATAGCTCCGCAAAATCCGCACGTTTTGAACAGGGGGCGTTAACAATTGATGCATAGGCACTGACGTTAGCCAATCATAATAGTGGGCGTTAACAAAGTCCTTTTAGGCAAGTTGTGCCACTCGGCCGCCATCTTGGCAAGGCCTCCGGGCAGCTATTTCGGACTAACAAGACCAGGCTCCTATCTAAATGAATGGGCAGAGAGTCAGAACTACACTTTCACTGGTCACTGGGACATAAAAACTGCATGTATAGAAACAGCAGTAAAATATGATAAAAATCGCTGAAAAAGTTTGATGACTTTGCCCCAAAATAAGGTTTAAAACGTCTTTTCAACCACAGGTTATACTTTTACTACGCATGCGCAAGGGTTCACGACACCAACTTCATTTACGTCTCTATCCAGAGAATGCCGGTGTTGTGCATATTCAATGTCAATATTGTTCTCCTTTATTTAAATATAAGCAGGTTTGCACTTTATCAGTAATAACAATGTATTGTATAGATCAGTTGTTTTAAAGTCACACCGTGTAACTTTTCAACCTTCATAATATATTTCCAAGACCCTTGTGGTACATCGACTTACATGAATGACATGTAAAATGCCACGATGAATGACACGTCTGCCATAGCCTGACGGGGTCTGTATCGCTTTTACTGGCACTATGTAACTTCGGGGTTCGGGTAGTAACCAGACCACAAAAAGAACTACAAAATTCGACTGCTTTACGGCATACGTCACTTCCCCCACCACTTCCTCAAATTCGGAAGTGAGCGTTTATATACTGTCTATGGACGTGAGATGCCAACCAGCGTTTGTTTTCGGCTTTCATGCGTATGTTTTTGTCATGGGGCTGTTGTGTTTAAACCTGGCCAGTTCATGCGTTTTCTCAGATCGGATAGCTATCCGATCGTGAAAAAACAGGTGTAAATGCCCTCCGAAACGCATTAAAGACGGATTTGAATCCGATCGCTCAAACCACTATAGGAGGTGGTCTGTGCCGCATTCCAGACGGAACTGGACAAGTGTGCATCTGGTTGTTGAAACCACATATGCAAATTGTACTCCTCCCAAAAATGCTAAAAAAAAAAAATAATAAAAAAAAACGTGTGAGAGCGTGTTATAGGCTATATGTTATAGCCAGATATGACGACGCACTGGAACACGCATCACCGAAGATGAGAAGCTGAGCATCAATTCATCAAGCCAACGTGCAAACTATCGCAAATCAAAGTGAAACTAAGTCGCAGATGCTTAACACACAATCATCATCATCATTAAAAGTAAAGAAATGAAATGATCTTACCAGGGCTGTTGCTGCTGCTCTCTCTTTTTGCGGTCTTTGATTTTCAAATTTTAGATGATGATCAATAAAATGCAGCTCATATCTGTTGCTCTCGGTGACGTGCACTCCATTAAATCTGCATATAGCGCGAGAATTGAAGATCGGATTTAAATCCGTTTCGCAAAAACACATTTATGTGACCAGGTGTAAATAGAATCGTTTTGATAAATCTGATAGCTATCTGATCTGAGAAAACGCATGAAGTGGCCAGTAAATAAATCTCTTATTTGTAAACTTGTTTGCACTTTATGTTGTATGTTGTTGCGCTTGCTTGTAGTATGTCATTTTTTTTACATGCTGTTCATTCATCCATTGCTGATAATTAGACCAGTCCAATAATTTCCACATATGTCTAGCTAGCTTTCGATTATCAGATCTGTTAACAGACAACAAACACTCGTTCTCTTACATGTGTTTTTTGCGTTATGTTTTATTGCCTAGCTTGCCTCACAAACTAGTTTGCCAGCTGAACTCAGGTGTTGTGAGGTGTATTTATCACATAGTCCTGAGGGATATCAGACGACGCTGTTGACGTTGATTCCTGCGATTATCATGAGAACAGTTTTCAATATCTCACATAAATATCAGGACATAAATAAGCATAACGTAGAGGTTGTAAATAAACGAGCACAATTTGCAAACTAGACAAATTGCAATAATCATGTCTTCGGAGTCTGTGTGCCTGTTCCATGCCCGACGTAGGTACCGGTGTACAGGGTGGGAGGTAGGGGGGTGGAGGAGTATTTACGACAGTGCAAGTATTCCACAGCGACTCTAGGGGTCGCTGTTTGACAAAAACACAAATTCTCCACAGTGTGCCTTTAACTATTCATTAAAATGAATCGGTTCAAATGAATCATTAGTTCGCGAATTGGATGTGAATACGGTTGTGTGATTATCCCAGCAGTTAGGACATGGACATCCCACAAGGTTAGTGTCAACACAGAAAACATTACATCACTGGATAGGTTTTTTCGTTTATTTAGAGAGTCATTTTATGTCAGCTGAATGTGCGGAACGCATTTCAGAGAAGACAAGGCAATGCATTTTAGCACAATTCACACCCAACGGTAATTCAGGGGAAAACAATCTCTGAATGCTCCAACATGAAAATTTGGTCTTCCGACCTTTTACCATCATGTCGTTTTATTTTGATTAATATGCGTGCGGGAGAGAGAGCAAGACAGCGCTTAATTTGGAGACGGTGAAGTCTTGTTTACACTTTCGCCTGGCTTCGGAAAGAGAGAGAGAGAGAGAGTGCGTGCGCGCGACCGGGGCTCTCTTTCTCTGCTTGTCCTTTCCATATGGTTATTTCAGTTAAATATGCGCCCTGTCACTGATCTTGCACACACATCGACTCGCTGTCCCCAAATCGTCTCCGCTGTCGCAAAACTTCAACTGTGTGCATGCGTCAGTGGAACCAGACGATAGTTCAGTCAGGACCACTTCGCCAAGTATGGATAAATAGATTTATTGCGATAATATAGCATACAGTTAGTGTTGGCGGTATGGATCTGTTCTGGGCAAAACTCCCACGCCTGTCCATGCAGCTATGCCTGGACAGAGCGGGAGAGCAGCAAGGCAAACCCCCCATGGGGTACAGAACAGAACCAGTATATGCATTATTACAATTCTCAATTACATGAGTTGAAATGAGCAATTACATGTGAAGTACAATATATAATAGACAATTTGCCAAGATTACACTGTAAAGAAAACAAGTGATCAGAAAGATGAAGGTTTGGAGGAGTTGGGGTTGGAGGAGGGAGTTTAGATGCGAGCAAGCTATGTGGGAAATGCTGAAGGAGTGTGAGATTTATGTGTGCCGCTGAGATGGATGTCGACACCTGATTGGACCACGTCATGAACAGCTGGCTATCAGCTGATGCGGGCTTGGCTGACGTGGCCTGCCTGAACTAACGCGATGTTTGATGTTTAAATGTTTCGCGGCTTGACTGTTAAAAACAGATGATTGGCTTTCCAGCGGGAGGGGCGGGACATGTTCATACAACCGCCATCTTTGCCGTTACGGGTTTTCCTTATATAGTTCTATTGAGGATTGAGGAAGTGGCATGTCTCTTATATAAATTGTCTCTGGCGTTAACACTGAACTCTTAAAGGGGAAACACCCCCAAAACAGACTGTTTGAATCAGAGCATGAGAAACAGGGTGGGAAAAGGTCATAAATCACTCAATTTTAAACATTTTTTGTCCAAAAAACTATAGTAATACTATAATTGCACCTAAGAGGACATAATAAAAGAAAAGAAAAAAAACATGTCATGACCCCTTTAAAGGGTAACTAAACCCTAAACCAACTTTTTTTAGTTAATGATCTGTAAGAAGGGGGCTTTATTAGTGCTGTTCATTGATTCAAGTAATTTTTTTGACATTTGTTTTTAAAGTGTTTTAGTTTTACAAAATATGGTGTAAAAACGTCTGAGTGCTGCCCTCTTTAGGTTGAACAGTGGCTACTGCAGTTGAATTTTCCTATTGGAAGTTGTGGTGCCCTCTGACGTCAGAGGGTACCAGCTAACCACGCCCTTGCCTACAGAGAGATACGTCTCAGATGCACGCCCCCTCTCCACTGGGCTCTGCCTACTTTTCCAGCATTTTTCAAATATTGCCAGTGGGTGGAGTCAGGCTCTGACCAGGGAATTAGTTACCCTTTAAGAAACATCTTTACAACAACTGGGGGTTTATGCTCTTGCCCAGCAATTATGGGTTTGTCTACAACCATCCGCACCGGCGCCTGCGAGCATACTAACGCTAAACAGGAACAAGCAGCAGTGAACTATGATGATATAACCACATATGATTGCCTAATACAGAACTCATTATGCATACATGAAATAACTGTAACTCAAACAATTTACTTACTTAACCAACACTATAACATTATTAAGAGCCTTATAGGTAAGGAGCAAGATTTTGAAATCAATTCAATATTTTACCGGAAGCCAGTGCAAGTGTTGAAGAACTGGAGAAATGTGCTTTATGAGGGGTTCTGATATTCTGAAATTTAGAAGGAAGACCAAAGAGAAGAGAAATGCAATAATCTATATGTGACGCGACTAAGGCATGTACAAGGATAGCAGTTCTGTTCGGTGTCAGAGAAATACACAGACGGTTAATTTTTTCCATAAATGAAAATATGCTGAATGAATAATATTATTCAGTTTTGAGACAGTTAAAGCTGGGTGTTGTCAGCATGGCAGTGTAAATGAATACCATACTTCCTATAAATATGTCCAAGTGGCAGTTTTTAAGTTGTACCAACTGATAATATGGTGTATAATTTGGTGATGGTTATCATGTTTAATAGAACATTTCAGGTTCCTTTATATTTCTCTAAACTTGACATTGTGAATACTGCTGGACATCAGAAGACTTTGAATATAAGATATAACACACAAATTATGTGTTTAATCATTACTATCGCCATAATCTTATTCTCGTTTCATGAATGAACAAGTCGTATGGAACAGTACATGAGTCAATGACAGAATATTTGAGTGAAAATAACTCTCATTAGAGTATTAGTAGACTGTTAGGTTAGGGTTAGGTCTTAGGGTTCAGGTTAGTAAAGTTGACATGCACTTGCAAAGTTACTTATAGTCAGTAGAATATATTGGGGTACCATCAAAATAAAGTGTTAACAGATATTATGCAGGACAGTCTACTAATATTTTAATGAGAATTAGTTGACATGTAGTTGCAAAGTTACTTTTACTAGTTAGTAAAATATCCAAAGTGGTCCATCAAAATAAAGTGTTATCATTTATTTTCACAAACACGTACACAATACAACACAAATATATATATATATATAGTTGTAAAGTTATAAAGTCAAACCTGAGTTTTCAAGTCCCCCATCTCAGTATCAACCACTGGTATCTTGAGCTGCATCTGTAAACTTCTCTTTAAACTGTGTCTATTTATACAATGTCCTGTGGAAAGTGTTTTGCATTCTAAACATCACCTGTCAGTGTCAGTAAGAAAGTGAAAGAGTTTCAGTTAATTACTTTTCTATGGAAGTCTTTGAGATGATCTGAGCTGAGGTCAACATTTTGCATGTATTGAATATGTGAATGTTTAATTTCTTCTATTTCTATTTATTATTTTGTATTATTTTAATAATTCACAGTCTACATATGATGATTGTTTTAATTATTTATATCAGAATGATAGAGAGAGATGATATGCAAATTTGGAAAAGTTTGTTTAAGTGGAATGAAATGTTGAGGAACTTGTATTGTCAAACTGTTCTTTAGATAAGTATTTCCTTATTTGTATTTCAGAGAATTTTTTTTCCATACCATCCAGTCAGACGGGTTCTCAAGATTGCAAAAAATTGTCGAGCTTTAGAAAGAACAAACCTTGGTACTCAAAAGGACACTTGCAGAGTTTCAAATACCTTCTAACACTTCAACCTGTGGAGCCTTTCAGAGTTTAGGTGCAGTGATGGTCTCTGCCTACTGGCTCACCTCTAACCCCTCCTGAGTCCACTCTCTAGACTCGCTCCTCTCACTCCTAAGATCTTGAAAAGCAATAGTCTGTCTGTGCAGCCATTTTGTGGGACTCATCAGAGAGTTGACATGTTATCGTATAGTTAAAGCGTAGTAGATGATAATCCTGTCTGCAGGAAGATTTTGTGTCGGACTATAGGCTAGAACTGAATTACTTGAATTTCGAATTTCAATTTCGATTTTGGCTCCCAACAATCACCAAAATAGTACAACCGAGTAAAAACTATTATTTTGCCATGTTCCGTTTTGCAAGAACACTCTTATTTTGTCTTGTGTTCTGAATGACACGCGCACACACACATCCGCCCCTCCCGAAGCCATAAACTCTCAGCTTGAATGTTTAAAGTGATAAGACTTTCACTAAGATAAGTGAAAATAATCAACTTTAGTTACGATGCAATGCTGGCCCGATTGTGCAAATGACAATTCAGTCCCAACTCCTAAACACGAACTCGTAGTTTGGAGGCTTGCCTTGTCCAACCCATTTTGAGAGACAGAGAGAGAAAAGACGTAGCACCACTGAACACTCACACGGTTTGTGAAATTGCGTCTTGGAGAAAATTTTTAAATGATTGATTTGATTTTATAATCTGTGTGGATTAATTTATGCTACTCATACAATCTACTTGCTAAAGTGAATCAATTTCCAGCATTATAAGAGGTAGACCTGTGGGAATTATTAAAATACTTATTGAAGTAGACTATTGTTATATTATTTTAATAGTTCAAAAAGTACAATAAATGTTCAAATTTCGATTTTTTAAGAATGGTTGAAAAGTGTCTTTTTAATAAATGCAACACGTTCCCAAAGTCATGTGAAATAATAATGTTACATAATCGTGATTTCAATACTGACCAAAATAATCATGATTATGATTTTTTTCCATAATCGAGCAGCCCTACTATAGGCATTTCCCAGACTATTATTTTTAATAGTCACAGACTACATTTGTCACAGTTGCCTTTGGCTTTCTCACTGGGAGCATACAGTAGAATCACTGGAACATCGTCAGAACAGAGTCACATGTCCTTAAAAAAACATCAGCACTGCCAGTACTGAATTGCAGCAGACAGCAAACTTCAATGAGTCATGCTAAGTAGATAGTTTAGTAGTTAATGCAACAAGGTGATGGCAGCAACAGCAGCACACAACTACAACATGATAAGGAAGTGTACTCTGTTTGGCACCAAGCAAAATCACAACAGTCAAAAGTCACAACTTAGCAAAGAGAGCGCAGACTATAGGAAAAACACGGTGACAGGCATAAATTTGATTATTGCCAAACATTCTTTCAAATTAACTTTAATTAACAACTCAACACTCGAGGAATGCTGATTTTTAACATTCCAAGAACACTAAGGAGAGTGGACATTTTTATGTTCTTAAAACATTTAAAGGTTAACATGATTTTCCTAAAATATTCTTTCAACTTAACTTTTATCAACAAAAGTTATCAAAAACAGTTACTAATCAATCCCATGGAGAATGTTTTAATGACCTGACACACAACAAAATCCTCAAGGTTAAATGAACACTACTCAATGTCTATAAGGGTCCAATCTACAGAGTGCTAAATTAACACTGAAGCAGTGTTGAGTTAATGAGATAATTAAGTGATTGTTACTTAATTATCTACTAAAATAATGATTTCAGAATGCTTCAGAATAAATCAAGATGTAACATTTATTTGTCAGGTAAAAATGTATCAAGCCAATTACATGATTAAATTATTAAAAGCCAATTCAGAAATAATAAATACATGACATCAATTACCCAAAGATAACTCTAAAAGTAAGCAATGCATTCCTGGTGTGAGAGTGTTTTCGAATGGAAAAACACTGACACGGCACTGTATGGGGTTTTCCTGGTTACAGGTTCCCCAAGACTATTCTGTCATCTACCCTTAAATACCCAGACTAGAACAAAAGGGTTATACCAAAACCCCAGGAGGTAGCACCTGGTTTCGGGGGAGAGGGGAGATATCTTGAAGAGACATCACCCAAAGAGGAGAACAGGTCTCCTAAGCTTTCAATCTTTCTCATTAAACCAATGACTGCAATGAAATTAAGACCATTTTACCAATCGCACTGAGACATTCAAAATGATACCAAACATGAAAAGGATAAACAATAGATTCACAAGATACATCATATGTGATATATATAGACAATCTCAGTGAACTTTTGGTGACTCGACTACCGGAGAGGGGAGATGCATATATAAACAAGGAGATAAGTTTGGACAGGACAATGTCCTGTGCTCTTTCTTTGCGAGCTTCTGTCCAGGGTTTGTTTTATTGCTTTATTGATTTATTGCAGGGTGAATTTTATCTCAGCTTTTGTTTTAGCAGGAAAATCAGTTCTTACAGCATCTACGCTAATGTTAGTTTTTATTCCGAGGTTTACTGAAGTCAGCCGGATCCGGGCCGTATCCAGATCAGATGGTGGACCTGCGCCTGGACCCATCCACGACGCATCCCTGAAGTGCCAGCCTCATCAGGCCTGTTAAGGCCTCATTGACACTACAGCCATCAGCACTGATCCTTAACAAACCCATCTCCATACTGGCGTGACTCCGACTTCCGACCAGATGGAACTAGATAATATTCTGAATATTCTGATCCAATCTGACTTCTGACCTGTAATGCTGCCTGAATCATAATCATACACTGTTTGCTCATTGGCCAGAGGAGAACTGGCCCCCGACTGAGCCTGGGTTCTCCCAAGGTTTTTTTCTCCATTCTGTTACTGATGGAGTTTTGGTTCCTTGCCACTGTTGCCTTGGCTTGTGGCTTGCTTAGTTGGGGCTATTTAATATTCAACAATATTATTGATCTGCCTTACTTAAGGTGGACGATGATGCAATTTTCTTCTAGAAACAAACTTTGTTGTATTATTTTCATGTTATCACTGTAAAGCTGCTTTGATACAATCTGTATTGTAAAAAGCGCTAGTAGTACTTATGCTATGGCACCTGTCAAAATGATTGATGACTTCCGGTCCCGCCCCCAGATAAGACATCTGGTCACCGCCCTTCCGGTTGACGGTTGGCCTTGTCCCGCCCTTTCTGGCGTGTATTGATATGGATATGGATTGTCCTATTGACCCTTCGATCATGTGTTTTGACAGGTTTATCTACCGGTGTTTTTCCGGCATATGTTGTTGTTATGGTTTGCCCTATTGCCCTAGCTAGTCGTAGATCATGTGGTTTTGACAGAAAGTTTGAAGACTGTGTCACACACCCATTATCTCTTGTGCACACAAGCTGGGTGTATTTTCTGTGTTTGTGATAGACATCTGTTTTTGACAGAAAGTTTGAATTTGTTGTCCGGTTCAGTTATGTGTTTGTGTGTATGTGTGTGTGTATGTCTGGGTATATGGCATCACAAGTGCTGTTAGGAAATGTGTCAGCATCTGATATGATCCCCTCCACATTCCTGAGGTAACAGCAAAAGTGAAAAAAAAGAGAGTTGTCCCTAATCATGTTTTATATTTCACACAAATGATATACAATAATATCTTAGCAAAAATCTACTGAAACCATTTAATTCAGTTTTAGAGAAACAAAAGAATAAAATGAATAAGGATTTTACTAAATACTAAAGCCTATCACAAAAAAAAAGAGTTGAAAACATACTGTTCTTTAAAAAGTATAAATGAAAAGATTATAAAATAATTTAACCAAGGTTGAAAAAACATACCGTTCGTTTAAAGTATAAATGAAAAGATTATAAAATAATATAACATAAATGTCAGTGTTTCTCTCTCTCTCCTGCTAGGTTTATTCAGCGATCAGAATGAGACAATAGGGCTAAATTTATTTCAAAGTTTAAATGATATCTTTATAAAATGTTGTTTTTATTTTATTTTATTTTTTTAATTAAATTTAATACATTTATTAAAAGTCGTAATAATGTTTTTAAATTCAATACATTATTAAAAGTTGTAAAACAAAAACACTGTTTTTTCTGAATGCCTCTCCAGCCAGAGTAGTGTGTGTGTGTGTGTGTGTGTGTGTGTGTGTGTGTGTGTGTGTGCGTCCTCTGACATGACCCCCTCCACATTCCTGAGGTAACAGTGAAAGTGAGAAAAAGAGAGTTACCCTAATCATGTTTTATATTTCACACAAATAATATGCAATAATATCTTACTAAAAATCTACTGAAACCATTTAATTCAGTTTTAGATAAACAAAAGAATAAAAAAAAATCATATTACATAAACATTCCGTTCTTTAGGCCTATAAGTGTATAAAATAAAATAGCCATCTTGCTAATTTAACTAAAGTTGAAAACCATTCAGTTCTTTATAAAAGTATATAATTAAATGCTTATAAAATAAATATCTTATTGATCCAATTGTTTTTGATAAACAAAAGAATAAAAATCATATTACATAAAAAACGGTATACATTAAAATGGTTATCTTGCTAATTTAACTAAAGTTGAAAAACATTCTGTTCTTTAAAAGTATATAAAAAAATAAAAAATAAAAATCTACTGAAATTTCAGTTTTAGATAAAAATAAAATTCATCTAAGTCTGCTGACTGAAGATTTCATGAAGCACCAGACAAATGGTATGTTTGTGTGTGTGTGTGTGTGTGTGTGTGTGTCTGTGACAGGTTCTGGTAAATTAGCGTGCCGTCATCTTTCTGAATTTATTTCAAAACATAATCGTAAAAGTTTAAATATGATCTTTTAAAATTAAAAGACTGTTTAAATAAAATCTTTAAAGTTTGAATACATTCATATCTTCTATTTATCTTTTAGAAGATTACTTTAATGATTTTGTTTAATGGTGACCTAAAGTATAATTGTTATTAAACAATGTCTGTTCAAAAACTTTAGATTGTAGAAAAACTGTACTTTTTAGTCGTTTTAAATCTCATTTATATGAAAAGATTCAATCAGCATTTTTTTTGTCCATGCGGGGTTTCAATTTTTATGGTGGGGGCTTTCCATAGCTATAATGAATTTTGTACCGTACACCTAAACACAGAAAACTACATTTGTACATTTTCAAAATGAAATAAACAAATAAATAAATCATTTAATATCATTTTGTGCACACACACGGTTCTAAAAAATAAACTAATCTCTATTTTAAATTAAATTATTATTATTAATAACATATGTTACTAAAATGTAAACAAAGTTTTAGCTAAATAAATATATAAACAAAAACACCTTACAGCCCCAGATCCTTCAGAGATAAACCACAGTGTGATCTGAAGCTTCAGGAAACAGGGTATCAGACCAGATGAGTCTCGGGGGACAATGTCACAGTAAATCTAGTCTGCTAACGCCTTTTACAGAATACATCCAGAGTTTATACTAAATTCATTTAAAAGCATAATCATACAAGTTTAAATAAGGTATTTTAAAATTAAAAGAAATCTTTAAAGTTTTATTAAAATCATATCTTCTATTTATTTTCTTAGAAGATTACTGTAATGATTTTGTTTAACGGTAACCTAAAGTAGAATTTTTACTAAACAGCGTTTAGTTGTTGATTGTTGAAAAACTGTGCTTGGTCATCTTAGATCTTTTGTCCATACAACATGTTGTCAAAGTTTGTCACAATGTTTTGTTGTTGTGTTGTTTTTAAGAAATCCGAGGACTCCACATTGCTCTTATTTAGACTAAGTTGTATCATCTGCAAAATCACTGACCCGGCATAAGTAAAGTTGGTCTTGAGCGAATATTTAATTTTATCAGTCATAATTCAAAGTATAAGTATACGATCGTATAAGATCATTTTAACTTGTATTCCCCGAACTATCCTTAATCAGTGTGGAATCACACAGGGTGAAACCCTTTACTGAGAATATACTATCGGTTATCTACTCAAAATATATGTAGAAGTGTAAAATCGGTGTTTAAAATCTGTCTGCTGGCCGCATGAATAGACTTTGGGGAGAGCTGATGATACAGGAAGCATGCCCTTTGACCTCCTCGATTGTGGAGGCTTTTTTTTTTTTTTTTTTTTTTTTTTTGTTAAAGACCCAACTACAAGTTAGTTCTCCCAAAAGAATTTCTCCCATCTAGTGGTTCTCCCATCTACTCGCTTTTTCAAATGCGTGTTGCAACTGCGGTAGCCTAATGTGTCAAAAGCTATGACAACATGGCTTCCAATAGCGCTTCATTGAGTTTAACGATACATGTTTTTGTACTGTTATGCCAGCTATATAATGATTTACACAACCAAGCAATGAAAAAAGCTTGTAATTTAGACCATACCTTTGACTTGCCTGTCGAGAAGAAATCAGGCAACTTCCCTTTCAAAGTCTTTCTCCTTCATTAGATCTTTCCACATGGGGAAAAGCTATCCTGATATTTATTTACATACCGATAAATTAAATGTTAGCTTTTAGGCGTTAACGATTCCTTCTCCCGTGGCTCGGCATAAGTATGATCCTACATTATAATGTACTGTGCAGTGCAACCTTTCAAATTTGCCGGGGCAGTATCATTGCCTCCCATATGGTCTAGCGGTTAGGATTCCTGGCTTTCATCCAGGCTGCCCGGGTTCGACTCCCGGTATGAGAAGACATTTTTTTTTTTTTTTTTTTACATTGTCAACAAAATTCAAGTTATTCAATAATCATTTTTAGTTATCCATAGTCTTAGAGGCCTACAAGTCTTAGAGGCCTACACGAACTGCAGAAACAAGCAGAAGATACGTAAAAACTCATAAATGCTGTTTCAGTAGGCTACTGAATCATTTTCACAAATACAATTATATAGAATTCAGAAAATTTCACTATGGAATATTTACTTTATCTATCATAATTTCAATTTAGTACATCATCATTTAAACTTTTCATCTCATAATTATGACGCATAGTCATAATTGTAATTTCAACTTTTTGTTATAATTATTACTTAATTCAGAATTACAATTTTTGTCAATTACACCTTTTTAATGTAATACTTAAAACGTTTTTAAGGCATAATTTGGTTGTTGACTATAGTAGTGTTGATGATGAAACGTGTTGAGTTAGGCTAGCGCTTTTTGCCCCTCTCTGGTATTATAGTGTTTCAAGATGGCGGAACGACACGGAAGCCTCCTTGGACTTACCCGCCCCGTGTAAATAAAGATAAGAAATGTTTCGCTTACGAGGATAAGTCAGATCATTGGCAGAGGTCATTTTACACCCATGAGGTAGTAGAAACCACTTTTGGCAAGCTCGGCTGGAGTTACTGGTGCAAGAGGCCAATTCTGAAAGGTGTCAAGGCGTTCCTGTTCCCGACGCATGCCAGGATTGTGACAAGCCGGAGGTCGCTGGTGAGACATATCCATGTTTAAGTAAACTTCTCCATTTGGCCTGAAACGGGTGTCGCATGGGATGTCCAGCAGAGAGAAGGGCTTGTCACAATCCTGGCATGCGTCGGGAACAGGAACGCCTTGACACCTTTCAGAATTGGCCTCTTGCACCAGTAACTCCAGCCGAGCTTGCCAAAAGTGGTTTCTACTACCTTGGCCAGGGCGACAGAGTGGCTTGCTTCAGTTGTGGAGGCCAGCTTAGCAACTGGGAACCGGGAGATCGTGCAGTATCAGAACACCAGAGGCATTACCCCCACTGCCGCTTCGTTCGAGATGACCGTGCAGATAATGTACCTTTATCTGGTGGCGACCTTTCCAATGTATCGGCAATGCAACAGTGTGAAGAAAGGTTGCTCACATTTGTCTACTGGCCCTCAAGAATAATTGTTCGACCAGAACAATTGGCAAAGGCTGGTTTTTACTATGTTGGTCGTAATGATGACGTGAAGTGCTTTTGTTGCGATGGTGGACTCAGATGTTGGGAGTCTGGTGATGATCCATGGGTAGAACATGCTAAGTGGTTTCCAAGATGTGAATACCTGCTGCAAGAAAAGGGCCAAGAGTTTGTTCATCAGATTCAAGCAAGATTGCGAGACAGCGAATCGATAGAATTTGTGAGAGAACAAGAGAACAATCCTGCTTTAGAGATGGAATTTGAGTGTGGCCTGACGGTCGAGACAAATGAAGCTGCATCCCCTAGTCAAGATCTTTCAGACTTGCCTATGGAGGAACAGTTAAAAAGACTTCAAGAGGAGCGCACATGCAAAGTTTGCATGGATAAGGAAGTGAACATTGTCTTCATCCCCTGTGGTCACCTAGTTGTGTGCAAAGAATGTGCGCCTTCTCTGAGCAAGTGCCCCATATGTAGAGGCTTGGTCAAAGGCGCCGTCCGTACTTTCCTATCATAAAGTTTTCCTATCATTTGCATTTAACTTGATGCATAAAAACAAAAGAGAAGTTTATTATTTTCACTCAGTCCAGTAACAAAATTTGTTTAAACATTACACGTTTAAAACATATGGCTAAATTGTTCACCATAAGTTCTGTTACACACATTTAGAAAGTAGCTAGGATGCGTAGGCTTTAAGTTAATTTGACCAACAAGATGTTAAAGTTCATAGAGTATTGAGTTAAAATTAAAACGTGATAAATATCGCATCATAACTTCAATAGTTATCAAGCACCAGCTGATTTAAGTTTTTCTTCAAACAAAAGTAATTTGTTGATAAATCATCGTACACCTACACGTGTTTTGTTGTATGCACAGATTTTAAGGGTCGCTTATAGAAAGAGGTATCCTTGTCTTTATTTTTAAAAACACAGAACCAGAGAACAGAGAACCTTGTACGGCATATCCGCATAAAGGGTTAAAATATACATTTTAGCGCTATTTAAAAACTAGGACGGTATAATGTAAATGTCTCAAGTGAAGATGATGGTTTAAAACATAATTTTATCAAATCAAGCCAATTCATGCGAATACTGTCGTATATGAACAAAGAGAAGACCTAGAGTTCACTAACATTACAGCTAACTGCAGGAAACAGATATCCGGGGTGAGTGTAAAGAAAACGGCATACAAAACATTACAATCCCAGCCGGCAATACGATAAGTGTTGCGATAGTGATGTTAAAAATTGTTGTTTCAGAAGAAATGCAAAGATGTGCTCGACACATGACGTCACATCTCCGCGCTGCTGTTTGAATTGTTAAGAGTCACACACAGCCGCACAAAAGTGCAGCGATGGAGCTCGTGAACACAAGCAGTGTGAGAGGATTCCTGAGATCTTGCGACGATCTGACTGAGAAGATTCGCTGTTTAATACAGAAGAAACTCGTCAAGACGTACTTGAGCAGGTGATATTATGCGCTTACGATGCGATGTGAACGGGGCCGTAGAGAATTCGGGGGGCCCCCTAAAAATATATATTCATGCTGGCCCCCTTCACCAATATCATATACTGTAAATAGATGAGCATGGAGGCCAAAATATAGCGGAAGATGGTGATGTTGTTGTAAAACCTTTATTTTAAAAGTTAAATGTTTATATATAAAATTACAACTAATAAAAATCTAACAAAAAGAAAGAGATAGTTGAATAATAAAACAAATTTTAAAAAAGTAACTGCAAAATAATGTTTTTCCCATCAGTCTGTTATAATTCATAAATCAAAAAGTAAAGAATGCAGTCAAATTTAAAAAATAAAATCATTTTTTGTCTTATTTTTAAGATGTCTTTATATGTCTTATATAAAGATAATATGGAACTGGTAATATTATTAAATAAATCTAATAAATGTATTCATCCAAGTGCAGTGTGTTGTATTCATGTTTTCTTGATGTAATAAATACTTCATCAGCCGGCAGGTCAGGTGCATAATGCAATGCGTCGTGACTCGTGTACATTTTTTAACTCTCATGTTAAAAAGAGAAATTTTGACCGCGTAATCATTCGACCCTTTGAAAAAGTGAATGTTTGAACTCTGGTGTATGCTAAATGAAAACAGGCGAACGGGTGTGTGAATGTGTCTACAGGTGTATCTAACCCTAACAACTAATGACCAACTTTTATTTTTGCTATTGTACATACATTTTATTCTTCTAACTGTTTGTCTTTGGTTAACACAGCAGGAGAAGAACAACAACAGGGAGGTTGGAAGACACAGTAGAGGAACTACAGAATAAATATGGAGAGAAAACAGCATTAAAAAGGATCAAGTCCATAGTGAAAAAAATCAGAAAAAAGAATATCAAACGTAGGAAAAGATGTATAATTTACTTTGTTAGTAGTCAATATGTTTCTCAATCTTCAATAAGCTTTACTATAATGTTTACATGGTTTTTGGTTGTGTATTTAATTGTTCATTTTTTAACAGATGGTGACGTTCAAACGCTGTGCGTTCAAACACATTCTGGAAACATGACAAATCAACAGCCTAACAACCTTCCACAACGACGACAGCGTAATATTTCTACAACATTCGGACAGCCATTAATTCAGAACCCTAATCAGCTTAACTTAACAGTTGCCCAGAAGAATGGTGGGACAATAGTTACTACAATCATGGTAGAAAACACAATATATGGTGATGTTAACATCAGTGCGGTGAGTGTCTGATAATTTAAGAAACAGTTGCTTAGTTAAGAAATGTTTTGTGTATGTTATATATATTTATTTATGTGTTAGTCCATAGGGTGTGGAACTTTGCACAACTATTTACACACATACTGTTTTTGACACATAGTGATTGTGAACATTCCATTTTTTATTTTTTTTTTTATTTTTTTTTTTTTTCAAATAATACATCTCTTTCATTTTGTGCCGGATGTTAAAAGGTATTTGTTAATAACAATTAAAAACTTTAAATCAACATGAAGCCATAATATTAATAAATAAAATATGGTTAAATTACAGTACAATGACTTCCATAATATTTTTTATTTTATTTACAAAGTTGTGTGTCGTGAGTGAGACCTCGCAAAGATTACACCAATATTAGATTTCTTGTTGCGTGGTTGCACTATATGCCAGAAGCTTAGTCATCAACATCTAAACTAAACATTATCATGGTTTAGTTGTATTTTAAAACAATGTTTTTTCTGTTTTTTCTGATTTTCATTTTTCAGGTCGATATTTGTAGAAATAAGCAAAATACATTTATAAAAACAAGTTAATGGCCTTGTGTCAGAACACAACAGGTCTTTTTATTGTAACTTTGAAAAGTGTAATACAGTATTTGATTTTTACAAATACCGAAACCAATGGGCCTAAGCCGTTGACCCCTGGAGTTATGACTTCTGAAGGCCTCTCATGTGTAGATTCGCTCGTTGAAAATGTTTTATTTTATTAGCTAAAATCATTGTCTGTATTCATAAAATATGTCCTCATGGGTGTAAAATGACCTCTGCCAATGATCTGACTTATCCTCGTAAGCGAAACATTTCTTATCTTTATTTACACGGGGCGGGTAAGTCCAAGGAGGCTTCCGTGTCGTTCCGCCATCTTGAAACACTATAATACCAGAGAGGGGCAAAAAGCGCTAGCCTAACTCAACACGTTTCATCATCAACACTACTATAGTCAACAACCAAATTATGCCTTAAAAACGTTTTAAGTATTACATTAAAAAGGTGTAATTGACAAAAATTGTAATTCTGAATTAAGTAATAATTATAACAAAAAGTTGAAATTACAATTATGACTATGCGTCATAATTATGAGATGAAAAGTTTAAATGATGATGTACTAAATTGAAATTATGATAGATAAAGTAAATATTCCATAGTGAAATTTTCTGAATTCTATATAATTGTATTTGTGAAAATGATTCAGTAGCCTACTGAAACAGCATTTATGAGTTTTTACGTATCTTCTGCTTGTTTCTGCAGTTCGTGTAGGCCTCTAAGACTTGTAGGCCTCTAAGACTATGGATAACTAAAAATGATTATTGAATAACTTGAATTTTGTTGACAATGTAAAAAAAAAAAAAAAAAAATGTCTTCTCATACCGGGAGTCGAACCCGGGCAGCCTGGATGAAAGCCAGGAATCCTAACCGCTAGACCATATGGGAGGCAATGATACTGCCCCGGCAAATTTGAAAGGTTGCACTGCACAGTACATTATAATGTAGGATCATACTTATGCCGAGCCACGGGAGAAGGAATCGTTAACGCCTAAAAGCTAACATTTAATTTATCGGTATGTAAATAAATATCAGGATAGCTTTTCCCCATGTGGAAAGATCTAATGAAGGAGAAAGACTTTGAAAGGGAAGTTGCCTGATTTCTTCTCGACAGGCAAGTCAAAGGTATGGTCTAAATTACAAGCTTTTTTCATTGCTTGGTTGTGTAAATCATTATATAGCTGGCATAACAGTACAAAAACATGTATCGTTAAACTCAATGAAGCGCTATTGGAAGCCATGTTGTCATAGCTTTTGACACATTAGGCTACCGCAGTTGCAACACGCATTTGAAAAAGCGAGTAGATGGGAGAACCACTAGATGGGAGAAATTCTTTTGGGAGAACTAACTTGTAGTTGGGTCTTTAACAAAAAAAAAAAAAAAAAAAAAAAAAAAGCCTCCACAATCGAGGAGGTCAAAGGGCATGCTTCCTGTATCATCAGCTCTCCCCAAAGTCTATTCATGCGGCCAGCAGACAGATTTTAAACACCGATTTTACACTTCTACATATATTTTGAGTAGATAACCGATAGTATATTCTCAGTAAAGGGTTTCACCCTGTGTGATTCCACACTGATTAAGGATAGTTCGGGGAATACAAGTTAAAATGATCTTATACGATCGTATACTTATACTTTGAATTATGACTGATAAAATTAAATATTCGCTCAAGACCAACTTTACTTATGCCGGGTCAGTGATTTTGCAGATGATACAACTTAGTCTAAATAAGAGCAATGTGGAGTCCTCGGATTTCTTAAAAACAACACAACAACAAAACATTGTGACAAACTTTGACAACATGTTGTATGGACAAAAGATCTAAGATGACCAAGCACAGTTTTTCAACAATCAACAACTAAACGCTGTTTAGTAAAAATTCTACTTTAGGTTACCGTTAAACAAAATCATTACAGTAATCTTCTAAGAAAATAAATAGAAGATATGATTTTAATAAAACTTTAAAGATTTCTTTTAATTTTAAAATACCTTATTTAAACTTGTATGATTATGCTTTTAAATGAATTTAGTATAAACTCTGGATGTATTCTGTAAAAGGCGTTAGCAGACTAGATTTACTGTGACATTGTCCCCCGAGACTCATCTGGTCTGATACCCTGTTTCCTGAAGCTTCAGATCACACTGTGGTTTATCTCTGAAGGATCTGGGGCTGTAAGGTGTTTTTGTTTATATATTTATTTAGCTAAAACTTTGTTTACATTTTAGTAACATATGTTATTAATAATAATAATTTAATTTAAAATAGAGATTAGTTTATTTTTTAGAACCGTGTGTGTGCACAAAATGATATTAAATGATTTATTTATTTGTTTATTTCATTTTGAAAATGTACAAATGTAGTTTTCTGTGTTTAGGTGTACGGTACAAAATTCATTATAGCTATGGAAAGCCCCCACCATAAAAATTGAAACCCCGCATGGACAAAAAAAATGCTGATTGAATCTTTTCATATAAATGAGATTTAAAACGACTAAAAAGTACAGTTTTTCTACAATCTAAAGTTTTTGAACAGACATTGTTTAATAACAATTATACTTTAGGTCACCATTAAACAAAATCATTAAAGTAATCTTCTAAAAGATAAATAGAAGATATGAATGTATTCAAACTTTAAAGATTTTATTTAAACAGTCTTTTAATTTTAAAAGATCATATTTAAACTTTTACGATTATGTTTTGAAATAAATTCAGAAAGATGACGGCACGCTAATTTACCAGAACCTGTCACAGACACACACACACACACACACACACACACAAACATACCATTTGTCTGGTGCTTCATGAAATCTTCAGTCAGCAGACTTAGATGAATTTTATTTTTATCTAAAACTGAAATTTCAGTAGATTTTTATTTTTTATTTTTTTATATACTTTTAAAGAACAGAATGTTTTTCAACTTTAGTTAAATTAGCAAGATAACCATTTTAATGTATACCGTTTTTTATGTAATATGATTTTTATTCTTTTGTTTATCAAAAACAATTGGATCAATAAGATATTTATTTTATAAGCATTTAATTATATACTTTTATAAAGAACTGAATGGTTTTCAACTTTAGTTAAATTAGCAAGATGGCTATTTTATTTTATACACTTATAGGCCTAAAGAACGGAATGTTTATGTAATATGATTTTTTTTTATTCTTTTGTTTATCTAAAACTGAATTAAATGGTTTCAGTAGATTTTTAGTAAGATATTATTGCATATTATTTGTGTGAAATATAAAACATGATTAGGGTAACTCTCTTTTTCTCACTTTCACTGTTACCTCAGGAATGTGGAGGGGGTCATGTCAGAGGACGCACACACACACACACACACACACACACACACTACTCTGGCTGGAGAGGCATTCAGAAAAAACAGTGTTTTTGTTTTACAACTTTTAATAATGTATTGAATTTAAAAACATTATTACGACTTTTAATAAATGTATTAAATTTAATTAAAAAAATAAAATAAAATAAAAACAACATTTTATAAAGATATCATTTAAACTTTGAAATAAATTTAGCCCTATTGTCTCATTCTGATCGCTGAATAAACCTAGCAGGAGAGAGAGAGAAACACTGACATTTATGTTATATTATTTTATAATCTTTTCATTTATACTTTAAACGAACGGTATGTTTTTTCAACCTTGGTTAAATTATTTTATAATCTTTTCATTTATACTTTTTAAAGAACAGTATGTTTTCAACTCTTTTTTTTTGTGATAGGCTTTAGTATTTAGTAAAATCCTTATTCATTTTATTCTTTTGTTTCTCTAAAACTGAATTAAATGGTTTCAGTAGATTTTTGCTAAGATATTATTGTATATCATTTGTGTGAAATATAAAACATGATTAGGGACAACTCTCTTTTTTTTCACTTTTGCTGTTACCTCGGGAATGTGGAGGGGATCATATCAGATGCTGACACATTTCCTAACAGCACTTGTGATGCCATATACCCAGACATACACACACACATACACACAAACACATAACTGAACCGGACAACAAATTCAAACTTTCTGTCAAAAACAGATGTCTATCACAAACACAGAAAATACACCCAGCTTGTGTGCACAAGAGATAATGGGTGTGTGACACAGTCTTCAAACTTTCTGTCAAAACCACATGATCTACGACTAGCTAGGGCAATAGGGCAAACCATAACAACAACATATGCCGGAAAAACACCGGTAGATAAACCTGTCAAAACACATGATCGAAGGGTCAATAGGACAATCCATATCCATATCAATACACGCCAGAAAGGGCGGGACAAGGCCAACCGTCAACCGGAAGGGCGGTGACCAGATGTCTTATCTGGGGGCGGGACCGGAAGTCATCAATCATTTTGACAGGTGCCATAGCATAAGTACTACTAGCGCTATATAAATAAAGGTGACTTGACTTGACTAAAACTCAATTATTACTCAATTGACCTATGGCTAAGCCACGCCCCCTCCACTCACTCGGACAAACAGTCAACATTCGGTAACAGGTGCTATCGCAGCTGTCACAGTAGGAGACATTTCACAGGAGGCAATTGATGATTTTTGGAGACAAAGATTATATATCATCTCGAAGTTACCAAAAGGGCCTTAACTATGCATTGGAGTGTTATATTAATCATTTTATTGTTGAGAAGGTCGATGAAAAGCTTCAGCTCTAATTTGACGCTCTATTTGCGTTTGGTGTGAACACAGCATAATGAACAGGCTGCGATGTCAAGATTGCAATGCTGAAATATGTGTGTGTGTGTGTGTGTGTGTGTCAGAGAGAGAGAGGTGCGGGCGCGATCGAACAGTGGAAACATAAAAACATACTCCATCATTTTGTTCAGCTAGAAGCTAGGCTAACATTACGTTAAAGATAACGTTCAAATACGTTGTTGACTTACCTTAGAACAGATGTAGACATCCTTGTTTAATTTATCCACGTTTAGTTGGTATTGTGGTCTACCGCATAACTTAATCCAGAGCAGACACTTATCTCGGTTGAGATGTGGCTTGAAAGGGTAAAAAATACACACCGTAACCCATCCTCTCAGGATACCTAGTGTCGGAGTTGCATGTACCCCATTCACACCGTTTGACCATTTTAAACTTAAAATGACAAGAAAAAAACATATAAAAACGAATGAAAACTGACTAACTGCAATGCATTTCAATGGACGTGGAAGCAGAGAATGTCCGAGTGTATTGGGTTAGCTATGCGCACTCATCGCGTTTGGGGGCGTGGCTTAGCCATAGGTCAATTAATCACTTATCTCATTAACTCAACACTGCTTCAGTGTTACTTTAGCACACTGTAGATTGGGCCCATATAGTCATTGAGTAGTGTTAATTTAACACTGATGATTTTGTTATGTTTCATGTTGCTGCAACGTTCTCTATTTTTAATAAAAAAAAAGTTAAGAATTAATAAAGTTGAATCATTAGCCCCGTTTACATGGAGCATTGCATTCCGATTATAACCAGTCTAAAAGTCCAATCAGAATGAAAATGCTCCATGTCAACACCTCAATCGGAATAAAAATGCTCAAACCGATTGAAATTTCAGTCGGATTGAAGGGGGTGGAATAAACCTTTTCATGAACCGATCAAACGAAAGATTGCACCATGTAAACGAGCTGATCCGATTACTTTGAGCGTACGTCTTTCTGCGCATGCCTAGTTTTGCGCCAGATAATTCTGTCAGCTAACATAATGCATTCTGTTTGTGATCCGATGTGGATTCTGATCACCGTATAAGGTAGGAATATACCCGATGCAAAAAACTATGCACGCTAACCATTACCATAGTAAACATGGTAAATATACGCTTGAAGAAATCAGACAAATCATAATCCTGTTTTTATTTTATCTGTCAGTAGCCTATGTCTTGGACTATCCTTTTTCTCTGACTGAAAATATAACTGTATCCTTCTGGGAGAGAGTGCTAAAGCTCCTCAGGTCATATTTTTGCTGGCATATTTGTAGATGTCCTGTAACTACCAAATAAACAGAAACAGACGCGTACGTTTGTCCTCTTTCTTTTGTGAATGTTCACAAACGTCATAAAAGGTAAACCACTTTATTTCTGTGTGACTAATGTGCAATTTTGACACAAATTAATTTATTATGATCAATGTATCGCTTTTTATTGTAAACCTGTGGTAAAACATATATTCTTGGGTTTTAAATATTCAATTAAACAACAAAAATGCCAGCAGTCGCTCTTGTTTTGCGATCACACTGTTTCCAGTGATTTCTTTCTGATCAGTTTTCTGATAAAACCTTTTTTTTTCTTCTTTTTTTTTAACAATAATGATATATATTTAATTATATGCTATAATGAGTGTGATATGAGTATGAGAATGAAAAACTGATGCAAATACAAAACAAGACAATAATAAACAAAGAACAATACACAATACAATAAAACTTGGAAATAATGAGCTTCCAGATTCGGCAGACAAGCTGTTTGTGCGCCTGTCAGAAAATTATTTCGATTGAAAGCGTCAGCACATGTAAACACCAGATCGGTTTAGATAACATCCCATGTAAACAGTCAACCGGAATCCGTAAATCAGAACGATCTCAATCAGAATAGCAAAAAAGTGTGCATGTAAACGGGGCTATTGTTTCAGGAACATCATACTAACCTTTACAAAAACCTGTTCTCTTACGAGAGTCCTCTCGCACTGCGTTTTTTGTAAAAACGCTACGGGAAAAGTCTCTTTTCACGAAATACTGAAGCAAAAAATTATCCTTAATTTTCCATATATGTAAAGCGCGTTGCAGCAGTACACAGCTATGGCGAGACAGCTTGCTCGCTCATTGGCTGTTCTGCGGCAACTGCATAAGCCTATCGAGCGAGGCCTGAAGTGACGTCCTTGCCACTTCCCGCCGAGACGGGTGTGGCTAACCTCTATAAAAGGAGCTCGAAAAGGCTGATTCACTTGATTTTCATCTCTTCAGCGAAGCGCACGCATCGCTGGATCACGAGGAAGCACGCGTCGCCTGATGCAAGCACTTCAGCGGGACGAGCCCTCGAAGCCGCTGGCCAACGCCGCCTTCTACCGCCGTACCTGCTGCGCTTTCCGACGCCATATCCTTTCCATTATTTGTTCTTGTGTGTGTGTGTGTGTGTGTGTTCGCTTTGCAACACTCACCCCTAAAAGAGCTGCGTCTTTTTCAAGATGCCTTCTCATGCAGCGCTCGCGCTCGCTGGCGGCGAAACGCCTTCACTCCGAGCCAATTGCCTACGGTGACTCTGAGGACTCGCCGGGCATCCTTTCCGAGGCTGCCCTTCCTGGAAGCGGATGGCGGGATTAGTTTTTCTTTACATTACAAGAAAAGCTACCCTGCCTCTGCACGCGTCATTCACCGGCGAAGGAGAAAAGAGTGTTCTTAGTCCCGCCGTTGGCCGGTCTGACCTCTTTTCTCTCACATTTCTCAGTTCCCTGTTCGGCGACTGGAAATATTATTGCAGCAAGTGAGTCTGTTATAACACGCTTGCCTGCCAGCAAACGCAAAGGCAACTGCAGATGTGTTTTTTGCAGCCCACGAGCACGTGGTACATGGCCGGACTTCTACCGAAGTCCCGGCCACGGCCGATGATGCTATATGTGACCCTGGACCACAAAACCAGTCTTATGTGTAATTTTTAAAAAATTGAGATTTATACATCATCTGAAAGCTGAATACATAATCTTTCAATTGATGTATGGTTTGTTAGGATAGGACAATATTTGGCCGAGATACAACTATTTGAAAATCTGGAATCTGAGGGTGCAGAAAAATCGAAATATTGAGAAAATAGCCTTTAAAGTTGTCCATTTCTATTGGCGATAGTGCTGCATCCATTCACAAAAATAAATGTTTTATATATTTAAGGTGGGAAATTTACATAATATCTTCATGGAACACGATCTTTACTTAATATCCTAATGATTTTTGGCATAAAAGAAAAATCTATAATTTTGACCCATACAATGTTTTGTTGGCTATTGCCACAAATATACCCGTGCAACATAAGACTGGTTTTGTGATCCAGGGTCACATATGTGTAGAGAAGATGCCCACTGCCTAGTGCCCATCCCTACACACTAGCACAGCCCTTCACACAGGGCCCGCGCTCATATATTCGGCTTGGGTCGATCACGCACACAACATAGTGAACGTGCCCACTGCCTAGTGCCCACAAACACTATGTTCTGCATGCCTTGTGGTTTCTGTAAAGACGAAACCTGTGTACATTCACTCTGCTCAGGCAGACAGTGCACTCATTGCAGTAACTGTGCCCGCTCTCCCGCGCCCACACTTACTCACGGCCATTATATGTCCTACGGGACTCGCCCAGCCCTCCTTTGCTTGGTTAAACACCGCAGTGGGGTCGAGCGCAGGCATTCTGTCCACTGTGATCAGCGCGCTTCCCCCTAGGGCTCGCGCACATAAAATCGACTCAGGTCGATTGCGCTTCCAACATAGTAAAAGTGCCCACTTCCCAGTGCCCACGAACACTATGTCTCACAGATCACAGGCTCTCTGTAAAAACGGGACCTGTGCGCGCTCGCTCTGCTCAGGCAGGCAGCGCGTCCAAAGCAGTGAATGTGCCCGTTTCCCACCCACATTTACTCGCAGACAGCATGAGTCCCACGAGACTTTCTCAGCCCTCCCTCACTCAGTTAAGCACTGTAGTAGGGTCGAGGACGAGCGTTCTGCCCGCTGTAATAAGCGCGCTCCCCGCCTCGAATGTCACAGGCGTAACGCCTATGTTATTGCGCCCCGAAGCACCTCTGTTGCACGGCGAACAGAGCGCGCTTCGCATCCAACCCTTAGCCAGCCATGCAGAGGCATGGGCAGCGCTTCCAGGGGTTTCGGACTGGGTGCTAGACATTATAAACAGAGGCTTCTCGCTACAGTTTTGTCGACGCCCTCCCCGCTTCACAGCGCGCGTCGAAACTACGGTGACTTTAGAAGTAGCACACCTACTTCGCGCCGAAATATCAAAACTGATGAGCAAAGGGGCGATAGAGCATGTATCCCAAGCTCAAAGTGAAGGGGGGCTATACAGCAGATACTTTCTTGTCCCCAAAAAGGATGGTGGTATCAGACCCATACTGGATCTAAGACGGCTGAACGGAGCATTAGTGAAACGAAGTTTCAAAATGCTCACGACCAGGAAAATCCTCGCGCATATTCGCCGAGGAGACTGGTTTATGTCGATAGATCTGAAGGACGTGTATTTTCAAATACAGATAGCGTCACATCACAGGCGATACTTGAGATTCGCCTTCGAGGGTCAGACATACCCGTATACAGTCCTATCGTTCGGCTTGTCCCTGGCACCTCGTACATTTACGAAGTGCATGGTCGCAGCGCTCGCCCCTCTCAGACTCAGAGGCATGCGAGTGCTGAACTATTTGGACGACTGGCTGATCCTAGCTCAATCACGATCACTGCTCGTGTAGCACAGAACCATTTTACTCGATCACCTCGAGAATCTTGGTATCACGGTCAATTGGACAAAGAGTTCGCTGAACCCCAGTCAAGCGATTTCGTTTCTGGGTACCATTCTGGACTCACAGTCTATGACAGCGCGGCTGTCGCCACAGCGCGTGCTGCACATTCAGCGCGCAGCGAGATCCTTCCGCTGCGGCGCGACTACCCCGCTCAGGAAGTTTCAAAGGATGCTGGGTCTCATGGCCTCAGCATCGCCAGTTCTTCAGCTGGGCTTGCTCCGCATGCGTCCTCTGCAGTTCTGGTTGAGAGCGCGGGTGTCCGGCCGGTTATGTCTCAAGGTCAATCAGAGCTGTGTGACAGCCCTGATACCTTGGATGGCGGACGACTGGTACCGATCAGGTGTAAGCCTGGGGACTTCCTCGGGAGTGAGGATGGTGTCGACAGACGCATCCACCTCGGGATGGGGAGCGCTGCTCGAGGGCAGACCGTTCTTCGGCCTGTGGTCAGAACGAGAAAAGCTCCAACATATCAACTGCCTGGAAATGCTGGCAGTGCACAACGCGCTGACGCGTTTTTGTCTCCAAATCAAGGACCAACAAGTCGTAGTCCGTTCGGACAACACGGCCGTGGTGTCCTACATAAATCGCCAGGGCGGTCTGAGATCCAGATCCCTGTACAGGCTGGCGAAACGCCTCCTAACATGGGCTTAGCACAATTTGCGCTCGCTGAGAGCAGTGCATGTGCCTGGGCTCCAGAATTTGGGCCCAGACAGACTGTCCAGGAACAACATTCCCCCTGGGCGAATGGTCTCTACACCCACAAACAGTCCGGCTGTTGTGGGAGAGATTCGGCAGAGCGGAAGTGGACCTATTCGCGTCCCGCGAAAACGCTCATTGCCCCGTGTTCTTTTCCAAGAACGACAGCGCGCTGTCCCGGATGTGGCCGCGCTGCCCGCTATACGCTTTCCCCCCGTCTCCCTCCTGCCTCAGGTGTTAGAGCGGGTCAGGGAAACAAAATGCTCAGTACTGCTTGTAGCACCGTTCTGGAAGAACCAAGCTTGGTTTACAGTCCTGATGCAGTTAGCAGACATCGCTCCATGGCCAGTGCCATTGAGGAAAGATCTCCTCTCGCAGGCCGGGGGCTCGATTTGGCACCCACACCCGGAGTTGTGGTCCCTTCATGTGTGGGCGCTCAACGGATATCCGTTGATCTCGTAGAGGGAGTGATGAATACCATCACTCAGGCTAGAGCACCGTCGACTAGGCGGTTTTATGCCTCGAAGTGGTCGGTTTTCTCCGGCTGGTGTACAGCTCGGGGCCTATCACCCCTCGATTGTGAGGTGACGGAGGTTCTCTCCTTCCTACAGGAGCTGTTGGATAAGGGCAGATCCCCTTCCACGCTCAAAGTTTATGTGGCGGCTATTGCAGCGTTCTCTGGAACAACGCTAGGTCAGTCACTAGGAAGGAACGATTTAGTCATCCGCTTCCTCAGGGGAGCTAGGAGGCTGAATCCTCCTAGACCTCCTTCAGTCCCTATGTGGGACCTTTCTACGGTTTTGGCGGCCATGAAAGGTGCCCCTTTCGAGCCTATCCAATCTATTAGCCTCAAACATTTGTCTTTTAAAACAGTGTTTTTGATGGCTCTCGCTTCGGTGAAGCGCATAGGCGACCTGCACGCGCTCTCCGTGAGCCCAGCGTGCTTAGAGTTTGGACCTAATGACTCTAAAGTCATACTCAAACCTAGGCATGGTTATGTGCCAAAATCCCTCAACACGCCGTTTCAGGCTCAGGTTATCTACCTGTCTGCCCTGCCGGGATCAAGTGAGGAAGGGGACTCAAGTTTTCTTTGCCCCATTAGGGCTTTAAGAGCTTACGTGTCCCGCTCTGCTGTCTTCAGACAGACTGAGCAGCTCTTTGTCTCGTTCAGTGGACGTTCCAAGGGAATGGCTGTTTCGAAACAGAGCCTATCCAGATGGATAGTTGACGCCATAGCGCTGGCTTACACTGTCAAGGGCCTCCAGTGCCCGTTGGGCGTTAGAGCGCACTCCACGAGGGGCGTCGCCTCTTCGTGGGCTTGGTCTAGCGGGATTTCCTTACAGGACATATGTATGGCGGCAGGCTGGGCCTCGCCGTCTACATTTATTAGGTTTTACAACCTAGAGGTTCCCGCCTTGCAGGCTAAGCTACTATCGGTGTAGTCGAATCAGCTGTCTAACTAGAACACTGAAATCGCATGCGCAGCGCGCTACTGACTGTTTTATGGGCAGAATTGTGTAAGACCCACATTTCCCACATTAGTTCAGGTTCCCCACCCTGTCTATGTGATGTCATATTCGCGTCTGCTGACGCGGCCATATAAGGACGGAGGGATTCCCCTTTTGTCTCTAGACTCTCTCTGTGACGTCATGTTTTGCGTCTGCGGACGCTACAATATAGGGAATTAAGGTCCCCCCCTCCCTTATTCCCAGACTCTCTGTGAGTCTATCTGGTGATTATGCACTGTATACCTGGGTTAGCTTCCAGTGATCGGTGTTTTATCCCAGCACGCACGGCGTTTTACAAGGGGTTCCCGTAGCGTTTTTACAAAAAACGCAGTACGAGAGGACTCTCGTAAGAGAACGTACTCGGTTACTAACGTAATCTTGGTTCTCTCTAGAAGAGGGAACGAGTACTGCGTTCTCTGCCATGCGTACGGTTCACTCTGGTTCGCTTCGGCGATGAAAATCAAGTGAATCAGCCTTTTCGAGCTCCTTTTATAGAGGTTAGCCACACCCGTCTCGGCGGGAAGTGGCAAGGAGGCCTGACGTCACTTCAGGCCTCGCTCGATAGGCTTATGCAGTTGCCGCAGAACAGCCAATGAGCGAGCAAGCTGTCTCGCCATAGCTGTGTACTGCTGCAACGCGCTTTACATATATGGAAAATTAAGGATAATTTTTTGCTTCAGTTTTTCGTGAAAAGAGACTTTTCCCGTAGCGTTTTTACAAAAAACGCAGTACTCGTTCCCTCTTCTAGAGAGAACCGAGGTTACGTTAGTAACCAAGTACGTTCCACTAAAGATAAGAAAACTGGACATTTTCACATTCCCATAACCAGAATTGACTGTTTGAAAAAGGTTCTTAGAATAAAAATTGTTAGCTGGGTTTCTAGTATGTATTTTCAGCAATCTTGAGAACCGGTCTAACTGGATGGGAAGAAAAAAATACCCTTAACCACAAATAAGGAAACACTTTTCTAAGGAACTATTTGACAATACTAGTTCCTCAATATTTCATTCCAGTTAACTTTTTTTTTCTTCACAGTTTACATATCCTCTCTATAATTCTGTACATAATCAGTAAATAAAACAATCATTATTAAAATGATAAAAATACAGACATAGCATAAATTAAACTTTCACATCTTCAGTACATGCAAAAAGTTAGCCTCAGCTCAGATCAGCTCAAAGACTTCCAAAGAAAAGTAAATAACTGAAACTCTTTCACTTTCTTACTGACAGGTGATGTTTAGAATGCAAAACACTTTCCACAGGACACTGTATAAATAGACACAGTTTACAGAGAAGTTTACAGATGCAGCTCAAGACCAAATTGATGATACCGAGATGGGGGACTTCAAAACTCAGGTTTGACTTCATTACTTTACAACTATATATATTTGTAGTGAGTGTAATTACATGTACATAGATATAAACCTATATACACCTCGCAGTGCACATTTAACACTGGTCATTTTGCCATAAATTAATCAAGCAAAAGCATACAATATATTTGTTTACTTATGTAACAACAATGATCAGTCAGTATCAGTCATGGTGTTATAGAGATTCTGTTAACTGTCACCGTCCCACCTGTGTGTTTTTTTTTTAAATTTTATTATGACATTTATTAGAGTCAAATCCTATTCTGAGCCTTTGTAATCTTGACAAACTATATATCATCGGAAAGCTCTAAGACTCTAGCTTTCATATTAGGAATCTCAAAAGAAATTAAATAACAACAGAAATGTATTAATGCATGACCCTTGCAAACATCAAAGTCATAAATAAGGGCATTCAGACCTTTATTAGGAAATCCGGAATTGATTACAATCATGCAAAGATTGGTAGAAATCTTATTTTTCATTTGAACTGTTCAAAAGATAGCATTCATTCTAAGTTTTTGTCTGAAAATGCATAAAGTATAAACACATTCTCCATTATGATGCAACACGTTTTCCACATGAACTCTTACTCATGTGCAGGTTGTTTCCACATGTCCTTTATGTGTTTGTTTGAGATTTAATTCAAATAATAATTTACTGTCATATATTTGTGAATACAATGTCTACTTCAGAAAAAGTGTAATCTTGTATGGAAATATATGGTTCAGATCACTCAAATCAAGTGGGAAGTGTGTGTGGCCATATGTGGGTCACCAATGGACAGAGGTGGGTAGAGTGTCCAAAAACTGTACTGAAGTAAAAGTACTAATCTTAATAGTTACTTGAGTAAAAGTAAAAAAGTATCCAACGAAAAATCTACTCAAGTAGCTAGTTACTTTGGATCATACATACCCTATATAACAACAATACAATAACATGTTAATATTTACAACAGGAACCACTGACATGGAAAATAAGTGAAAACACTTCACATATGCTCACGCCCATGACCGCTACTGAGCATCTGAACACAAACAATGATCAAATGCACATTGACGGGTGATCTTCTGTTTGTTCTCCAAAATGTAATCAAATATTTTTAAAAGGCGCATGTACACTAGTTAACTGCATCTAAGTAAAGACCTTCATTTTCAAGACAAACAGATTGCTGCCACTGTGCAATACTCACAAAATACTGAGGGTAGGCACTAGGCAGGCGTTCATTCATTTAATGAAAATTAAGGTATATGTCAAAACTGGTAATGTCATACTTTGTAGTGGTGGTATCATGGTGTAATAACCTGTTTGGTAAACCTGTTTTAGGTAAACCTGTATTACCTGAATGAATTGAAATCAAATGTAGCTCATTCACAGACGCAGATGTTCAACACATAAAGATCTTCATCCCTGGCAAACAAAATGATGCATTTGCAGATTTGCTTTTAACGGACTGTAGGTCCACAGCCACTTCATTCAATGCTCTTGATGCTCTTAAATTTTCTGTTATGACTCCGAGTCTGAAACTGCTTGAGATGATTCTGTGTGTGCAGGAAACTGAACAAATAATTAAAACTGATTCGCAAACCAATTCAACATGTTCAACAATTCAAATCGCCAAATGGGCCTGAGGCCGCCACCCTTTTTGGGAACGAGGACGTAGCGACTGTAGTAGCCTGACTCACTGTGGGCTGGAGACACTTCCTCTACCACCCCTTTTTCCAGAAAACTCATCACTTCGTTGCGGTGCTCTTCAGCGAAGTGTCGAAGCGGGGTGGATTGCAAGCGAATTGGAGCAAGTAGCCTCGTTCTCATGTGTTTACAACCCATCGTGACACACCAGGGTAGGGTTGTGAAGATGGACGATATCATCGTCCATCGTGATGGTTGACCAACATCACGAAGGAGAGCCACCATTGTGATGCCATGCCCCCCATCCTGTCATACCAGCCCAGTCTCACGGCATTTCATGAAATGGTCACGTAGGCTAATTTAATCTATTGATTCATGTACACCAGTGGTTGGGAACCAGTGGCTCGCGAGCCACACCTGGCTCTTTGGCAAAAATCATGTGGCTCGCAAGGTCTTTCACCACTCAAAATTAAAACACATCAACAGAGATCGGCTCTCTGCAGAAAAAGCAGCCAATTACAATTCCTTTGTTGTAGCCTACCGAAGTTAATGAAAAGTTTATGATAATAATAATATTCAAGTTGTACCGGCAAAAGTGCGAGTTCAGTGATGTTTGCGAGTGTCACGAATCACCACAGCAATCAACTGTCCAGTCCAGCTCTAGAGTCGCTGCGATCTTTAGACGGCAAGGAGACGGGGTCATCCCCAAAGCCCACCCAGTCCTCTGCATCCAAAGCTGCCAATGACAGAGAGTCAACGTGAGGATCCTCCTCGGATCCGTCGAACGAGGCGAGGCTGCTCGCGTCACAAGAGGGAAGGTCTGGACGGAAGAACAACACAGATGATATCTCTCTGTGTGGAGAAAGTGAGGCACACGGGGTCTGAGTCGGCGTGAGCTCACTAACTTTAACTTACAAATGCTCTGCCCTCTGACTGCTCTGAAATGAATGCGATCCAAAAAGAGATGAGAGCGGCATACTCTCACAGAGAGAGCAGCTCGTCTCAGTAAGAGTGGTGTCCGCGTGGGCTTTACCCAGGCAGGTGACACACTCACTGTGTTTATCCTCAGCATGCAGAGAGGCTCTGCATGTGCCACAGCCGTGGCACGACATTTGCAACAACGTCGCTGCTCTTTTAGAAAAAATACCACCTTAAATGCACTCGCCAGAGAAAGCAGGGAAACATCTGGATTTGCTTGCAGTCCGCAGGCTTGCTTGCTGTTCTGCTGCTGGCTCTACGAAGGCGGCGCAGGCTTATAGTTGAGTACTTTCTGCGAGGTCCGTAGATCGTCGCTGAAGGGGATAAATCTGAATCTATGGCAAAATCGAGAGTCTTTTATAGGCAGATGCCCCGCCCATTCTGGCAGGCTCTGCGCACAGCTCAGCGGGCTGTGCACTGATTGGTTCGCACAGTTACTCCGCTCTGCCATAGGTTTGTGCAGTTACCACTGACCAGCCAATAGCGTGCGAGTAGTCTCTGCAATGTTATGGCTGTGCAGTAGCACAGCATTATTATACAAAAAGGCTTCAGTATTCGGAGAAAAAGGAGTTCTCTTACGAGAGTTCTCTCGTACTGCGTTTTATCAAAACGCTGCGGGAAAAGTCTCTTTTCACGAAACACTGAAGCAAAAATTATCCTTTAATTTTCATATATGTAAAACGCGTTGCGGCAGCAGCAGACAGCTGAAGCAAGACGGCTTGTCCGCTCATTGGCTGCTCTGCGGCAACTGCATAAGCCTATCGAGCGCAGGCTGATGCAACATCAGACCAATGAGGGCGCTTCGCGCCCTCCTCGCCACTTCCCGCCGAGACGGGCGTGGCTTACCTCTATAAAAGGAGCTCGAGAAGGCTGATTCACTTGATTTTAATCTCTTCAGCGAAGCGCACGCATCGCTGGATCACGGAAGCAGCGTCGTTTGAAGCAAGCACTTCAGCGGGACGAGCCCTCGAAGCCGCTGGCCAACGCCGCCTTCTACAGCCGTACCTGCTGCGCTTTCCGACGCCCATATCCTTTACTGTTGCTCTGTTTTGTGTGTGTGTGTAGTGTTCTCGTAGCACTCACCCCCTAAAAGAGCGGCGTCTTTCTAAAGATGCCTAAATCCTGCGGCTCGTGCAGAGCCCCACTCGCCGAGGGAGACGACCACGTCATCTGTGTTTCCTGCCTCGGTGAGGACCATGCAGCGCTCGCGCTCGCTGACGGCGGCTGCCCTCACTGCGAGCTTTTGCCTATGGTGGCTCTGAGGACCCGCCTGGCATCCTTTTCGAAGCCTGCATTCTCCGCCGCGATGCCGCGCCGTAAGAAGCGCCGCTCGCAGCGGGTCCCGGAACCCGCTCCAGCCCGACCAAGCTCGCCGGTTCGCCCGCCAGCTTCACCGGCCTCGCCCGATTCACTTCCTGATGCTCAGCGCCCGCAGTCTGCCGCCGCTTCATCAGAGGAAGTTGTTTCAGAGGCCGCGTCGGGGGAAAAGGATTCCTGTTCTCTCCTGGCTTCAGGCAGCGAGGATTGGGCGAGCTCTGAGGATCTCGCGCCTCCTGCCCGAAAGCCCTCAAAGAGAGCCAATATTGAAACGGAGCTCATGCGAGTACTCGCTTTGGCCGCGGCGAGCCTCGGCCTCGAGTGGTCTGCACCGGAGCCCCCCTCTCGCACCCGGCTTGATGGTAGCTTCCTCCCTGGTGAGCGCACTTCTCCGGAATCTAAGCCCGCTCCTTTTCTTCCTGAGTTACATGAAGAAGTTGCGAAGGCTTGGAACGCGCCCTACTCTGCGCGAATGCGCTCATCTGTGTCGCCTGCATTCTCCTCACTGGACAAGGCGAATGACCGAGGCTACCTCTCTATGCCGCCGGTGGAACAGGCTATAGCGACCCATCTGTGCCCGCCCTCTGCTGGACGGCGGACTAAACCGGTGTTGCCTTCAAAAGCCTGCCGCATGACGTCGACGCTGCTCGCGCGAATATTCTCCGCCACTGGGCAAGCCGCGTCAGCGCTACACACCATGGCTACATTACAGATATTCCAGGGTGATCTCCTCCGTAAATGGGACGAGGTTGGGCCTGATGCTGTCTGTATTGCGGATTTGAGGAGTGCTTCGGACCTCACGCTCCGAGCAACCAAAGCTGCCGCACAAGCCATGGGACGCTGTATGGCTTCCGCCACTGTCGCTGAGAGGCACTTATGGCTGACGCTCACGGAGATGGCCGATTCCGAGCGCACCGCGTTTCTCGACGCCCCGCTGTCTCCCGCTGGCCTCTTTGGTTCTTCTCTCTCCGAGTTCGTAGAGAGATTTACTGAAGCCCAGAAAGCGTCCCAAGCCTTCAAGCACTTCCTACCGAAGCGCTCTGGTTCCGCGACGAGTCGTGATAAACGGACCCCGCGAACCTCACAGCCTCAGCCCCCGCCTTCGGCCTCCTCTTCGCAGCAGCCACAACAGCGCAGCTCGAGACCCCGCTCTCGATCGAGTGCCCGGCGCCCCGCGACCGAGGATTGCGGTGAAACCAGAGGTCCCGAAGAAGTCCTAGCCCGCCTAGGAAAGCGCAGGTGTGTGAGTCCCGTTGCGGCCGGCCTCCCACCCAAGCGCCTCGCTGTTTCAGCCCCAAGTTTTGCGGCTGTTCCAGCGTTTTCTGCAAAGCGCAAGCCTGTACAAGTGCCCGCTTGCCTGCACTCAAAAGCCGTTTTTACGGCTACCCAGATATATCACGAAAAGAGTGTGATTTCTGGTGTCCCGGCCACGGCCGATGGTGCTATAAATGTAGTGTCGATGCCCACTCCTCAGTGCCCATCCCTACACACAAGCACAGCCCTGCACTCAGGGCTCGCGCAAATAAAATCGACTCAGGTCGATTGCGCTCCCCACATAGTAAAAGTGCCCACTACTCAGTGCCCACGAACACTATGTCTATCAGATCACAGGCTCTCTGTAAAAACGAGACCTGTGAGCGCGCGCGTTGCTTACACAGGCAGCGCGCCCCAAGCAGTAAATGTGCCCGCTTCCAGCCCACCCCACGGGACTCGCGCAGCCCTCCCTCACTCAGCCAAACACTGTTGTAAGGTCGAGCGCTCCGCCCGCTGTATTAAGCGCGCCCCCCACCTCAAATGCCGCAGGCATAACGCCTACGTTTGTGAGCCCCGTAGCACCTCTGTCGCACGGCGAACAGAGCGCGCTCTGTATCCGGCCCTTAGCCAACCATGCAGATGCATAGGCAGCGCTTCCAGGGGTTTCAGACTGGGTCTTAGGCATTATAAAGAGAGGCTTCTCGCTACAGTTTCATCGACGCCCTCCGCGCTTCACAGCGCGCGTCGAAACTTCGGTACCGCTGAATGTAGCACACCTACTTCGCGCCGAAATATCGAAACTGATAAGCAAAGGGGCGATAGAGCTTGTTCCCCGAGCTCAAAGCGAACAGGGGATATACAGCAGATACTTTCTAGTCCCCAAAAAGGACGGCGGTATCAGACCCATTCTGGATCTCAGACGACTGAACAGAGTGTTAGTGAAACGCCGTTTCAAAATGCTCACAACCAGCAAAATTCTCGCGCATATTCGCCGGGAAGACTGGTTCATGTCGATAGATCTGAAGGACGCGTATTTTCAAATACAGATAGCGTCACATCACAGGCGATTCTTGAGATTCGCCTTCGAGGGTCAGACATACCAGTATACAGTCCTGCCTTTCGGCTTGTCCCTGGCACCTCGTACATTTACGAAATGCATGGACGCAGCGCTCGCTCCTCTCAGACTCAGAGGCATGCGAGTGCTGAACTATTTGGACGACTGGTTGATCCTAGCCCAATCACGATCTCAGCTCGTAGAGCACAGAGCCATTTTACTCGATCACCTTGAGAATCTTGGTATCACGGTCAATTGGGCGAAGAGTTCACTGAACCCCAGTCAAACGATTCCGTTTCTGGGTATAGTTCTGGACTCACAGTCTATGACAGCGCGGCGGTCGCCACACGCGTGCTGAACATTCAGCGCGCTTTCACCCCGCTCAGGAAATTTCAAAGGATGCTGGGTCTCATGGCCTCAGCATCGTCAGTTCTCCGGCTGGGCTTGCTCCGCATGCGCCCGCTGCAGTTCTGGTTGAAAGCGCGGGTACCGCGCAGAGCATGGGTGTCCGGTCATTTACGCCTCAAGGTCGATCAGGACTGTGTCACAGCCCTGGCGCCTTGGATGGCGAACGACTGGTACCGACTTATCAGGTGTAAGCCTGGGGACTTCCTCGAGGGTGAGGATGGTGTCTACGGACGCATCCACCTCGGGATGGGGAGCGCTGCTCGAGGGCAGACCGTTCTTCGGCCTATGGTCGGAACGAGAAAAGCTCCAACACATAAACTGCCTAGAAATGCTGGCAGTGCACAACGCGCTGACGCGTTTTTGTCCCCACATCAAGGACCAACACATCATAGTCCGTTCGGACAACATGGCAGTGGTGTCCTACATAAATCGCCAGGGCGGTCTGAATTCCATATCCCTGTACAGGCTGGCGAAACGCCTCCTACTATGGGCTCAGCACAACTTACGCTCGCTGAGAGCAGTACATGTGCCCGGGCTTCTGAATGTGGGCCCGGACAGACTGTCCAGGAACAACGTTCCTACAGGCGAATGGTCTCTACACCCACAAACAGTCCGGCTGTTGTGGGAGAGATTTGGCAGAGCGGAGGTGGACCTATTCGCGTCCCACGAAAACGCTCACTGCCCCGCATTCTTTTCAAAGACCGACAGCGCGCTGTCCCAAAGGTGGCCGCGCTGCCCGCTATACGCTTTTCCCCCCGTCTCCCTCCTGCCACAGGTGTTGGAACGGGTCAGGAAAACAAAATGCCCAGTGCTGCTTGTAGCACCGTTCTGGAAGAACCAGGCATGGTTCCCAGTTCTGATGCAGTTAGCAGACATCGCTCCATGGCCAGTGCCGTTGAGGAGAGATCTCCTCTCGCAGGCCAGGGGCTCGATCTGGCACCCACACCCGGAACTGTGGTCCCTTCATGTGTGGGCGCTCAACGGATACCCGTTGGTCTCGCAGAGGGAGTCATGAATACCATCACGGAGGCTAGAGCGCCGTCGACCAGACGGCTCTACGCTTCAAAGTGGTCGGTTTTCTCCGGCTGGTGTACAGCTCGGAGCCTTTCACCCCTCGAATGTGAGGTAGCAGAGGTTCTCTCCTTCCTACAAGAGCTGTTGGATAAGGGCAGATCCCCTTCCACGCTCAAAGTGTATGTGGCGGCTATTTCAGCGTTCTCCGGTTCAACGCTGGGTCAGTCACTGGGAAGGAATGATTTAGTCATCTGCTTCCTCAGGGGAGCTAGGAGACTGAATCCACCCAGACCTCCTTCAGTCCCTATGTGGGACCTTTCTACGGTCCTGGCGGCCATGAAAGGTGCCCCTTTCGAGCCTATCCAATCAATCAGCCTCAAACATTTGTCTTTCAAAACAGTGTTTTTGATGGCTCTCGCTTCAGTGAAGCGCATAGGCGATCTGCATGCGCTCTCCGTGAGCCCGACGTGCTTGGAGTTTGGTCCTAATGACTATAAAGTCATACTCAAACCTAAGCACGGCTATGTGCCGAAATCCCTCAACACGCCTTTTCGGGCTCAGGTCATTTCCCTGGCTGCCCTGCCGGTGTCGAGCAAGGAAGGGGACTCGAGTTTTCTTTGCCCTGTTAGGGCTTTAAGAACTTATATGTCCCGCTCTGCTGCCTTCAGACAGACAGAGCAGCTCTTTGTCTCGTTCAGCGGACGTTCCAAAGGAACGGCTGTTTCGAAACAGAGTCTATCCAGATGGATAGTTGACGCCATAGCGCTGGCTTATACTGCCAAGGGCATTCAATGCCCGTTGGGAGTCAGAGCGCACTCTACGAGAGGCGTTGCCTCCTCGTGGGCTTGGTCCAGCGGGATTTCCTTACAGGATATATGTACGGCGGCAGGCTGGGCCTCTCCGTCTACATTTATCAGGTTTTATAACCTAGAGGTTCCCGCCTTACAGGCTAAGCTTTTGTCGGTGTAATCTATTTACAGGCGCAATGCGCTACCGACTATACTGGGCAGAACTGTGTAAGACCCACATTTTCCCACATTAGTGCAGGCTCCCTACCCTGGCTATGTGATGTCATATTCGCGTCTGTGGACATGTCTATATAAGGACGGAGGAAACCCCTCCTGTCTTTAGACTCTCCCTGTGAGGTCATGTTAAGCCTGCGGACGCTACAATATAGGGAATTAAGGCTCCCCCCTTATTCCCTGACTCTGTGTGAGTCTATCTGGTGATTATGCACTGTATGCCTGAATTAGCTTCCGGTGATCAGTGTTTTTATCCCAGCACGCACGGCGTTTTGCAAGGGGTTCCCGCAGCGTTTTGATAAAACGCAGTACGAGAGAACTCTCGTAAGAGAACGTACTCGGTTACTAACGTAACCTCGGTTCTGCAAAGCGCCCTCATTGGTCTGATGTTGCATCAGCCTGCGCTCGATAGGCTTATGCAGTTGCCGCAGAGCAGCCAATGAGCGGACAAGCCGTCTTGCTTCAGCTGTCTGCTGCTGCCGCAACGCGTTTTACATATATGAAAATTAAAGGATAATTTTTGCTTCAGTGTTTCGTGAAAAGAGACTTTTCCCGCAGCGTTTTGATAAAACGCAGTACTCGTTCCCTCTTCTAGAGAGAACCGAGGTTACGTTAGTAACCGAGTACGTTTTCCCCAAAGCGTATAGCTACGCAATACGACTGACCATTCGAAAGGGAACTCAGTTTCATTAAAGGAACCGTATGTAAGAAATGTATTTCAATTAATCATAAAATGGCCCTGATATGTCACTTGACATTACGAAATCATGTTCATTTCAAATACTTGTATCACTGACAACAGTAGTCCGGCCAGGATATTGTCATTTAAAAGTGATAGTTGCAGCCCTCAACTGATGTTGATGTTGTCATTTTGTCTTTTGGCCTGATGTTCCACCCTCCACCTATCTACCAATCATGAAGTCAGTAGTGTTTCGGCATCCGGGTTGCCAGCTCTGCTCTAGTTACCACAGCTGCAGCTCCTTGTAGCAGCCTACGTTCCTGCTGGATCCTGCAGCATATCTGGCAACCTCGAGTCAGGGGGGAGGGGGAGGGGGGGATACACCGCTCTAATTTGAAAGTGATTGCAGTACCAGTTTTGGCCACAATCTTATATACGGTTCCTTTAATTCATGTTATAAAAAGTAATTCCATTTTGTAAGATCATTTAGTAAGATAATTTTCATCTAAGTAATTCCAGATTACTTTTGGAATTAATTACTAAATTCTATCAACTGTAAAATGTACTAAAGTTCACAGCAAAATCCTCAGTGTTAAATTATGAGTCCACACTCAAGTGTTAAACTAATACTGAGGAAGTTTAAAAGTTTGAGATATTAAAGGGGTGGTATAATGCCCCTTTTTACAAGATGTAAAATAAGGGCCCTATTTTAACGATCTGAAACGCAAGTGTCAAAGCGCAAAGCGCAAGTAACTTTGTGGGCGGGTCTCGGCGCTGTTGCTATTTTCCCGGCGGGATAAATTACTCTTGCGCCAGGCGCAAATCTAAAAGGGGTTGGTCTGAAGTAGCTTCATTATTCATAGGTGTGGTTTTGGCGTAACATGAAATAAACCAATCAGAGCGTCATCTCACATTCCCTTTAAGAGCAGGCGCGCTTGTTCTATAGCGGATTCCTTTTATAACGGCGGATTTGCCAAGCGCGCGCCAGGAGCGGTTCACAGCCGAGAAAACCGACGTTCTTGTCAGGGACGTTGGGGATGGAGAAACACACCCAAATTAACTTCGGTTAAACAGGCATATGATAATTTGGGTAAATGTGTAAGCTAGATGTATGCTTTTATAATAAAATATCTATCTATCTATCTATCTATCTATCTATCTATCTATCTATCTATCGTAATAATGTATGATTTGCAAAAATGATAACTGCTGCATCTGTGTGTAGATGAGAGAATCAAAGTGTATGCGCGTTGAGCACACGCTACATTGATTATGGCCCTTAAAATAGCATATGAATAACATGCGCAACGCGCCACTGACTTTAAACTGTTTTTTTTTTTCGGCCAGTGGCGCAATTGTTTTATGGAACAGCAAGACAGCACCAGGGATTGTTTGCGCCGGAACACGCCTCCTTTTTTGCACTGAACTGCCCAGGGAGCGCAAGTAGTTTAGCGACGTGCTTCTGTGGAGGGAAAAGCGTGCTTTGCGCGGGTGCAAAATAGGAATGATACATGCGCCGGTGTACAAAGTCAATTGCGCTGGGTGCAAGATAGGTCCCACTGTCTCTGATGTCCCCAGAGTGTGTATGTGAAGTTTTATCTAAAAATACCCCACAAATAATTTTTTATAGCATGTTAAAATTGTCCCTTTTTGAGGGTGAGCAAAAATGTGTGTCCCTTTAAATGCAGTGTGCATTTGTGCATCAATTGCAGTGTGATGATCTAACTTTCAAAGGTACTTTAAAAAGTAACGATTAAATTATCTACAGAAAAA
Source organism: Abramis brama (assembly GCA_022829085.1). Lineage (NCBI taxonomy): Eukaryota > Metazoa > Chordata > Actinopteri > Cypriniformes > Leuciscidae > Abramis > Abramis brama. Next base: position 19,845,082 of record CM040766.1, on the reverse strand, counting down.
TAAAGCAAGCTTTTGTGAAAACTAAGCGAATATTTAATATCTATAATAATAATTTCTCACAAGAAATAACATCAAAAGTGGAAAACAATGGTCAAAAAAACATACATTTACACAAACTGACTACCAGACGCAACTTTCAGAGGCCATCTTTTAGCTTAAAGGGACACTGTGTATGTTTTTAGATATTTTATTATCTAAAATCAATATTTTTATTCATAAATATGTCCTCAATTGTGTACAAATACCTCTGCTAATTATCTGACTTATCCTCATAAACGAAGAATTTATTATCTTTATATAAATGGGACGGGTAGGTCCACGGAGGCTTCCATGTAGTTCCGCCATCTTGAAAAACTATAATAGCAGAGAGGGACAAAAAGTACTAGGCCAACGCGTTTCCACAACGCGTTTTCGTTCAGAGCAAGCGTCACGTGACTGAAACCAGCAGAAGTGGAGGAGCAGAGCAGTGAGAGGCACTAGCAGCGGCACCGGCAGCGGCAAGTTTAAAAGGCTGCACTGCACGGTTATTTATAATCAGTGATTAAAGTGGGATTTGGCAGGTGGGGGAACCCTCAAATTTTGTGTAGGTGCAACAGGGAAAAATGGCTCACCGTGGGACTACATATTGAGTATCGTGGTATAGCAATACTTTTTGGGACAAGAATGTCACTGTGGCACCAAGTATCACAATACTTATACTTATTTTAATGTTTTTATTTTGGTCCATCTACATCTACACTGATATGATGATACTATGTTAAAATTGCTGAACACCATGATATTGAACACAACCTTGTTTTTCACAATGTAAATTGAAACCTAAAAATGTCTCAGTCCAAAACTGACTGAAATGTGGGGTAGTTTGGGGGGTTCGGGGGCATGCTCCCCCGAGAAAATTTGGATTTCTCTGACCAACATATGTGCAATTTAGGGCTTTTAAAGGCCAAAAAAAATAATAAAAATTTATAAGAAATAGCTTAAAACTTGGTCATTAGATTATTTGTCAATACCTGCTGCTCTCTCCTCATCTTCATCTTTCTTTTTCTCTCAGTCTCCTTCTGCCCTAATTCTTCCCCTCCTAAAGCTGAACTTTTTTCGTCTGTGTCAGTGAAGAAAGTAAACACAGGCTCAACTGATATTTATATGTTTTATGAATCATTTTCTGAGACAAGTAAATTTACTCAAGGCTACCAGGAAAGCTGTAGCCTAAGTCAGTATTGCCAATAGGAACCTTCTACAAGATTTGGAGTTTGAAAATGTCTGTTTTTAAATGTTAAAAGTAATTTTAAATAGCCTAATACAAATTATAGTCTATGTTTAATGCAGTTGGTGGAATTGGCAGACGTTCCCTTAAGCATCATGCGCTGTGGAAACGCGTCAAAGCATTCTCGGTTATAAATATAATATGTAATATAATAATAAAATATATTACAAGGGAAAACAAATGTCCGGCGAATATCGAACCTAAAACTAACTTTACCACGCTCAGCCCCCATGAGTGCATTCACGCATTAACGGTGCGTGTCCACTGGCACGGTGCGAGCAGAGCGGAGCGAGCGTTTTCAATTCATTCCTATAGAAGTCGAGCTTCACGCTTGCGCATTGCATTTTGGGATTGACAGCGGACCGGAGAAAGCATTGAGAGCGACCGAGATGGTCAGAAGGTTGGGCAGTTCTCGACTTTATGCAAATATCAAGCGAAAAACGCGGTCGGCAGCCAATTGCTGTGAGGTTCAGGATGTGACGTCTGTTTTGAGAGTTTAAAGTCCGCGTGAACCGAAAGTTGCAAACGACTTTTCTCCAGTGCTGTGACGTATTTCCCAGTGAAACAGAATATTGAACAGAGGGCAGGATTTTACTCTAGCGCTCCTCCTCTCCATCTCTAACTCATAGCAGACTAACGGTTTGAGGGGAGTGGTTAAGGGTTTCCCAACCCAAGTCCTCAAACCTACGTCATCAGAGAAGGGACGCCATTCCAGACCGGAAGTAACTTTTCAGACTTTGATTAAAGATTACGACGGCAAACAATTTTTTTCTGTGTTTTAACTTGCACGGATTAATTGTTCACCACAGGACTAGTAATATGCGCTAACAAAGTAAATAGGGTCAATTTTGATTTCAGTTGGACTTTAAAAATATGCAAATGAATTTAGTGCGTAAATCATTTTGTGTACAAATTAGACGCTTTGCAGTTGTTATATATATGTTAAAGATTTTATTTTGGATGTGTTCATTGTGATTATATCGGCTGGTTTTGTAAAAGTTTTTAAAATTTAAAGGATATTGCTTGGTGCATTTGGAAACAAAGCTTGTCTATTTCTAAATGTAATCGCGTGCATCGCTGCTGATTATACTGTCCGTGTGTTGAAAAAACTTAGATTAAACACACTCGCAACAGACACACCCCAAAGCGGAGACGTTACAGCGTTGCCAGCAGCACTGAGCGGAGTTTTGCCGCTGTAGTGGACACGCAGCCTTGTTTATACTCGACGCGTCCGCACAAGCGCGAAGGTGTGCGCGGCAAAAATGACGTCATTGCGGTGTGGGCAGTCGACATTTTTTGTAAAGCCTGTTTTATACTTCTGCGTCGGACCTACGCCGAAGCCTCTACGCTGTAGGCACCGCGTTGGTTTTCATTCATACTTCTGCGTCGTTGTCCGCGTTGACGCGCAATTACACTTGCAGAGGGAGCATGTGAAACCTGAGGGAGGGGTTCTAGCAGACCAATCACAGCGCTTGCGTCCGCGTAGAGTTGATGCGTTGTTACATTTTTGGAGAGGTGCATGTGAGGGTACGCCGAAGGGTACGCGCGCTACACACAACCTACGACGTAGCTACGGCGTGAGTTCGACGCAGAAGTATAAAACAGGCTTAAGAACGCGCACGGCGCCGCATCCGAAGATGAACGACTTCGAGCCGAATCTGGCCGAGCTCGAACTTCTCATCACACCGGCACCCAGTTTGCACGTCTAAATTAGTTGCTTACATTTAAAAAATGAGCATACAATAGCATAAAAAGTATTTTTGATGAACATAAAGGTCCATGTTTAATAAAAATGTTCACGAAACTTAATGAAATGTTTAGTGAAATTAGAAAATATAAGAGATTGTTAATTTATTTATATTGTATACACATTCTCATATCCATATATTTTGTTTTATTGTCACTAGTAATAATCTCAGGGTTTACTGGGTTTTACACGATTCTTTTTATAGTGTGGTATTGGTGGCGGTGTACTAATATAAACACGTGTGTTGTCACGTGTGTGTAGCTTCTTCTTCTAACCGCTGATTCCTGATGGTTTAGAGGATAATTACTTGAGTCGCCCCCTATCGTTTCAAAGAATAGTACAACCAAAGAGTATAGAAGTACCTATACTCTTTGGTACAACGGCGAGCGCGTCAAGTATAAACGCCTCATCCGTTTGGGGAGGTGCGCGCACAGTCTGCGGAGACTCGCGCTGCGGAGCCAGGCGAAAGTATAAACAAGGCTTTACCGCTGGCGTTCAGCGGGGAGGGGAGGCGTGAACCGGTGTAGATGCACTAAAATCAGACAGGAAAACCGTGAGAACATAACGTCGGGAAGCGTGTTTGTGAATGCGGGGCCAGGCAGTGATACTCAGTTTTGATATGATGAATAATGAGAATCATTGAATTTGCTTAGAATGATTTGATTTGAATCTATTTATTTATTAATTTATCTGAGGTGCCGGAACGCAGTTCCGGACCGTTCCGGCCCACTTTAACCCCTGTTTATAATGGAGGACCATACAAATTCCAAGACACAGGATAAGAAGTCCTCGTCATCGAAAAAGTCCAAAATATACCATAAAAGGAAACGTGACAGGAGATTACAAAAACAAGGGTTAATGTCGGGATAGCTAATGCAGGAGAAAGCTTTCAAAAGAGACGCTGAAGTTTTGCTTTCTTCTCGACAGGTAAGAAAGTTTATTGCTTGGTTGTGTACTTTATTATATAGACAGTAGAACATTTATAGTTAAAAGTTAAACAGGCTCTTTGATGAATAGCAGCTATTGAGTAAAGTAGAGAAGGCCCTAAAAACAAGGTTGTAAATTTTGTTTGTTCAAAACTGTTTGTTCGTTGTGTCAAGTTGCAGTTTGTTTGAAATAACAAACCAGTTCACCTGAAGGAAAACTTAATGAAGTGCTGTTATAAGACATCCTGTCATAGCTTTTTGGTACATAATGGCTACCGTAGATGCAACACGCATTTGAAAAAGCGAGGCGCTAGAGAGCACTATTTGTTTGAATGCAAAATACAATTTCACCACTAGATGGGAGAAATTCCCACACAGTGTCCCTTTAACTGTCACAGAATGGAAAGGACAGGATTGTGGAATATCAAAGGTAGCGAAGGATACATCTATTGCTGCCTTCAAAAACTGATCAGACAAAGTTATCTCATGAGACAGGAATTGAAAATTTAAAAATACAAAACTGGTGTGCACATCCCAAACACACAGATTGGGCTCAGGTGCAGGACAACAAAGTAACATAAACGGAAAAAAGAAGTGTGAAGTCCACACACTGAAAATAGCTGCTCCAAATGAATTTATTAATAGCACAACGATTCGACCATCAGGTCTTCATCATGCACAATAAGCAGCTATTTTCAGTGTGCGGACTTCACTATTTTTTCGTTTACACACTCTCAGAAAATAAAGTACATAATTGTACCTTTAGGGGTACAATGGCTTGTCACTGGGGCTGTACCCTCATATTTGTACCCTTGCAATTTGTACCTTAAGAGACCAGTCTTGTACCTGTGGTGACAATTTTGTACCTTTATTTAACAGTACAAAAATGGACCCTTCAAAAATGGTACAAAATTGGCCTTTACAGGGTACAATCGTTGACTATAATGAGATTTATATATATATATATATATATATAAATACACACATGCTGAAATAAAATCAGAATTTATTTAATCCTTTTCATTTTCACATTTTCCAACATTTCATTTTAAACTCAATGTCTAACTGTGACATATAAATTATTATCATCTGAGTAAGCGTTATTTGCCTGAAAGCTCATTTAATCTCCTTTCATCTCTACGCCGGTTACTTCTATGCCTGCTTCTGATATTTTCTGAAGGACCTTTTATTTCATTCATTTCATTTATTTATTTTTAGAGCACATTTAAAAACAACCCTAGGTCGACCAAAGTGCTGTACATAAACAACAAAGGGATAAATACAACTACACAATATGTTTTAGACTAACAACATCTGTTCAAAGAAATAAGATCTAAGCATTGATTTAAAAACAAAGATAGATGTTGCTGTTCAAATGGCTACAGGGAGCTTGTTCCAGAGTGTTGGGCCAGCAATTGAAAAGGCTCGATCACCACGGTGTTTCAATCTGGACCTAGGGATGGACAGCATTCCTAAATGTCCCAATCTAAGTGGGCGCGAAGAGTTGTGTGAGTGCACCAGCTCAGCAAGATAAACAGGTGCAAGATTATGTAAAGATTTAAAAACTAGGGTTAAGATTTTGAATTCTACTCTGGATTTGACCGGCAACCATTTCAAGGAAACTAAAATTGGAGTGATGTGCTGATACTTACGTGTGCTTGTCAGAAGCCTGGCAGCTGCGTTTTGGACCATTTGCAATCGCTCCATAGATGACCGGTTTATCCCAAAATAGAGCGAATTGCAATAGTCCAAGCGGGAAGTGATGAAAGCATGGATAATTTTTTCAAAATTCTTTAGAGATAGAAACGATTTAACTTTAGCTAGGCGACGAAGATGGAAAAAACACGACTTAACTACTGCATTGATCTGCTTATCAAACTTAAGGACGGAATCAAATCGAAAACCTAAATTTTTTGCACACGGTGTGACCCGTTGTGTTAAATAACCAAGGTCATAGGTGCTGACATTAAAAGCATCACTAGGCCCAAACAGAATCACTTCTGTTTTGTCTTCATTTAATGTAAAGAAATGATTTGTTAACCATAATTTAAGTTCCTGAATACAATCAATCAAAACTCCTATTGCATGTTTGTCATTAGGTTTTAAAGGGAGATACAACTGGGCATCATCAGCATATAAGTGAAAAGAAATCCCATATTTGTGAAAGATTGAACCCAGGGGCAGCAAATATATCATAAATAAAATCGGAGCAAGAATGGAACCCTGAGGGACACCACAAGTCAAAGGAGCAGTGGAGGATGTATGTTGTCCAATATGAACAGAAATCTTACGGTCACTTGAGTAGGCCTGGAACCATTCAAGAGTGGTACCTGAAAGACCAATGCAGTTTTTTTAAATGAGAAATGAGTATGTTATGGTCTACCATATCAAAGGCAGAGCTGAGATCTAGTAAGACCAAAGCTACAGCATTTCCGGTATCAGTAGCCAATAGAATATCATTTGAAACTTTTAGTAGAGCAGATTCAGTACTGTGTAATTTTCTGAAACCAGATTGAAAAATTTCATACATATGATTTGTACTAAGAAAAGCCTGTAATTGAGATAACACCACTTTCTCCAAAATTTTTGCCATAAATGGTAACTTCGAGATTGGTCTAAAATGTGCCAAGACTGATTTGTCTAAGTTTGGGGCCTTTAACATTGGAGTAATTGATGCATGTTTAAGACTATCGGGGACCATTCCAGTACTCAAACTCAAGTTTACAAAGAATAACACAACAGTCATCACCAACAGTATTTACAACTTGCTTTAAAAAGTGTGCAGGCATGACTTTAAGAGGAGAGACAGTGGTTCTTAAATGTTCAATTATATTTTTGCAGGTAGGGAGAGTAATAGGATCAAAGGAAGACCAAGTTGCAGGGCTCCGTGGTACATCATACATGTCAGAATTTGAAAGAGAATTTTGTGGTCTCAGCCTAATGATTTTCTCAACAAAAAATTGTAAAAAATTCTCACATGTAGTTTCAGACTCATCTATAAAAACATTTACCACCGGATTTAAGAGTAAAATATTATATTTTCGAGTTATGACAATTGTTATTTATAACCTCTGACAGATATTTAGCTTTTGCAGCCTTGACCGCTTTCTGAAATACTGATAGAGAATCCCTCATAAGTTCATAAGAAACCTGCAACCTATCCTTATGCCATTTGCGTTCATACCTCCTACAGGTTTTCCTAAGTGAGCGAATCGAGTCATTTAACCATGGTTGATGTTTTTTCCTCGGCCGCTTGGGCTTCATAGGAGCAATGGAATTCAGGATGTTTTGACAGGTATTGTTAAAAAAACAGAGGTACTCATCAGCATTTTTCATTCTGAGCGGTGAATCCGTTAAGCCAGGGAGATGAAATGCTGCATAAGATAAAGCAAACTCCTCGGCAGCATTCGCCGTGAAGTGACGAGTCCATCGGACTGGTGGGGCAGTAATCTCAGATCGACCAGGAAAAATAGCATTAAATAAAACAGATTTGTGATCAGAAAAGCCATTTTCACAAATTTCAATGTCTGAAATAAAAAAACCATGAGTCAGAACCAAATCCAGAGTGTGTCCTTTGATGTGCGTGGATCCTTGCACCCACTGCGTGAAATTGAGCGAGTCAATAAGGTTGCAGAAATCACTGGAGAGTGGCTTTGTGGGGCAACACATATGAATATTAAAATTACCCAATAACAGAATCTTTTCAAACTTTGTTACTATACCGCCCAGAAAATCTCCAAACTCATTTAAAAACACACTGTTTGACTGTGGCGGTCTGTAAATTATCACAAACAGAACTGGGTCAGTAGCTATTTCCATTTGAAACATTTGATGCTCAAAACTAGCATATGCCTCAGATGTAATGCTTCGGCCATGGAAGTTGTCCTTGAAAACTGCCGCTAGACCCCCTCCGCAACCAGATATCCGAGAAGTGCTGATAAAAGTACAGTTAGGGGGGACGAGTTCAGTAAACGGACTAAGGTCGCCCTCTTTTGTCCAGGTTTCGGTCATAAAGAAGAAGTCCAGATTATGTGAAGTAAAATAGTCATGTAGGATAAAAGTCTTGTTAAGCAGCGATCGAACATTTAGCAATGCCATCCTCAGACGTGAAGATCCACAGACAGGTTCTATTCCACGATTTAGCGAGCGGAGAAATTGCACATTAACTCCATCGCGTCGTGTCCGGAAGAAAGAGTACTGCAGAGGCCGATCGAAAATCCCAGGAACAATAGGACGAACCCATCGATAGGAGACCTCCTGAATGCGCCAAACAGCACGATAGCCACGATACCCCAAGGTAGCCTTCATTCTAATTGCAAGACCGCTCCGCTTGCCACGACGCCTACGGCGTTTCCTCCATGCAACAAGAGGCTGTCGACGCAGATTGTCAGGAATATCCAACAGGAAAGGTGGCAGGTATGTACAAAAGACATCCGAGACAGCATAGTCAGAATCCAAAAATGCTTTTCTAATCTCTATCAGCTGGAGTGCCCTTGAGAACCACCAGAGGTCACTTCACACCAGACTATCATATTCCACTCACAAACTACATTTCCCAGAACTCACTGCCCGGGCTCATCATCACTGATTGCATTCACCTGTATTTCATCACCTTGTTAGTTTCAGCCTATTTATTCCATGTTCATTCATTCAATCACTGCAAAGTTTTGTTTGTCTCTAACTGCATTTCTGAGCATTCTCTCATGTCTCCTGGTTTTTTGGATTTCTTGCCCTGTTCCCTGGATTACTCTTTTGCCTCTGACCCCTGCCTGTTTTGTTTGATTGTTTGTTTGTTGTTACGGACTGCCTGCCTGTGTATAACTTATTGCCTGTATACTGAATTACGCCTTTGGATTGCCCTTTAATAAAGCTGCATTTGGATCTCACCTTAGAGTCTCAGAGCAGTTTTGTGACATATGTAAACAACTTTTAAGAAATTTTTTGGATTACATTGTAAAAGTTACAAATATTATGCTTTTAAAGGACAGTGCTGTTATAATTAATAAAGTAAATCTAACTCATCTAAAATCTAATCTAATCAGTAAATCTAATCTAACTAAGAAATTGGGCTCTATATGAGTTCAGTGATTCAGGTCAAATGATTGTGAATTAATGATTATTTTAAAACACACCATCATATCACCTTTTCTCTTTGTTCATCTGGCTGTTGTAACTGAGTTACAGCAGCCAAACAAAATTTAAAGTTAATTGGTCAACAGCCCAACTAAAGCAAACACTGATCACCATAATGGTAACATACAAATTACGTTTTTCTCCTGCAGTGATTCTGCTTGTTAATATCAGGTGTCTTCAATAATGCTCAATCTTCACTCAATTAATCACTTAATTATCTCATTATCTTTAACACTGCTTCAGTGTTACTTATAACACTATGAGTGTGGACCATAGACTGTAAAAAAAAAGATGGACGGTGCCCATTCGCTCTCTTCCATTGGTGAGAACTGAAGCTACCAGTGTCCCGATATGGCGCTGACATCTTGGGGCTTGAGTCTGCGCAGTAGCGATCTTGGGACCAGATCTGCGCAGTAGTGAGCAGGAGGTAGGGGTGTAAATCGGACAGTTCATCACGATACGATATCAATTCTCTCAGCCAGCGATACGATATTTGCCGATACCTCAAAAAATTCTGCGATACAATTACGATTAGATTCGATTCAGGGCTATATCGATCGATTAATCGATATTTAGATATTATGTTCACACAACCAGTTACATTTTTGCAGCCAAATGCAGCCAAAATATATAACATGAACGTTTAATTAAACTCTTTGAAAATTGCACACCCTCTCCCAATTGGGACATTTACAACAGAAGAGGTCATTTGCAAGTAGGCTACTCCGTTCTTGTTCATTTTCATAAATCATGTTTTTTATTATTATTGTGCATTCCAAGTAATATCAATCAAACTGCAGCTGGGTTGTTTTGATTAATAATAATAATAACTTTAAAAATACAGGTAAATTAAGAAAGTACAGAAAGTATGTGTAGCAGACTTCAAGTGGTAACCACAGGACACCATGGAAACACGACCACACAACGACTGAAGTGATGATACTCTGGGATATTTATTCACCTTAAACAGAGTAGTGAGGCACAATTAGGGACATTCGAGAAGGCCTACTCTCTCATTCCTCCGCTTCCCCGTCTGCATACACCATGCGTCTGAGCGCGAACGCTTAAACAAAGGCATTATATAGCATTTAACATGCATGGTGCTGAATTACCCCACATAACAGGACAGCACTCAAAGGAAAAATAAATGGAAATTAAATAACAGATTTGAGAAAGTTAACATACAAACATGTTATAAATTCACTTAAATGCACATATGAATGTACTTTAAACTGATTGTTGACCTACTGTGTGTATAATAAGGTTCCTTTTTTACACAAACAGTCTCATTGCATGAAGATATACACAAGGCATTTTAGTATGAAATTAGCCCTAGTATATACTGGAGGTAACGTTACACAACTATCAAGTTTAACTCACTTTACATAGTAAACAGTCAAATGAAAGATCACAAATTGGAAAAACATACCTTAAACAGAGTAGTGAGGCACAATTAGGGACATTCGAGAAGGCCTACTCTCTCATTCCTGCATTGAAAGACGCACGTGAAAATGAGGCTCTAACTTTAACACGGTTAAAAGAGCAACTTACAAAGAAAATAATCGAATCACACTGATACACATTATGACATAACCTCTTAACAGTGTTTTGACATCATAAATAAAGTGATTTCATTACCGAAAATCAGTCAATACAAGACAAATAGAAGAGAGAAAAAACTACCTCCGCTTCCCCGTCTGCATACACCATGCGTCTGAGCGCGAACGCTTAAAGGAGAAGCGATATAGTTTCCGTAGGTGTCCCACTAATTAAGACCCCACATACAACAATTGATAGGAACTCTCGATCGGAACCATTGAAAATAGTACATTGAAAACAAGTTTTGCTGAAGTTAACAGTATATACTACATTTCTTATTACACATAAAAAAAATTAAAAAAAATAAACTCAAATGCCTAAATTGACCAGCTACATACTTCCCCCTTAACTTCACAAAACTTGAGCTTACACCTTTGTGTTGAATAAAGGAGCAAATAGGGCAATTAGATTGTTACTTGACAACATCATTCTGTCATACAACATTCAAGTTTCCCGACACTCACGGGAAAAAGAACATAAGAAAGTTGATCAGGCCCTCAGATATTCTTTTGCTCAAGAGGTGCCTTATACACCACTCAATGTGACTTAATTTACACTTTTTTTTGTTGCCTCACATTCTTATTACTAGGCCCACAGAACTTAAAACCTCTTAAAGTAAAAGAGACTTAGAAACATCTTTAACTGCGTTGTGAGTTGTTCTCTGAGTCATATTTTGAATCAGTCTGTTTACCGGTCTAACTAACCTACCAACCCGTGTTCGTACCTGGGTCACTATTTCAGATACATTAGGGGGTGTGCTAGAGATGGATAGGGTGCTGGTGGATCTCAACTGCTCTCTAGCACTGGGCATTGCGTCAACTGCACGCACTTGGTCTTGAGAGTCTGTAAGATTTGATGGGATGATTTGGGAGTCGGACTGAGGGAAATTAATTTCAGACCCTGGGTCAGAATCGTCTGATTTACTCTCAGGCTTTCCAGGATCCATTACACTCTCCTGTTCTCCTGCATCTAATCGCCCTTCCACCGAACTATCTGTGTCAGGTAAGGAAGCAACCCACTCAGCAGTACGCTCTGTTTCAGGAAGGTCACTCCCCAGTGCAGAATTATGCGTCAAAGCTTCACCTGACTGCTCCTGGCTGGCTAATGAGTCATCGTGGAAAGACTCATCTTCATGTTCTCCTTCCTCAAGAGGCAGAAAGTTGGCTTGCAACATAAGGTTACGGTGTACTACCTTCTCTTGACCCGTACTGATATTCTTAACGCGATAAGTGTGGCATCTGGGGTCTTTAGAAACCACCACATAGGGCACTGATTCCCACTTATCAGCCAGTTTTCTCCGTCCTCTCTCACCCTTGTTGGCTAACAGTACTCTGTCTCCTTCCTCAATGTCGCATCCCTTTACTCTCTTATTGTAGTATTCGGTCTGTCGTTGCTGACTTGCACTAGCATTAGCCTGAGCAAGGTTAAGAGCCTCCTTGAGATCATCTCTCATTTTTGCAACGTAGCTGCCATAGTCTGTGATGTCGTCATCTCTTCCAACACTATGGAACATAACATCTATTGGCAGACGAGGGATCCTCCCATACATCAGATAGAATGGTGCATAACCTGTTGATTCATGAGCGGTGCAGTTATAGGTGAACGTCAGTGTTTGTAACATCTGAGGCCACTTTTGCTTAACTCTTGGGGGTAAGGCTCGTATCATACTGCCTAGTGTGCGATTAAACCGCTCAGTGTGACCATTCCCCATAGGATGATAAGCCGTCGTTCTCGACCTCTTGACACCTGCAATCTGCAGCAACTCCTGGATCAGTTCACTCTCGAAGTTTGCACCCTGATCTGAATGGATCCTCTCTGGGAATCCATAGATGCAGAAATATCTGTCCCACAGTTGGCGAGCTACTTGCTTGGCTGTTTGGTTTTTGCATGCAAAGGCATGTGCCATTTTGGTGAAATGGTCTGTAATCACCAACACATCAACACTTCCACCTCTGCGATCTTCTGCAGACCAAAAGTCTATGCACACCAGCTCTAGAGGCCTGGTTGTCTTAACACTCTCGAGTGGGGCTCTTGCTTCTGGCTCAGGTGTCTTGCTCACCACGCAGCGCTTACAGCGCTTTTTTTTTTTTCTGGATTTTTAACGAATCTTTTGTCCTCTCACGTCTTGATGGCCTCCTGCCACGGGAGACATAAGAAAGAACTCGAGCCAAAACAGGATCTTCTGACTGTTTATCCTGAAGCTCTTTCAGTGTAAATACTGGCAGCACACTTTGCCCAGCTGGAATTAAGTTGTGCACATCCTGAGTTAGCCAATAATGCACCTCTCCCTTTGGCCCTGCATTCCACTCAGCCTGGTTCATCAGTATGGCCGACACTTCATCTGAGGAGAACGAGAAACCATTTGGCTCTTGGTCAGAGACAGGGGGTTCAACACTTTGACACTTAGCACTGATTCTGAAAGCGTGCTGTACTACGTCCTCTTTGAAGTGATTAGCCTCCTCCAGCAGTCTCGCGTAAGGCTCTGTTACCAACCTCCGACTTGCACGTCCTTGGACAAAAGGTTGTCGACTCATGGCATCTGCCACCACGTTCTTGCTCCCGGGGATGTACTGGATACTAAAGTCATATGGTGCCAACTTGGCGACCCACCTCTGCTCACACGCATCGAGCTTTGGCTTCATCAGGATGTAGGTTAGCGGATTATTATCCGTCCAGACGGTGAAGGAATGGCCTTTCAGCCAGTGGCTGAATTTGTCGCAGACAGACCACTTTAAAGCCAGGAACTCCAAGCGGTGGGCAGGGTAATTGCTTTGTGCACGTGAGAGGGCCTTACTAGCGAAAGCGACAGGACGTGCTCTAGTTTCGCCTTCCGAGACTTGAGAAAGTACAGCGCCCAATCCATCCAGAGAGGCGTCTGTTGACAGGATGAAAGGGCGGTTGAAATCTGGGTGTGCAAGCACTACTGACTCCAAAAGGGCTGACTTCAGATGATTAAAGGAGTCACGCTGTTCCCTCTTCCAATCGTTTGGGTTCAGCTTCCTGAAGGCAGATGGCTTTGTTCCGCTATTCTTTTGTCCCCTCGGTGCAGCGGTCAGTGCGAACAAGGGTTTAGCTATGCTAGAGCAGTTCTGTATGAATCGCTGATAAAACATAACCATGCCCAGGAACGACTTTATTTTTTTTTGAGACGGCGTAACCCCATCTTCCATCATAAGGTCTGTTTCGGTTATCGCTGTAATGGCTTGAACTTTGTCGGGGTCGGCCGTTACCCCTCTCTCATCAATCACATGACCTAGGAACCGTACACTCCGACGTAGCAGGTGGCACTTTTTCGGGGCAAGTTTTAGACCATGGGTTCTCAGGCGGCTGAACACCAGCTCGAGCCTTTCCATCATCATACTCTCATTTGGTGCAAATACTAGAAGGTCGTCTAGGTAACAGAGAATGGTAAGAAAGTTCTGGTCCCCGAATATGCCCATCATTAGACGCATAAAACTTGCAGGACTGTTGCACAAACCTTGAGGGAGTCGGTTGAACTCATAGAGTCCCATTGGTGTTGTGAACGCAGTGAATGTTTTATCTTCCTCTGCCATCTCTATATTGTAGAATCCTGAGGTAAGATCCATGGCGCTGAATATGGCATTGCCGCCAAGCGCAGCTAGACAATCTGCCTGGTGTGGTAAAGGATGGGCGTCTTTAGTAGTGCGGGCATTCAGCCATCGATAGTCGACACAGATGCGTAAATCTCTGCTTTTCTTCCAGACGAGCACCAGCGGGGAGGCCCACTCACTTGAGGATTTACGAATTATCTCAAGCTCCTCCATTTCTGAAAGAACATGTCTGAGCTTGTGGTAATGGGCAGGTGGCACACGTCGGTAAGGCAGTCTAAAGGGGCGACTATCTGCAAGATGTATTCGGTGAGAGAAACCCTTCGCTTTGCCACAGTCTAATTTACTCTTTGAGAACACGTCCTCATATTTACATACTAGCTGTACAAGTTGTTCCTTCCAATGCGATGACACCTCACAAGACTCAACATCAAGGTCGCTTAGACCGAGTTTGCTCAGTCTATCGCAGAAACTTGGATCAGCGGATCTACTGTCAGAGACTGAAACACCTGCAGTTTGGTTCATGACTTTCAGCTCATTACTGGCTAGATTCTGGGGACTGATATCCAAGTCCTCCAAAGCTACACAAGGATATACATCAGCCAACTTGGTGTTCCTCCGCAATGTTATGGGCTTTTCTGTAGCATTTAGCACCTTGACTGGCACCCATCTGTCACCACTCATGGAGGCTACCACCCGCCCAATGACAATGTTCTTATGTGACTGAGACTTTGCAGGTTCCACAAGGACAGCACTTCCCTCAGAAACAGGTGTGGTAGCAGGTAGGCGTCCCCAGACGAGGTGTTCTTGCTGAGGACACAGCACTACGGCCTGGGTGAGTTTGGCCGTTCCTATCTTGTTGGGCATTTCAGTGCCTTTCCACCTGTGGAGGCCAGACAACATGTCCAGAAACTGCATAATATCTTCATTTCCTGAACTTTCAGGTCGATTTAGGACACGCCAGTAGCCATGTGTACTCTTCATCTGGCTGATGATGTACTTGATAACATTGGTGCCCAAGATCATTTCGTCTCGCTGACCAGGTACGACAAGAGTGGGAACACTAACCTCATGTCCATACACTTCCATTTCAAGCTGGTAAACACTCTCTGGTTGAATGCTGACACCACCGCAACCAACAAGGATGATATCGGGGCGCATTTCACTGGGGGCGAGCGCAACTCCTGCACTCTTCAATTTGCGTTCAGCCTCCACATTCATAGTACAGGCCATGGACCCACTATCAAGCAGAGCACGTAATGTAACTTGGGCCCCTGAAACGACAACATCAGTGTAAAACAGGCTGTCAGCTCTTTCCAACTTCATTACATTTTGATATAGAACACTTTTATCAGGAATTGCTTTGCAGCTTTCTTCATACATCCGAAGGTCATCTTTGCTGTTGAGGGTTTCACTTTTCCTGCTCACATAGTCCCCTCCCCAATGCGAGCAGGATAGTTTTCCTGAGTGTGGGGCACCATGTTGGGCTGGGAGGCTGGTTCCGTAACACTAGGACAGTCTTTGCGCTGGTGTCCAACCCTCATGCAGACAAGACACCGTCTCTCTCGCATGCAGTGTGAGCGAGTGGAGTGTGCTGTGTCCCCACAGATGCGGCAAGACAGAATGCGAGCTCCATGCGTTTGGACAGGCCTTGAAGGACCATGCGCTGGCCGACTAGTCCGTTCAAGCACTCTCTCTAACATGCTGAGGACACGTTCTAATGCATCAGGATTGACTGCATCACCTGTCTTAGGATGGCTACTTGGGGTGCATGCTGCGGCATTGATAGCAGTTATTTCACTTTCCACGACTTCAACGTTAGGAATTGCTGTAGCTGTCGATACTTGAAGGGTGCGAGGCATGACTGTACTGGGTGCTCTGCAAAACTGACTTTCCCTCTGATGTTCATCAATAGCCTCCTGTATCTCTTCGACTGACCATTTGCTCATAGGCTTACATTTAAACACACTGGACAGTTCTGGGTCAGGGCAGTTTCGTATGAACATCATGGCCACTTCAGCACTCATGTTCTCCATGTTACTCCCACTGCGTTCTAAGTGACCATTGGCTCGTTCAGCTGCGGAGTTCAATCTCACCCAAAAGTCGACGGGGCTTTCCTTAGCTTTAGGCTGTGTTGCGTAGAAATCTGCCAATGGCAACAGTGACACTGGGTGATCGCTAAAGTAGTGTCTCAACATGTCATAAATTTTCTCAACACTAGCTGGACTAGAAGAGGCTGTGCTTTTTAGTCCCACTTTGATTATATTTTTAGCCCTTCCTAGGAGGTGACTCATGACGGTATCGGCTTTCTCTGCTTCGGGGCAACTGCTTTTCTGCAAGTACAGTTCCATAACATCTATCCACTCTTGTACTGTGTACTTGTCACTCTGGTCTCCCTTGAACATGGGTGGCTCTTTGATGTCAGACCTCACTATAAAGTTGACTTTGGGGGATTCAGGTTGGAGCACATTCTTGGTTAGCTCTGGTGGACTTGTAGGTAACGGGTTGACTACACTCTGACTGGCTAGCAAATGGCTGATTATGGACTCACCAATCTGACTACCCAGCTCTCCTATTAACTCTCGTAGCTGCTGTGTGACGTTGGGGCTGGGGTCAGATGGAGTGGAACACGTTGGCTGTGCTAACTCTGGATGGGGATTAACTTTTGGCTCTGACAAGGTACTTGGAAATAACAGTTTTGGTATGGCCCCTGTATTCTCTCTTACACTATACAGACCTCTACCCCTCCCAGCTAATGGAGTGAATATATCAGAAGTGTCTCGACCTCTTCCAGCCATTTTGAATGGTAAGACAAAATTGAAACCCAAATGAATTAACACAAATTTGTGAATTAAGTAAATATGCAGTGGTTACAGATATGCAAAACACTCAATGAAAATATAGGACTTAAGAAGAACTCACGGTCTTCAAAGGAACGTAAATATGAATGTTCAACGTCCAGTATGTGCAAATGTCTGAAATGCACACGCGTGTAAAGTGTACGACACAGTCTGGAATTAAGTGAGACTTGGTGAGCAGGTGAGTGTGTGCAAATGTCCGAATAACGTCACTTGAATATCTGCTGCGTAGATCCTCTGGCCACGCAGAACACGTCACAGCACACTGCTAGACCCCGGCGATCGGCTGCAGCTGACCAAGTGGATCCGGGTCACGGCACCAGTTTTATGTAGCAGACTTCAAGTGGTAACCACAGGACACCATGGAAACACGACCACACAACGACTGAAGTGATGATACTCTGGGATATTTATTCACCTTAAACAGAGTAGTGAGGCACAATTAGGGACATTCGAGAAGGCCTACTCTCTCATTCCTCCGCTTCCCCGTCTGCATACACCATGCGTCTGAGCGCGAACGCTTAAACAAAGGCATTATATAGCATTTAACATGCATGGTGCTGAATTACCCCACATAACAGGACAGCACTCAAAGGAAAAATAAATGGAAATTAAATAACAGATTTGAGAAAGTTAACATACAAACATGTTATAAATTCACTTAAATGCACATATGAATGTACTTTAAACTGATTGTTGACCTACTGTGTGTATAATAAGGTTCCTTTTTTACACAAACAGTCTCATTGCATGAAGATATACACAAGGCATTTTAGTATGAAATTAGCCCTAGTATATACTGGAGGTAACGTTACACAACTATCAAGTTTAACTCACTTTACATAGTAAACAGTCAAATGAAAGATCACAAATTGGAAAAACATACCTTAAACAGAGTAGTGAGGCACAATTAGGGACATTCGAGAAGGCCTACTCTCTCATTCCTGCATTGAAAGACGCACGTGAAAATGAGGCTCTAACTTTAACACGGTTAAAAGAGCAACTTACAAAGAAAATAATCGAATCACACTGATACACATTATGACATAACCTCTTAACAGTGTTTTGACATCATAAATAAAGTGATTTCATTACCGAAAATCAGTCAATACAAGACAAATAGAAGAGAGAAAAAACTACCTCCGCTTCCCCGTCTGCATACACCATGCGTCTGAGCGCGAACGCTTAAAGGAGAAGCGATATAGTTTCCGTAGGTGTCCCACTAATTAAGACCCCACATACAACAATTGATAGGAACTCTCGATCGGAACCATTGAAAATAGTACATTGAAAACAAATTTTGCTGAAGTTAACAGTATATACTACATTTCTTATTACACATAAAAAAAATTAAAAAAAATAAACTCAAATGCCTAAATTGACCGGCTACATATGCTTTCTAAGTTAACATTTTTTTTATTTTATTTTTAGCAGAGCAGATACATTCACATTTCATCTTTCTGAGTCAAACAAAACCAAGTAATTGCTATGATAAATAATACAACACTCGGTTAATCTTTGTAACGTTAATCTCCTCAGTTGACATAGACGCCTGATAAACTTTGTTGTTGTGATTAACGTACACAATACAGTGAGCTTTTCCCTAACCACTAAACGAGCTGCTTTAGTAAGGTTCCGTGAAAAAGTTTCAGCTTTTATTTTACTTTTACGCCCCGAAGAAGATATCACGGGTTCATCAAGTTCAGGATCCATCCTCGATCACTTTTAGTCAGCTTTGAAGAAACTCCTCTTAGCCAGCGCATCTTTTCAAAGTGACATCTGACCGGAATACTGCGCGCTGAGTCGCTAAAACAGACTTATCGTGTTGTGTTCACCAACAAGGGTGCGACTGCTTGTCTGTTTCTGCTGTAAAACATGAACACGCGATGCCTTGACAGCGGACAATACCGGCTTTCAGATGAGGAGATTAACGTTATAAAGACACACCGACAGACGGTATGGTTGGTGAGTAAACGAAAATGTGCGCTTTGGCGGAAGGATGTTACGTGAGAATGTGGAGGTGTCAAAATAAAATAAAGGTGTATATCGATATTTTACTTGTGGAATCGATGCATCGTATCTAGGGCTGTGCGATATATATCGCACGATATTGTTATGCGCATCTCATCAGTAAAGCCGGTTCCTTGATTAGTAGTAAATCACCATCACCTGCTTTCAGATGAAGCAGCATTTAGGGCTGATGAGATAATTAAGTGATTAATTTAGTGATGATTGAGCATTATTGAAGACACCTGATGTTAACAAGCAGAATCACTGAAGGAGAAAATCACAAATTGTAAGTTACCATTAAGGTGATGGGTGTTTGCTTTAGTTGGGCTCTAGACCATTATCTGTTTACTTTAATATTTACTGTTGTTTGTCTGCTGTTATTGATTTATAACAGTTAAATGAACAAAGTAAAATGTTATCGCGTTGTTGTCTTTGGAGCTCCATCGATTGATTTATAATTCTTGATTTCTCTTTAAACTCACTTACAACGAACATTTTCTATTTTTCCTCACCTCATAGTTACAACGCGGACTGTTGAGCAGACGTGTCTCAAGCCTAGTGATCCAACGCTGGATACTCTTATAGGTTACGTCCGTGGATCACGGCTGAACGCGTCTTCTCCGCACTCATTTATAAACAAACATTTTTTTTTCGCCTATCGTGCGTCTACTCCACACCCGTACCACTAAAAAGACGGATTATATCCAAGACTTAAGCCATAAATTAGTATTAATATTGATAGCATCACTGGTAGCGTCGTTGCTAACTTAACTTACTGTCCATCTGTTAAAATGGCGAATATATCAGATGTAAGTAGTCTACCTTTTGGTGCAGGTGAGGATACATTTGAGCTACACGCATTGCAGTCTGAGCTGGAAGCTGTTGAGAAACAGATCCACGACCTTTTAGTGAGAAAAGCCGAGCTGATAGACCGGCGGTTAGCTCTTGAAACATCACGCGCCGATGCAATTGCACACAAATCAATGATCAACGTTACTAACCCGCTGACTCCGACCTCGTCTACTCCGTGCGTTACTCAGCATCGGTCACGAGCGTCGAGGCCGCGATTAGCTATGGTCTCGTTTACGCCGGCTCCAACATGCCACCACGAAGCCTGGATATTTCCGCAGCGGAAGACGCGAGTCAGGTCTAGACCAAGAAAACTCTCTCCGACCCTCCCGGTTTTCGAGATATCCACACAAAACCGCTTCTCCCCTCTTAGCGAAACAGAACGCGATGCTGTGATCATCGGTGATTCCATCGTTCGACACGTACAAGCTACGTTAAATAAAAGTAAGGTGCATAGTCACTGCTTTCCTGGTGCTCGTGTTTCTGAAATCGCTGCTCACGTTCCCGAGATTCTGAACGAGCGCGTCGGAACTGTGGTCCTGCACGCGGGAGGGGCCGACATCAGGCTGCGACAGACAGAGGTTCTGAAGAAAGACTTCAGGAATCTGATCGATACGGTACGCAGCACATCGCCTGATATAACGATCATTGTGTCAGGACCGCTTCCCACGTACCGACTAGGTCATGAAAAGTTTAGTAGATTATTCGCGCTAAATGAATGGTTAATATCATGGTGCAATGAGCAGAAACTGCTCTTTGTAAATAATTGGAATCTGTTTTGGGAGCGTCCTAGGCTTTACCGTGCTGATGGCTTACACCCAAGCAGATTCGGATCGGATCTTCTGTCAGATAACATCTCCAAAATGTTAAATACCTTTTGACTAGTAACCAAAAGTTCAAATCATAGTCTCTGCTGCACCAAATTAACTGATATAAATAGTGTAGAATATTGCATAGAAACTGTGTCTATTCCTCGTTTAGTGAGATCAAATAATAAATCTACTGCAGGATCTAAAAAAAATCTAATTGTTATTAAACCAGAAAATGTTGCTATTAGTAACCAAAAACAATTTCTAAAGCTAGGTCTTCTAAACATTAGATCACTCACACCTAAGGCAGTTATTGTAAATGAAATAGTCACGGATAATAGCTTCGATGTACTTTGCCTTACTGAAACTTGGCTTAAACCTAATGATTATTTCGGTCTAAATGAGTCTACTCCATTAGGATACTCCTATAAGCACGAACCCCGTCTGATTGGTCGTGGCGGCGGTGTTGCAGCGGTTTATAGAGATATTCTCAATGTTACTCAGAAAACGGGTTATAAGTTTATTTCGTTTGAAATACTTGTACTAAATGTTACGCTCTTAGATGTTAGAAAAAAATCCATATTAT
Source organism: Abramis brama (assembly GCA_022829085.1). Classification (NCBI taxonomy): domain Eukaryota; kingdom Metazoa; phylum Chordata; class Actinopteri; order Cypriniformes; family Leuciscidae; genus Abramis; species Abramis brama. The sequence continues at coordinate 19,823,732 of CM040766.1, read as the reverse complement.
CTCTAGCCTTGGCTACCGTATATAGACCGCCTGGGCCTTACGCTGATTTCCTAAAAGAGTTTGCAGATTTTCTCTCAGATCTATTGGTCAATGTAGATAAAGCATTAATTGTTGGAGATTTTAACATACACGTAGATAATCCAAATGATGTGTTAGGGGCTGCGTTTATAGATTTATTAAATTCCTTTGGGGTCAAACAAAACGTCACCGGACCAACTCATCGTCTTAATCATACACTCGATTTAATTATATCATATGGAACCGATCCAACCGATATAGATATCATTCCACAAAGTGATGATGTCACTGACCATTACTTGGTAACTTGCATATTACGTACTGCTGTAATATGTCATGCGGCGCCGCGTTTTCGACCAGGCAGAACAATCCTTCCATCCACCATAGATAATTTCTCGAGTTGCTTGTCTGATCTGTCTCAGCTGCTGCCTGAACCCAAACAAACAGATGAACTAGAAGAACTAACTAGCACTATGAGCACCATTCTCTCTAGAACATTGGATGTTGTTGCACCCGTTAGATTAAAAAAGGTTACAGAGAAAATTAAAGCACCATGGTACAATAATACTACGCATGTTCTAAAGAGAGAAACCCGTAATTTAGAGCGTAAATGGAAACAAACTAATTTAGAGGTCTTTAGAATCGCGTGGAAAGACAGTATGTCACGTTATAAAAAGGCCCTAAAAGCGGCCAGGGCTGAGCATCTCCGCAAACTAATAGAAAACAACCAAAACAATCCTAGGTTTTTATTTAACACCGTGGCTAGACTAACAAATAAACAGACGTCACCCGAACAAAATATCCCGTTACAGTTTAGTAGTAATGATTTCATGAACTTCTTCACTGAGAAAATAGAAAACATCAGAACCACAATTGTAAACGTTCAATCCTCAATCGCGCCTTATAATTCAGCCTCAATTTTCCCCCCGCAAGAACAATTACAGTGCTTTACAACTATAGAACAAAAAGAGTTAAATAAACTTATCACTTCATCTAAAACAACAACATGTTTATTAGATCCTATACCAACTAAACTACTGAAGGAAGTGTTACCTGTAGTGGAAGAGCCTCTCCTCAATATTATTAACTCGTCTTTATCTTTAGGTCATGTTCCAAGAACATTTAAACTGGCAGTTATAAAACCTCTCATTAAGAAACCACAATTAGATCATAATAATCTAGCAAATTATAGACCCATTTCAAATCTACCTTTTATGTCTAAAATACTAGAAAAAGTTGTGTCCACTCAACTGGGCTCTTTCTTGCAAGAAAATGATATCTATGAAAAGTTTCAGTCTGGATTCAGGCCGCATCATAGCACTGAAACTGCGCTCGTTAAAATCACAAATGATTTACTCTTAGCTTCTGACCAAGGCTGTATCTCAATACTAGTTTTACTTGATCTAAGTGCTGCGTTCGATACTATAGATCATACAATACTCTTAGATCGACTACAAAATTATACTGGTGTTCAAGGACAAGCATTAAGCTGGTTTAGATCATACTTATCTGACCGCTACCATTTTGTCTATTTAAATGGAGAAAAATCGATCATAACTCCAGTAAACTATGGAGTGCCGCAGGGATCTGTGTTAGGCCCTCTGTTATTCTCAATATATATGATGCCACTTGGAAATATTATAAGGAAACATGGAATTAGTTTCCATTGTTATGCTGATGACACTCAAATATATATTTCATCACGGCCGGATGAAAACGCTAATTTATCCAAATTGACAGAGTGTGTTAAAGATATAAAAGATTGGATGACGCGTAATTTTCTTTTATTAAATCCAGACAAGACAGAGGTAATACTTATCGGTTCAAAAAACCGCCCACAGAACCTCTCACAATACAACTTTGACATCGTAGGATGTCCTGTTACTTTATCCTCTACAGTAAAAGACCTGGGTGTTATACTCGATTGTAACCTGTCTTTTGAAAATCATATTTCGTATGTTACAAAAACTGCCTTTTTCCACCTTAGAAACATTGCTAAGCTACGTAATATGCTATCAGTTTCTGATGCAGAAAAGTTAGTTCATGCATTCATGACCTCGAGACTAGATTACTGTAATGCTTTATTAGCCGGTTGTCCTGCATCCTCAATAAACAAGCTACAGTTAGTCCAAAATGCAGCCGCTAGAGTTCTTACTAGATCAAGAAAATATGATCATATAACACCGATTTTATCATCACTACATTGGCTACCTATAAAGTTCCGTATTAATTATAAGGTATTGCTACTGACTTATAAAGCCCTAAACGGCTTAGCTTCAGTCTATTTAACGGATCTTCTATCACCCTATAATCCATCGCGCTCTTTAAGATCAATAAATTCGAGGCTTTTGGTCATACCTAGGATATCCAGATCAACCAAAGGAGGGAGAGCATTTTCACATTTGGCTCCAAAACTCTGGAATAGCCTTCCTGATACTGTTCGTTACTCGGACTCACTCTCCCAGTTTAAAACTAGATTAAAGACGCATCTTTTCAGCCAGGCATTCATATAATATTGTTAATCTCACAGTTTCAAACTACAATCCGGCCTCTAGTTCATAAATGCCAGAGGAGAACTGGCCCCCGACTGAGCCTGGGTTCTCCCAAGGTTTTTTTTTCTCCATTAGGTCACCTGATGGAGTTTTAGGACACCATTAGGTCACTTGATGGAGTTTTTCGGTTCCTTGCCACTGTTGCCTTTGGCTTGCTCAGTTGGGGATATTTTGTGGATATTTAATTTTATTCTATCAATCAATAAATTCCACTAGAAACAAACTTTGTTGTATTATTTTATTTTAATACTGTGAAGCTGCTTTGATACAATCTGTATTGTAAAAAGCGCTATACAAATATACTTGATTTGATTTGATTTGATTTATCTTATAGTGTTGGTTATGTTTTGACATAATCATGCTGTGATCTGAAAAAGGAAACTTAGTGAGATAGTTTGGTTTAACTTGTTAGCAGCAGTTTTGTGATTCTTCAGCCTATAATTATCAGTACTTTACTTATAATTCAAAATATTGAATAAACATTGTTCTGATCAAAAGACATTCTGATAAATTCATTTAAAACACAGACATCAATAATCAGCCTGTGAATCTCAACAATGGTGACAATAATAAAGCATGTTGCAGTGGCTGCCACCAATCACAACTCATTAATGGCTCCCATCATGCATTGCGGTATGAATAAATTATGATCTGAATTGTCTATGTAATTTACTTTTCCTAATTGAATATTCTGCTCCTCACCATTGTTGAGATGCATAGACTGAATCTTGACATCTGTGTGTGCCTAAAAGAATGATTTTTTTAAACAACTTTTAAGAAATCCTTTATATTATATCAAAAATTCTAGGCATTTATGCAGATTCACAGTTATGCTGTAACCAACAACATAAATCGAAGTCAGAAAGAAGGATTTTAATGAGTTCAGTGATCAAGTTCAAATGATGATTGTCATAATATAACCAACACCATCAGATCACTTTTTTCTTTGTTCAACTGGCGAACATAACTCAGATACAACAGCCAAACAAAATCTAAAGTTAATAAGTTAAGGGTCAAGAGTCCAACTAAAGCAACCATTGATCGTCATAATGGTAACTTACAATTTGAGATTTTCTCCTTCAGTGATTCTGCTTGTTAACATCAGGTGTCTTCAATAATGTTCAATCATCACTAAATGAATCACTTAATTATATCATTAACTTAAACACTCTTGAGTGTGGACTCATACACTCCCAGGAGTGTTAATTTAACACTGGAGTTTTTGCTGTGTACAAAGAGCCATAGTTAACTGACAAGCTGAGCCTTATCGCATTAAATATCACTGGCGATACGTCCGCGATATTAATGCGATTTGGCTCAGCTTGTCAGTTAACTACGGCTCTTTGTAGTAAATGCCGCTCCATCTGAAAGCAGGTGATGGCGATTTACTACTAATCAAGGAACCGGCTTTACTGACGAGATGCGCATGACAATATCGCGATTTAAATCGCCCAGCCCCAATCGTATCGTTAGACGTTATATCGATGCATCGATCCATATCGATGTATCGTTACACCCCTAGCAGGAGGTAAAGCCGCAAAATCAACGCGCCGCCCTCACTCTCGCAGAATGCACTGTTCCTGAGAGCACTTTTTTAAAAATTGATTGCAGTATGACAAGAGGCTTGTTAAAATAAAGTAAATACAATCTCCTCAGTCCTCCGAAGATCCTGAAAAAAAGTCTGCATTTACTTTTCATATGGTAATTTCATACAAGGTTATATTAATTTTGAAAAAAAAAAACTGCAACATGGGCTTTAACACAATCATTAAATTATATTACATACTGATTAGTTAACAAATCTTCCATAGTAGTTAACAGTAGTGAAGTAGTAGTTAATGAAGAATTACCTATTAGTTCTTCAATAATTCCTTATTAGTTCTGCAGCAAGTAAGAAACAGTATTCTAAAGTGTTACCCATTTTTTAAAATAAATTAAAACCAAAGTAAATGATCAAAATAACTGGAATTGTTTTTTTTCTCTTCGACAGGCAGAAGATGAGCAATGTGGAACATCAGAAGTCATTACAGATCAACACCTTCAACAGGAAGTGTTGACTAAAAAAATGAATCTATTTTGCAGACTTCATCTTGAAGGCAGACATCACAATAAACTGAGAGCTGCAGACGTTCTTCAGTTAACTGAACATTCATTACAGTCCCCTGAGTTTTGTGCTGAAGAGGAGCTGATTCAGACTTTCATACAAAAACTACTGATGATGAATTACAGAGCAAGATACATTAAAACCAATGAGACCAATGAGGAAAGTCACAGTGAACAAGGCAGTTATGATTCATTTAGACAAGAAGCTGATTCTCATGATTTTTTTTTCAATTTAGGGTCAGTGTCTAAAACAAGTCAGTCTGAGCGAATCCACCCGATGGATGTTCAGATGGCTGCGTTTCATTGTGCTGATGGTTTCCTGAAGCAGCTGATGGTCACTAAACTCTCCCAGTGTCAGTACGCTCTGCCTCTGCTTGTTCCTGATCCATTCTCACAACAGATTGAGTTTCCTCTCTGGACATTCAGACAAATCAACAAGAGCTGGAAGATGAAAAACACCAACAATGAGATCATCAGTCAAACCCATCAGATCTACAAGGCACAAACTCCAATGGTGTCGTTCTTCAGGTTTGGCTCTGTGTCTTCATCCAAGTCTCAGCTGATGAACAGTCTGATCAATGACAAACACAACACATTCTTCCACAGGAACTGCCCAGGCAGCAGCAGAACCAGAGTCCTGATGGATGGAGTGGTGGAGATCGCCTGGTTCTGCCCCTCTGGGAAAAACACGGATAAATTCACTGACTGTGTTGCGTTCTGTAATCTACACGGTGATGCAGGAGATCATGAGAAACAGCTGCAGATCCTCACTGAAATGGCCTCAGTCAATGTTGTTCTTTTACCACAACTTCAGAAGAATGACATAAACGCAAAAATTCTGCTATCACAACTGGACAAGAATGACAAAAGCATGATAAAACTTGAACAACTCTTCAAGGACACAAAGCCACTCATTTGTCTTTTTGCTGAAGATGATTCTGCTGTAACTGTGATGAAGAAAAAATATAGGATTGGTCTGAAAGACAGAAACCAGTCAGAAGTATCTGAAGAACTCAGAAGAGCTATAAATAACTGTCTCTCAGAATCAACTTCCACTTTCAGACTTGAAGATGTGTCCAAACACACCAGAGTAGATGAGGAAGATGATGAAGACTGCAGGAGAGGAAGAGAAGCAGCACAGCAGATGATGAGTTTACTGGAGAAGAAAGATCTGACAGAAATCAGAGACTCATTTCTGCCTCATCAGGGGAAACTGTGGCGTCAGTGGAGTCAGAAGAACAAAGAACTACATCGACCTCGATCTGATGAACTACAAATGGACCTACATCAACCTGAAGGAAATGAATTACAAATCAACATCAGTAGAAAACAAACCGATATGAATAAAATCCGTGCACAGCAGCATGAATCTAACATCAGTGAGATTATTAAGATCTTTATTAAAGAAATGAATTCATATGCTGAACCTGAGAAGATATTTTTCATTAAATGGCTTGGAATCCTCCTGGATGAATTTACCTCAGCTGGCCTTTTTGATCTTCATCACAAATATGATGAAAAGTGGTCAACAGTCTTACAATTGAAAGACAATCATGATAAATCTGAACAACTCAAAGCTGAACAAGCAGAACTTGAGAGAATATCTGAGGATCTTCAAGCTGCAGCGTTTGGTTTTGAGCACATCATGAGGGAGATCGGTCAGATCTATGAATCATGTTCATCTGTGAAGAAGAACAAGAAAGACTTGCAGTTTCACTTCTCTTCTCTCCCGAGTCTTGCAGCAGAAATGATGATCTCTGGATTTCCACTGGAGCTGATGGATGGAGATGCTGCTCATGTTCCTGTGATCTGGATCTCTGCTGTTCTAGATAAACTCATCCAAAAACTGGGAGACCAGAGAGTCTTTGTGCTGTCAGTTTTAGGGCTTCAGAGCTCTGGGAAATCCACCATGATGAACGCCATGTTTGGACTCCAGTTTGCTGTTGGTGCTGGCAGGTGCACCAGAGGAGCTTTCATGCAGCTGGTCAAAGTCTCAGACGAGATGAAAACACAGATGAACTTTGACTATATTCTAGTTGTTGATACTGAGGGTCTTCGTGCTCTGGAACTGGCTGGAAGATCAACAAGACATCATGACAATGAATTGGCCACATTTGTTGTTGGTCTTGGAAATCTGACCTTGATCAACATCTTTGGAGAAAACCCATCTGAGATGCAGGACATTCTTCAGATTGTTGTTCAGGCCTTCATGAGGATGAAGAAGGTCAAACTGAATCCCAGATGTGTGTTTGTGCATCAGAACATCTCAGACATCACAGCTAGAGAGAAAAACATGGAGGGAAGGAGACGACTGCAGGAGAAACTAGATGATATGACAAAACTTGCTGCTGAAGAGGAAGTCTGTGATGCAGAATGTTTCAGTGATGTCATTAAATTTGATATGGAAAATGATGTAAAGTATTTTGCTCATCTTTGGGAAGGAAACCCACCCATGGCGCCACCAAACCCAAACTACTGTGAGAATATTCAAGAACTAAAGAAAACTATTATGTCTCATGCAACAAAGTCACATGGAATGATGCCGATTGACTTTAAAGTCCGTATTAATTATCTCTGGGAGGCTTTACTGAATGAACGATTCGTCTTCAGCTTCAGAAATTCTCTGGAGATTTCAGCCTACAGGAAACTGGAGACCGAATACAGCAAGTGGTCCTGGAGTCTTCGCAGTGCCATGATGGAAACTGAGAACAAACTACACAACAAAATAGAAAATGAAGCAATTCATGAGGTTAAGGAAACTGATCTTCAAACAGAACTGAAGAAGACAAGTGAAGAAGTGGAGAAATCAATGTCAGAATTCTTTGAGAAAGACACATATGCAGAAATACTGATTCAGTGGAAATCATCATTTGAAATTAAAATCAAAGAACTTCAGGAAAACATTGTGAGAGAAACAAAGAAGAAATTAAACGAGATTCTTCAGCAGCGAGACCTGAAGAAAGAGATTGATGCTCAGAAGACACATCATGAAAACACTCTCTATGAAAAGAGCAAAGAACTTCCCTTAAAACTCAAAGACAAAACAAATGATGAAGAAACACTGAAGAAAGAGTTTGGTTTGTTTTGGGAACAGAGTGTTATGAGAGTCATCACAGACATTCCTTCAATCAAAGACATTGACATAATGAGAGATGTGAGCGAGATCCTCAGTAACATCTTTGAGGGGAGCCTCTCTGTGGATGACATTACAGAGGACAGTGAGTACATCAACATTTTCACTGTGTGGAGTTATTTTGAATATGTTATTTTCAAAAACTCCACAAAAGGAACAGTTAAAGGAACATTTGGATGTATTCAAACTCTGTGTCCAGACGATGAAGCTCATATAAGATCATTAGTCACAGATGTTGCTCAGCAGACAGACAGAATGATTCATTCATTTAACATTTCAACGATGGGCTACAAGATCAGCTGCATTCAACATCTCATAGATTACATCAAGAAGAGAGTAAAAAAACATGAGGAAGAATCAGTGAAATATGAGTTCAAGAATGAATTCTTCATGGATTTGGTTCTTTCCATCTGTAAGAAAGCAAACAAGATAATCACTGAGCAGCACAGAAAGTTCAGAGATGCCAATGATCCTGTAATATGTGCTGAGAGAAACCGAGAAGAGTACTACAGTGTTTTCCATAAATACTGTCATGAAGCAACATCAGCTGCTATTTTTGGAGAGATCATCTGTCAAAAACTTAAACAGCCCATTGAGGAGAGTGTCTACAAGAGGACTGCCAGATATCTGACATATGAAATCATGAAAAACTGTGAATCACTGAATGGAAACAGATCAAATCTGGAGAAACACATCCTGAAGACAATGGCAGAAGAGGAGGATTTTGTCAAATACATGGATTACATTAATTATCCTAGTCATCACTACAAGAGTTTTATCAGAGATGAAGTCAGTCAGTACATCGGTGAAAAGTTTAATGTCAGTGTTGTACTCAAGATGAAGGAGAACATTAAACTCCTACAGCAGAAGATCATAAAAGCAGCACATGAATCTACTGAACATGTTCAAGTGAACAGAGGAGATGTTGGTTTGTGGTTGAAGAGTTTCACACAGCAGCTCTCAGATGTGCTGATCTTCTCTGAAAAAGACCTCAGAGAAGTGAAACTTGATGATGTTGATGATTTCAACCTCCTAGAAGATGTGATAAGAAAAGAACTTCCAGCTATAATGTCTGATATCATCAGTAGATTCAACTCAGATACATTCCCATTAAATCTGGACTATAAGTTCAGGCCAGATGAAATCCTGATTGATCATTTCTGTCAGTGCTGTTGGGTTCAGTGTCCGTTCTGTAGAGCCGTCTGCACCAACACCATAGGAAACCATTATGGAGATCACAGTGTTCCTTTCCATCGTAGTATTGGACTAAATGGAATATATTACAATAATACATCTAACTTGTCTACTCATATCTGCACATCAGCAGTAGCAAACAGCACTCTATGTTTTCATCCCAATGATTCAGATGATAATGTCCTCTGGAGAGATTACAGAACAGCAGGAGGAGTTTATGCAGACTGGAGCATCACCCCTGATCTCACTGAACTGCCCTACTGGAAGTGGTTTGTGTGCAGATTCCAGAAACATCTGGAGGAATACTACAATAAAACATTTGAGGAGAATGGTGAGATACCAGATGAATGGAGAAAATACTCTAAACAGGATGCCGTTGAAAGTTTGGATAAATACATGTAAATGAACAAGTAAAATAAATTTCTTTTGGTTTTCGACTCACAGAACACTTTGAAATTAGTATCTGTTTGTCGCCTCAGTGAGTCTGAAATCATACCTCAGTTCACAGAATACATCAGAGAGATGAGTTAAAGATTTGAAGGGTTCTGTTTTAAAAAATATATTCCTCACATCAGTATCTGTGAAGCGATCTCTACTTAAATTCTCTGTTCCGGACAGCTCTGAACTCCCACCTTCTACTTTAAAATAATGACTGGAATGCAGCTCAATTAGCCCAGACTTCAGTGAGAAGTGTCATTTGATGTCATTTTCAAAGACACTGTCAACTATTTCGCAGTTTTTTCAATTTTACCTATATTGTGTTTTATTTTATATTTAGTATTTTATGGGTTTATAAAGTTAATTGTTTAAATTAAGTTCTTAAACATTTGGGAGGAACATATTCATTTAATCCAAACAATCAGTGCTAGAATAAGCGTACACTGTATAAGCCACTGCTTACCACTGTCCTATGACAGTTTTCCACACCAACGCCTCCTTAGCTGGTTCCCACTAAAGTCAAGGAGTCTCAAGCTCGAGCACTCCATCACAGACAGCAATCATCTCTTCCATTCAAATATTACGTGAACTTGTGAATTAAAATGATTTGAATGTTTAACACTAGCCCACTCTTTAATACAGTTATTACTATGTAGAGGCAAAGGCGGTGGGATGTAAAGGTTTCAAACGTATGAATATACGATACTGTGTATCTTAACCAAAAAAAATGTACGTTATTTTTATTTTAGAGAGCATTGAGTGATTGAAATGTTTTACTAATTACTTTAAAATTGGTTTCTTAAATCTGCTTAAAACTTAAACACAATACCCATTAGTGCTTTCAGTATCCCCCAATAAACTCCTCCAAATGTGTATCTTTGTGTCTGCCCATCTAACTTTCTATGGGATTAAAATATTATGTGAACTTGTGAATTAAGATGATTTGAATGTTTAACACTAGGCCACTCTTAAATACAGATATCACTATGTAGTGGCAAAGGCGGTGGGATGTCAAGGTTTCAAATATATAATATACTGTGTATCTTAACCAAAAATTAATGTTATAATTTTTATTTTAGAGAAAACTGCCCATCTAACTTTCTATGGGATTAAAACATGTGCAAATTTTAAACCTGTATGTATGAATGCATGTGTTTGTGAATATGCACAAGAAGAAAACAAAAATAAACTTAATGAATTCATGTGAATTTATTTACCTCTGTGTGTGTGGCTAACAAGCTCCAGAGCAGGTTTTGTTTTAGGTAATAAATCTCTAACCGAAATTGAACCAATCAGTTGTGAGCATTAAGTGACCATTGTCTGATGCAATAAAGTCACACCTTTAAATTATCTTGCTTTAAATTAAGGGTCACTTCACAGGAATATAATTTAAAAGACAAAATCGCCAGGCTTTTAGTGATGATGATGATTATTTATTATAATTATTTTATATGATTTATATATAATTATACCCATAATCCATTACAGAGCTCAAACCTCAATCAAAAATTTAAACTAAGCCTAAACACCTTGATTAGCAAATTATTAGAAAAGATTAGAAAACACTGAAGCAGTGCTGCAGTTGACGAGAAAATTAAGTAATGACTAATGTTGAAAATTTGTTGACAGGTTCTGTGGATATCACCATTATTGTTTGCTTTAGTTGAGCTATATTTTTCTGGCTGCTGTAACAATGGGTCAATGATGTGACGGGTCATTTTTTGTCCAAAGGCCTTAATAATAATAAAAAAAACAAATATATAACATCCAAAGTATGTAAGGTAGTACAACTTGAACTCTTTTACTGAATCCAAAAGTTCTCTTACGAGAGCTTCTCTCATATTGCGTAAGTAGCTTACGCAGCGGGAAAGTCTTCTTTCTCGAGATACTGAAGCCAAAAATTATCCTTAATTTTTAATAATCTTGTCAACGCAGTGCGGCAGCATGCAGACCTAGGGCAGGCTTTATGGAAGTAAAATAATGTCAAATGTTTTTGAAACAAAAAGCCTGTTGAATTGCACTACTTGAAAAAAAAATAGGCATTGCATTAACCATGCTTGCATTTTAATGTATTGTATTTTTAGGGCTTGCATTTTTATGGGCTGAAATTCAACATGGTTGAATATTTAAGCTGTGAATATTTCAATTAAAAACATTTCAAACACATTTTCATTATTAAAAATTCAATAATCCATATTCACCTTTCATATTTCACTTCCAAAATATTCAAACTGTTTAAAAATACAACCTATAATATTCAACAGGCAATTTTCGGTCCATTTTATTTCGCTTTGCAAATTCGCTTCCACAAATTCAGTGGTTCAAATTCGACAGTAAATTCAACGGAACTTCAGGAAAAGCAGTAGATTACCGAGATACTCTCCATCTGCTGTTAGTCAACCTCACCAGCAGGAGGTGCAAAAGCTTGTGTTGTTGACGAAGACAGAGCAACAGTTAGAGCAAGCCATTCATTCATAAAATGAAAATGATTATCTGTGTCAGTATATATGCGGAAAAGATGATAAAGACACAAAAGCTGTGTTTATGTTTCATTCAATAACTTCATTGTTACTTTCCCTGTGTAGGCCTACTGTGTAGCCTACATGCCATCAGCTTTCTCAACATGAACAGGATTATAATCGGTTTCCCTCAATACCTCACACTCGAGGATTCCACTTCTGTCGGGACAAAACGCTTAACGTAGTTTATGGACTAATACAGTGATATAAAAGACCAAACTCGCACCTTATTGGGGATGTAGGCTATAGGCTACTATATAGGCTCGATGGACTAAGAATATGAACGTAACGCGCAAAGTTTCATGCAGAGCGTTTCGTGAGGCTACTGGCATAAAATCAACACTTGATACTAACACTTTGTCTTTTCTCTTCTCTTCTCTCTCTCTCTCTCTCTCTCTCTCTACAGTATATATATATATATATATATAGTATAGTATAGTATAGTAGGCTATGCCTACGTGTAGGCTATTGCATTAGCTTAAACTGGGAAGGGTCATAGCACTTGCATATTGTTGTCCTCATATTGTTAGTTTAAAGGGTAAGTTCGGTATTTTACACTTAAAGCCCTGTTTACAGATCGTTTCTGATGAAATAGAACGGTTAAGATTAAAATTTGGACAGATGCTGCTGGCCCGAGAATTTTAGGTTTATTTCGCTTTCCTCAAAACCTCTAGAATGGGTGTATAGGCGCACTCGAACAATCCTTCATAAAACGCATTAAACTTTCGTTTACAAAGACGTGAAACTCACCGAGTGGTCAGGGGTGTTCAATGATATGCTCACACAAAAATCGCTGCAAAAGATGCTTTCCAACAGGTGTTTTACCATTCGTTGTAAAACTGTGGATCTATTTTTCCAAACGTAACACACCCGTAGATTCTTCCGTTGAGAGCTTGAATAATAGACACTCCAGCCCAGTTGGTGGCGATAATGCACCTTTGCCAATTGCAAGCAAACCGCTGGCATTTCATTGAATACACAGAAGAAGCAGAAGAAGAAGCGGCGGAGTAATACCGTACCTCACACAGCTCTTTCAATACAAGTCAATGGAGTTGGACAAAAACTACGATAAAACCTGTTGGAAAGCATCTTTTGCAGCGATTTTTGTGTGAGCATATCAGTGAACACCCCTGACCACTCGGTGAGTTTCACGTCTTTGTAAACGAAAGTTTAATGCGTTTTATGAAGGATTGTTCGAGTGCACCTATACACCCATTCTAGAGGTTTTACCCAGCTAACAAAAAGACGTCCCTAGAACGTCCCTGAACGTCCCCTGCGAACGTCCTCTGGACGTCTTCGTGTAGGGTTCTTTAAACGTTAGCAGGACGTCGCGGGGGACGTTCGCAGGACGTCGCGGGGGACTTTCGCAGGACGTTTGCAGGACCGTCGTGCGACGTCCCGAGGGACCTTCGTGGGACGTTTGGAAAACATTCGGGGACCTTTACAGAACGTTCATTTAAAAGTCCTTTTAACATCCTTTTATCATTTTATTTTATTTTACTTCTGGCTAACCAAAGAAAACAGACACGTTGTAAGGAACAAAGTATTTATTTGAACAATTGTAAAGGTGTTGTGCTCTTTCCGTGCGTGCGTGTGTGTGTGTGTGTGTGTGTGTGTGTGTGTGTGTGTGTGTGTGTGTGTGTGTGTGTGTGTGTGTGTGTGTGTGTCTTCAAACGCGCTGGCAGCTGTGTGTGTCTCGGTCGGTCAGCTGTGGGGTTAGTCCGTTGGCAATTCTTCCCCTGGCATCTAAAACAACAAAATTAACACATTCAGTAGTGTTATGGTTTTATATGTCTATATATGAATATGTGAAATATAACGTCGTCTCATTTCAGCAACATTTAGCAGCTAACGTTAGTTTCGTAACGTTAGAGTTAGCATAACTTAACGGTTAGCAGTGGTACACGGCGGACAACTTCAGCAAACGTTTTAAAAAGTCAAATTTTCATAATATGTAATGATGTATAGTGGTTACGATAACTAATGTATACTAATCTAAAAATTAAAAATACCTTTTAGACAGACGAAAGGGAAAACACAAGGCCGCGTCTGAGGAGGACCGTTAACTGTCGCAGCTGAGCGTTGCCATGGATAGGCTACATGGTTACATGCTGCGTGGCATAATGAATGACGTCACTCGCTTAGGTGCATTTGATCGTAACTTGCTGGTGTGTTATATTCTGCCAAAATTATAGTGTGTAGCTATAAGACACTCTTTTTTGTTATTTGAAATGCAATGTGCAATCAGTCTTAAGTGCAATAATTAGAATAATATTTTTCCTAAAATAACTTATTTTGAATAAAACCAGTCCTTCGATCGCCCTGACCAACATTTTTACAGGTAGCCTAAATTAGGATACATTTGTCTTACCTGTGTTATTTTCCACTTTCTTTCCAGCATGTGCTTTTCCATTCTTCGCATTTTCCTTGGCTGCATTCATCATGTGAAGTCGATGCATTATTTTAGAGCTCCTGAGATTCAACCTTATTTTCTTCATGCGGAATAATAAATTGTAGGCTATTCAATTGAATCAATTCATAATTTAATGTTTAAATTATATTGGCTGAAAACAGACTCGTGATTTGATTACATCTTTAATTAGTGATAGAAGTTATAAGTAACATGAAAGTTATTATCTTAACATTACAATTAAAACACTAACATTTTTAACATTAACTTAATTTTACAATTAATTTAAATAATGTTTTTACTATAGTTTATTTTCAGTTATAAAACTATAACGTCAATCTGCAAAACAAAAACGTGTTTTTTAGATAAAATCCATTATCACAGTTAATTTAATGGATAAAAAAATCCCCTTTTAAATCCAATATGGGTTTTTATTTTAGTTTAATCATTCATTTGTCTGAGTTGCAAGATGTCCGGTATAATGATACAAATCAAAGGCATGGGCGACTGGATTGTGTTGTCATGGAAATGGCATGTGAGGGAGACGTTCGCAAACTGGCACGGACAAATGTCCTCAGAACGTCCATCAGTGAACGTTACAAAGCGGACCAGATGCGGACGTCCCCCGAAGGTCCGCTCGGGAACGTTACAAAGCGGACCAGATGCGGACGTCCCCCGAAGGTCCGCTCGGGAACGTTACAAAGCGGACCAGATGCGGACGTCCCCCGAAGGTCCGCTCGGGAACGTTACAAAGCGGACCAAATGCGGACGTCCCCCGAAGGTCCGCTCGGGAACGTTACAAAACGGACCTAATGCGGACCTAAGGGGACGTTCGAAACGTCCGGGGGACGTCCCCTGTTTGCTGGGTAGGGAAAGCGAAATAAACCTAAAATTCTCGGGACAGCAGCATCTGTCCAAATTTTAATCTTAACCGTTCTATTTCATCAGAAACGATCTGTAAACAGGGCTTTAAGTGTAAAATACCGAACTTGTCCTTTAACTGTAAATCGCTTTGGATAAAAGCGTCTGCTAAATAAATGACTAAATGTAGCCTAAATAATGTAAAATTGGCTTGACATTAGACATTCGCACATTTAGGGACCGTCTCAAAAGTTGCATAAAACATTGGCATACACGTTTCTAACTTCAATAGCAAACTTTAATTTATTTGAATAAATATCAAAAATCCAAAGGGTGCGCATTATGCTTTACACTACATGAACACTTTACAGTTGGTTTTATGACTGTAAGTCGTTCTATTCAAATGCTTTTGAAGTTAGAAACGTGTATACCAAAGTCGTATACACTTTAGAGACGGTCCCTAAATGTGCGACTGTCCAACGTCAAGCCAACTTTATGCCAGTCTATCACTGGGAAACGCTCAGCATTAAACTTTGCGCGTTATTCTGAGTCAATCTGCTTGCCTGCGAGTTTGGTCTTTTATATCACTGTAATTAGTCCATTAAAGGGATAGTTCACTTTGAAATTAATTTTTGATATGTTTTAGCTTACCTCAAGGGCATCCAAGATGTAGGTGTCTTTGTTTCCGCAGTAGTTTCAATTTTGATATTTTTAGGTCAAACCGTTCTTGTCTGTCAGTCATATAATGCATGTCGATGGTCACTGGCTCAAAACACATAAGCACAGAGTCCAAATTAAAACAATTCCCCATCGTCCAAATGAAACAATTCCCCATCATAAGTACACATTGATGGCCTAAGACACGAAACGAGCGGTTTGTGTGAGAAAACGAACAGTATTTATATCGTTGTTATCTCTTGAAAACAGCACGCGTCCAAATGATCTGACGGCGCGGGCGGGTATAGTACATAGATGTCGCCTTGGCTACTGCAGTTCATTGGAACGAAACCGTAGCCAAGCGACATCTAGTGTATATATCTATACCCGCCCGCTGGCGGGTATAGATGTATACACTAGATGTCGCCTTCGCTACTGCAGTTCATTGGAACGAAACCGTAGCCAAGGCGACATCTATGTATATATCTATACCCGCCCGCGCCGTCAGATCATTTGGACGTGTGCTGTTTTCAAGAGATAACAACGATATAAATACTGTTCGTTTTCTCACACAAACCGCTCGTTTCGTGTCTTAGGCCATCAATGTGTACTTATGATGGGGAATTGTTTCATTTGGACGTGGGGAATTGTTTTAATTTGGACTCTGTGCTTGTGTTTTGAGACAGTGACCATAGACCTGCATTATATGACTGACAGACAAGAACGGTTTGACCTAAAAATATCAAAATTGAAACTACTGCGGAAACAAAGACACCTACATCTTGGATGCCCTTGAGGTAAGCTAAAACATATCAAAAATTAATTTCAAAGTGAACTATCCCTTTAAGCTATACGTTAAGCGTTTTATATGTCCAGCTGGGGAATCCTTAAAGGGATACATCACCTCTGGGAAGATGAATGTGTATTTAAAATAGGTAATTTAAGTAGAAGAAATGTGAAGAAATTTTTGAATTTGGAGCTTTCTAGACTGAGAAAAGCCAGAAAATGTATTTTGGCTTATGTGGATGAAAGACAACAACTCCCAGAATGCTTGCTTTGCTGCCTTAGGAGGCCACACCTACCGGTAAGAGTGCTCAGTTGAAAACAACAAGGCTAGCCTACGTGATGAGTTTGCCAGGGATTTACAGAGCACCCAAAATGTCCGGGATTCGGCTTTTGCGTTCTACAGTCGCCATTCATTAGCCTATGTTTACTGTGGCGAGCAGGACGAGGCTGACGGCCGCGGGAGAACAGCGCAAGGCCGGTGGCGTCATTACTGAGATGCGCCGATCTCGCTCGCATCTCTCACGGAGGAGCGGGAATTTTCTTAGAAATGGTAAAACGCACATCAACCGATCACTTGTTTAGCGTTCATGTAAACACTACATTCAGATTCACCAATCGGAATGAATTCAGTTAGATTGAAACAAAAGGTGTGCATGTAAACAATGAATGGCGACCACAGAACGCAAAAGCCGAATCCCGGACATTTTTAACAGTCTCGCTCGCTGGACAAGTCCGGGAAAAAGAGGATGGTAACCCCTACTTACTCAGCTTTCTCCTACTATTCCGCTTTCTCCACAGAACAAGAGCGTGCTAGCTTAGCTTCCAAAGAAAGACGGCTGTCACTGTGTGTACATTCTGTGAGTGAGATCCCACCCTCTATGGGCGGGCTGAAAACATGCGGAACAACGCCATCTACTGGCTGTAGTCTTTAACCTCTGGCCAGAAAATCCTCTGATGACGCAAAATGACGATTTTTGCGTCATTGGAGGATTTTTTCCAGACAAAAAATACATAAATCTCTCCTCTCAGGGGAATATGAGGGTGGAAAGACTCGTAATTCGAAAATACTACAGGTTTTCTACTAATACAAAGCTTAATGCTAAATCCTGAAGTATCCCTTTAAGTATTGAGGGAAACCCTAATAGCTTGCATGCAGCACATCGCCACAATATAAAGTTAAGGCAACTAAACAACCAAGAGAAATATATGTCAACCTCAAAAATGTAATATTGGATCTGTATATCCGCATCGGGGAATAACATTATAATCTTGTTCACGGTAGAGAAAGATGCTTGTAGGCTACACAGGGAAAGTGATTTTAACATAAAACCGCCGTCATAATAATCACAAATACACTTGCATTGCTGTTAAATGAGTTTTATGAATGAATGGCTTGCTCTAACTGTTGCTGGTCTTCGTCAACAACAAACGCTTTTGCACCACCTGCTGGTGAGGTTGACTAACAGCAGATGGAGAGTATCTCGGTAATCTACTGCTTTTCCTGCAGTTCGGTTGAATTTACTCACTGATTCTTGAGAGTCGGGACAAAACATGTCCCACATAGAAAAGTCTAATTTATAGCTAAAAATTAAGAAATTCATCATGATTGACATACTTACAAAGTTAAATCTAAAGGAATTGTATATACCTATCTGATTTTTAGAATAAACTTTTTTATCTTTTTGGGGAAAATTTGTTTAAATGTATGGTCTGTGGTTAGAAGGTCCATGTTATTGCACTTGTCCTCAGCAAGAGGTCACAATATTAACCATCCCAAAAAACTTTAAAAAAGCTCTACAATTGTGAAAACATATATATCAAATAAAAAATAAGGGGTATAAATATAAAAAACAATGCATTATGTGAACATCAAACAATATTTTCCATAAGAATCTGCCTATTAAAGTTGTGTCCTCAGTTTCTGTCAACTCCGTCAGATTTTTTCATAAAGCTCTTTAAATCAGGAAATAGCATGGCCAGCTATATCCCTGGGGACCCCTTTTCATCTCCCTGCCTGTGGTGAATGCAGCACTACCACACATGCTCTGGTACATTTGACATTTTTTTATATTTTAGACAAACAATGTCAATATTCCTATGGTCACAGCTGCACCACGTCAATACCATCTTTCTGTTAAGATACTTTTTTTTAAACCATAGTGGACTGAATTTAAGCATTTTAGTGAGGTTATTGGGACAGCTAGCAACTGAGGAAAAACTACCTAGCTGCAGTGTACAATACAGATTTTGGCAGGAAAATACATGCCCTTACGTCAACTCCGTCAGACGTCAACTCCGTCAGGTTCTATGTCTGACGGAGTTGACCTGTAAGCTGACGGAGTTGACAAATCCACCAATAACCTCTTAATGTGCGAATATAACATTATTTGTGAATATAGTGAAGGGTTAAACTGTTATTTCAGGGTTTTATTTACACATAAATGCTCATACATAGCATGCATTACATTATTTAACCATACGCATCTGACTTGTAGATAATGGGCAGGCAGTGGTCTGCTTATTATTGTGTAACGTGTAACTTTGCCAGCACTTTAATGTATATATTTATATGTAGAGACAGAGATAGAGATATGAGAAGCCAGTGTAGGGCTGAGCGATATGGCCAAAAAAAAATTATCATTATACATTTTTTTATATCAGTCGATATCGATAATTATCACGATAAATGTCAAATCTTTATTTCAAGTTTAAAGGCAGATTTTTGCTCCTAAGTGAAAGTTGTAGAAAACAGAGCGTTAGTTGTGGTTTTTAACTACTCTTTATTGTCAGAACATATCATGACAAACAGGTGAACATTTCACAAATCTGAGGTAAAACATTCAAACATTTTTTGTCAACACCATCAGTTTTTCCGTCAACACCGTCATTTTTTCCGTCAACACCGTCAGATCTTCGACAACAGTGTTGGATGTATGAATGTTTTTGTTAATTTTTTGGGGGAAAAAAATGGTAACCCTTCCTTTTACAGTCCCCTAATTACTAGGTATTTACCTGGTAAATATATGGTAAGTTATAGTTGGTTATTGGTAATTACCACAGGTAACAAGAATGTAAATGCAGAGAAACTACAAACTAATTACTAGGTATTTACCAGGTAAATATATGGTAAGTTATAGTAGTTTATTGGTAATTACCACAGGTAACAAGTATGTAAATGCAGAGAAACTACAAACTAATTACTAAGTATTTACCTGGTAAGCATATGGTAAATTATAGTATTTTAGTGTGTAATTACTTAAGGTGATTAGTATGCAATTACAGAGAAACTACCAGGGAAAAAAACACCACTGTTAAATATCAAGTCAACAAAGTACTGTGTACTTGTTACCTGTTTAGGTTGGTAATAACTCAGATTTAATTGTGTACTTCCTCAGAATGTAGGCAGACAATTTTTAGAAACACCTCCAGTATTACCCATCAATTCAAGTTAGGTGTGTAGTTATCCTAGGGTTATGTTGGTAACAGTCTATGTTTATTTATTACTATCTTGAAATTAAGATGGTAGTTTCCAATAAATTACTTTGTCTTACATAGTTGTTGTTCATTGCTACACCCATTTATAGAGGGTTTATCAAATAATTTACCTTACACTTATCTGGTAACTACCCCGCAGGAACAGTTTTCCCTAATGTCATGGCACATCTTAAATACTGAGTATGTTCTTGCAGATGTTTTTACAATTTACTCAGTAAGTAAAGTGCAACTGTACTGTAAAATGAAGCCTTGTTTATTTCCATGGTATTACCGGAATTGTACCATATAACCTGATCATTCCCTTTTCCATATAGTCACACTTTTTTACCTTGTATGTCTTGCAACGTTACCAAGGAAAACATGACAATTTACTCGGTAAGTAAAGTGCAACTGTACTGTAAAATGAAGCCTTGTTTATTTCCATGGAATTACTGGGATCTTACCCTATAATCTGATCATTCCCTTTTCCATAGTCACATTTTTTTTTACCTTGTAGCCTATGTCCTGCAACGTTACCAAGGAAAACATGACAATTTACTCAGTAAGTAAAGTGTAACTGTACTGTAAAATGAAGCCTTGTTTATTTCCATGGAATTACTGGGATCTTACCCTATAATCTGATCATTCCCTTTTCCACAGTCACATTTTTTTACCTCGTTTGTCCTGCAACGTTACCAAGGAAAACATGACAATTTACTCAGTAAGTAAAGTGTAACTGTACTGTAAAATGAAGCCTTGTTTATTTCCATGGAATTACTGGGATCTTACCCTATAATCTGATCATTCCCTTTTCCATAGTCACATTTTTTTTTTACCTCATATGTCCTGCAACGTTACCAAGGAAAACATGACAATTTACTCAGTAAGTAAAGTGCAACTGTACTGTAAAATGAAGCCTTGTTTATTTCCATGGTATTACCGGAATTGTACCATATAACCTGATCATTCCCTTTTCCATCTAGTCACTTTTTTTTACCTCGTATGTCCTGCAACGTTACCAAGGAAAACATGACAATTTACTCAGTAAGTAAAGTGCAACTGTATTGTAAAAGGAAGCCTTTTTATTTCCATGGAATTACTGGGATCTTACCCTATAATCTGATCATTCCCTTTTCCATATAGTCACTTTTTTTTTTTTACCTCGTATGTCCTGCAACGTTACCAAGGAAAACATGACAATTTACTCAGTAAGTAAAGTGTAACTGTACTGTAAAATGAAGCCTTGTTTATTTCCATGGAATTACTGGGATCTTACCCTATAATCTGATCATTCCCTTTTCCATATGGTCACAATTTTTTACCTTGTATGTCCTGCAACGTTACCAAGGAAAACATGACAATTTACTCAGTAAGTAAAGTGCAACTGTATTGTAAAAGGAAGCCTTTTTATTTCCATGGAATTACTGGGATCTTACCCTATAATCTGTAATAGCTACGTAACTGTAGCTATTACAGATTATTGGGTAAAATCCCAGTAATTCCATGGAAATAAAAAGGCTTCCTTTTATAGTACAGTTGCACTTTACTTAATGAGAATGTTCAACGTGATCTCATGAGAATACGTGTGTATTTTTACGTAAAATGTAATTCTACCGTACATTTACTTACGTTTTATACACACAGAAACGTATAATACTGACGTATTTACAGCACTAAAATGTAAAATGTTTACGAATTAACAGCACAAAAACGATTAGCCTACATGCAGTTAAACAAGAATACACTTTAAAACCTTAAAAATATCTTATTTAATCGTTTAACCATTTAGTTTATTTACAGTGAGACACAAAATACGTTTTCTCCAATAGAACAATAATACACCAACATAAATTCACAAAATACATCAATTTTATTATACTTGATATAATCCAAATCTTTAGAATCCATACGTTTGGAAGAAAGAGATCCAAATTCAGTCCTTTATCCAGTGAGTGATCTTCATCTCCATTTCACAGGCTATCACAGCAGCGCAGTCCGTAACTGTCAGACTCAAATCCCGCGCTCGTGATGAATTCAAATTCAAAAATTGCGCTCTCAAGAAGCGTTACGACATGTTTTACGGCAGTGATATCGAACGCTCATTGGCTCTCACCTGTTCGTCCATGTTCGTCACAGATTGCAACATGCCGTATTTCAGTCGGTAAACTACATTTGAAATGGAGAAGCGCGCGCATTCATACAGAGGGAAGCCGGATTACCATTTTCATGGATTAATAACTTAAATTCTGCTCTGGACCTCATTCAAAACTATTATACTGAGAGAGGACTGTGACTGCAACACATCGTCATGTGAACGACTTTTGGTACCGGTTTTGACATTTTTGCAATAAATAAATTATTGTGATTACACGTATGTTGTTTTTCTTCATAATTGTAGCCTATGTAGTTTTCTATCTTTGAAAATTACGTATTAATACTACATATTAATGAGACCAGGCTGGAATGTTTTAGTTAAGTTGCAGAACACACATGGTAAAAGTTTGTGATTTAAAAAATGTTTGCAGTAGCAAAGGATGTGGTAGGAGTCTGGTAATACAATAGAAATAAACAAGGCTTCCTTTTACAGTACAGTTGCACTTTACTTACTGAGTAAATTGTCATGTTTTCCTTGGTAACGTTGCAGGACATACGAGGTAAAAAAATGTGACTGGAAAAGGGAATGATCACGTTATATGGTACAATTCCGGTAATACCATGGAAATAAACAAGGCTTCATTTTACAGTACAGTTGCACTTTACTTACCGAGTAAATTGTCATGTTTTCCTTGGTAACGTTGCAGGACATACGAGGTAAAAAATGTAACTATGGAAAAGGGAATGATCAGATTATATGGTAAGATCCCAGTAATTCCATGGAAATAAACAAGGCTTCATTTTACAGTACAGTTACACTTTACTTACTGAGTAAATTGTCATGTTTTCCTTGGTAACGTTGCAGGACATACGAGGTAAAAAATGTGACTATGGAAAAGGGAATGATCAGATTATAGGGTAAGATCCCAGTAATTCCATGGAAATAAACAAGGCTTCATTTTACAGTACAGTTACACTTTACTTACTGAGTAAATTGTCATGTTTTCCTTGGTAACGTTGCAAGACGTACAAGGTAAAAAATTGTGACTATATGGAAAAGGGAATGATCAGGTTATATGGTACAATTCCGGTAATACCATGGAAATAAACAAGGCTTCATTTTACAGTACAGTTGCACTTTACTTACTGAGTAAATTGTAAAAACATCTGCAAGAACATACCCAGTATTTAAGATGTGCCATGACATTAGGGAAAACTGTTCCTGCGGGGTAGTTACCAGGTAAGTGTAAGGTAAATTATTTGATAAACCCTCTATAAATGGGTGTAGCAATGAACAACAACTATGTAAGACAAGGTAATTTATTGGAAACTACCATCTTAATTTCAAGATAGTAATAAATAAACATGGACTGTTACCAACATAACCCTAGGATAACTACACACCTAACTTGAATTGATGGGTAATACTGGAAGTGTTTCTAAAAATTGGCTGCCTACATTCTGAGGAAGTACACAATTAAATCTGAGTTATTACCAACCTAAACAGGTAACAAGTACACAGTACTTTGTTGAGTTGATATTTAACAGTGGTGTTTTTTTCCCTGGTAGTTTCTCTGTAATTGCATACTAATCACCTTAAGTAATTACACACTAAAATACTATCATTTACCATATGCTTACCAGGTAAATACTTAGTAATTAGTTTGTAGTTTCTCTGTATTTACATACTTGTTACCTGTGGTAATTACTAATAACCAACTATAACTTACCATATATTTACCCAGTAAATACTTAGTAATTAGTTTGTAGTTTCTCTGCATTTACATTCTTGTTACCTGTGGTAATTACCAATAACCAACTATAACTTACCATATATTTACCAGGTAAATACCTAGTAATTAGGGGACTGTAAAAGGAAGGGTTACCAAAAAAATATTCTTCCTTCAGTTTATGTTGTTTTTGTAATAAAGGACCATCTGATCTACATCCTCTTATGTTTTATCTATTTAAGGAATTTGTTTTTACAATATTGAAATTAAAATCAAAGTTTGAAAATGCAAATATTTAGAAATCTGAGTTTTCAGAATAGTGTGAAATCACAATTTAAGTTTATATATTGGATTTTTTTTTTACATAGAGTAACTAAACACTATTACAATATACTTTAGAACTTTAGATTTGTCACATGCCTGTCCTGTCTTGTGCTGCACATGGGTGTTTTGTTATTTTGGGCCATGTGCTCGTGTTATTGTCTGATCCCTCCCCCTTGTTATCTGATTATTGGTTTCATTTGTCCCACCTGTTGTTCCCTCATTATTTGCCTGATTTGTCCCTTTTATAAGCTCCTTTTGTGTTTGCAGTCTTTGTCGGATCGTTGTCTTGTCATGTGTTCCTGTTCTCCTGTAACCCGCTTGGTATGTTCCTTTTTGAAGTTCTTGTTTTGTATTCTGTAATGTTTTCCCCCTCGTGGGTTTTGTTTTGTACTTTGTCTTTTCTTTTATAAATAAATATTATTTCTCCTTGCATTTGAGTTCTCCATTAGTTTCTTTATTGTAACGTGACAAGATTCTTGTTGGATTTGAAGAATTTAAATTGTATACTTTTTAGTGTGTCTGACGGAGTTGACACAAATCCAGTTCTGAAGGGAAACATGTTTATTTGTTAAAAATGTGTTTTTATTTAGAACCTGTTCCTTTACATAAATAGCTAAGATCTTTCTCTGCAGAAACATATAACTCTAATTGATATAGTGTGTATTTTTTTAAAAAGTTTTTTAAAACGTGTTTTGTCCCGACTCTCAAGAATCAGTGTACTGTTGAATTTGAACCACTGAATTTGAGGAAGCGACTTTGCAAAGCGAAATAAAATGGACCAAAAATTGCCTGTTGAATATTATAGGTTGTATTTTTAAACAGTTTGAATATTTTGGAAGTGAAATATGAAAGGTGAATATGGATTATTGAATTTTTAATAATGAAAATGTGTTTGAAATGTTTTTAATTGAAATATTCACAGCTTAAATATTCAACCATGTTGAATTTCAGCCCATAAAAATGCAAGCCCTAAAAATACAATGCATTAAAATGCAAGCATGGTTAATGCAATGCCTATTTTTTTTTCAAGTAGTGCAATTCAACAGGCTTTTTGTTTTAAAAACATTTGACATTATTTTACTTCCATAAGGCTTACTAGCGCGCCCATTGGCTGCCCTGTGGCAACTGCAGCAGACTATCGCTGAGCCCTTGGCGTGACGTCACGACCAATGAGTGCGCTTGGCGCGCTTCACGCGTCACAGCCCGCCAAAAGGCCCGCTGCTTCACTGATTTCTGTCTCTTTAGTGAAGCTCTCCACATCGCTGGACTCTGAGGAAGCCGCCGTCGAAACAAGCGACCAGCACACCGAGGATCTCAGACTGAGGAAGCCGGCCGCCTTCGCTGCCTTCAGCTTTCCCTGCCTGCTTCGCTATCCGGCATATATATCCTTTTTCTGCTCTGTGTGTGTGTGTTTGTGTGTTCGCCCCGCGACACACTTGTATCTAAAAGAGCGCGAGGCTTTGTTGCAAATGCCTCTCTCATCCTGTGGCTCGTGCAGAGCCACGCTCAGCGACAGAGACCGCCATGTGATTTGTGCTCTCTGCCTAGGCTTCGACCACGCAGGCTGCGAACAGTGCGAGGATATGCCGATGTCGACCCTGCGGGCTCGACTCGCCATGTTTGAAGATCCTCTCCCTTCTCCGGCTGCCTCTTCCGGGCCACGTAAGAAGAAATGCCACTCTCAAAGGCCTCCAGAGCCGGGTATGACAGCTGAGCGCTCGCCGGAGCCCCTCCCGCGAGCCTCACTCTCTCCTTCTCCCCTGCCCTTCACCGACGCGCAACGGCCGGCCACTGCCCGCACTGCCGTCGCCTCAGGGGACGAAGCAGATGATGCCGCTGACAGCTGCTCTCTGCTGGCTTCAGACAGCGAGGAGTGGTCGGGCTCTCACCTTCCTGCCCCGCCGCTCGAGCCCAGCCGCAGGCCGCTCTCAAGCTCAGCCTCCTGCGCGCAGCTCCACAAAGCGCTCGTCTCGGCCACCTACTGCTTCGCAACGACGTCAGGGCGGCCGCCCTAGGTCGTGCTCGACCAGCCGCCACAGACTGCCGCCCCCCCCGGGGACCGCGGCCCAAGATAACGCTGAAGTCTGAGCCCGCGAAGTCCTCCTAGCAACCGGAAGGAGGAAAAGATGGCTGAGTCCCGCTGCGGCCGGACCGCCATCAAAGCGCCCAGCTCTGTCAGTCCCCTCAAGTCAGGCTACTGCAGCAGCTTACACCGCAGCCAACGAGCCAGTAATACCACTCGCTCGCCTGCACACAAACGCCGTTTTTACAGTGGCCCAGATAAATCTCAGAAAGAGTATAAAATCGGGTTTTCCGGCTCCGGCCGAAGGTGTCATGAGTGTAGAAAATGTGCCCACTCCCATGTGCTCACTGCTACACACAAACACGGTCCCCATGGTAACGCACTCAGAGCGCTCTCTCATTAAGCGGACACACGCCGCTCGAGTACTAAGTGTAGTAAATGTGCCCACAACTCTGTGCTCACACCTACCCGCTGCTCGCTCTGCCATTCCTCGTTACCTCGGGTTACAGACCCTCTAAAGCTCCCAAACACCGGCCGTGTTATAAGTGCAAACTCTGCGCCCGCTCACGAGCACGCTAAAGACACGTTTCTGTCACTTTCAGACACGATAAATCCCACGCCGCTCTCGCGCCAGGGGTGTTTGACAGCAAAACGCGCTCCATCCTTAGGGATCGAGCCACCGTACGCTGTACAGCCGGCCAACACTGTTTACCAGCCCCCGTGTCCGAGCACCGGCGGCGCGCGCGCTGCCCCATTCTCTCTGATACAGGTTCCCCATCCCGCGCAGCGCGGCGATCTGAACCCAGAGACCATTCGACCCCTAGCTATGCGTGCAAAAGCATGGGAAGCTATTCAGGGTGCGTCAGAATGGGTGCTGAACACTATAAAACACGGCTATTCGCTTCAATTCGCTCGTCGCCCCCCCGCACTTTCGAGCGCAGACGGAGACAAAAGTGAGTTTAGAAGCAGCGCACCTGCTTCAAGCAGAAATAGCAAAGCTGCTGCGCAAAGGGGCTATAGAACAGGTTCATCCTTCTCTTGAGCGAGTCGGGCTTTTACAGCCGTTACTTCCTCGTTCCCAAGAAGGACGGAGCATTAAGACCTATTTTAGATCTGAGACATCTGAACAAAGCCCTCATGAGACGGCCGTTCAAAATGATTACAACCAGACAAATCCTCGCGCAGATTCGCCCAGGAGACTGGTTTATTTCTCTCGATCTAAAGGACGCATACTTTCAGATCCAGATAACTCCCCGTCACAGGCCATTCTTGAGATTCGCCTTCGACGGTCGAGTATATCAATACACAGTCCTGCGGTTCGGCCTGTCTTAGCACCCCGTACATTTACGAAATGCATGGACACGGCTCTAGCTCCCCTGAGAAGACAGGGAATGCGGATACTGAACTATCTGGACAATTGGCTTATTCTAGCGCAGACAGAGACGGAACTTGTGTCTCACAGAACAGCGCTTCTCAGCCATCTGGAAGGTGTGGGTCTCTCGGTCAACTGGAGCAAGAGCTCTTTATCGCCCCATCAGTCAATTTCCTTTCTTGGAATAGAACTGGATTCGGTGGCTATGACGGCCAGATTGTCTGAGCAGCGCGCGCCGCATCCGTCACCTCGCCGCATCCTTCCAAATAGGCAGCCAGGTTCCGCTGAGGACATTCCAGCGTATCCTGGGGCATATGGCCTCAGCTGCAGCAGTGCTCCAGCTGGGCTTATTGCGCATGCGCCCGCTTCAACGCTGGCTGAAAGCGCGCGTGCCCCACCGAGCCTTGGCGGCCGGCGGCTCGCGAGTCAGAGTGAATCAGGGCTGCATCTCAGCCCTGCAGCCCTGGCTGGCAGCCGAATGGTATCACACAGGAGTGACTATGGGGGTGATTTCACACCGGAAAGTTGTCTCCACAGACGCTTCCAACCTAGGTTGGGGAGCGCTCTTCGAAGGCAGACCAGTCTATGGCCGCTGGTCAGACCAGGAGAATCTCCTACACATAAACTGTCTAGAGATGCTCGCGGTCGAGAAAGCGCTCAAACACTTCCTCCCATTCCTCCTAGGTCACCATGTTCTAGTCCGCACAGACAATACATCGGTGGTGGCCTATGTGAATCGCCAGGGCGGTGTCAGATCAAAGACGCTCTGCACCATGGCGGAACGCCTCCTCGTGTGGGCTCAGCACTCTCTGTGCTCGCTGAGAGCCGCGCATGTGCCTGGCCGCCTGAACGAGGGCCCCGACAGACTGTCCAGGGACAACGTTTCCCCTGGGGAGTGGTCTCTACACCCCCAAACAGTCCAGTCACTGTGGCGCCGTTTCGGCAAAGCGAAAGTCGACCTTTTTGCGTCAAAAGACAATGCTTACTGCCCAGAGTTCTTTACGAAGAACGAGGACGCGCTGGCCCATACCTGGCCCAGCGGCCCGCTATATGCTTTTCCCCCGGTCTCTCTGCTGCCTCAGGTCATCAGGAGAGTCAGAGAAGCGCGCCACACAGTGCTCCTCATAGCCCCATACTGGGAGAACCAGACTTGGTTCCCGGAACTAATACAGCTGGCAGACACAGCCCCCTGGCCGATTCCGGTGAGGAGAGACCTTCTCTCTCAAGCCCGCGGCTCTATCTGGCATCCCCATCCAGAGCGCTGGTCTCTGCATGCGTGGAGCCTCAATGGTTACCCGTTGATCAGCCAAGAGGGGTTAAGAAAACGATCATACAATCTCTACAAGGCGGATCTACACGTTGAAATGGTCTGTGTTTAACAAATGGTGCACTGCTAAGGGGCTCGATCCACAGACATGTGGGGTATCGCAAGTATTGTGTTTCCTTCAAGAGCTGCTGGACGCGGGCAGGTCCCCCTCCATGCTCAAAATTTATGTTGCGGCCATTTCAGCTTTCACTGTCTCAGAGCTGGGCCGCGCATTAGGAAGGAACGAGTTTGTCACCCGCTTCCTTAGGGGAGCCAGGAGGATGAACCCCCCGCGACCCCCCTCGGTTCCTATGTGGGATCTTTCACTGGTCTTGGGGGCCCTGAAAGCACATCCCTTTGAACCCGTGGAAACTGTGGATATGAAATACCTCACGCTCAAAACCGTTTTTCTGATAGCTCTGTCTTCAGTCAAACGAGTGGGAGACCTTCACGCGTTATCTATTAACGCCGCGTGCCTTGAGTTCGGACCTAATGACTCTAAAGTTATTCTCAGACCGAGGCATGGTTACGTTCCCAAAATATTGGGCACTCCCTTCAGAGCGCAGGTCATTTCCCCCTCAGCCCTGCCAACCTCTGGCATCGAGGCCGATAGTAATCTCCTCCGCCGCTTTCAGGCGCTCGGAGCAGCTTTTTGTTTCGTTTGGAGGGCACACCAAGGGTCTCGCCGCCTCGAAACACAGCCTGTCCAGATGGATAGTGGACACTATCGCAACTGCTTATGCGTCTAAAGACCTGCAGTGCCCACTGGGCATTCGAGCTCACTCCACCAGAGGCATGGCCTCATCGTGGGCGTGGTCCAGCGGGATTTCCATTCATGACATTTGTGCAGCGGCAGGCTGGGCCTCCCCCTCCACATTTGTTAGGTTCTACAACCTGGAAGTTCTCGCCTTGCAGGCGAAGGTTTTATCAGTCTAAGTCTCGCGTAGACCGGCCCACTATCAGTGCGCGGGCTACTTTGCTTGATTTAGCTCTACTGGTTGAGCTGCACTGTGCAGGGAATTGTCAGTTCGGACCGGCTGTGCCGCTCTATGCTCCCTAATATGTGCTTGTATACTGCGCTAGCCTTCATTTGGCCGCCCGACTCCCTGTTATCACGTTCCCCGGGCTTTCCCTGAGACTCATTCAGTGGATGCTGGGCGCGCACGGCATTGACAAGGGAGTTCCCGCTGCGTAAGCTACTTACGCAATACGAGAGAACCTCTCGTAAGAGAACGTATCGGTTACTAAACGTAACCTCTGTTCTCTCTAGAAGAGGGAACGAGTATTGCGTAACCTGCCGTGCTCGCGCCACGAGCTCATTCGCTTCAGCGACAGAAACCAGTGAAGCAGCATCTGAGCCCTGCTTATATACGCTAAGCCACACCCATTTTGGCGGGCTGTGACGCGTGAAGCGCGCCAAGCGCGCTCATTGGTCGTGACATCACGCCAAGGGCTCAGCGATAGGCTGCTGCAGTTGCCGCAGGGCAGCCAATGGGCGCGCTAGTAAGCCTGCCCTAGGTCTGCATGCTGCCGCACTGCGTTGACAAGATTATTAAAAATTAAGGATCATTTTTGGCTTCAGTATCTCGAGAAAGAAGACTTTCCCGCTGCGTAAGCTACTTACGCAATACTCGTTCCCTCTTCTAGAGAGAACAGAGGTTACGTTTAGTAACCGATACGTTTTTAATTATATTTTACTACATATAAAGGTATTTTAAAGATTTTGAAGTGTCAAAAGGTCATTCGGTTTAACCGTCCGAAGGCCAATACAGCAATTTCATTTGTGAATAAAATATCTTAAAATTTTATAAATTTATATATTTTTTATTCTGGCATGATTTTATAACATTATATATCAACATAGTGAAAAATGGTATTAAAATTATGTGTAGAAGTCGTTGCTTTGTTATGAGAAAGAATGTCCGGAAAAAAGATTTTCATTGATGTCATTCGGTGTAACCAATATAAAGGGCTCTATTTTGGATCAAGTCATGTGGTCAATACTATGTGACAGGATGTGACATCATTCAGACACCTGCAAAGGACAGCATGGTTGTGAAGCAAAGTAACTAACTCTCTCTTAACTATTAGAAAAATTCATGTTTTCACTTGCTCATACACATGTCCCCAAATATCCGGTCATCCGGTACAACCGCTATAAAACATGGATAATGTTGTAATATTTTAAAAACTTTTACTAAATATAAAATGTGTGATTGTCCTTTTGGTAACTAGCTAGCTAACTAACAAGCTATGCTGATAGATATCAGCCTGTTAGCTTTGAATGTAGGTTTTGTCATTCGTTATAACCAAAAGAGTCATTCGGTTAAACCAGAATTTTGGTTATAACGAATGACTTACTGGTTGTATCGAATGACAGCAATGTATGTTGGTCATATTTGTACATATCTGGATTAAATAAATACAACATTTTATTAATAGAAAATGTGCAAAGTATATTATTATATAATTTTGACTAAATTTTACCTTTGCAGATGCCTTTATCAAATAAGAAAAAAGCCGCTCACTTCTGGGCAAGGATCAATGTTGATCCTGTTAAAAAAAGAACAGATGCTCGCCGAAAAAAGTGTTTTTATTATTTATATTATTATAATCAATAATTTAGGTGCCTGAAAGTACCCCATAGATATACTATGGTGATGGGAATGCCCAAAAAACCTGATTGATGTTTATCCTATGGTAAATTGCATAGGGATTTTGTATTGAACATGATTTTGCAGCACAGTGTCATAGAGAAAAGGGGGTGGGCTCATTTTACTCAAGCAATCAATCAGTCTTTCAAGATCATCATGAAGCTAATAAGCCACACCCTAGCGACCATTAAGACCACCATAGCAACTGTTTACCTAGACTGCCATTATAAAAGGCCCAGAAGGATATCTTTGAAGCACATTGAAGAGACAAGGAGGTGGGCTCATTTTACTCAGGCAACCTATCAGTCTCTCAGGATCATTGGGAAGCTATCAAGCCACGCCCTAGAAACCATTAAGAGCACCCTAGCAACCCAAACAGAGAGGGATATCTTCAATTCTGAATGTCATAGAGACATTGGGGTTGGTTTATTTCATACTGGCAAGCAGCCTTTGGAGTAGCATCATTGACAGCTGCCAAGCCACTTCTTAGCAAACAAGCAGAGTACCCTAGCAACCACCCAGAGTACGTTAGAAGCCACATAGCAACTACCCAAAATACTTTAGCAACTGCATAGCAACAATCTAGCAACCACGCTGAATACCCTAGATAAAATTATCAACTATCCTTAAAACATTAAACTACCCTGGATAAAACTATCAAAAAATTTTAATGTTTGAAATATTTTTTATATTAATAGCCTATTATATTAACAATAAAATGTGCTTTTGAAGCTATTTGTGTCTGTTTATTATCTTAAATATTCATAATGTCAAGGGCAGCAGACATGGTCATTCGGTATAACCATCCTTGGTCATTCGGTAAAACTGATATAGTAAATATTTTAATGGAATAATATTGTTTTTAATAACTAAAGAAACTACAATAATACAAATATAAAGCAGATAAGGATTTTTTTTTTTTTACATTTCCCCTTTTCTCCTTTCCCCGTGCAATGTTTTACTTGAATATGTTGGAGTGTTTAGAGTAGTCCAATAAAATGATTACATTTATGAGATCAGTGATAATTTTATTTAATATTTCTTCTGTGGTACACACTATATACTATCTCAACATCAATGTCAAATAATTTTTTTTCATGAATAATTATCTGAAAATAAACAATATTAGATATATTCATGGTTAAACCGAATGACTTTTCTGGTGACAAATTTTGTCCATCGTGTAAAAAAATGACAAAAACAGTGTTAATTGATTGTACAAACCACAAAATCGTATTGTTAACACCTAGGTAAACTAAAAAAATGGTTTTGTTGAAAAGGTCAGCGATGCATATATTGAGACATTAGCGCCCCCTTGTGACTTTAAGACGCATTACTCTGATGACTCAGTAATTTTCCTTTTAACAGGTCAATATTGACCAGAAGCAGTTCGGAGAGCTCGTATAGAGAATTTGCTAGTGTCCCGCTTTTACTGTTGTTGTTGCAGAGTGCGTTCATATGCAAGTGAGTGATTTGTTTTATGTTATTCATTATCTTTAAAGAGCTGCGATTTGAATGTGAGATTGATTGTATCTGCGTTAGTTAGTTATAATCGCGTATGTACGCAACACGCATTGTCGATTGCATCATCCATATACGGCGCTAGTGAAAGCATACACAGACAGTTATATATTGATATTTACGTATTATATTGTAATTATGTGTCCCTTTGGGTCGTTTTGGGTATGTGTATGTTCTTATTTACTTTGAAAGGGGGATTGTTCATATTAATGAAACCATATGTATCGATTCTAGTCAGCTCACGTGTCAGAGAATGTGATGCCATTTTTCTTAAGTGCTAATATAGTCTCTACATGTCTGAATCGATTGCTATGTGTATAATTATATAGATAATGTACGTATAATTGACAGATTGTGTTCATTCTTGTTATTACTGTTCATGACTAATTTGGTATTATTATTTTCTGTTTGTTTTAGAACCACTCATACTACGTTACACTCCAAACTACTCTGTCATACCCTCTACTACTTGTACTGCAATTGTTCACTCAACTCAATTCTACGACTGTAACTGTCTCTACAAGCCTCAATCCATTAAAGTGTACTTCATCTCTGACCGGACGACTTATGTCTGCTCAATATCCACCAGCACCACACTAGTCTACACAACAAATGGTCCTTCGAGCCGGATATAGGAGCTGTCATAAGAATGATGCATCAGAGTGATTCAGATCCTAGACCTGACCTTCCTGAGCCCACCGTCAGACCCAGACGATCGGTGCGGCTCCCTAGTTACCTGTCAGACTTCGAGCTTACTGATCATCAACAGAGGATACAGTCAAGACAGAGAGTAGATTCTTCCTCTGAGATGATTGATGATTCAGAATCGCGAGGAGCGGCTGCACCCAAACGCACCGCTACCTCCCGTGAGTATAGAGCAAGTATGCAGCCATGGCAGCCTTTGAAAGAGTGGAGTCCCAGTAGAGAGTACGAACAACAGCGAGCACATACTTCCCCCCTCCCTGAGCTGTCTTCAGAAGTCTTAGTAGAGTTCCAGCAGTTGCAGAAGGAGACAGAGGAGTTGCGACGTCATTCCCATGAGCAGATAAAGAAACTTGAGGAGAGGAATGAGGCCCTGGAAGCACAGTTGAGTCTACTTACAGTGAGTGATCGTTCCAGTCGCCATACACAGAGTACATATTCCCCTGTTCCTCAACCCCGTGTCCATACTCCGCACATCACTACTATTGACAGGCCCATCCCTCTGCCTAGATCCAAGCTACCTCAGAGACCAGTTGACAAACCAGCAGGGTTATTCAGACAAGATCGCCTGCATGATTTAGAACAGAGGCTTCAGCAGCTGGAGAGGACGTCACAGCCTAATTACGCCCGACCCACACAGCGTCAGTCTTTTCCACAGACATCTTACGACAGAGTTGATGATAGCCGAAGTGGTTACAGCTTAAACAGATTACGTATTCCTCCCAGTCAAGAGATTACCTATAGGGGACCAGCTCCCACCATCCCGAACTTCGTTAAGCCAGATCCTAGAGAGTTCTCTCGGCTGCACATCGCTCTGAAGAACATTCTGCCAGCGGACGCTACAGAGAGGTTTAAGTACCAGATTCTTGTCGAACACCTGGGGCCTCATGTATCAATCTTACGTACGCACAAAAACTTTGCGTACGCCAGCTTTCACGCTCACGGTCGTATGTACTAACAGTGAAATTAACGCGAGAATGTGCGTTCCTCCACGTCAGTTTCATGTCTGGCGTACGTACATTTCTCATTGTTTTTGTCCGTTGGCGGCTCTTACAGGTAATGAAGTGAAGTTGCAAACATTACACAACGAATGGTTCTACAAGTCTATCGCACCACCACCTGTGGGAAGCATTGCTATTAATTTGCAATTTATAAAATAAATGACATATATTGTCACACGAGCCTTATGGAAATATTCTTTGATCGTGGGAAATTTGAACAACGGACGCATCTCCGATCCGAAGATATCGGGAAAAGTTTTTTTTTCTAAGAAATGACGTTCACTTCACCATGCACTCTCCACAATGAATAGCTTATTATCCTTATGTGACTGTTAAACGTAACTGGTATCACCACAAACGTTATTCTGTGCCCTAAAAACTGGCATATTTCATGGTGTCATGCAAGGTAATTGCAAAATCTAGAGAAATGTGCGAGGTGGCCAGCGGGGGATAGTTGAGACACACGTGTACCAACTGTACCCCTAATAGAGTTCTATTAGGAAACACACTGTTTAGTTGTTCAGCGTTATGATAACAGGTTAACCGTCGTAATAAGCCAGCATAGGACGCAAATGAAAATAAAATTTGATATGTGATATTTAAACTGTATTATTAATAAATATTGTTACATATCTTGTTCCTGCTTTATACATTTTAACCAGTGCTAATTTAAATAAAATGAATGAATATAAATGGATGAATAAACAAAAATGCTGCCCAATTGTTATTTTCTTTATTTGTCTTTATTTTTTATATTTACAATGAATGGTTAGTTACCTTCACATCATTAGAAATGGGTGTCTCAACTGTACCACATAGGCTATTGGTACAGTTGAGACAAAAAGCACCTTATTTTTATGAGCTAATTGTGGAAAATATAAACTAGGGTATTATTGATTGATAATATCTTAGTCTACAAGCTAATGAAATGTCATGTGGCGTGTCATGTGGAAATTCACTTCTTTTCAGTGTCTATTTTTGTGTGAAAAATCAAATCTCAACTGTACTCAGTCTACTCTACAGTGCGACTTTCAGATCCCACCGCATTGACAGCATCAGCCAAACTCTCCCACTCATATTTTTTCCTTTTGTTATTAATTCCGGAGGACAAAGTTCCAAATAATTTTTTTTTTTTTTTTTTCGTTTCTACCTCCGATAGTAGCACCTCCAATTCACTTTCTGTAAAGTTTCGTTTCTTGCCGCCATTTTCTTACTGCTTTCTTTTGCCAAAGTGGACTCATTACCATATTTAAATTCATTTAATTAAGGGAGGAGACTGGGTGGGGCATTGTGCTCGTGCATGTGCGCTCAATTTTACGTTAACTGGGATGTACAAAGAGAATATGCGTGGGATCCTTCGTACGCAGAGATTCATACATCTGGGTTTTTTTGTGCGTACGCACATTTACGGCTTTGTCCGTACGCAATGTTTTAGTATGAATTCAACGCAAGTCTTTGTACATGAGGCCCCTGAAGTTTGAGGAATCACTACTGATTGCAGACTCATATTGCAACTCATTATTCCCTTTCTCAGAGACTATGGAGGCACTTAATCAACAGTATGGACAGCCCCACCAGTTGGCACTCCAGCGAATAGCCGAGCTTATGGACGGTCCGAATGTCAGTCACAGAGATGTGAGAGCCTTCCAGATGTTCGCATTGAAAGTTCGCTCACTAGTGAGTATGCTGCAGCAATTGGGGAATAAAGGCTACGTGGAGCTAGAGTGTGGTTCCCATGTATCAACACTGTTGTGTAAGCTTCCACATGATCTGCAGACAAGTTTTCGACGGTCTGTCCATCCCCAGCAAGTTCCTATACCCACTTTGCTGGATTTATCAGCATGGTTAGAGTTTGAGCTGCAAGTTCAAGAAGACAGCACCAGGTTCTATCCTCTATCAAGTAAATCTGTAACCATTCACAAGAGGGCACCCCAGAGAGACACGAGACAGCCATTCAAGGCCACGAGTATCTTCCTTGGCACTGAGAAAGACAACAGGGACATACCAGTTAAAGTTCCTGACCCTATGCCCAAAGACAGGAAGACATTCTGCCCATATTGCGATGCTCAAGACCACTACCTGAATGGGTGTGTTAGTTTCCAGAAACTAAACAGAGATCAGAAAGTACAGTGGATACAATCACACAAGAGATGTTGGCGTTGTGGACGAGCTCATCAAGCCGCACAATGTAACCTCAAGACACTCTGCAAGATTTGTAATCGCCGACACTTATACGTCCTTCACAAGGTTAATGATCGATCCTTTGCAGAGAAACCTAAGATCGGACCTTCAGAGAGCTGTTTGGTGAACACGACTGCAGAAACACTGTACCTAGATCGTCCCACTGACAGCCGGCGTGTCTTGTTGAAGATCTGTAAAGTACTATTAAGAAATGGCAACCACTGCTTAGAGGCTTATGCCCTTTTGGATGACGGGTCCGAGCGCACAATCCTCCTTCATTCAGCAGCACAGCAGCTCGGATTGACTGGTCGACCAGAAGAGCTCGTACTACGTACAGTCCGACGAGACCTCCATATGCTACGAGGTGCTTCAGTGACATTCACAGTGTCGCCAGCGTCCCAACCTAAGGCCACATTCAGGATTCATCAAGCCTTTACTGCAGAGACACTGGGATTAGCTGAGCATACTTATCCAGTAGATGAGTTACAACGTAAATACAGCCATTTGCAAGGTCTACAATTGCCACATGTTGAATCCGTCCAACCTCTCCTCCTTATAGGGTCGGATTACCCTCACCTCATCACCCCAGTAGAGCCAGTCCGTCTAGGCCCACCTAATGGTCCTGCTGCCATCAAGACCCGACTAGGTTGGACTCTGCAAGGTCCCACTCAAGAGATCAAGCATCGCCTTCACAGCCAGCAGTGCCTCTTCACAGCTACTTCAGGCTCGTATACTAATCTGTTCAGACAAATTGAGAAATTGTGGCAACTGGACGTGCTCCCTTACCGCAGTGAGAAACTCATTACCCGTTTGAAGCAAGATCAAGATGCTATTTCACTGCTCGAGTCCAAGACTACCAGAGTGACAGTAGATGGAGTAGCCAGATATGCCACACCCTTACTAAGAGTGAAAAATATGCCTCTCCTGCGAGCCTCCCCAGAAAACACTCTACCTTGCCTACGAGGAATAGAGAGGAGATTAGCCAGGGATCCAGTACAAGCAGCAACCTACCAGGTGGAGATGAACAAGTTGAAGGAGGCTGGATATGCCAAATTGATACCTCCTGACCAAGTGGATCAAGCAGAAGAATCTTGGTATATCCCCCACCACATGACTCAACATAATGGCAAGAACAGAGTCGTCTTCAACTGTTCATTCGTGCAAGAATCTCAACCAATTGCTCCTCCATGGTCCCACACTAGGCCCTTCCCTGATGTCTGTGCTCCTGAGGTTCCGTTAACATACTGTCGCCTTGAGTAGTGACATTAGGGGCATGTTTCATCAGGTGTGACTACTGCCTTAAGACCACCCACTGTTAAGATTCCTTTGGAGAGACCTCAACCGAGACAAGTCCCCGCAAGTATATGAGTGGCAAGTTCTTCCCTTTGGGACGACGTGCAGCCCGTGCTGTGCGACCTTCGCGCTCCAGAAGCATGTCATCGACCACAGTCAGCCAGGTGAAGACGTCCTAGAATGTATAGAGAAGTCCTTCTATGTGGACAACTTCCTTCAGAGTTTTAGTTCCCAGGAAGAAGCCAAGGTACTGGCGTCCAAGTTGCGAGATCTCCTAGCCACAGGAGGATTTGATCTGAGACAATGGGCCAGCAACGTCCCTCAAGTACTAGACCATATCCCATCAGAATCCAAGTCAAGTAGCCTGGTGTTGTGGCTGACTCAAGTGCAACCAGATGCGCAAGAGTCTGCACTCGGACTACACTGGCACTGTACCTCAGACACGCTGCCATACAAGCATCGTCCCATTGAATGCTCTGCCCCTACTATGCATCATATATACAAGGTACTAGCCAGTCAATATGACCCCCTAGGGTACATTGTCCCTTACACCACAAGAGCTAAAGTACTGGTCCAGCGTCTGTGGGACAAGAAAAGGGAATGGGATGACCCTCAACTTCCAGACAAGCTGCTCCAAGCCTGGCGGTTATGGGAGCAAGAGTTACCAGACATTCAGCGCATCTCACTTCCCAGATGTTACTCCACGGTAGATTTGGATAACCCAAAGAGTATCCGAGACATACACATCTTCTGTGACGCTTCCGAGCGAGCCTATGGCTCAATAGCCTACCTCCGAACACTCAGTCTTCAAGGGTATGTAGAGATAGCTTTTTTGACTGCTCGATCCAGAGTTTCACCAAAGAAACAACAGTCCATACCTCGTCTCGAGTTGTGCGCCGCTCTGACAGGAGCCCAACTAGCCAGATTATTGAAGTCTGAACTCAGTGTCCCTATAAGTCAAGTCACACTCTGGTCGGATTCCACTACGGTGCTGGCATGGATCCAAGCTGACTCATGTCGGTTTAAAGTCTTCATCGGCACGAGGGTAGCAGAGATCCAGGAGTTAACTGACCCCAAGGACTGGCGTTACGTCAATTCCAAGTCGAATCCTGCCGATGATATCACGAGGGGTAAAACGTTAGCCGAGTTAGCTAAGCCGAGCCGATGGAGTCAAGGCCCATCATTCCTCCTCCTGCCCCCAGATCAGTGGCCTCAAAGTCCTCTGCTACAGCTCCCTTCTGAAGATGCAGAACTGAAATCAGGCACATTTTGTGGACTTACAGTTCCTGTCACCAACCCAGCCTTACCAGATTGCAACCAGTTCACATCCTATAAACAACTGCTCACAGCTGGTGCCAGAGTCTTACATGGGCAGGCTAACCCTTTCGAAGCACTAACAGCTGAAGATTATTGAGAAGCCGAACTAGCCCTCCTTCAACAGGCACAAAGCCAAAGTTTTCCAGTTGAGATGACTCATCTTAAGTCAGGTAAACCTCTACCAATGAGTAGTCGTCTCCTGTGCCTTGCGCCAGAGTATGATAGCACAACACACCTTGTCAGAGTTGGTGGTCGTCTCAGGCGAACAGAGCAGATAGACGAATCCGCTATTCACCCCATAGTTTTGGACCCTAAGCATCCCCTGAGCAGACTGATTATCCAGGACTTCGATGAAACTCTACACCATCCAGGAGCAGAGAAGGTGTTTGCAGAAGTGTGTCGTAAGTACTGGATATTAAAAGGTAGAGAAGCTATTCGGCAGCACCAGAGAACATGTTTGGGTTGTAGACAGTTGAGAGGCCAGCCCAGCATTCCCCGGATGGCTGATCTACCTCCTACGAGACTACGTTTGCTGCAACCGGCCTTTTACTCCACTGGAGTGGATTGTTTTGGCCCTTACCTCATCAAGATTGGGCGCAGACATGAGAAAAGGTGGGGGGTCATTTTTAAATGTCTGACAACGCGAGCTGTATACCTTGACCTGCTCTACCAGATGGACACAGATTCATTCTTAATGGCCCTCCGAAGATTCACCTGCCGCACAGGCAAGCCATTTGAAATCATATCAGACCATGGTACAAATTTCAAAGGTTGCGAGAGAGCATTACAAGAGGATTTCGCTGAGCTCCATCCTTCCTTGCAGGAGCAATTAGCCAGCCACCAGATCAGTTTCAAGTTTAACCCCCCTGGTGCTCCCCACTTTGGAGGTTGTTGGGAAAGAGAGATAAGATCCCTGAAGTCTGCCCTCTGTTCTACTATAGGGGGACAAATTGTGACAGAAGAAGTCCTATGTACTGTGCTTGTTGAGATTGAAGGCATTCTCTTTTTCTTTTTTTCTTTTTTTTTTCCCACCTCTTCGGAGGACAACTTTATTTTATTTTTATTTTTT
This sequence comes from Abramis brama, assembly GCA_022829085.1. Taxonomy (NCBI): domain Eukaryota; kingdom Metazoa; phylum Chordata; class Actinopteri; order Cypriniformes; family Leuciscidae; genus Abramis; species Abramis brama. The sequence continues at coordinate 19,783,000 of CM040766.1, read as the reverse complement.
ATAGAGGCGATATATTTTTTAAGTACATACACTATATTACATTCAAATCACATTTATAATCAGTGCATTTAACTGTTGTCCTACCATAACCTTTCACCATGTTTTAGTAAGATTTAGTAAGATTTTCCACAGACTGGTAACGGACTTGTACTGACTGCAGACTGCTGAGCTGGGACACAGATTGGTAACGGAATTGTGCTGACTGCAGGCCGCTGAGCTGGGACACAGACTGGTAACGGGCTTGTGCTGACTGCAGACTGCTGGGCCGGGACACAGGCTGGTAACTGGATTGTGCTGACTGCAGACTGCTGGGCTGGTCCACAGACTGGTAATGGGCTTGTAGGCATTGAAGGCATTCTCAATTCAAAGCCACTCGGATATACATCCTCAGACGTAGCAGACCCTGACCCAGTTACTCCCAACATGCTGCTCATGGGGCGGCCGGACGCATCTTTACCTCAAGTAATATACCCCGAATCAGAATTGCTGAGCAAACGGAGGTGGAGACACAGTCAGCTTCTAGCAGACAACTTCTGGAGACGCTTCCTCCGTAACTTCCAGAATTCCAAGTCCGCCAGAAGTGGCGCAAAGAGGCAGAGAACCTGCAGCTTGACACTGTTGTAATGATTGTTGATCATCAATTACCCCGAGCACTATGGCCAGTTGGACAAGTGACAAAAGTCTTTCCAGGAGAAGATGGGAGAACCCGAGCTGCCGAAGTGGAAGTCAAAGGGAAATCCTATATACGTCCCATCACCCGTCTCATCAGCCTCCCAGCTCTACTGGACTGAGTACCCCTTGGTACTATCCCTTACCTGGTATACCTTTTCTAATTTACACATTTACACTGCAAATGTGGGGGCGGCTGTTGAAAAGGCCAGCGATGCATATATTGAGACATTAGCGCCCCCTTGTGACTTTAAGACGCATTACTCTGATGACTCAGTAATTTTCCTTTTAACGGGTCAATATTGACCGGAAGCAGTTCGGAGAGCTCATATAGAGACTTTGCTAGTGTCCCGCTGTTACTGTTGTTGTTGCAGAGTGCGTTCATATACAAGTGAGTGATTTGTTTTATGTTATTCATTATCTTTAAAGAGCTGCGATTTGAATGTGAGATTGATTGTATCTGCAATAGTTAGTTATAATCGCGTATGTACGCAACACGCATTGTCGATTGCATCATCCATATACGGCGCTAGTGAAAGCATACACAGACAGTTATATATTGATATTTACGTATTATATTGTAATTATGTGTCCCTTTGGGTCGTTTTGGGTATGTGTATGTTCTTATTTACTTTGAAAGGGAGATTGTTCATATTAATGAAACCATATGTATCGATTCCAGTCAGCTCATGTGTCAGAGAACGTGATGCCATTTTTCTTAAGTGCTAATATAGTCTTTACATGTCTGAATCGATTGCTATGTGTATAATTATATACATAATGTATGTATAATTGACAGATTGTGTTCATTCTTGTTATTACTGTTCATGACTAATTTGGCATTATTATTTTCTGTTTGTTTTAGAACCACTCATACTACGTTACACTCCAAACTACTCTGTCATACCCTCTACTACTTGTACTGCAATTGTTCACTCAACTCAATTCTACGACTGTAACTGTCTCTACAAGCCTCAATCCATTAAAGTGTACTTCGTCTCTGACCGGACGACTTATGTCTGCTCAATATCCACCAGCACCACACTAGTCTACCCAACAGGTTTCAAATATAGTTATATCTCCATTCTATTTTTTTACACTTTTAAAAACCTTATTCGTCAATGACCCGTTTATAAAACACATTTGCTTTGGCACAGAAAGCTGAGATTAAATGTGATCAGGTGATGTTAGCCAGTTATTTATGGTATAATCATCAAGAAGTGGCCCAATTCACTGATCTTATCCAATCTAGACAAAAAAGATTAGGATAGTTGTGTCAATAATACATGTTTTGCAAGTTTGCAAGTGATGCAAGTTTTGCATCACTAATCCTGTGAGACAACAGCATGAGATCCAGCAATGTTGTGTAATATGCTGAAGGATTTGAAGTCAAATCAAACGTTAGTCAAGCTCGAATCAGCTGACTCTCAGCTGATCCAGGTCTACCAATAGGAATACGATTGCTGCTCTCCCTGCTCTTATCCATGCTAGGTTACATGGATGTGCAGGGAGTTCTTGCCCAGAACAGAACCATACCGCTAATACAAACTGTATGCTAACAGTCAATCGGTATTTGACTATAGTGGTCCATAAACATTTGACTTCTGTTGATCTATCTTGCAAATAATGATCATCATAATGGTGACTTAAAAAAATAACACATTTTCAATTAAACATCAACATCTAACCTCTGTTAATTCTCAATAAGAGTGTAATAGAATGAGGATTAGTTATGTCTGCAGGTAAGTCGTAACAGGATGGTGTGAGGGCATCATGGTGTAACGATGGTGTAACGCTGGATACTCTTATAGGTTACGTCCGTGGATCACGGCTGAACGCGTCTTCTCCGCACTCATTTATAAACAAACATTTTTTTTTCGCCTATCGTGCGTCTACTCCACACCTGTACCACTAAAAAGACGGATTATATCCAAGACTTAAGCCATAAATTAGTATTAATATTGATAGCATCACTGGTAGCGTCGTTGCTAACTTAACTTACTGTCCATCTGTTAAAATGGCGAATATATCAGATGTAAGTAGTCTACCTTTTGGTGCAGGTGAGGACACATTTGAGCTACAGGCGTTGCAGTCTGAGCTGGAAGCTGTTGAGAAACAGATCCACGACCTTTTAGTGAGAAAAGCCGAGCTGATAGACCGGCGGTTAGCTCTTGAAACATCACGCGCCGATGCACACAAATCAGTGATCAACGTTACTAACCCGCTGACTCCGACCTCGTCTACTCCGTGCGTTACTCAGCATCGGTCACGAGCGTCGAGGCCGCGATCAGCTATGGTCTCGTTTACGCCGGCTCCAACATGCCACCACGAAGCCTGGATATTTCCGCAGCGGAAGACGCGAGTCAGGTCTAGGCCAAGAAAACTCTCTCCGACCCTCCCGGTTTTCGAGATATCCACACAAAACCGCTTCTCCCCTCTTCGCGAAACAGAACGCGATGCTGTGATCATCGGTGATTCCATCGTTCGACACGTACAAGCTACGTTAAATAAAAGTAAGGTGCATAGTCACTGCTTTCCTGGTGCTCGTGTTTCTGAAATCGCTGCTCACGTTCCCGAGATTCTGAACGAGCGCGTCGGAACTGTGGTCCTGCACGCGGGAGGGGCCGACATCAGGCTGCGACAGACAGAGGTTCTGAAGAAAGACTTCAGGAATCTGATCGATACGGTACGCAGCACATCGCCTGATATAACGATCATTGTGTCAGGACCGCTTCCCACGTACCGACTAGGTCATGAAAAGTTTAGTAGATTATTCGCGCTAAATGAATGGTTAATATCATGGTGCAATGAGCATAAACTGCTCTTTGTAAATAATTGGAATCTGTTTTGGGAGCGTCCTAGGCTTTACCGTGCTGATGGCTTACACCCAAGCAGATTCGGATCGGATCTTCTGTCAGATAACATCTCCAAAATGTTAAATACCTTTTGACTAGTAACCAAAAGTTCAAATCATAGTCTCTGCTGCACCAAATTAACTGATATAAATAGTGTAGAACATTGCATAGAAACTGTGTCTATTCCTCGTTTAGTGAGATCAAATAATAAATCTACTGCAGGATCTAGAAAAAATCTAATTGTTATTAAACCAGAAAATGTTGCTATTAGTAACCAAAAACAATTTCTAAAGCTAGGTCTTCTAAACATTAGATCACTCACACCTAAGGCAGTTATTGTAAATGAAATAGTCACGGATAATAGCTTCGATGTACTTTGCCTTACTGAAACTTGGCTTAAACCTAATGATTATTTCGGTCTAAATGAGTCTACTCCATCAGGATACTCCTATAAGCACGAACCCCGTCTGATTGGTCGTGGCGGCGGTGTTGCAGCGGTCTATAGAGATATTCTCAATGTTACTCAGAAAACGGGTTATAAGTTTATTTCGTTTGAAATACTTGTACTAAATGTTACGCTCTTAGATGTTAGAAAAAAATCCATATTATCTCTAGCCTTGGCTACCGTATATAGACCGCCTGGGCCTTACGCTGATTTCCTAAAAGAGTTTGCAGATTTTCTCTCAGATCTATTGGTCAATGTAGATAAAGCATTAATTGTTGGAGATTTTAACATACACGTAGATAATCCAAATGATGCGTTAGGGGCTGCGTTTATAGATTTATTAAATTCCTTTGGGGTCAAACAAAACGTCACCGGACCAACTCATCGTCTTAATCACACACTCGATTTAATTATATCATATGGAACCGATCCAACCGATATAGATATCATTCCACAAAGTGATGATGTCACTGACCATTACTTGGTAACTTGCATATTACGTACTGCTGTAATATGTCATGCGGCGCCGCGTTTTCGACCAGGCAGAACAATCCTTCCATCCACCATAGATAATTTCTCGAGTTGCTTGTCTGATCTGTCTCAGCTGCTGCCTGAACCCAAACAAACAGATGAACTAGAAGAACTAACTAGCACTATGAGCACCATTCTCTCTAGAACATTGGATGTTGTTGCACCCGTTAGATTAAAAAAGGTCACAGAGAAAATTAAAGCACCATGGTACAATAATACTACGCATGTTCTAAAGAGAGAAACCCGTAATTTAGAGCGTAAATGGAAACAAACTAATTTAGAGGTCTTTAGAATCGCGTGGAAAGACAGTATGTCACGTTATAAAAAGGCCCTAAAAGCGGCCAGGGCTGTGCATCTCCGCAAACTAATAGAAAACAACCAAAACAATCCTAGGTTTTTATTTAACACCGTGGCTAGACTAACAAATAAACAGACGTCACCCGAACAAAATATCCCGTTACAGTTTAGTAGTAATGATTTCATGAACTTCTTCACTGAGAAAATAGAAAATATCAGAACCACAATTGTAAACGTTCAATCCTCAATCGCACCTTATAATTCAGCCTCAATTTTCCCCCCGCAAGAACAATTACAGTGCTTTACAACTATAGAACAAAAAGAGTTAAATAAACTTATCACTTCATCTAAAACAACAACATGTTTATTAGATCCTATACCAACTAAACTACTGAAGGAAGTGTTACCTGTAGTGGAAGAGCCTCTCCTCAATATTATTAACTCGTCTTTATCTTTAGGTCATGTTCCAAGAACATTTAAACTGGCAGTGATAAAACCTCTCATTAAGAAACCACAATTAGACCCGCATAATCTAGCAAATTATAGACCCATTTCAAATCTACCTTTTATGTCTAAATTACTAGAAAAAGTTGTTTCCACTCAACTGGGCTCTTTCTTGCAAGAAAATGATATCTATGAAAAGTTTCAGTCAGGATTCAGGCCGCATCATAGCACTGAAACTGCGCTCGTTAAAATCACAAATGATTTACTCTTAGCTTCTGACCAAGGCTGCATCTCAATACTAGTTTTACTTGATCTAAGTGCTGCGTTCGATACTATAGATCATACAATACTCTTAGATCGACTACAAAATTATACTGGTGTTCAGGGACAAGCATTAAGCTGGTTTAGATCATACTTATCAGACCGCTACCATTTTGTCTATTTAAATGGAGAAAAATCGATTATAATTCCAGTAAACTATGGAGTGCCGCAGGGATCTGTGTTGGGCCCTCTGTTATTCTCAATATATATGCTGCCACTTGGAAATATTATAAGGAAACATGGAATTAGTTTCCATTGTTATGCTGATGACACTCAAATATATATTTCATCACGGCCGGATGAAAACGCTAAATTATCCAAATTGACAGAGTGTGTTAAAGATATAAAAGATTGGATGACGCGTAATTTTCTTTTATTAAATCCAGACAAGACAGAGGTAATACTTATCGGTTCAAAAAACCGCCCACAGAACCTCTCACAATACAACTTTGACATCGTAGGATGTCCTGTTACTTTATCCTCTACAGTAAAAGACCTGGGTGTTATACTCGATTGTAACCTGTCTTTTGAAAATCATATTTCGTATGTTACAAAAACAGCCTTTTTCCACCTTAGAAACATTGCTAAGCTACGTAATATGCTATCAGTTTCTGATGCAGAAAAGTTAGTTCATGCATTCATGACCTCGAGACTAGATTACTGTAATGCTTTATTAGCCGGTTGTCCTGCATCCTCAATAAACAAGCTACAGTTAGTCCAAAATGCAGCCGCTAGAGTTCTTACTAGATCAAGAAAATATGATCATATAACACCGATTTTATCATCACTACATTGGCTACCTATAAAGTTCCGTATTAATTATAAGGTATTGCTACTGACTTATAAAGCCCTAAACGGCTTAGCTCCAGTCTATTTAACGGATCTTCTATCACCCTATAATCCATCGCGCTCTTTAAGATCAATAAATTCAAGGCTTTTGGTCATACCTAGGATATCCAGATCAACCAAAGGAGGGAGAGCATTTTCACATTTGGCTCCAAAACTCTGGAATAGCCTTCCTGATACTGTTCGTTGCTCGGACTCACTCTCCCAGTTTAAAACTAGATTAAAGACGCATCTTTTCAGCCAGGCATTCATATAATATTGTTAATCTCACAGTTTCAAACTACAATCCGGCCTCTAGTTCATAAATGCCAGAGGAGAACTGGCCCCCGACTGAGCCTGGGTTCTCCCAAGGTTTTTTTTTTTTTCTCCATTAGGTCACCTGATGGAGTTTTAGGACACCATTAGGCCGCTTGATGGAGTTTTTTCGGTTCCTTGCCACTGTTGCCTTTGGCTTGCTCAGTTGGGGATATTTTGGGGATATTTAATTTTATTCTATCAATCAATAAATTCCACTAGAAACAAACTTTGTTGTATTATTTTATTTTAATACTGTGAAGCTGCTTTGATACAATCTGTATTGTGAAAAGCGCTATACAAATATACTTGATTTGATTTGATTTGATCATAGTGAAAGTGACAGACCCCATAGAGTGGGGTATGCCAATGGTGCCAGCTCCCAAAAAGTCTAGACAGGTGATATGTATCGACTTCAGGAAGTTGAACAAAGCTGTTAAGAGAGAAAGGTTTGTCTTACCCACTGCAGAGATCACAGCAAACCTGAACAGGCCAACAGTATTTTCCACACTACACACAACTGCAGGGTTCTGGCAAATACCAGCAAAGACTGACAACCTTTATTACTCCAATAACCAATTTATTACTGTTTCAAATGCCTACCTATTGAAATGTCCAGCGCTCCTGAAATTTTCAGTGTTTCCCACACATAGACTAATTCGTGGCGGTGCGCCACAGAATCAACACCGGCCGCCACATATTGCGTTTCATTATAAACATTTTTTTACGCAATTTAAAACACGCAGCGTATTCATTCAGCTGCATTTCCTTTCCCTGCTCTCCCTCTGTCTCTCTGTAACTCACGCGTCTCTCTCTCACAAGCAATTTTTTGTCTCGCCAAAGCCTTATTTGATCGGTGAGTGATGTACATGACTGCTGCGCTTGCGATAGGGCTCATATACTGAAAGAGCGAGCAGAGAGAGAGAGGCCCGGTCGCGCGCGCACCCTCACCGTCTTCAAACTGTCTTGCTCTCTCTCGCTCCCTCGCGCATATTAATCAAAATCAATTGAGAACTGACACGATGGTAAAAGATCGGAAGACTGAAGTTTCACGTGCAGCATTCGGGTATTTTTTTCCTGAATTACTGCTGGGTGTTGTGCAAAAAAAGAAAAAAAAAACGTTGCCTTATCTTCTCTGAAAAGCGTTCCGCACATTCAGCTGACATGAAAAACACTTTCAATAAACAAAACAAAATCCAATGATGAAATGTTTTCTGTGTTGACAAATGTCCTGACTGCCGGGATAATCACACGCGTTGTACAAGTCCGCTAATGACACGTCCGATTCGCGAACTAATGACTCCTTTGAACCGATTCAACCAAAACAATCTTATAGTTTAGACTGTTTGCGGTAAATGCAGTTGGGTTGTCGAGGTCAAAACTCTAAATAAGCTGTGAATCAAATAAACTTACTATAAATAATGTTATGTCATTTTTTTACTCTTACACTGAATGTTTGGATTTTGTGAAGGTGTGAATCATTTTTGATTAATATTTAATATAATAAAGTTCTGTGTAACAGATTATTAACGCAGATTATTAACGGAGATTATTACATCTATTACATATACGCATCTGGCGCAAGTGATTTCAATGTTAAGTCAATGCAAAGACACGTTTACGCGCGTCTGGAGGTCCTGCGGCGCGAATGAGGTGTTTAGCGTGGCGCGGACAACCTGACCAATTACTTTTGGAGGCTGGCTCCATTTATCATCAATACAAAAATAAATTACAGATTATGTGGGTGAGGGCGAGGGTGATCCTCTCTCCGATGCGGGACAACAGGTCATCAAACTGTTGTACAGGTGAGGTCATCAAACTGCAATACTTAGATACTTACATCTAAGTATTGCTACTTTCAAAAATTGGTCAGATGAAAGTATAGCTATCAGGGTGCAGGAAGTGAAGATAACATTTAATTGGATTCGGATGTGCCTTGATGCCTTGGAATGTATCCTCCGAAGGCAGCATTTTTAAGCTTTCAGACGCAGCGTAGTTGTTGTTTTTATGCTCATCTCTTCGCTTCTTTCTGTTCTTGTTTTTGCTCTTTGTGATTCTACTTGTTAACAGTAGGCGTTCATCACTAATGCTCAATATTCACTTGACTTGTTAATTTCACACTGGGGATTTCGTTGTGTGGTTCAAGCAGGCATGTATGTCAGTTCCACTTCCAGGGTTTTACCGCTGACATTAGGAGTTAACTCTTTTGTTAAAGGGATGGTTCACCAAAATGAAAATTGTCATGATTTAGCATAATCACCCTCATGTCATTCCAAACCTGTATGACTGACTTTCTTCTCTGGAACACAAAAGAAGATCATTTTATAGCAGTGAATGTACTTTTGCATAGCTCAAAATCAGTGCTTTACAGTCAAATTTGGATTTCTATGCATTTGTTCAATAATATATTCAATGCAGTATATTCAATAATATATCTAGGCATATTATTATTATTATTTGTTTCTGTCCTGTTTTATTATTAATTTAATTACTCTAGTTTAAGGCCTGGGTGGGCTTGAATTTTCCAGAATTGTAGCCCCAGTCCAGTCCTGGGTTCAGGTGTGTTTTATCTCAACATGAAAAACTTCAATTCTAAATGCATCATGTTCACACTTAAACTGTATGTTACATGTGTAGCAAGAGAACAAACTGAACACTTCATGTCAACATATTTCTATTCATAGTTTTCAGTCACATGACTGGCGCAGAGACCTGGAAGGCAAGACATTCACAGAACTGCAGCACAGGCCTGTCAATCCGTTTCAAGACATACAGATCACCTCTCAAAAGAAGAAAAACAATAATATGTTAGACCTTGTTTTGCCCTCCAGGTTGGAAATATATTAATGCTTCTTTCTTTATTGCTTCTTTCTATATACTTACTTTATTGCCAACAGGAAAGCAGGAGGACATTTTTCAAATAAAGTCACTTTCACATTGCATAAAACTGGTTTCTGTCTGTCTTGTCTGACAACAGTGGGTAAAAATGTAAGCTAGTTTCTGTGAAAATGAGGCATAATGTGAATAAATGACACATAAAACAGCAACTGAACCATAAAAATAACAACAAACACAGATGGAGTAAAATCATTTTTAATTAGTAAATACTTTCCATTAAACCTGAAAACAGCATGAGAGAGAGGTTAAAGGGCTACATATGTCACTTTGAGTGATTTATGGCCCTTAAGCCCCGCCCCCTTTTGACCGTGGGAATTTTCCCACGCTTGCCCCGCCCCTTTTCCAACAGGGGATTTTTTTCCCACGCTTGCTCCGCCCCTTTTGACTGGTGGCTTTTTTCCCACGCTTGCTCCTCCCGTATGGGTGTGAACAGAACCAGGGAAATATTATAAAATAAATTATATATTAAATTATATATTTAATATATAAAACGTTGTATAAAGTTAAAATACACATATCTTTAGTGTTCTTACACATATCTTTAGTGTTCTCACACATTTGTAAAACACATTGTGTTGATCTAACTAAAGTTGATCCATAGCATTTAAAGCACATTAAAAACTTTAAAATGTCAATGAAAAACATCTAAAACAACATTTTATGTTAAAACATAAACCGTGGGAAATTTTCCCACGATCCACATTAAAACATTTAAAACAACATGTATTAAAATTATACCGAGCAAATAGTTCTATTTTCTAATACATTTGAAGAAAAGTTGTACATTCACAATTACAAGAAAAAGCTGTACTTTCACAATTACATTGTGTTTAAAGACAGTGAAAATCAATATTCAGTCATTTACAGGAGAGTATAACAAGTTAAGAGTTTTTTCATTACAAAAAGATAATTTTTTTAAAAATGTAGATCCATAATCATTTAACTTTCACACATTATTTATAAAATGTTACATTTTACATAAAATATCTTTAAAAGTGTGTATTTTCTTAAAGATATAAAAAATGAGTTAGCATTAAAACATCTAAAACAGCATTTTATGTTAAAACATAAATGTTAAAACATTGAAAAATCTATGTTCAGCTCCGGACCGTGGGAATTTTCCCATGATCCCCTTCCCTACAAACACCCCCACCCCTCCCCACATTTTTTTAAAAATGTTGATCCATAAGCATTTAACTTTCACACATTATTTATAAAATGTTACATTTTACATAAAATATCTTTTAAAAGTTTAAATTGCATTTTCTTAAAGATATCAAAATGTGTTAGAATTAAAACATCTAAAACAACATTAAACAAATATTAAAACATATCAAACGCGTAAACACATACGTACATTTAAAAATTGACTTACGTTTTTACAATTTCACTTGTTGAAAGAAGAACAAAAGTCTTATTATCTCCAAAGATATATCCAGTTACAATAATGTTTAAACATCATATTGTTTAACAAATAACATTATGACAATATATATTAAAACTTTTTTAAGAAATGTACAATAAAGACATGATCAGGGATGAGATCAGTGTTTTTTATTTATTAAAGAAGGCAGATGTAATTTCATTACATGAAGTGTCCATCACTTTTAAAACATTAATGAAATAAGTTAAAATTGCATTTTTCTCTAAAAGAGTTATTAAAAATGAGTTAGCGTTATTTTAAGATGTTAAAATCAATAATTTACAGAAAAGTAAATGTATCCATCCACACATTATGTGTAAAATGCTACATTTAACATAAAATATCTTTAAAAAGTGTCTCAAACACATAATATTAAAACCACACCATGTTAAAAATCACAGTATCTAAAAAATAGCCTTACGTTTTTGTAAATCCGTTTGTTGAAAGAGAGCCAAAAGGTATATCCAATGGTGTATTCCACATCAAAGGTATATCCAATGTGTATCCAAAAGGTATATCCAAAACACGAAAGAATAATCCAACACCAAAGTAATATCCTGGGAGCTCAATGAAACACGTCCGAACAGTTACACCCCAAAAGTTAGACTGACCTGTGTGACATCTGCCCAGTAGCCACAGGTAGACCACTCCCACCCTAGACACCTCCCACCCCTAGACACCTCCCACACCAAGACCCCTCCCACATCAAGACCCCTCCCAAGCCACCTATGTATCTGGTAACAGAGCAGTGAGTTGTTTTAATTAAAGAAGAGTTTTGTTTCACCTAATCATTTAAAAACATTTTAAAAACAATGTATGTATAAAGTTAAAATACAACGGTTTAGTATTCGTACGTTTACAACGTTATCTGAAAAAGCTAGAATTAATAGCTAGATTTTAGTTAAAATTAATAGTTTAAATTATTAGTTAAGTTAGAGTTAATTCATGCTTTAGTTAAGTTATATTCACTAATTTACTGATTTATTCACTACAACCCAATGGAGAAATCTGATTATTGTTTGAGAATGTGTATTTGGAATAAAAATAACGATTCTGTTCAAAACTATGTCCTTTTAACTTTAAACCGTGAAACGTAAGCGCTAGGCAAACATTTTCCACACACATGTGACACTTTCACATACAATTTTAATAATAAAATAACTTTAACTTTAATAAAATGATACAGACCTTTAAAATACAAAGGTGTATAGGGTAGTATTTAAAACGTTAGGCCTATCAGAAAAATGTAAACAAGAATGTCTTCTTACATATACATATTTTAAAACACTGTTAAAAACAAAAAAGTCAACGTTAAATCATTTAAAACAAGTTACAGAATGTCTTTCACTAACAACTTTTAAAGATACCAGAAAAATGGTAAATTATGTTTTAAACGTGAACATCATATCAGACCAAACGGCAACATTCTGATCTGAAAAATGAAGCCTACCCGGAAGTGCGAAAAACTGCAATACATCGAAAATCCGCTAGGGGCAGGTCCCAAAAGGGAGCAAATGTCCATAGCCCCCATGCTAAAATGTCCGTTTTCACAGCATAAATTCATGTTTTTACAGGTTGGTCCCATGGACTTTTATTGTATTTTTCGATAGCTTCCGAGTGCCTGACAACTGTGAGGGGGGTGAATTTTTTTCTAACTCGTTAGTTTAGATCGTATTTAGATATAAAATGTATGACAATAAGGGCGTGGTTAACTTTGATTGACAGCTTGATTGACAGCTGACAGGGCAGCGCCACGGAGAATGACAACAAGAAGCGCCATTTTTTAATACAGTTGACATATAATACTACTGTTTCTGTATCGTGAAATGTAGTTTTAAGAAGTTTTCAGGCGAGAATGTAGTTGTTTAAAGCTCAAATCTGTGGTTTATTTAAAGATTTATGAAAATTTTATCCAGTTGTGAGATCCAGCGATGACCGGGCGCTCAGCGCGATGTACCCCGCCTGGAACAGCCTTTCCTCGGCTAGACGTTCTGAGGTGCCGCGGTCTCTGGCGTCTCTGTAGTGGTTAAACATGATTCGTCTTGTGTATATCTAACGGGCGATCTTTGGTCTCGTAACGTAAATCTATAATTTGTTCCCTGGGCAATCGTTTTGGCTGAGTAAGTTTCATAACTTTATAAGCTATTTAACTGTACCGTTGTATGGTTAGACTAGATCGAGCGCTGACTTTTTATGTTTGACTGAATTGTTTGCTTTATTTGTATATCTTGTTGTAACTTTACCTTTTACTTATACTTTTATATTGATAAAACTGAAATTTAACAAAAAGAGACTGGGTTGAGTTTTGTCATTTTAATACAACGAATATGATCTGTAATGTTGTTTACTGCAACATCTGTTGTTTAGTACAAATGCACATATTGCCTGGACCATATTAAAATTTTAAATATTTTTATATTATATTTAAAACGAAAAGAGGCAGGTTTGTGTTTTATATTTGTGTGTTATATTTTATATTTGTTATAAATAGGCAAACGTTATGTGCAGTGAATAACATTTATGTGGCTATAATGTTTAAGATTTCTTTAAATGAAAACGAAAAGAGTTAGTTTGGTGTTTTATAACATTTCGTTGCCTAAAATATACACAGAGATAAGCAGAGCTAATTGAGTGACGCGCGCTGCGTCAGAAGGTGGGCGGGGTTAGGATTTCCCAAGATTTTCCAAGATGGCGCCGCCCATACCCCCCATAAACGGCTTCAAACCAGTGGGTAAGGGTTTCATATTACTTTGAAGGTACCCCCGGGAGCCGCCATTGGCTAACAAGCCTTCACCTGCTGTTAGCATCCCATTGACTCCCATTCATTTTGGCGTCACTTTGACAGCGAATAACTTTACATCTGAGGCGTTTAAAGACTCCATTTGTCCATGGTTTATTTCTAAAGAAACACGACAATGTATAAAAGGCTCCATTACCTTGTATCTTACGTTATGCCCCCGTAGAAGCAGTTTTTGTAAAAGTAGGCTAACGATTGCGTCATAACCACGCGACTCTCTGGAAATTACCGTAGAGACAGGAAGAGAAGCTCGCATGCAATCGGGGGGACGTGGAGGCATAAAGTCCGATAAAGTCAAGGGAGAAGGCCATAGAGAGTCATGACGTTGCTCCTGCTCCTAGCTCATGGACAGATCCTACTCACGCTTTCCATCTCTGCAAGATTCGGAAGGGAATGGTTCAGATTTCGTTTGGCACAGCTACTAGAAAACTTACAACTGTCAGGCAGGCTGCTCACGTCACATCCACGTCGTCAAGCTCAGTTTGAGTCTGCGCAGTACGCTTGGCAATCAGGAAATGAGGGCTTCTAATGTGCTTCACTTTCTCTCCGTTGAAACCTATGGGGTCGCTGTGTCCAGTTTATATACTGTCTATGCTTCAAACCCGTTCTTCAGAAAGTCTATGGGTGACGTCACAGACGCTTTGTCCATATTTTTTACAGTCTATGTATCAGACATATCAAACAACAACAGTTAAAAAATAAAGTGAATAGTTTTTAAGCAAAACTTTTAAACATTACAATTCACTATAAACTTTTGTTTAGTTTTTAGCTAAAATATATATCTTTATCTTTCACTGTCTCACAAAAGCATCCATGCGCTCGGAAAGCAAAACATGAATGAGAAATCCGGTCTGTGAAGCCAAGTCTACGTTGGTAAAAAATACTTAATCAAAACATTGTTTTAAATTTTGTACGTTTTATTTAATTTAGTTATTAATTCAGTATTAGATCTTTTTACTTATGTCTCATTGGAGGCCTCCGGATGACACAGATGTGACGTGACATCACAGTGTTTTCATTAAAGAAGACATATGTGCATTAATTACACTCATTACATATTAAACGTTAAAACAACAGTGAAATAAGTTAAAATTGCATTTTCTCTAAAAGAGTAATTAAAAAATTAGTTAGTGTTATTTTAAGATGTTAAAACATTAAAAATACAATGTTCAGTCATATACAGAAAAGTAAAAACAACTTAAGAGAGTTTTTTTCATTTACAAAAAAAAAAAGATCTAACTTCCATACAGTATTTGTAAAACTTTTACATAAAACTAGTTTAAAAAGCCTTACGTTTTTACATAACCAATTGTTAAAGACTCAGAGTTTAAAAGATATAAAAGTGTTTCCTTGTGCTGGAGCAGTGTAAAATGTCCACTCACTCCAGAGATTTGTCAGGACTGACACTCTGTGAGGGCTGCACAGAGACCCACGCAAACCCCGCCCCTACCACCTCCCACAACAGGTGTCCCGTGGGAAAACCCAACAGCCCCTTTTCACCTCCCAAACAGAAAACACGACTGGTCACTTCTGAGTCCAAGTTGGAAATGACTACTGAAAGACGGGGCAGTGGGTCAAACAGACTCCGCCCCTAACACACCCCTCTCAAAGCTGAGAGGCCAACAAAAGTCGGTAGATCGTTATCTCTTCTCCCGCACAGCTCTTGCATCTCATACAGACACACCCTCTACGTACATGAGCAGTTGTCATTCTACCTCAATTTGCCGTAAATCCTCCAAGTGACCGTTACAATGTGTATGCAGGCTAAACATATCATGCAACAGTAGTTAAAATATGTCTCAAACTATTTTTAAAAACATTAATACAACTCTTGCTTTACAAAAACTGGTATTACACTAAACCAAGAAACAAAATTGTATATTTTATTTACCCCTACAGTTTTTTCTCAGTTAGGCATATAGTTATTTCTTTTTTATTCTCTATTTTTACAGACCTAAAATCATGATGCTTTAAAGTATGGATTGGAAGTAAATTACCAAAGACACAAACGACTTCAAACATTTACAGTAGTGTGTTGCAAAAGCAGAATTCTATCTTCTTTAAATAAAGATTCGCCTTTATTCATGCTTTAATTTCTTAACAGTCTGATGACATGCAATATTTCTGTGGATTCCAGGGCGAGTCAAATGGCGGCACCCAGATAATTTTTATCTGGCCCTCCAACTGGTTTTAAAACCCCATCGCAATCTGATATCAAAGTCCCCGCAGAGGTTTAGTGTGTTCAGCGGTGAGTTTAACAACGCACGTGATCATTCAGCGGTGAGTTTAACAACGCACGTGATCATTCAGCGGCAGCACTCAACTGCAGGTAAAACGACCAAATATCATAAAGACGTTAACCTCTCTGTTATTGTAGCTATTGCATTGTCCTGCCATCATAAAATTTATATTTGTATATTTTATTTATATTTGTAAAATTTATCAGTAGGAAATCGCGCTGAAGAAGTCTCGTTCCGAGCACATCGCGATATTTGGCATCAGTTCACGTGTGTCAGATGTTGGTAGCTAAGTAAATAAATACGCTGTTCTAATAATGTGTGATATAATGTATTTTCTGTTTGTGGATATTAATCTGCCATTATATCTGCCATCTCCACGGAGACTTGCGTTTCATTGCTTTCTAATTCAAAATAGGGTGATTAAACATTGCCTGTCACGTGACGTGCTATAGGCCTACATATTCATATCAGATTAAAAATAGTACAATTCTTTCCAAAGTTGTATTTGTAGTAGAAGCACAGTAAAAACAACACTCACCATGCTTTTACCACAGTAACATTGGTTTTACTGTGATAAGTGTAGTAAAAAGACAGTAACCACAAAATTTACCATGCTTTAAACCTCAGTAACCTTAGTTTTACTGTGATTGGTATAGCAAAGGACAGTACTCAAAAAACTGACCATGCTTTTACCTCAGTATTGATAGTTTTAAAGTGATATTTGTTGTAAATGCATATTAATCACAACACTTGATATGCTTTTAATGCTTTATAATGTAACATCCAATATTTGTAAGGTAAATCAGTACTTTTCCCTTTAAATAATCCTATATATTATTATACATAATGATATTTTCTTTTCTCTTTTTTCAGCTGAAAAGACCAAAAGGGGCTTTCGGACTCAGTCAGCCCATTATTGTTTGATGAGAAGTAAACGGAGGAGACGGACAGCTGCAAAGGCAAATATTCGCAATGGTATGTATGTGTTGGTTTTAACCCTAAATCAAACATTTTATCAAGCATTTGTTGTTTCTTAACTTTTCTCACAAAACCCATAGCCCAATCAGTACAAACATAGTCTGAAAGTCTTAATAATTCACAAGATTTAACAAGTTGTCAAATTTGTATGATACTCGTACATATTTGTATACTCGTACACAATCCTGCAGCTTTTACTCCTAGTGCTGTCATTGGCTACTGCCTCAATTCCTGTACATATTTATCGCGATATTTGTAAATCAGTTGCGCCACTTCTTGGAAAGTAGTCGGATGTCCCACACACTGTCAGAAAGTTTATATTAATTGCAAATTGGTCCCCGTCTGTTTATGTTCCAGTGATACATGATGTCTCTCCACACCTCATAACCTACCTCTGTTTGCAAGAGTGGAAAAGCTTATCTGACTTGTCACATGACATCAGATACTCAATTATTTTGCCACAATCAGATCAGTTACACTGCTGATAACTGTCCCGTTTGCATGTAAATCATTTTCATATGATTACTGCTTGCTATTAAAGACATTCTTTTATTCATAGAAATGCCCACATATCAGTGAACTTATAACATAAAAATGCTTTTAACATTTAATTATGCAACACTCTTTACAGAAAACATATCCTACAGTTATAAACTGACTATTTGCAAGTAATGTATTACAATTACCTTCCTTTCTGTTTTGCAGGATTACTTAGTCCTTTTTTTTTTTTTTTTTTTTAAAGATCTACCAATATCAAACTCAACAGCTCTTTTAAGAGCCAACCCTCACAAGAGCTACTAGTGAGTTGCAGCGAATCTTGCCGTGATCAGCCCATTCCCAGGTGAAGTTTCTAGAATATTGCAATCAGTATTTACTCATCAAATGTTCTCTCCTGAATCATATGGTAAATTAACTTATTTATAACTGTCTTAATTTATGTTTCAAGAACAATAGTAATTGCACATAGAGTAAGTCGAGACTTTCTTGTTTTACAGCAGAGAAGGAAGACCAGTCCTTAAATCAACGCAAGCTAATCGAACAAGTCTTTCCCCCGGATATTTGTTTCCTACAGTTAGCTGTAATGTTAGTGAACTCTTCTCTTTGTTCATATACGACAGTATTCACATGAATTGACTTGATTTGATAAAATTATGGTTTAAACCATCATCTTCACGTGAGACATTTTGTTCGGGCCAGCAGTCCAATCCCTTGCAAAAGTTAGTTACTCGTGCCGTAGAACGTTGTATCAGGGTATAAAAAACTCCACAGGACTCCAATGTCAAAGGATAACAAAAAATGACCGTTTATTCAGGTCCCACAGTGAAATCTTCTTACAGGAGTAATAAAATAAATGTTTCTTAAACCAAAACTATGCTGTCTGATATTTCTAAGACAATGTAACGTCCATAGGCTACGGTAAGAAAACTATATCGCTCAGGTCCTATTTCACAGCTGGCTCCGAGCGTCCAAAATGAGTTATGACGCTTCAACGGTATTGCGGGAAAACCAGCACAAATCTCTTAAAGGGGCGGTAGCCCTAAATTCAACATAAACCCTGAGCTAAACAGAAAATGGTTTTCATTGTTTCCAAATCACAAAAACAATATTTATAATTCAAAATATATCAATGATCGTTTTCTGTAAACCTCCTTAACATTACTAAGAAACATAACTGAAATAATAATCTTTTAATAAAATTATGTTCGACTACTATTAGCAATAAGCTATTATTTAATGTAGTAATATAACCCTTATAAATCAAATATAAGGTTATTCCATATCCCAGATAATATGTACAGTGTTTTGGCTCCTATATTCCGGCCCCTAATTTTTCTTATTTCAGAAACAATTACCTTTCAAAACAACAAGGAGCCAACAAACTTAAACTAATAACTAATAACTGTGTCTCTGTAGCTGTTTTCAGCACTGCCTCATGCAGCTTCTTGGAGAAGACAGACCTTGGTAATGGGTCTATCTAATGTGGTTGTCTTCGTCTTGATGCGGACCCGGCGCACGAGCCCGTGCGCGTCTGGAACCACCTCGATGATCTTACCTAGGACCCAGGAGTTGCGGGGCGCAGAATCATCGACGATCAAGACGATGTCCCCCTCAGCGAAGTTCCGGGAAGCACGAGTCCACTTCTGCCTTTCCTGTAACTGTGGGAGGTATTCTCTTGTCCATCGCTTCCAGAATATGTCGGCTATATACTGGACCTGTTTCCACCTCCTGCGGGCGTAGACATCCTCCTTCATAAAGAGGCCTGGTGGCAGGGAAGGCTTTGATTGAAGAAGCAAGAGGTGATTGGGGGTAAGCGCTTCCAGGTCTGATGGGTCATTAGAGGCTTTGGTTATAGGTCGACTGTTGATGATGGCTTCTGCCTCACACAAGACGGTGTGCAGGCCTTCCTCATCCAGAGTCTGAAGCCTTACAGTGCTACTGAGGATCTTCCTGACCGACCGAATCATCCGTTCCCAGACGCCGCCATGGTGGGAACCAGTCGGGGGGTTGAATATCCACTGGATCCCCCTCTGACGCAGACTGCTTTCAATCTTGGAGACATTCCATTCCTCCATAGCTCTCCTTAGCTCCTTCTCTGCCCCCACAAAATTAGTCCCATTATCTGAACGGAGGGTTTTCACTTGGCCTCGTCTTGCTAAAAATCGACGAAGAGCGTCAATGAATGAGTCCGTGTCCAACGATGATGCCACCTCCAGATGGACAGCACGGATAGCCAGGCAGGTGAAGATAACGCCCCACCTCTTTACTAAGCTTCTGCCCCGTTTGACTTCGAACGGACCGAAGTAGTCAACTCCAGTGTAGGTGAAAGGGGGTTCATCTGGAAGTACCCTGTCCTGGGGCAAATCTGCCATCTGCTGTTGTCCAGCTGCACCATGCGAGCGTCGACATGTCACACACCTTGATAGGACTCTTCTTATAGCTGAGTGAGCACCAGGAACCCAATACTTCAGTCGCAACTTGGACAGTACATGGTTGCGACCACTGTGACCCACGCACTCATGTATATCTCTGAGTATAAGCTCCGTCACATGGAAGTCCTTAGGTAGGATGGCAGGGTGTTTCACCTCTTCAGGCATCGCTGATCTGCTGAGTCTTCCTCTTACTCTAAGGATCCCCTCCTGTAGTTTGGGTTTGAGCTTGTAGATGTGACTGCTCATCTTAACGTCTTCACCTTTCCGAAGTACAGAGATCTCCTCAGAGTACTTTCGCCGCTGACAGAAACGAATGATCTCAAGCTCCGCTTCCTTGAGGTTCTCCACAGTGAGGTTGGTCTTTGGAAGGCTCTCCTTGAAGATCTTCATCTTTTTCTGGACCTCAGACTGTGGAAGTGACGCATTCATCTCCTCCCTCTTACGACACAGAGTCAGCAGCGTGCTTCTCAGCTTCAGCATCCAGCTGACTGCCTTCTTCAGACGATTCCAGGAGGAGTAATACTCAAGGAACCGCTGCACTGTGTCCAACTGCTCCTCGACTGCAGTAGTGTTGACCACGGCTTTCCTTACCTCTGGGTCCTCCGTGGTTAGGTCCCCATGGTTGTCTGGGTTCTGTGGCCATTCCTCCTCTGGCTTTGTGAGAAAGTCCGGCCCCTTTATCCATGACTCATTGCACAGGAAGGATCTCACGTTGAGTCCTCTTGATGCAATGTCAGCAGGATTCTTGACAGTATTAACATGTCGCCACTGTCTTACTTCTGACAGCTTCAAAATCATTTCCACTCGATTAGCGACGAAGGTGCGAAATCGGCTGGTTCTATTTCCGATGTACTTGAGCACCGTGGTGCTGTCTGACCAGAACACCGATTCGTCCAAGTAGAGTTCCATTTCTGACCTCAGGGCTTTGTCCATGCGCGCTGCCATGGTAGCTGCCACTAGTTCCATGCGTGGAATGGTGAGGGGCTTGAGGGGTGCCACCCTGGCCTTTGCCATGACGAATGCAACGTGAAGCTTGTTTTCTTCGTTCTCCTGCAGCAAGTAGCTCACCGTTCCGTAGCCTTCTTGGCTAGCATCTGCAAAGTGATGCAGCTGATTGAATATTACCTTGCCAAAGTCCCTGGGCTTGAAGCATCTAGACACTCCAAAATCCTTCAGAAAATGAAGATCCTCCAACCAGCTGTTCCATTCTTTAGCGAGGTGCTCTGGAATGTCATCGTCCCATCCCAGCTTGAGTCGGCAGAGTTCCTGGAGGATTAGCTTTGCTGTCAAGACCACCGGTGCTAGAATACCCAGCGGGTCGTAGATAGAGCCAACTACGGAGAGAATGCCTCTTCTTGTGGGTGGCCTCTCTTGGATGATGATCCTAAATTTGAAGTTGTCGCTCTCAATACACCATCGGACCCCCAATGCTCGTTCGACAGGTAGCATATCCAAGTCAAGATTGAGGTCTCTTAGTTCTTCCGCTCTCTCCTCCACAGGGATTGCAGACAGCACGGCTCTGCTGTTACTCACCCACTTTGTAAGGCGGAATCCTCCTGAATGAAGGATGGCCCTCAAGTCGCTGTACATAGATACTGCTTCCTCTTCTGAGCAGACAGACTTGAGGCAGTCATCAACATAGAAGTTGCGTAGTACTGTGTCAATACTTGCAGCATTGTACTGACCTCTGCTGTCGTGTGCACACTTCTGTAGGGCAAACGTGGCACAACTCGGAGATGAGGTGGCACCGAATATGTGCACTCTCATTCGGTACTCTGCGATGTCTTGTCTGATGTCACCAGAGGGCCACCAGAGAAACCGCAGAAGGTCAGCATCTTCAGCCGGCACCCGTACCTGGTGGAACATGGCTTCCACATCTGCCATTACAGCCACAACCTCCTGACGAAACCTTGTGATGACACCAAGTAGAGTACTCGTCAGATCCGGCCCCTGTAGAAGCTGATCATTCAAAGTGGTGCCTTGGAAGGATGCCCCACAATCGAACACCACTCGGATCTTCAGCTTTTTAGCATGATATACGCCATGATGTGGCAAGTACCACACCTTTCCATCGCTACGGCTGATCTCTTCATTGGGAACCTTGACAGCGTAATCCTTCACGATCCAGTCTTCCACAAACGCAGAGTATTCAGCATGGAACTGAGGATTCTTTGTGAACTTCTTCTTTAAGTTGAGAGCTCGCTGTTCAGCTACTTTCCTGTTGTTCGGCATCTTGAAAGCTGTGTTCCTCAGTGGTAAACCGATGCTGTAGTGACCCTCTATAAGTTTTGCTGACTGCGAGACCATTTCCAGAAACTGGATGTCTTCCCTTGACATCTCTACACGGTCGTTTTGACACTCTGGAAAGTCGATCTTGAACTGTTGATGGTTCCACAGCTCATCTAGCGTAGCCACTGATATGCGATTGGAAGTGACCTGTATGAGTCCACTAGTCGTGTCATGGCTGTTAACTCCACGGAGAGGACCATTGACAATCCAGCCCAGTCGTGTTTTTACCGCGTATGGCCCATCTTCCACGCTGGGTATCACCTGCCACGGCTCCATGGCCTTGGGTACGTCAGTCCCTATGAGAAGATCTACCTCTGCCTGAATCTTTGGGATCTTCACTTGACTGAGATGAGGCCACTTGTCTACTTCCTCCTGCAGAGGAATGTTCTGTTCACGTGCCGGGATCACCCTCTGAGAATAGATGTTGGGCAGCTCCAGGAAGCTGTTGCCATCCATGCCGCTGACTTCCAGACCAGACACCACATGGCTGCTCACCAGCCGCTCGCCTCCCATGGTCTTCAGCAGAATACTTGTTTTCCTCCCTGTGACATTGAGTGAGGCCATTAACTTCTCTGTGCAGAAGGTGACATTGCTGCCTGGGTCGAGAAACGCATAAGTAGTCACAATATTATTACCTTTCTTGGCCTTGACATGTACTGGAACGATCGCCAGAACACTATTAACATTGCCGGCCCCAGTAGCTTTGCAGGTCCTCATCTCTGCATTGATGCATCCACTTACTACTGAACTGGATTCTCCATCTGCTCGTTCCACCTTGTGCTTTGTGTTTTTGGACGTGTCAGTCAATGGCTCCTTCTGCCTTGCTTCATCAGTAGCATCCTTATTCTTCTTATGGAGAACTGTCGGGTGAGTAAGCTGGCACACCTGGCAGGCCATCTTCTCATCGCAGGCCTTGCTCATGTGTCCTTGTTTCAGGCAACTGAAGCATAGTCCTTTACTCTTAAGAAAGTCGATCTTCTCCTTGTGAAGAGACCTTTTCAACCTTTTGCAGTGTTCCAAGGTGTGCTGTTCTCCTTGGCAGAAGAGACAAGGGGTCGAGAAAGCACACAGTGATTCTCCCTTGGGCTTTAAATTAGTCTCTGCCGGATTCTTGACTGCTGTGGCTGCAGTAGTGAAGCTTCTCTGAGCACCACTCGTTCTGGCTGATTTCTCTGGCTTGTGAGCCTTTACATGGCTCTTGTTTCCATCCTTAATGTCGCCGAAGAGTGGGTGGAGGGCTTCTTCCGCTTGCTGAATCACAAAGCCGACAAGGTCTCTGAATTTAGCGCTGCGTTGCTCCTTCTCTAGGAGAGCACATGCTTTGCTTCTCCACCTCTCCCTCTGCTTGTATGGAAGCTTGGCAGCAATAGCTCGCATATTGGACACACTGTCAAGCTCTTGCATGTACTCTACATCCGACATTGCGTTGAGGCATCCTGTGAGGTAAAGACCAAAGGAGTGAAGTGCTTCTCCGTCATCTGACTTGATTGTCGGCCAGGCCAGTGCTTTGTCGATGTACGCCATTGAAATCTTATATCCATTACCAAAGTGCTCCTTTAATAGCCTCTTGGCTTCACGATAGCCAGCTTGATGTTCCATGTGAAAACAACTTCGTATAAGCTCTCTCGGCTGCCCGTCCGTGTACTGCTCCATGTAGTACAGCCGGTCCCTGTCACTATCCGTTTTATCCTCTACTCCATGTTCAAAGGCCCTGATGAATAGCCTGTATTCCATAGGGTCCCCCTTGAATATTGGAATCTTCTGAGGTGGCAGGGTAGTGAGGTTCTGTTGTTTCATTAGGAAGTCAATAATGGATAATGGCGAAGATTCTTGTCGCAAAGTCTCCTGTTCCGTCCTCACATCCCTAGTAGGGGCTCCATGGCTACCTCTGCGAGCAGGTTCTATTCTGACTTCTGCTTGGGGAGTAGTCGTAGCTTGCCTAGGAGCTTGTGGTACCGTGTGCTTTGCTTTCTCTATGTAAGAGTTCATACCATCTTGCTGGCTAACTCTAGACCAGGCTCTGATACCTTCAAACTCCTCTAGTACTCTGCACTTAGCATCGGAGGCGGCAAGCGCGATCTGCATTTGCAACTCCTCTCTCTCAGCTTTTATCTTAGCTTCCTGTTCATCAAGTAGTTGTTTTTGTTTTAGAGTGAATGCTCGAGCTTGTAGCTCAGCTCTCTCTAATTCAGCCTTCAGACGGGCCGCTGATGCAGAGGATGCTTTGGAATATACTGAGGATGGTGCTTTAGACCCTTTCCTTGACTTTCTCGAAGCAATAGACACTGATGCACTATCTTCTGGAGAAATCTCCTCATTTGTCTTTTTAGCCTCGGCTATGCGCTGATGCACCTCTTTTATCCATTTCTCAGCCTTAGTAGCAAAGTTATGAAACATATCGGCCTTCGGCTTGAACCATCCTTCCTGATCTGCATTCATTTCTGATGTTTCATCCAGTAACACTTTGACTGATGTATTTAGTTCACAAAACTCTCCAAACAGTTTATTGAACTCTACTGATAACATTTTCTCTACAGCTAGCAGGTTACTGTCGTCACCGTCATCCATTGACTGAGTTATCTGATTCATTTTGCTGGTTAGCTGACCTAGTTTGTTTTTCCTTTTATTAATGGCATGACGGACTTTTTCTTCATAAGCCTTAGCTGTGACTTTAACCTGTCTAGCTTCAGTAGATTCAGGTTGTGGGGTTGAATAGTCTGCTTGGCTCATCTTGATGAATTTAAATTACAGTGAGAATCAAAAATTCAATTTGCCTATTTGCCTGGTGAAGACGTTTCTCTATAACTCTCACAAGAGGCTGTCAGCACTTGCTACAAATAGTAGAGCAAGTTGCACCAACTTCGCTAATTAGCAACAAGCATGTTAAATTTTGACATCTCCACTCAACAGAAAAAGCACAAATAGCATCCACATTCTCTTTTCTTCAGTAGGCTACTCACTGCCCACCAATCTGCTTCTTTTCCTTCCTTACAGAGCTCCAGCAGTTCGTGATTCTTGAATCCTTTTTCCTCCTAGAGCACAGTTTTCTTACTATGTTCGGGCCAGCAGTCCAATCCCTTGCAAAAGTTAGTTACTCGTGCCGTAGAACGTTGTATCAGGGTATAAAAAACTCCACAGGACTCCAATGTCAAAGGATAACAAAAAATGACCGTTTATTCAGGTCCCACAGTGAAATCTTCTTACAGGAGTAATAAAATAAATGTTTCTTAAACCAAAACTATGCTGTCTGATATTTCTAAGACAATGTAACGTCCATAGGCTACGGTAAGAAAACTATATCGCTCAGGTCCTATTTCACAGCTGGCTCCGAGCGTCCAAAATGAGTTATGACGCTTCAACGGTATTGCGGGAAAACCAGCACAAATCTCTTAAAGGGGCGGTAGCCCTAAATTCAACATAAACCCTGAGCTAAACAGAAAATGGTTTTCATTGTTTCCAAATCACAAAAACAGCATTTATAATTCAAAATATATCAATGATCGTTTTCTGTAAACCTCCTTAACATTACTAAGAAACATAACTGAAATAATAATCTTTTAATAAAATTATGTTCGACTACTATTAGCAATAAGCTATTATTTAATGTAGTAATATAACCCTTATAAATCAAATATAAGGTTATTCCATATCCCAGATAATATGTACAGTGTTTTGGCTCCTATACATTTACATTATATTATTATACCGTCCTAGTTTTTAAATAGCGCTAAAATGTATATTTTACATTTTAACCCTTTATGCGGTTATAGAATGTCGCACAAGTTTCTCTGACATATCTTATCGTGTAAAACATCTATGTAGATCTAGATATGTTTTTAAAAATACCGGGAAACAAAGACAAGGACGCATCTTTCTATAGCGACCCTTAAAATCTGTGCATACAACAAAACACATGTATGTGTACAATGATTTATAAGAAAATTACTTTTGTTTGAAGAAAAACTTAAATTAGCTGGTGCTTGATAACTATTGAACCTATTTATCACCCACGAATTCGGTAATGCGGTATTGATATCACGTTTTAATTTTAACTCAATACATTTGATAGGCTAAAGGTCTATGAACTTTAACATCTTAATAGTTGGTAAAATTAACTTAAAGCCTAGGCAAAATGAAATACAACCTAACTACTTTCTACATGCTTGTTACAGATCTTATGGCGTACAATTCACCCATGCATACTGTATGTTTAAAAATATATGTATATTTTTATATATAAATATTTTGGTGTAATTATAGACATCTCCCCGGTGGCATATGCATAACTTCTCCATGACGCTACTTCTGATTCAATGTGGCATTATATGTAATCCTATACAGCTGTTTACGGGGTCATGATGACAACTCCTCCAGCGGGGCGGAGTAAGCTGTTGTCCTGATAAATATTTCAGGACTTCGCACACAACCTGGACAAAACCTCCTGTCGTCCTCTCACCCTGCCTTTTCCCCGCTTCGCAACGTAGCCATCCTACAGCCCTGCGACACCCGTAACATCGATCACCACGTCATCCGTTTCAGGCCAAACGGAGGAGCGGGTGGGTTACTTAAACCTGGATATGTCTCACCAGGATATGTCTCACCAGCGACCTCCGGCTTTTCACAGTCCTGACATGCGTCGGGAACAGGAACGCCTTAACACCTTTCAGAATTGGACTCTTGCACCAGTAAGTCCAGCCGAGCTTGCCAAAAGTGGTTTTTACTACCTTGGCCATGGCGACAGAGTGGCTTGCTTCAGTTGTGGAGGCCAGCTTAGCAACTGGGAACCGGGAGATCGGGCAGTATCAGAGCACCAGAGGCATTACCCCAACTGCCGCTTCGTTCGAGGTGACCGTGCAGATAATGTACCTTTATCTAGCCTTTCCAATATATCGGCAATGCAACAGTGTGAAGAAAGGTTGCTCACATTTGTCTACTGGCCCTCAAGAATAACTGCCCGACCAGACCAATTGGCTAAGGCTGGTTTTTACTATGTTGGTCGTCGTGATGACGTGAAGTGCTTTTGTTGCGATGGTGGACTCAGATGTTGGGAGCCTGGTGATGATCCATGGGTAGAACATGCCAAGTGGTTTCCAAGATGTGAATACCTGTTGCAAGAAAAGGGCCAAGAGTTTGTTCATCAGATTCAAGCAAGATTTCCAAGAATATTTGAACAGCTATTGACTAATGGAGACAGCGACTCGAGAGAATTTGTTGATCCAGCTGTTGTACACCTCGGTCCTGGAGAAGACCGTTCAGAAGATGCAGTGATGATGAACAATCCTGTGGTGAAGTCTGCTTTAGAGATGGGATTTGAGCGTGGTCTGGTGAAGCAAACTGTTCAGAGCAAAATTCTCCCAAGTGGAGAAAATTACAAAACCGTTCAAGAGTTGGTGTCTGATTTACTAAGTGCAGAAGATGAGAAGAGAGAGGAGGAGCGAGAAAGTAAGTTTCTTACTTTTCTTAAGAAACATCATCTTGCCATGTCACAGCAGCTAAAAAGTGTGCAGAGCTTAATGGACCATCTTCTAGAGGAGAACATCATCTCACAGAAAGAGTATGACATTATTCGTAACTGCACTACAGTCAAGCAGCAGACAGGGCAGCTCATTGAGTTAGTCCTGTCGAAAGGAAATGCAGCAGCAGAGGTCTTCCGCAACTGGATCAAGAAGAATGATGTCTACCTGCTGAGAGAACTGATGGCCCAGACCAATGAAGCTGCATCACCGAGTCAAGATCTTTCACACTTGCCTATGGAGGAACAGTTAAGAAGACTTCAAGAGGAGCGCACATGCAAAGTTTGCATGGATAAGGAAGTGAACATTGTCTTCATCCCCTGTGGTCACCTAGTTGTGTGCAAAGAATGTGCGCCTTCTCTGCGCAAGTGTCCCATATGTAGAGGATTGGTCAAAGGCGCTGTCCGTACTTTCCTATCATAAAGTGAAGATATTAATCATCCAAGTAACAACAGTTTTGGATGTGCAAATTTACACAAACTCTAATTGTTTCACATATAACTGTTGATTGTTAGATGATTTATCTAACAATTGAAATTGACTATAGGTTAAAATATTTTTATTTTTATATGTTAAATATTCCTTTCCCTCCTTTCACGTAAAAATACCACGTATCAGCTGTAATTCATTAGCTTAACCATGTTGTTTAGTGACACACACAAAATAACTGTGTAATAATAACAAAATAAGTGTAATAGTTAGACGAGTTTGAAGTGTAATACTCATCTTTCACGTCAATGTTTCGTAGACATAGCAGAAAGATGTTCTAAAATAAATATGATTTGTTTAGTCTTAAACACTCTCATACTAGAAGGACCGTCATTTAATTCTCTTTATGCAATATTTGTTCATGTTTTTCATACATTCCTATATGAACATGTTTGACCACGCTCTGTGACTATACACTTTGTTGCAAAAACAGTACAAAAACAAGATGTAAACAGTTTAATATGTAAAATGTCAATTCAAACGCTAAAACTGATCACTATAGTGGCTTTTCTGTATTTGTTTTAAATGGCTCATGATGATGCATTTACTTTTAACCCAGTTGACCTCTAGAATTTAGGTTTTACCAAAGTGTGGAACTTTGTTTAACAGTCTCGAGCTTGGATGAATATGCCTCTCTCAGTGCAATAGTCAGATGTGATTCTGTTGTAATAGTTTAAGTGTAAAACAGCATGCACTTTGTGTAATTCATAGAGGGAAAAGTTGCACTAAATGAAGTATCAATTTAGTCAAACAGAAAGACTATCACTTAAATTCTTAATTGTCATTTATTTCTATAGACAGCTCTCAATGAAAAGTCTTCACCTAAAACATACGGTCCAACATACAAAATGTAAAACAGGGTCATCATTTGCATGCTTTTGTGAATTTATAATAAACATGGTTTTCAAGCCTATTTTCTTAGAGGTTTGGGTCTTTTGAATCTTACATGTTTTGGACACGTGTGATTCTGTATAAAGATTATGTTTTAAAGTTAGTCCATAAGCACAACTATTTACACACATACGAAGTAGGAGAATATCTAACTGTATATTGTAGATTGTGAACACTCCATTACCCGTTTATTTGGGGCCAGAGAACATCCTTAGCTCATACGTTTCTTTAATTTGTGCAGGATGTTGAAGTGTTAGTTAAAAAAGGTATTAGTTAATAACAAACAAACAAACATTAAAACAAACATTAAAACAACATGGAACCATGATATTAATATATAAAATATGGTATAATTACATGTTGAAGCATAGCCCACTTACAGTTTGAAAATGACTTCCATAATATTTTCTTTTAGTAAAGCTATGTGTGGATCACCCAACACAAAGTTTTGCGTTTGTGAGTGAGATCTCACAAAGATTACACCAATATTAGCTTTCTCGAACATTGGATGTTTGGATTATGTCTGAAACTTAGAAATCAACATGCATTTCCTGTGGTTGTTAAATGGCTCAGGTAATTCATATGAAATGTAAGTTGTTCAGAAGAAAAATGGGTTCAGTCATACATTTAAAAAAAAGTCTTCTAAGTGAAGATGATGTGTTTGTCACAAACACATCTGAGTTTTTATACGTGTTAGGAAACCTCTCGCAATATTACTAATCAAGTAATCACGGAAATAATGCAGGTCACCAGATTGTTTTAAAGAAATTAAAGTATAAATAAAGGTGAATCTTTATTTAAAGAAGATAGACTTCTGCTTTTGCAACACACAAATGTATAAATGTTTAAGTCGTTTGTGTCTTTGGTAATTTACTTCCAATCCATACTTTGAAGCATCATGATTTTAGGTCTGTAAAAATAAAGAAATAACTATATGCCCACTTTAGGGGTAAATGAAATATTAAATTTTGTGCCTTGTTTTAGTGTAATACCAGTTTTTGTAAAGCAAGAGTTGTATTAATGTTTTTAAAAATAGTTTGAGACATATTTTAACTACTTTTGCATGATATGTTTAATGCCAAAAGTTTAGTGTGATTTGTAATGTTAAAAAGTTTTGCTTAAAAACTATTCGTTTTACGTATTTTTTAACTGTTGTTGTCTGATATGTTAAATGCTCACATTTGAAACATTGCTTAAAAACATAATTTTCCATTTTTCTGGTAGGCTATCTTTAAAAGTCGTTCGTGAAAGACATTCTATAACTTGTTTTAAATGATTTAACGTTGACTTTTTTAGTTTTTAACAGGTTTTTAAATCTGTATGTGAAGGACCACATTGTAACTTTTTTCAGTTGTAAAATGTACGAATACTAAACAATTGCATTTTAACTTTAAACAGTGTTTTTAAAAAAGTTTTACAGATATATGGAAAACAAAACTTTTCTTTAATTAAAAACAAGTCGCTGATCTGTTACCCAATACATTGCTTCACTTTTTAAAAAGTTTAAAGCACATCGTTTTTAACGTTTTAACATTTTACAAATGTATTTTCAATTTATACAACGTTTTAATGCCTTTAAACACTATGTAATTGTGAAAGTACAACTTTTCTTCAAATGTATGTTAGAAAATAGAACTATTTGCTTGATATAATTTTAATACATATTGTTTTAGATGTTTTAATTCTAGAACATGTTTGCAATTCAAACTTTTTTAACATTTTACAAATGTGTGTTTACCACCCTTTGTATTTTAGTGATAAACATTGTTTTAATGTATTTTTTGTATGTGATTGTGAAAAGTACAACTTTAAATGTGGACCGTGGGAATTTTCCCACATTGGAGGGCTCAGTCCACAAGTGGGGTGGAGTGGGGTGGGGTGGGTGTTTGTGTGATTGTGAGCCAATTTTAGCCTAAGAGAGCATAGAGTTGTAAATTAAATATAATTTCTCCTGTGACATAGACGAGGCAAAGCATAGCAAATTTATTTATATAACACAATTTATACACTGGCAATTCAAAGTACTTTACATAGAAAGGATTAAATAATCACAAAATGTATTCAGTCAATCGATGCTTTTCTGTGGGTATCCATTCGTTGCAGCCGTTAATCCTACTGGTGCGTATATCCATCAACAGATCCAAATGTGTCGCTCCATTTAAAAAACCTACGTGATTTTAGAAAAAATCTGTTCCAACACAGGTAAACCTTCCATTGAAACATGAATTTTAAATCGTAGTAGGCTATTTTAAGTGCTCATCCTCAGAAATAGACCACGAACATTCGGGTACATCCATTCCAAAAAAAAAAAATGTAAACGTAATCCTCTGGCCTGGGTGTTTTATATAGCCTATATAATCCACGAGAAGTCGGTTTCTTGTAGCCGTGGTTAATCCAGCCCACTCGCCAATAAAGAGAGGCATATCCATTCCGTCATCTCTCCATACTCCTGTATAAAATAAAATCCAATTCTTTTCCGTAAAAAAACAAATTGGGATCGTCCGTTGATTTTGTGTTGTATCGCTCGTCGTTATCCAAGTTAACCAATCTGACTTCTCTATTGATTTAGTCATAAACATGCGTAGCCTACACGCACGTCCTCCAGACAAGTGAAAAGTATTTCACTTGTGCTCCGCCGGCTCGAGGAGAAATCGCGTTAAACAAGGTCCATGTGCATCTTTTTTTTTTTCGCGGCGCTAAGGTCGAATCCTCCATAGGTTGTCTCATCGTCTGACGTAGCCATAGTGTTCTACTTGAATAAAACCACAAGTAGCCTATCTCGTGTCATGTTTGCGCTCCTTTTTAAACACCTCATGTCATGTGACTGTGACGCTGTGGGAGGGGGATTCCCGTGAGTGATGTCATTTTAGGGATGTCCTTAAATCGAAATTGACCTCTCAGCTTTTGAGAGGGGTGTGTTAGGGGGTGTGGTCTCTTCGAGCCGCTACACCGGTTTTCTATGGCCATTCAAGTCCGGCCAAGGAGCTGCGCGGTCGCTTTTTCTATTTGGGAGCTCTAAGGGGGGCGTGGGAAATTCCCACGGTGACTTCTGTTGTGGGCGGGTTAGGGGCGGAGCTGCGTGTGTCTCTCTGTAGGGGTCACAGAACTTCATTCCTCTCAGACCTTCGGAGTGAGCGGACGCTCTCCACTCTGCTTTACAGTCCTTTAACAATTGGGTATGTAAAAACGCAAGGCTTTTTAACAGTGTTTGTGCTTTATGTAAAAGTTTTACAAAATACTATGTGAAAGTTAAATGATTATGGATCAACATTTTTAAAAAATTATCTTTTTGTAATGAAAAACTCTCTTAACTTGTAAATGACTGAACATTGATTTTCAATGTTTTAACATTTATGTTTTAACATAAAATGTTGTTTTAGATGTTGTAATGCTAACACATTTTTTATATCTTTAAGAAAATACACACTTTTAAAGGTATTTTATGTAAAATGTAACATTTTATAAATAATGTGTGAAAGTTAAATGATTATGGATCTACATTTTTAAAAAATTATCTTTTTGTAATGAAATTTTTTTAAATATTTTTAATCATTTTTAATAACTCTTTTAGAGAAAAATGCAATTTTAACTTATTTCATTAATGTTTTAAAAGTGATGGACACTTCATGTAATGAAATTACATCTGCCTTCTTTAATAAATAAAAAACACTGATCTCATCCCTGATCATGTCTTTATTGTACATTTCTTAAAAAAGTTTTAATATATATTGTCATAATGTTATTTGTTAAACAATATGATGTTTAAACATTATTGTAACTGGATATATCTTTGGAGATAATAAGACTTTTGTTCTTCTTTCAACAAGTGAAATTGTAAAAACGTAAGTCAATTTTTAAATGTACGTATGTGTTTACGCGTTTGATATGTTTTAATATTTGTTTAATGTTGTTTTAGATGTTTTAATTCTAACACATTTTGATATCTTTAAGAAAATACAATTTAAACTTTTAAAAGATACTTTATGTAAAATGTAACATTTTATAAATAATGTGTGAAAGTTAAATGCTTATGGATCAACATTTTAAAAAAATTATCTTTTTGTAATGAATTTTTTTTCAATATTTTTAATCATTTTTAATAACTCTTTTAGAGAAAAATGCAATTTTAACTTATTTCATTAATGTTTTAAAAGTGATGGACACTTCATGTAATGAAATTACATCTGCCTTCTTTAATAAATAAAAAACACTGATCTCATCCCTGATCATGTCTTTATTGTACATTTCTTAAAAAAGTTTTAATATATATTGTCATAATGTTATTTGTTAAACAATATGATGTTTAAACATTATTAACTGGATATATCTTTGGAGATAATGAGACTTTTGTTCTTCTTTCAACAAGTGAAATTGTAAAAACGTAAGTCAGTTTTTAAATGTACGTATGTGTTTACGCGTTTGATATGTTTTAATATTTGTTTAATGTTGTTTTAGATGTTTTAATTCTAACACATTTTGATATCTTTAAGAAAATGCAATTTAAACTTTTAAAAGATACTTTATGTAAAATGTATCATTTTATAAATAATGTGTGAAAGTTTAATGCTTATGGATCAACATTTTTAAAAAATTATCTTTTTGTAATTGAAAAACTCTTATTTTGTTATATTTTTCTGTAAATGACTGAACATTGATTTTCAATGTCTTTAAACGCAATGTAATTGTGAAAGTACAACTTTTTCTTGTAATTGTGAATGTACAACTTGTCTTCAAATGTATTAGAAAATAGAACTGTTTGCTCGGTATAATTTTAATACATGTTGTTTTAAATGTTTTAATGCGGATCGTGGGAAAATTTCCCACGGTTTATGTTTTAATGTGAGAACACTAAAGATATGTGTATTTTAACTTTATACAACGTTTTATATATTAAATATATAATTTAATATATAATTTATTTTATAATATTTCCCTGATTCTGTTCACGCCCATATGGGGAGGAGCAAGCGTGGGAAAATTCTCACGGTCACGTGACTTCTCCGGAGGTGGGAGGGAGGGAGGTAGAAAGGGGCGGGGCAAGCGTGGGAAAATTCTCACGTCAAAAAGGGGGCGGGGCTTAAGGGTCATAAATCACTCAAAGTGACATATGTAGCCCTTTAACCTCTCTCTAGCATGGGAAGTATGATAAACAGAATGGAAAGTATCATAAACGCAAACCTTTATATTTTTTTTTGTATGGGACACTTGATCTAAATCCCACATTAAAAGCTTTAGTATCCTCTACAAATACTTTTTTAATACAAGTAAAAACCAAAAGTAAATTTTCTAAATGTGTTTTAAAGAGCAACTTGCAGGTTAGAAGACCCAACAAGTCAATGTATAGAAAAATAATGTAGGAACTAGATTTTCTTAAAAAAAAATATATAAATACGCTACAGTGGCTTCTGGAGTCGTTTTTGTGAGAAAATTTTACTTCCGCATCTGAAAATGGGCGTGACGGGCGAGAGTCGTGACGTAGCACGAGGGAGAGCGGTCGATTCAAACAACAGGGAAAAATGGATTGCAATGACATTTCGGACGCTGAGGAAATTGTTGACGGACCACAGCCATACAATTATGAGCCTGCTAGGCTGCCAAGAGAGCAGGGACAGGCCAGGATCAATGTTAGACAGAACATATTGGAACTTACAATAACAGAAACTAAGCTTTGATCAGGCGTTTGTCATGCTCATTAATATCCGCCCAGACTAACGTTACGTGATATAACTTAGCGGTTTCTCATCGAGAGACAGAGAGATATTTATTCCTGCTAACATTTTTTGTTCCATATGTGCTTGTGTGGGAAATGCTAGGCAATGTTTACAGCTGAGGAAAGTCAGTGTTGCAGGGAGGTGGATGCATACTGGGCCTTAGTGGAAAATGCCAAACTTCCATGGTTGCAGTTAGTGTTACTACAGTAAAGCCATGGTGAATGTTGCTGATCTGTGGACACTGGATAGTTCGTTCATTCATTGCACAATGTTTATTCCTGGTTTCCACGTCAGCGCTGTTTGATCCGTTAATAATGGAGAAATGTGAATATTTCTCACTAGATCTCGCAGCGATGTTATTACTTCAGTGGCGAATTCTAATGCTTTATTTACTGGATCTCGCAGTTACAGTGTTGCTTGATCAGGCTCGCGCTGCACTGGTCCAAACTGATAAACGGTCCACACAAACACAATAACGAGTAGCTCAGTTTCGTTCCGCTTACATTGCGTTTGCCAGTTGATGTTGTGCTCGCGCCTACATCCGGCGGGAGAACCCGAAGATGCGTGCACTGAAAGAGCTCAGGTTACAAATTACAATGGATGTGAATGAAGAAACCGAGTTCTCCGACGAGCATGCCTATGATGGCCCACAGGCATATAATTATGAGCATATAATACAAACGGCCGAGTGTGCGGTGACAGACGCGGCAGTGAAGTCTGCTCTCTTCACCTGAACAAAACGCACCCAAGAACGAAAAGCCTTGTTTTTCCTAGAAGGAAAATGATGGACACGATGTCCTGACAGGCTGGATTTTGTGCAACCAGCACAAACACAATAATTTACCATTATGGCTTCTCTAAAACTCGATCTAAAACTTTCTCTGTCGCTCACTACTGCTCTAACTACTACACCCACAATGAGAGCGCTGGCTGAACGCGAGCTCATATTTACCTCGGCATACGTCATATGACGCGTTGCTATAGGGGGAAAGGCGTATTCCAGAGCCTAGCACATTTTCATCAAAATCTCTACAACCAATTAGATTTCATTAGTAATTTCTACATATGTGTTTTTAAAAAACCTCTTCAGACAGTATCAACTATTAATTCAGTTATAAATTTAACCTGCAAGTTGCTCTTTAAGTTGTAAATGATGACAGAGTAACTATAGAGTCGTTTCTCATGTTAATCGTCACACTGTCCTCTGGCGGTGAGAGTGTAGAACTGCAGCTCCAGATATTACTACTCCTTATTTTATACACATCTGGGAAGTTTATGTTGGTCATGTTGGGCTGCTCAGCTAACTCTTGCTTTCTTTTCACATATCGGGCCAGTGTAGCAACAGAAATGTGGACCTCCTCTGCTACAGTACCTTAATTGACCTGCCTCTACCATTTCAAGCCCTCTCTAAGAGCTGTGCTGCCACTCCCCTATCCGTGGTCCTAAATCTAAAACGGGACATCCTACAACAGGAATAGCACAAACAAAGTCCACACACAGACTACAGAACATAGCCTAACACACACACAGGCTGTGCATTTTATTGTCTATGATTGAACTCTGTACTGCATACTACACTACAAGTCAAAAGTTTTGAATCGGTAAGATTTTTAATGTTTTTAAAAGAAGTCTCTTCTGCTCACCAAGGCTGCATTTATTTGATAATAAAAATAAATAAATAAAAAAAACAGTAATATTGTTAAATATTATGACAATTTCAAATAACTGTTTTCTATTTTAATATATTTTAAACTGTAATTTATCCCTGTGATCAAAGCTGAATATTCAGCATCATTACTCCAGTCTTCATGTCACATGATCCTTCAGAAATCATTCTAATATGATGATTTGATGCTCAAAAAACATTAATTAAACAAATACAAATAAATAAACAAATTTAAAAAAATACAGAGTAAAAATAAATGGCAGGACAGTCCTACGCTCCTAAAACATAAAAAAAAAAAAACTAATTAAATCATCACAAACAAACAAACAGGATCAAAAGAGGGATCAAAAGGATCTGTCGACGGGAGGAGGAATCCGGAGGCCAACGGCAGAATGAGCTCAACATCTTCTATTAGCGCCGCCCTTTTAAAGCGGCACATCAGTAGATCCGCCAATCACCCAATCCCTACACACATATACAAAACAACGACCCACACAAAACAGATACAGAGGATCGCAACTCTAACAATTAATCGCAATTATTTTTTTAGACAATTAATCATCAGCCAAATGTCATAATCGTGACAGGCTTACTCATGAATTAGCATATAAATCTCAGCAATGGTGAAAATAAACAAACAGCTTCATGCTGCAGTGAATTCTGGTTTCACCTTAGTACAAATCTTATACATGACTCCCAACATGCATTGCAGCAAGAATACAATTATGCAACTAATTGCTAAGTGCTGTTAATTTACAGCTCTCTACTGTTATTTTACACCTCTCCTTCTTTACAGTATCTTAATGTAATAATACCATGGATGTTAACTCGTTTCATGTGGGTTTACTTTACCGTTTACTTTGAACCATTGAAGTTTAAAAACTAATATATAGTGTTGGTAAATTTAACTTAATTTCAGTCCACTAAAAAGGAATATTTTGTAATATAAAACTAAACCGCTGCTCAAACACTTAGGGCCCTATTTTAACGATCTGAAACGCAAGTGTCAAAGCGCAAAGCGCAAGTAACTTTGTGGGCGGGTCTTGGCGCTGTTGCTATTTTCCCAGGGGGATAAATGACTCTTGCGCCAGGCGCAAATCTAAAATGGGTTGGTCTGAAGTAGCTTCATTATTCATAGGTGTGGTTTGGGCGTAACGTGAAATAAACCAATCAGAGCGTCATCTCACATTCCCTTTAAGAGCAGGCGCACTTGTTCTAAAGCGGATTCCTATTATAACGACGGATTTGCCAGGAGCGCGCCAGGAGCGGTTCACAGCCAAGGAGAGCAACGCTCTCGTCAGGGACGCTGGGGATGGAGAAACCCACCCAAATTAACCTCGGTTAAAAAGGCGTATGATAATTTGGGTAAATGTGTAAGCTAGATGTATGCTTTTATAATAAATTGTCTATCTATCTATCGTAATAATGTATGATTTGCAAAAATGAAAACTGCTGCTTCTGTGTAGATGAGAGAATCAAAGTGTATGCGCGTTGTGCACACGCTACATTGATTATGGCCAAGCATGCGCCCTTAAAATAGCATATGAATAACATGCACAACGCGCCACTGACTTTAAACTATTTTTTCCTGGTTAGTGGCGCAATTGTTTTCTAAACCTGCAAAATAGCATGAAGGAACGTTTGCGCCGGAACACGCCTCCTTTTTTGCGCTGAACCGCCCAGGGAGCGCAAGTTCATTCCCTAGTTTAGCGTCGTGCTTCTGTGGAGGGAAAAGCGCGCTTTGCGCGGGTGCAAAATGGTAATGATATATGCGATCGGTGTACAAAGTCAATTGCGCTGGGTGCAAGATAGGGCCCTTAGTGTGTAATGGTGAAAGAATTTAAAACACAACTAACTCACATACATGTGCTAATGTACTTAACAACTCACAACAGGACCAGCGGTCAGCATACAAGACGCACGACAAGAGCGCGCGCAAGTGGTTTTCTAGAATACTCAGTTCTCCTGTTATTTCAGTGCTGTATTTAAGTCAAGGTAAGCCTATCTTCGATTCTCTGCTTATTTAGTATTTTTAACTTCACATAATTCTGTATTTTATTTAGACGCGTTGCTACATTAAGAAACAGCCGCGGGTGAAAATTATTATTGCAGTTTAATTTGCACTTAAGCATTTGCTCCTAGCAGTTTCGATTTGCCCCATTTTCGCGTTATTGACTTAATTGCCGGACCGAAACAGCATCTGTAAGAATAGATATAAATAGAAGAGTTTCAGGTCATTCCTTCAGGACCAGCGGTAAGCATACAAGACGCACGACAAGAGTGCGCAAGTGGTTTTCTAGAATACTCAGTTCTCCTGTTATTTCAGTGCTGTATTTAAGTCAAGGTAAGCCTATCTTCGATTCTCTGCTTATTTAGTATTTTTAACTTCACATAATTCTGTATTTTATTTAGACGCGTTGCTACATTAAGAAACAGCCGCGGGTGAAAATTATTATTGCAGTATAATTTGCACTTAAGCATTTGCTCCTAGCAGTTTCGATTTGCCCCATTTTCGTGTTATTAACTTAATTGCCGGACCGAAACAGCTGTCCTCACTCAAGCGGTGTAATTTGTGCGCTGTCGCAGAAGCGTCAGCGGAAGCGTTCAGCTCTCGTGTTCAGCCTCCTCGTGTGAAGACCGACTCGGGTAAAGACCAGCGACTCTGCC
The DNA here is from genome assembly GCA_022829085.1 of Abramis brama. NCBI lineage: Eukaryota > Metazoa > Chordata > Actinopteri > Cypriniformes > Leuciscidae > Abramis > Abramis brama. The sequence goes on along the minus strand of CM040766.1, from coordinate 19,743,806 downwards.
TGCGCGACTCCACCGGGCAAGGACACCAGAAAGGCACTTAAGTATCTCCTTTTCCCTTTTCCTTCCCACTTTTTATCTTACTGTTCACCTTAATCAACATGTGTTTTCAATACATTCCTGTTATCTCTCGGCCAACGCCCTTTCATCACACGAAAAAGGCAGCGCGATACTGCTAATCTGCGTCCCATTCTCTCATCCTCACACACTCCTCTCTCTCTTTCCGTGGGTCTATGGAATTGTCAGTCAGCAGTCAATAAAGCTGACTTCATTCCAGCCTTTGCATCTCATTCTACTCTCAGTATCCTGGGCTTGACTGAGACCTGGATTCGTCCAGAAGACTCAGCAACCCCCGCTGCTCTCTCTAGCAATTTTTCCTTCTCTCACTCCCCTCGCCAGTCTGGCAGGGGTGGGGGCACAGGGCTTCTAGTTTCTAACAATTAGAAATACTCAGCACTCTCTTCTCTATGCAACAACAACTCATTTGAATATCATGCCATCACACTTACAACTCCCAATAAGATCCATATTGTAGTCATTTATCGCCCCCCAGGTCAGCTGGGTAACTTCGTAGAGGAGCTGGATGTGCTGCTGTCCTCTTTCCCTGAGGACGGCACCCCACTTGTAGTCTTCGGTGACTTCAACATCCATCTCGAAAAGCCACATGCAACAGACTTCACCTCTCTCCTAGCCTCTTTCGATCTCAAACGACTCATCACCACAGGTACTCACAAATCAGGCAACCAACTGGACCTGGTTTACACACGCAACTGCACCACAGACAACATTTTGGTGAGACCTCTCCATGTTTCAGATCATTTCCTCATTACTTTCAGTCTACAACTCTCTACCCCTGCACCACCAACCCCACCACCAGTCACCTTCAGGCGAAACCTGCTTCCAAATCCTCAGTCCTCATCCTCCTGGATCTGTCTGCTGCCTTCGACACTGTGAATCATCAAATCCTTCTGTCCAGCCTCTCATCACTGGGCATCACAGGAACTTCACTCCACTGGTTTGAGTCCTATCTCACAGGTAGGTCCTTCAAGGTCGCATGGAGAGGCGAGGTATCCAGAGCACATCAACTGACCACAGGGGTTCCCCAGGGTTCAGTTCTTGGTCCCCTCCTCTTCTCCATCTACACTACATCACTGGGACACATCATACAGGCACATGGTTTTTCCTACCACTGCTATGCTGATGACACACAGCTCTTCCTCTCATTTCAACCAGATGATCCCACAGTAGCTGCACGGGTCTCAAGCTGTCTGGCGGACATCTCCACATGGATGAAGGAACATCACCTGCAGCTCAACCTAGCAAAGACTGAGCTTCTCGTCCTCCCCGCCAATCCGCCTCTACAGCACAACTTCACTATCCAGCTAGATTCATCATCAATCACCCCATCAAGGTCGGTCAGAAATCTTGGAGTAACGTTTGATGACCAGCTGACCTTCACAGATCACATTTCAAAGACAGCTCGATCATGCAGGTTTGCACTGCACAACATCAGGAAGATCAGGCCTTTCCTAACATGCAACACAACTTCTCGTCCAGGCCCTGGTCATTTCTAGGCTTGACTACTGCAATGCTCTTCTGGCCGGACTTCCAGCATGTGCAACCAAACCTCTACAGATGATCCAGAATGCTGCAGCTCGTCTTGTCTTCAAAGAGCCCAAGAGGGCCCACGTCACTCCTCTGTTCATCTCTCTGCACTGGCTACCTCTCGCTGCTCGCATCAAGTTCAAGGCATTGACGTTTGCTTACAGATCTATCACATGCTCAGCTCCCTCCTACTTTCACTCACTCCTACGAGCCTACATCCCTACCAGACGCCTACGATCGGTCAACGAGCGACGTCTCGTGGTTCCATCACAGAAAGCCACAAAATCACTTTACAGAACATTCTCATTCACAGTTCCATGCTGGTGGAACGCTCTCCCCACCCTCATCCGGAATGCAGAATCCCTGACAACATTCAAGAAACAGCTGAAAACCCATCTCTTCCGTGAGCACTTAACCTCATGAAAAAAAAAAAAACTTTCCCTTTAAAACCTCACTTATCGGGCTTATACTACTCTGAATAATGCCTGAACTTTGTATTTTGAGCACTTCTTGCGTTGTTGCTGTTTTTGCCTCTTGATGATGACTCGCTTAATTTAGTCCTAATTTGTAAGTCACTTTGGATAAAAGTGTCTGCTAAATGACTAAATGTAAATGTAAATGTAAAACTGCATCAAGAAATCACAACTGCATCAGCAACTACAATAAAGCAAACATCATAGCATCAATGTTTCTTGGTCTTCTGCTGGACTGAAGCACAGGCTCTACTCTTCAGCACAATGGTGACCCACAAAACCCAACAAAAACCCTTTAATTACCAACAGAACATTGAACAATAACAGACCTCATCTGTACCGTCTTGTGTAAAATCACATAAAATAACAATTCAGGTCAACATGTGTTCCCCTGATCAGTTATATTGGCTTTTTGTCTATAAATTTTCACTAATAATAGAGTGAGATAAACTTGGTTTGTTTAGTACAATTTTACAGTAAAATACTGGCAGCATGGTTGCCATAAATTAATTCACAGTTGATTACTGTCAAAATACGTTTTTCATCTTACACCTTAAGGCGGGCATACACTGTGCGATGTCTGTGCGATTTCAGCAAGGAACCTACTCACACTGAACGAGTAGATCGCATGCGATGTAAAGCCAAAGCTCAGGATTTATGTGCTCACACTGTACGGTCCGAACGTCGAGCTGCGACTTGACTGCTCACACTATACGTGTGAAATATGCGCGAATCAGCGCGATAAATCCTCGTGCCGGGTTGCGCCTATGGACGATATAATGTAGTCTATCCAGAGATATTGTCAAAACAAGCATCAGCTATCAATATCAAGAAGATTTAGCATTTCCAATTTATATATAAAATTATTAGTAGGCTAGTATTATTGCATTATTATTAGGGAAGGCTACTTTTTATTATTAAAGACTTTAATTTAAAGTGATAGACTATTATAATTAAATTGCCACACAACAATTTCATAGCGCATCACCGCATAACCAACGCGCTGTGAGGATAATAAATATTACATAGAAGCTTACTTCTCATCATTAAAAATTGTCTAAAACATTTAGGTTGATTACAATGAATTATATACATATAATTAATAATTAACAGTCTATAATATGTCCGAACACTGCAATAATTCATCAATGAAAATTAAAAACAGCTTTATTTCAAAAACATTTTTTAACAATAAAAGAGGCTAAGTGTAGCTACATTGCAGGTGGCTTGGAAGAAGTGGGTAATGGTTAATCCATTTTGCAACACGATCTAGAGGTAGCCTAAGCAACAGTAATTTGTAGCTTTGAACTACAGAACTTAAAGATCTCCCTTTTTTCATTTTTTTTTTTTTTTTTTTTTTTTTTTTTTTTTTTTGCTGCAGATGATGTTTTTGCGCAGGCGCAGTGAGGGAAAAAACACTGAGTTTAGGGCAATCGGTTCGTAGCTCTGCTTCAACTGTGCGATATAGTCACGAGGAGCGACCAAAATTTCTAACATGCCAGAAATTCATCCGACCATCCGATTGCCGGTCGTGAGAGGTTAATCGCCATCGTTTCCCCCTGTACACTGTACGAACATTGCAGACAAACGACGCACGACAAAGCTGAAAATGGCCCGACCCGAAAAAGAGTCGCACGAGTCAGAATTCGGCTCAAAATCGGGCGAAAATCGCACAGTGTATACCCTCCTTTAATCCCACTGCAAAATCCTTTTTTAAATGAACACTTATTCGTGTCCACACTAAAGTGTTAAAGTAACACTTATACAGTGTTAAAGTTAATTAGATAATTAAGTGATGATTGAATGACGACTGATTAAAAAGAACACCTGTTCAACTTCTGCTGAGAAACAAGAACAGAAACTACAACTGACTTCAGACAGTCTTAGATCAAATTAAAGGAGAAGTTCACTTTTAAAATGAAAATTCTGTCATCATATACTCACCCTCATGTTGTTTCAAACCTGTATGAATTTCTTTCTTCTGATGAACAGAAAAGAAGATATTTAGAAGATTATCAGTAACCAGACAGTTTTTGGGTCCCAATGACTTCCATAGTAGGAAAAAAAATACTATGGAAGTCATTGGGACCCAAAAACTGTCTGAAGATAAAAGAAGACATTAAATCTCTGAAGATCTCAGCAGAGGAGGATTAGGAACTCCACAAACATGTCCTGTGCCCACTGGGATCGTTACATCCTAGCTTCAAGTTCTGAAATGTACCTGTTCACATGCACTTATATTCACTTATATTTCATTATATTCAATATTCATTTGATCTTATTTGTTCTTTCCTGTGTTATTTTAAATGTTTTCCCCCTCTCTGTGCAGAATAATCCTCTTTAGATTTATTATTATTGTTTGTTTCATTTTGGATTCGTAGAATCTTTCACATACCAGTGAAGAGAAAAAAAGACAACTCAAGTTCACAGACTCCTCCCTCCTGTAAAAACGGAGAAACTTCTTCCTTGTTCATAAAGAGATTCAACGACACCTCGACACGCAGGTATCACCTTTTTATAGCTTTCTTTATTGAATATGTTTTATGTAAAACATTTTATGTAAATATATAACAGTTTAAGATTTAACAAGCGTTTAATTATAAATGCATGTACTGTCTATAATGGGAGTGGCTTTCATTTTAATCTTGCTATATTTTCATCTCAAATACAAATGTATGTGTCTGTGTTTGTTTAGTTTTGTGAACTTCAAACATTTGTTAACAAGTATAGACTATATTTCAAAAAAAGCCTAAAATCAAAAATGTTAAATGAAATTAAAAAATGTTGCAATTATCTGATAGTTTCATCGTAAAGATTGTCATTGGGTGTAATCCTAAGTCGGTTTAATTCAAAACAAATATATTCAGTTAAACATTAAATTATTATTCAGCTTGCATTGTGATGCTTTTATCTGTATATTATACGGTGTGTCATTTCAACCTACACTAATTAAATATAATTAAAGAGTGTATGAACCGAACTAAAACACTTGGAGGAATAAAACCTGTTCTACTGGTTCAGTGGAATAAGATGGATCACATGGTGTAGGTTAAAATTACACAGCATTATACAGCAGATAGCCAAGTTAATTTGACTTATAGTGCTTTATGTACAGTTTGCTTCAAAGCAGATTTACAGAGAAATTTCAGCAACAAAGCTGCTCAACAATACAATTCACATTACATGTATTCCGGATAAAACTTTCAGCACATGAGTAGTGCCAAGTTGTCACGTTCAGAACCAGAGAAAGCCACCGCAATTATGTTACTGTGAGTCAGTTTGAAAGTAATGCAAGTATTAACCTGTAATATACAGTAATTTCACACCAAAAAAATAAAAATAACAATGTGATTATACAGGCTGGGTTTACAAACATTTATAAAATTGATGATTATTATATTTCCTGTGTTGAAAAAAAAAAACAACAAAAAAAACAAACAGATTAAACATTTGCTATACACCCCAAAGCGGAGGCGAGCAGAGTTTTGCTGCTGTTTTTAACAATTAGGGTAGTTGCCCCACACTTTGTGATCCACTGCTTTAGCTCATGTCCAAGCTCTCTCCCCGGGAAAACAGAAATCGGTGACATATTTACATTTAGATTATCTTCACACCGATACATAACAGCAAAGGAGCGTGGCAATTATGGTACAATAATGAATAATGAATAAATAAATATTCATGCACAAAGCACAAATGACCAACAATACTTTTGGAGGAAGAATATTATGGTTATATAGTTTTGATTCAAAATAAACAAGAATCGGCACACTGCCACTTCTGCTCCCAAGGATTTATTAAAATGAACAACGTTTTGATTGAAATATGTCAGATATTAATTTTAAATACATTAAGTATATAAATGATAAAAATATAAATTATGAAAATACTCTATCATGACAAAAACAAATGTAAAGGTTGCTCTGATGCCCTTTTAATTTACACAGAACCAAGCAGCATCAGGAATGTCTGGGTCAGAGCAGGCATATCAGATGTCAAGTCTGCTTTATTTCTAAGGCGGTGTATCTGCTGTACATTTGCGGTTAAGCAGGTCTAAAAAATAGTATAATTGTTCAGCTGAGGTCAGTTCACAGTGTTGATTCAGTACTCTTTGATAACTGTGTAATCAAATATAAAATTAGTTCAATTTAACTAAAGCACCTCTGTAGAAACAGTCAAATCAATAATATTGCAATAGTACAGTCAAATCAGTAATATTGCTGAATATTATGCATCTCCAGATTTTTTTTATAGTTTATGAATTTAAAAGTTCATGAATTATGTTATTGCTGTTTTACGCATTAGTGAATAAATCAAGACTTCACATTGGTTCTGTCACGGGTTGTGCTATTTAAACGCACACGAACACGATGATGAAGATAGTAGGCAGTCTTTTGATAAATCCACAGATAAATGGCAAACTAACACAACCATAATAGACAATACCGGACACTGAACTGAAACAGAACCGAACATATACAGGTGATAATGATGGTGATTGATGAGTGCACAGCTGAACATAATTAGTGTCTGTGACAGCAAATGAATGACTAAGTCAGATGATGACGAGACACAAAGAGTCCAAACAAACATGATAGTGACAGGTTCACTTTAGTAGCATGAAGAACAAAACGTTTATTCAAATTGGGAATAAATTATATTCAGAAAGCAATCAAAGAACGTTCCCCGTCACTTCTCAAAAACTCCCGTTATGATCAATGAAGCTATCTACACAATTGAATCTCTTACTTACAAGTACATCTTGTTTATGAGAGCTTTCACAAGAGTGAAGAACTGAGTGCGAAAAGTGAACTGTGATTTTCAGCTGATTTATTTTGCACCGGTGACTAATTGACCAAAACAATGTATCCACTCAACAGACACGTCTGTGATTGGTTGTAATGCTGCAAAAAAAAAAAAAAAAAAGTCTAAAACAAAATCTTTGATTTTAAACACTTTCATTTATTTTCACTTTTCACTTTAATCTTGAAAGTCATGGTCGAATATTTTTTTTTTAACTGTGCAGGGGCAGTTTTTCTACCCCTGTATCTTGGTCTGATCAAAGTAATTGCTAGGGACAATTCAGTAGTCGTCATCACTAATATTGGTAGGGACATGCCCTTGATCTAACCTCTATAACATTGTTAAAACTAACACTGAAGCAGTGTAAGACCTATTCTTTGTTGAATGTTGAATTGGTCATGCAATTTATTAAATCAGGTAGGTCCACTTTACAAGTCATGTTTGGCCATTATGAATGACACCTGTTAATGAACAGTCTACTGAAAGAAAGAGGAAGAGGAACAGAAAGAATAAACTATAGCCGCGTTTCCATTACCCTTCAAATTGCGTAAATTAAAATTGAAAATTGAAAATACGCCCAATGGAAACATGTCAATTTCGCAAAAACTCCCATTTATCGCAAAAAAGTTTTTACGCTCGCATGAGGGTGGTTTTTCAGACAATTCGAAAAATAAATATTTCGCAAAACTGCAATGGAAACAGTTTTTGTGCATTTACAGGTCACCTGACATAGATGTTTGGAGATTTTTTTTTGGACAGAATACGAGACTGAATTCTTTATTAAATTCAGAAAAGACAAAATAATTACAGGAATATTGGATTCTAAACCTTAAAGGATTAGTTCACTTTTAAAAAAACTTTTGCTGATAATTTACTCACCCCCATGTCATCCAAGATGTCCATGTCTTTCTTTCTTCAGTCGAAAAGAAATTACAGGGTTAGTTCACCCAAAAATGAAAATTCTGTCAGTAATTACTCACCCTCATGTTGTTCCAACCGCATAAGACCTTTGTTCATCTTCGGAACACAAATTAAGATATTTTTGATGAAATCTGAGAGCTGGATCACTTCTCCAAAGGCTTCTAGGTGGCCGAAACTTGCTGGCCCAGAAAAGTTATAAAAGGGGTGGTAAAACACCTTTTTTCGAAGGCTTGAATGTGTTTGTGAGGTTCACTGTAACATGTGTTCATGCTTCGTTTTTAAAAATTCGCATTATTTTTCACATATTTAACCATTATTCTACACTGCTCTGTCCCTCCTTGTAAAAACAGTCGGATGGATTCCGGGTTCTATGAAGCCCCGCCCTCAAAAATACGTAATGGGCTCAGATTGGTTAGCTGGCCTAGTGTGTTGTGATTCGCTAACCGCCAAGTTCACATTGTTCAGAAACGCCCCTTACACTTACTGGTAGTTTGTGCTTCAGTAAACAACGGCGTTAATATTGCCATAGCTGCTACCAGTTTGAGCCCGAATCAGACCCAGAGAATGTCAGTGGAGAGGATCGAGCAGAACATGTTCAAGAACGGCTGTTAAAGGACGTTTCAGAGAGGTATGTTTTTTTAAGACTGCAGATCTATTGTGATCGTTATATATGACACTGTTACTTTTGTATATTTAGAACGATTGTAGCTAAATATCTGTCGCCAGAACTTTTAACCCAATATGAACACTAAACATTGGCTTTACAACAGTAGCAAAATCAAACACAAACCATGTTTAGCATGCCTGCAGATAAACAATACACAAAAGCTATAATCAAAGAATAATTTACAGTGATCACATAAACGACAACAACCACGAACATTCCAAGTTCGCTGCGCTGGTGATATTAAACACAAGTTTGTATGTGTTTGTCGGATAAGTATGAATTAGCATTTAACAAACTGGTTTGTGGAGACGAACAGCGTTCTCCTTCGTTTACTTCCTCGCTACAACGTACAATTAACAATACGAACTATTACAGGAAAACACATCAACGAAAAAATCATACTTACAGGTTGTGGCTCGTAAACAACAGCTTCTGTTTTTAAAGTTGGAACTGCTCGATCTTTCAGGACAAGCCGTTGTGCAAATCCTGCATTGAACTCGTGTAGATTGAGGAAGCTTACCTCCGGAAAATGTGCAGCATAGAGAGCGACATTTTAATTATAATTATGAGGGACCGAGTTAAAAATAAATTGTAACTGTCCTTAGGAAGACTGAACAAAGTGGACCTGCAATCTGGGTGAAAATAACAGCGTTTCGACGGCATAGCGGCAACGACACTCTACTACCACAACAACTCTTCTCCAAAGCAACATAAAATGGCCTCGCCCCCTTTATGTATTGTGTTCCCAGAGGAGGGGTTTATGTAAATATTGGGCTTAGTGATATCAGCAAGCCCACAGGAATGTCGTGTAGCCCTTATCAGCCGTTTTCTGTAGTTCTTAGAAATTGATTTCTTTAAATGCAAATATCTCCATTTGCTTTAAACTTTGAACGTTGTAACTTTGCAGATGTTGTTTATGCTCAAACAGCAACATTACACACTAACTAAAGTTAGAAAAGTGAAATCGTGTTTTACCACCCCTTTAAAGAGATCGTTAATATAGTCCAAGTGACTACAGTGGTTCAATCAAAAGTATATCAAGCGACGAGAATAATTTTTGAGTGCAAAAACAAACAAAAATAACGACTTTATTTGACTATTCATTTCCTGGTAGGTAGCATTATTTTATAGAACACCGACACAGTAACTTCATATTGACACGCGGCTAAACAAAGGCAGAGTACTGTAACTCAATTTGAGTGTTCCAAAATAAAGCCAAAGAGCAGTAACTGATGTTACGGTGTTCTGCCTTTGTTTCTCATGGGCTTTTGGAAGTTACTGTTAAGACAACTCATTATTTTCTCGAAAAATCAACGGAATTGATTCAAGATACTTATCCACATGATAAAGGAGGTCTTGAATGTGCCAAAAATATAAATAACTCATTTTCGACCAAAAATGAAGTTACGGTCTTTTGCCTTTGCATGGCAGCGATCATCTGTTACTCTTTACTAGCCTACTAGTTAATAGTAAATACACACGAATATAGGTCATTTGAAAGATACAGTTCAACTTACCGAAACCACGGAAAGAGGTCCATAAAACAGCTGGAGAACAATGTCACGTAACATTACATTTACCTCAGGAAAGCCATTTAAACATAGCATGTTAGTTGGACTTAAAAATTGCTATAGAGAGGAGTATTTTGCTAAATATGATAACTATATTACATATTTATTATATTTTACCCATATCATTAAAATATTATAACGTTGTTATTATAAAAAAACGCATATTTAATTTGAGATGTTATTTTTAACCTTATAATAATAATAGGCTACCAGCTGACAGGGCTCAGTATGTTTACAGAATTAGGTGAGATTTATTTTTTATTTATTTTTTTGACATAGCACATTAACGTATCTACTGTAGCCTACCTAATATTTATCCAAAGAAAATGATATTGAATCAAGATCAGAATCAAATCACAAGAATTGAATTGAAATTGTGAAATTTGTGTCAAGCAATAATAAAAAACAGTAGCATACCAGTCATTCTACCATGTAAGCATTGTGTCACTAAACCTAAGTAAAATTCTGTTTAGTTACCAAATGTTTTCAAAATGCACAATACACTTATTGTGATGCAAGTTTTTTTTTTTTTACACTAAAGGCAACGGGGTGGCGGTGTCACCGGCTTGGGCCCTCCATCGCTGCTCGCAGCTGTATATATATATATATATATATATATATATATATATATATATACATATCAAAGTAATATTCTCTGTCTTGTCACTTAAAAAAAATTTTTATATATATAATGAATTGTACTACTGACTAGAGCAGTGTAATTGTTATATGTTAGGTTGACTATTTCATTATTATATTTTATTAAGGCTATAATGAACAGGCTGCAATGTCAAGATTGCAATGCTGGAATGTCTGTCTGTGTGTGTGTGTGTGTGTGTGTGTGTGTGTGTGTGTGTGTGTGTGTGGCGTGGGCGCGGGTGCGATTGAACAGTGGACACATAAAAACATACTCTGTCATTTTGTTCATTCAGGACACCATTCAAACTGCAAAGTGTTAACTTATATTTGTGTACAGTCGCAATAAAACACAGCATTGTGCTTTTGTCAAATAAATTCAAGCAATCCGCCCCCAAAATGCGCTAATTTTAAAATTAAACTAAAATGCTCACGGCTGCATGGGCATATAGTCATTATCAATGTGTCACGATCCACACGTAGAAAATAGACAGAAGATCCAAGTGCAATATGTATATTTTTATAAGGGAAATCCGTTACTCAAATCCAGTCCAGGCAGAGGTCAAAACCAGGGTGGCAATCAAACATAAATGAGAACAAAAACAACAGGCAATAACAGGACTCAGGAGTGGCGTGATACATAACAAGGACTCGGTGACAAACACTGACACAAACAGGATATATATATACACAGACACTAACAAGGTGAGGGGGAACAGCTGAGTGCAATGATGATGGGGAACACCTGAGTGCAATGATCAGTGGTAGCCAGACAGGATGATGGGAAACGTAGTTCATGATGTGAGTAACACCGGGGAAGGAGGACATCTGTGGACACCCGGGGAACACAAACCCAACACTGTGACATAACCCCCCCTCTACGGAGCGGCTACCAGACGCTCCAAGACGACAAATACAACAAAACAAAAGAGTCCAGGCGGGAGGTGGAACGGTGGAGGATCAGGGGGAGGGATGGGGGGCCAGGTCCATGAAGGGAAACAGGAACAGGGGGTGACGGTCTAGCCGGTGGCCAGGGCGAAGCAGAAGACAGTCCATGAGGCGGCCAGGGCGAAGCAGAAGACAGTCCATCGGGCGGCCAGGGCGAAGCAGAAGACAGTCCATCGGGCGGCCAGGGTGGAGACGACCCCTCGGGCGGCCAAGGGCAGAGACTGCACTGGAACTGGCACCACTGGCTCAGGCACTGGAACTGGCACCACCGGCTCAGGCACTGGAACTGCGACTACCGGCTCACGGACAGACACCACCCGGTGTTTTATCGCCTAGCCCTAAGACAGATTTATGAATAGATGAACTGATATGATGATAGTATAGTAAGTATAGATTTCTATGCATTTTAGGGGTTTGGGGGGATTTGACACCCCAAAAATGACTTGCCCCCCCCTAATATTCTACCTGCACCCCCTAGTGGGGCTGGCTGAATCCGGCCCTGCACCACCGGCTCACGGACAGACACCACCGGCTCAGGAGCAGACATCACCGGCTCAGGAGCAGACACCACCGGCTCAGGAACTGGAACAGACACCACCGGCTCAGGAACAGATCCCACTGGCTCAGGTTCAGGAACAGACACCACCGGCTCAGGTTCAGGAACAGACACCACTGGCTCAGGTTCAGGTTCAGGAACAGACACCACCGGCTCAGGCTCAGGAACAGACACAGGCACCGGCTCAGGTTCAGGAACAGACCCCACCGGCTCAGGTTCAGGAACAGACACCACCGACTCAGGTTCAGGAACAGACACCACCGGCTCAGGAACAGACCCCACCGGCTCAGGTTCAGGAACAGACACCACCGGCTCAGGTTCAGGAACAGACACCACCGGCTCAGGAACAGACCCCACCGGCTCAGGTTCAGGAACAGACACCACTGGCTCAGCGGCCATCTTGTCCGGAGACACAGGCTCGGCAGCGGCCATCTTGTCCGAAGACACAGGCTCGACGACGGCCATCTTGTCCTGAGACACAGGCTCGGCGGTGGCCATCTTGTCCGGAGACACAGGCTCAGCGGCTACCATCTTGTCCTGAAACACAGGTTCAGCGGCGGCCATCTTGTCCGAAGACACAGGCTCGGCAGACGTGACATGAACAGGCTCGGTGGCGGCCATCTTGTCCGAAGACACAGGCTCGCCAGACGTGACGTAAACCGTCTCGGCGGCCATCTTGTCTGAAGACACAGGCTCGGCAGACGTGACGTGAACAGTCTCTGTAGCGGCCATCTTGTCCGAAGACACAGGTTCGGCAGACGTGCCGTGAACAATCTTGGTACTTTCTAAGATCTTAAATAGCATATCAAAATAATCCAACAGACTTTCAGCCGCTATAGCAACAGCGGGCTGCTCGGGCACGGCCTCCGGGATGACAGCGTGCTGCACGAGAACGGCCTCTGGGATGACAGCGGGCTGCACGGGCACGGCCTCCGGTTCTATGGGGAGGCTGGAGGTCTTCCTCCTCCTCCTCCGGACCACCGGACTCTAGACCACCGAACCCGGAACCACCGGAACTGGGACCACCGGAACTGGGACCACCGGAACAGGGACCACCGGAACAGGGACCACCGGAACTGGGACCACTGGAAACGGGACCACCGGAAACGGGACCACCGGAACTGGCATGGAGGAAGTCTTCCTTCTCCTCTTCCGTTTCGGGACCACCGGAACAGGGACCACCGGCTCTGGGACCACCGAACTCCGGACCACTGGGCTAAACCCTGGCTCAGATCTGGAACCGCTGGACAGTTCGGGCTCGGGGCTGAAAAAAAAAACGAAGTGGAGAGTGGTGTCCATATCCACCACCTCCTCCCCTGCGGCCTCCACAGGTCCCACGAAAAATGACTAGACGGGTTCCCTTAAACAAATCTCTCCTCTCCCGCTCGGTGGCTGGGGAAGAGAAGTTTGAATACATACTGCTGGATCTTTGTGGTGACTGAGTCCTTCTGTCACGATCCACACGTAGAAAATAGACAGAAGATCCAAGTGCAATATGTATATTTTAATAAGGGAAATCCGTTACTCAAATCCAGTCCAGGCAGAGGTCAAAACCAGGGTGGCAATCAAACATAAATGAGAACAAAAACAACAGGCAATAACAGGACTCAGGAGTGGCATGATACATAACAAGGACTCAGTGACAAACACTGACACAAACAGGATATATATATACACAGACACTAACAAGGTGAGGGGGAACAGCTGAGTGCAATGATGATGGGGAACACCTGAGTGCAATGATCAGTGGTAGCCAGACAGGATGATGGGAAACGTAGTTCATGATGTGAGTAACACCGGGGAAGGAGGACATCTGTGGACACCCGGGGAACACAAACCCAACACTGTGACACAATGTCTGTGCGGACAAACATATTTTACTTTCGTTTTTAAGTTAGCAATTCAAAAGCCCCCAGCAGTGTCACACGTCGATTATTCCCAGAGTCACATCCCTAACATATTTATATATAAATACAATAGGCCTACCTGATTTTGAACACAAGAGGGCAGCATGGCACTATGAATGACTTTATTTATTTATTTTTTGGACTAAACAACTATTCTGGCTGTTTTTAAACTTAACTTAACTTAAATATAATTCTTAAATTAAAAAAAAAGAATAAAATGGGTTTAGTTCTGATATTTGTATAATTTTATATAGAAATAAATGGCGTACAATTACATTTTTAGTGTTTAGGCTTTTAGTGTTTCCTTTTTTGACATTCCTTTAAACCCTTGCCATAGCAAAACCGTTTGAGATATTTAATATCCGTTCACAATTTAGCATCTTTAATGTATTTTCATCATGTTGAAAAAGTTTGGTGTGAATAAAATAAACCACTTAGGAGGAGTAGCTAAAAACTTAGAGTCTGAAATATCCAAATAAATCTACATTCAAACCAAAATATCTGACTTCCTGTTGCTCGGAGCTAATGACTGTAAATTAGAAAGTTGTCCGGCTCGATGAGACCAATATACGTACTGATTTTTGTAACTGTGGGTAAAAGTAACCCCCACACTTTTGTCAAAAACATTTTGAAAGTGACACACTTCCTGCTACCAGTTGGTGGCGCTATAACTTTGACTCCCAATAGTTACATCCATCTGATCGGCCTCTTACCACGAACACACTGCTGAAGATTAATCAAGATCAGTTAATGTGTGCAGAAGTTATATCACTTCATGTTTCTCTTTTCTCGCCATAAATTCGTGTCCCCGCCATGGCCAAACCATTGGAGATATCAATAATCAGTCCGCAATTTAGCATCCTCAATGTCTTGACTTCATGCTGACCGAGTTTGGAGGCGATTGGATGAATTCTCTAGGAGGAGGACATCAAATTCCACAGCATGCGTTTTTCAAACAACCCATAATAGCCGACTTCCTGTTGGGCTGGCGTAAAACTTGACCGAGGGAAAGTTGTTCGGCTCAATGAGATCTATATGTGTACTAGTGTTGTCACGGTACCAAAATTTCAGTATTCAGTACCGATACCAGTGAAAATCCACAGTTCTCTGTACCAATTTCAGTACCAGACCAAAGTTTAATTTAGACTAAATTTACCAGTAAAAATTCATGGTTCTCGGTACCAAAGCAAAACACAAAAACATGCTAGCTGAACAACACACTATTTTTATTAATAAAGTTAAACAATGCCATTCTTTATACTTGTTTAAAATTGTGTTTCAAGTTTTTCCACAAGTAATAAATGAAAATAAATTACAAACCTAAAAAACACAATTTTTATAAATTAAACAAAATATGCCATGACTGAACAACAAGTTATAAACTAAAATATTATTATAAATGTAAAAAAAAAAAAAAAAAAAAGGCATAATTTAAGCATTTCAAGCCAAGGATTGTAAACATTTGAGTGATTAAATAACTAGATAAATAACAAAACAATAAGCCATGACTGAATAAACACTCTTCTAACACGTATTATATTAGCGTTAGCCGCATCACGGATGCTAACGATTTACTACACAAACGGCTGTTTTTTTCTATCCGACTGATTCCAACATTCAAATTAAAATATGATATATAATTCATAACAGAAGCTCTAAATTTGAAATTAGTTTGAAACTTAACTGCTTGAACTTTTTCATCAGATCCGGGTGTCGGTCTTTGAGGTGTTTTATTAAGTTAGATGTAATGACATCGTTTGCAAATGGGTTTTTGATTATCAATGATGTTCCCCTCGTCATCAGCCGCAAATCCGAAATAATTCCACACGTGGCTCTTTCCTCCTTTTTTATCAACAAGTGGATTTACCATATCAGCTGCACCGTCGCCATGTCTCAGCGCCTTTAATAAAGAGGACGCGCAACTGCACGCGCTCAGTGCATGTGTGCGTGCATGCATGCGCATCAAGGAACCGGGTTTGAACGGGTCCTCGGTACTTAAGAAAACGTGGTACCGTGACGTTTACATTTTTTAGTACCGACTTGGTACCGAAGTACCGGGTCTTTTGACAACACTAATGTGTACCAAGTTTCATATTAATTCATGCAAGCGTGTTTGATATATGGACCAAGTTTTCAGAACCCGTTCAAGGGGGCGCTGTTAAGCCCCCCTGCCACGCCCGTTTCTGAAACTTTTCACATGTCTACTGGCTAATAAGTGTTATGTGTCTGTCGAGTTTCATCCAATTTGAAGCATGCTAAGAGTCTCAAAAGCATCCGGAAAGAATATTAAAGTTTGATGCAGTGCCATGGCAACAGTATCTTAGATATCAATAATCCTTCCACAGGTCTACATATGCCGTGTGTTTACATTATACACATAAAATTTGAAGCAAATCGGGTAAAAATAAGAGAGTGACTTCAAAGCATTTTGAAAGTGACAAACTTCCTGCAGCCAGTTGGTGGCGCTATAACTTTGACTCACAATAGTCACATCCTTGTGTTCGGCCTCTTACAATGAACACACTGCGGAAGTTTCATCAAGATCAGTAAATGTATGCAAAAGTTATAACACACTTCCTGTGTCCCATTATTCGCCATAAATTAGTTTCCTCGTCACGGCCAAACCGTTCGAGATATCAAAAATCCGTTCGCAAGAATTCATCCTCAATGTCTTGACTTCATTCACACAGAGTTTGGTGGCGATCGGATGAATTCCCTAGGAGGAGAATTTCACATTCCATTGTATGCGTTTTCCAAACAACGTATAATAACCGACTTCCTGTTGGGCTTTTGTAAAACTTAGAGCACGAAAGTTGTTCGGCCCGATGAGATCTATATGTGTACTGAGTTTCATATTATTACATGCAAGCGTGTTTGATATATGGACCAAGATTTCGGACCCCATTCCGCGCCCGGGTACCAGCTCCAGTCCGGCCCTGATGGCCGCAGGTTCTGACCTGTGTGCTAAGTTTCAAGAGTTTTTGAGCATGTTAAGGGCCCCAAAAGTGGCACTTCGCCCTTTCAGGGCTTGGGCCCTAATTAAGTTAAAACTTGTTTTGAACAATTTCTTTGTCATCTGCAGATTGATTTTAAGTAGAAAAAAATATATATTTAAATCGTAACTCAAAACTGTCCCATGTTCCAAGGATATTCTTTTATAACGGCAAAAAAAAATTGTATTCATTTGAAGTTATGTTCTACCAACATTATGAGGACATAAAAATTAAAAAGAAAAACTTTTTGATAACTTTTTTGTTAACTTTTTGAGAACATTATTAACGACCAGATAACTTTTGAATGAATGTTCTATTAATGTTACTGGAAGAACATTTGCTCATAATTTGAAAGAAACTTTGCAGAATGTTAGAAAGTTCTCCGTTATCTGAGATGCTAAAAAGTGAGACTGATAAGAGTTAACAAGTTAAAAGTGAAATCCACAAAATGCTATCTACTGTCAAATGTAAAGTTAAGACTAGAGTGATATTTAATAAAGACAAAAACAAATTAAAGTAAATGAAATGTTTATTTCTTCAGCAGGCAGAAAACAAGCACTGTGCAACATCAGAAGTCACTACAGATTAACACCTACAACAGGAAGTGTTGACTAAAAAAAATGAATCTATTTCACAGACTTCATCTTGAAGGCAGACATTACAATAAACTGAGAGCTACAGATATTCTTCGGTTAACATCTGTACATTCATTACAGTCCCATGAGTCTTGTGCTGAAGAGGAGCTGGTTCAGACTTTCATACAAAAACTACTGATGATGAACTACAGAGCAAGATACATTAAATCTAAAGAGACCAATGAGGAAAGTCACAGTGAACAAGGCAGCTATGATTCATTAAGACAAGAGGCAGATTCTGATGATTTTTTTTCAAATGTATGGTCAGTGTCTAATGAAGAAATATGTAAATCTGAGCTAATTCACCCGATGGATGTTCAGATGGCTGTGTTTCATTGTGCTGATGGTTTCCTGAAGCAGCTGATGGTCACTAAACTGTCCCAGTGTCAATATGCTCTGCCTCTGCTTGTTCCTGATCCAGACACACAACAGATTGAGTTTCCTCTCTGGACATTCAGACAAATCAACAAGAGCTGGAAGATGAGAAACACCAACAATGAGATCATCAGTCAAACCCATCCGATCTACAAGGCAGAAACTCCAATGGTGTCTTTCTTCAGGTTTGGCTCTGCGTCTTCATCCAAGTCTCAGCTGATGAACAGTCTGATCAATGAGAAACACAACACGTTCTTCCACAGGAACTGCCCAGGCAGCAGCAGAACCAGAGTCCTGATGGATGGAGTGGTGGAGATCGCCTGGTTCTGCCCCTCTGGATCATATGATGATAAATTCACTGACTGTGTTGCGTTCTGTAATCTACACAGTGATGCAGGAGAACATGAGAAACAGCTGCAGATCCTCACTGAAATGGCCTCAGTCAATGTTGTTCAACTATCACAAGTGGACAAGAATGACAAAAGCATGATAAAACTTGACCAACTATACAATGACTCAAAGCCACTCATTTGTCTTTTTACAGAGGATAAATCTACTTTAAAGAAGATGAAGAAAGGGAAATTCAAGATTGGTCTGAAAGACAGAAATCAGTCAGAAGTATCTGAAGAACTCAGAAGAGTTATAAATGATTGTCTCTCAGAATCAACTTCCTCTTTCAGACTTGAAGATTTGTCCAAACACTCAGACATCAGAGTAGATGAGGAAGATGATGAAGACTGCAGGAGAGGAAGAGAAGCAGCACAGCAGATGATGAGTTTACTGGAGAAGAAAGATCTGACAGAAATCAAAGAATCATTTCTGCCTCATCAGGGGAAACCGTGGCATCAGTGGAGTCAGAAGAACAAAGAACTACATCGACCTCGAGCAAATGAGACGGAAATGGACATCAGTAAAAAACAAAATGAGATGAAGTATATCCGTGAACGGCAGCATGAATCTGACATCAGTGAGTTTATGAAGTTCTTCATTAAGGAAATGAACACAGATACTGGATATAAGATGTATTTCATTAAATGGCTCGGAATCATCATGGATGAATATATCTCAGCTGACCTTTCTGATCTACATCATAAGTGTAATGAAAAATGGTCAATGGTCTTAAAAATGAAAGAGAATTATGATGAACCAGAAAAACTGACAGCTGAACAAGCAGAACTTGAGAGAATATCTGGGAAACTTCAAGCTGCAGACTTTGGTTTGGAGCACATCATGAGGGAGATCGGTCAGATATATGAATCATGTTCATCTGTGAAGAAGAACAAGAAAGATCTGCAGTTTGACTTCTCTTCTCTCCCGAGTCTCGCAGCAGAGATGATGATCTCTGGATTCCCACTGGAGCTGATGGATGGAGATGCTGCTCATGTTCCTGTGATCTGGATCTCTGCTGTTCTAGATAAACTCATCCAGAAACTGG
Source organism: Abramis brama (assembly GCA_022829085.1). Classification (NCBI taxonomy): domain Eukaryota; kingdom Metazoa; phylum Chordata; class Actinopteri; order Cypriniformes; family Leuciscidae; genus Abramis; species Abramis brama. The sequence continues at coordinate 19,724,284 of CM040766.1, read as the reverse complement.
GAGACCAGAGAGTCTTTGTGCTGTCAGTTTTAGGGCTTCAGAGCTCTGGGAAATCCACCATGCTGAATGCCATGTTTGGACTCCAGTTTGCCGTCAATGCTGGCCGGTGCACCAGAGGAGCTTTCATGCAGCTGGTCAAAGTCTCAGACGAGATGAAGACACAAATGAACATTGCCTATATCCTGGTTGTTGATACTGAGGGTCTTCGTGCTCTCGAACTGACTGGAAGATCAACAAGACATCATGACAATGAATTGGCAACATTTGTTGTTGGTCTTGCTAATTTAACCTTGATCAATATCTTTGGTGAAAACCCATCTGAGATGCAGGACATTCTTCAGATTGTTGTTCAGGCCTTCCTGAGGATGAAGAAGGTCAGACTGAATCCCAGGTGTGTGTTTGTGCATCAAAACGTTTCAGACATCACAGCTGGAGAGAAAAACATGGAGGGAAGGAGACGACTTCTGGAGACACTGGATGAGATGACAAAACTTGCTGCTGAAGAGGAAGACTATGATGCAGAAAGTTTCAGTGATGTTATTGACTTTGATATACGGAATGATGTGAAGTATTTTGCTCATCTTTGGGAGGGCAGCCCACCGATGGCACCACCAAACCCAAAGTACTGTGAGAATATTCAAGAACTAAAGAAAACTATTATGTCTCATGCCTCAAAATCACATGGAATAATGCAAATAGACTTAAAAGATCGTATTAAAGATCTCTGGGAGGCTTTACTGAAGGAACGATTTGTCTTCAGCTTCAAAAATTCTCTGGAGATTTCAGTCTACAGGAAACTGGAGACCGAATACAGCAAGTGGTCCTGGAGTCTCCGCAGTGCCATGATGGAAACTGAGAACAAACTACACATCCAAATAGAAAATGAAGCAATTCATGAGGTTGAGGAAACTATTCTTCAAACAGAACTGAAGGAGACAAGTGAAGAAGTGGAGAAAGCCATGTCTGAATTCTTTGAGAAAGACACAGATGCAGAAATACGGATTCAGTGGAAATCATCATTTGAAATCAAAATCAAAGATGTTCAGGAAAACATTGTGAGAGAAACAAAAAAGAAATTAAATGAGATTCTTCAACAGCGAGACCTGAAGAAAAAGATTGATGCTCAGAGAACAAATCATGAAAACACTCTCTATGAAAAGAGCAAAGAACTTCCCTTAAAACTCAAAGACAAAGTAAATGATGAAGAAACACTTAAGAAAGAGTTTGAATTGTTTTGGAAACAGAGTGTGAAAATTGTCTCAGACACTCCTCCAATCAAAGACATTGACATAATGAGAGATGTGAGAGATATCCTCAGTGACGTCTATGAAAGTGCTCCTGTAGATCACATTAAAGAGAACAGCGAGTACACCAAGATTTTCACTGTGTCGAGTTATTGTGAATATATTAATTTCAAAAAGTCCACAAAAAAGACAGTTACTGAGGTGGTAAAGGGTGCTTACAGAAAAGTTAAAAAAACATTTGGATACAGTCGAACTCTGTCTCCAAAGAAGGAAGCTGAAATCAAGTCATTAATCACAGATGTTGAACAGCAAACAGAGAAGATGATTCAGTCATATAACATTTCAAAGATGGGCTACAACATCAGCTGCATTCAACAACTCACAGGTTACATCAAGAAGAGAGTAACAGAACATCAGAAAGGAGTGAAATATGAGTTCAAGAAAGAATTCTTTATTGATTTGGTTCTTTCCATCTTTAAGAGAGCAAACAAGATGATCTCTGACCAACACAGACTGTTTAAGGAAGCCAATGATCCTGCAATATATGTTGAGAAGAAGAGAGAAGAATACTATAGTATTTTCCAGAAATACTGTCATACAACACAACATACTGAAGCAACATCATCTGCCATTTTTGGAGAGATCATCTGTCAGAAACTTAAAGAGCCCATTGAGCAGAGTGTCTACAAGAAGACTGCTAGAGATCTGGCTGGTGAAATGAAAACAAACTGTGAATCACTGAATGGTAACAGATCAAAACTGGAAAAACACATCCTGAATACACTGGCAGAAGAGGAGGATTTTGACAAATACATGAACTACATTAATTATCCCAGAGATCACTTCAAGAGTTTCATCAGAGATGAAGTCAGTCGGTACATCACTGATAAGTTCAGTGCCACTGTTTTCAAGATGAAGAAGAACATTAAACTCTTGCAGCAGAAGATCATAAAGGCAGCACATAAATCTACTGAACATGTTCAAGTGAACAGAGGAGATGTTGGTTTGTGGTTGAAGAGTTTCACAAAGCAGCTCTCAGGTGTGCTGATCTTCTCTGAAAAAGACCTCAGTGGAGTTAAACATGATGATGTTGATGATTTCAACCTCCTAGAAGATGTGATAAGGAAAGAGCTTCCTGCTATAATTTCTGACATCAGCAGTGGATTCAACACCAAGACATTTCCAGTAAAGCTGGACTACAAGTTCAGGCCAGATGAGCTTCTGATTGAACACTTCTCTCAGTGCTGTTGGGTTCAGTGTCCGTTCTGTGGAGCCGTCTGCACCAACAGCATAGAAAACCATCATGGAGAACACAGTGCTCCTTTTCATCGTAGTATTGGTCTGAATGGAATATATTACCATAATACATCTAACTTGTCTACTCATATCTGCACATCAGCAGTAGGAAACAGCACTCTATATTTTCACCCCAATGATTCAGATGAATTTCTCTGTAGAGAATACAGACCAGGAGGAGTTTATGCAGACTGGAGCATCACCCCTGATCTCTCTGAGCTGCCCTACTGGAAGTGGTTTATGTGCAGATTCCAGAAAAATCTGGAAAAATACCACAAGAAAACATTTGAGGGGGAAGGAGAGATTCCAAATGAATGGAGAAAATACTCAAAACAAGAAGTTATTGAGAGTTTGGATGAATACATGTAAATCGAACAAGTGAAATACGTTTCTTATGTTTTTTTGACTCACAGAACATTTTGAAATGAGTATCTGTTCGTCGCGTCATTGAGTCTGATATCATATAAACCTCAGTTCACAGAATACTAGGGCTGGGCGATATATCGCACGATATTGTTATGCACATCTTATCAGTAAAGCCGGTTCCTTGATTAGTAGTTAATCGCCATCACCTGCTTTCAGATGTAGCGGCATTTACTACAAAGAGCCGTAGTTAACTGACAAGCTGAGCCATATCGCATTAATATCGCGGACGTATCGCCAGCGATAATTAATGCGATATGGCTCAGCTTGTCAGTTAACTACGGCTCTTTGTACACAGCAAAAACTCCAGTGTTAAATTAACACTCCTGGGAGTGTTGAAGTTAATGAGATAATTAAGTGATTAATTTAGTGAAATTATATTTTACTCAAATTGTAAGTTACCATTATTGTGATGGGTATTTGTTTTAGTTGGGCTCTTGACCCTTTTATGTGTACTTTAGATTTTGCTTGGCTGTTGTATCTGAGTTATAACTCTCAGATGAACAAAGAATAAAGTGATCTGATGGTGTTGGTTATATTATGACAATCATCATTTAAGCCTGATCACTGAACTACTTATTTCTGACTTAAATTTATGTTGTTGACCACAGAATAACTGTGATTCTGCATAAACATCCAGAATTTTAGATGTAATATAAAGGATTTCTTAAAAGTTGTTTAAAAAAAAAAATTCTTTGTTAGGCACACACAGACATCAAAATTCGGTATATGCATCTCAACAATGGTGACAAGCAGAATATTAAATTAGGAAAAGTAAATTACATAGACAATTCAGATCATAATGTATTCATACCGCAATGCATGATGGGAGCCGTTAATGATTGATGGCAGCCACTGCAACATGCTTTATTATTGTCACCATTGTTGAGATTCACAGGCTGATTATTGATGTCTGTGTTTCTAAATAAAAAAAATGTGAAAGTATTTTGATCAGAACAATGTTTATAAAATATTTTGAATTATAAGTAAAGTACTGATAATCATAGGCTGAAGAATCACTAAACTGTTGCTAACAAGGTAAACCAAACTATCTCAATAAATTTCATTTTTCAGATCACAGCAGGATTATGTCAAAACATAACCAACACTATCAGATCACACTTTTCTTTGTTCATTTGACTGTTATAAATCAATAACAGCAGACGAGCAAAATTTAAAGTGAATGTATAAAGATCAAGAGCCCAACTAAAGCAAACACTGATCGGCAAAACGGTGGCTTACAATTTGTGATTTTCTCCTTCAGTGATTCTGCTTGTTAACATCAGGTGTCTTCAATAATGCTCAAGCATCACTAAATTAATCACTTAATTATCTCATTAACTTTAACACTCTTGAGTGTAAATTTAACACTGGAGTTTTTGCTGTGTAGTAAATGCCGCTTCATCTGAAAGCAGGTGATGGTGATTTACTACTAATCAAGGAACCGGCTTTACTGACGAGATGCGCATAACAAAATTGTGCGATATATCACCCAGCCCTACAGAATACCTATATACAAGTATATTCCTCACATCAGTATCTGTGAAGCAATCTCTACTTAAATGCTCTGTTTTTTCAGTATCCTCATATTTTTGTTAGATTTCATGTTATTTTAGATTTAGGCTAGTATTTTATGTACCAAAGTTAATTGTTTAAATTAAGTTCTTAACACAATTTTAGGAGGAACACTAAAGTCAATGAAGTCAAGGGTACTTCGGGCTCGTCTCAAAGATTATGTGAACTTGTGATTTAAGATTATTTAAATATGTTTAACACTAGGCCGCTTTTTAATACAGCTATCACTATGTACTTGCAATGGAGGGGGTTGTGAAGGTTTCAAACTAATGAATATACAATATAATATAATGTGTATCTTAACCAAAAATCAATATGTTGTCATTTTTATTTTAGATAGATTTGGAGTGATTAAAATGGTTTACTAATTACTTAAAAGTTAATTTCTAAAAACCTGTTTAACATGTATAAAAAGACAAATATGATATCCAATGGTACTTTCAGTGCCATCCAATAAACTCCAAATGTTTATCTTTGTGTCTGCCCATCTAACTTTCTATGATATTAAAATTTGTGCATATTTTAAATCTGTATGCATGCAGGGCTGGAAATTAACTTTTTTGTCCACCTGCCACTGTGGCTGGTGGATTCCAAAATCTACCAGCCACTCAACGTTTTTAACAGCCACTTTCTTGTTTTTAACCGACAATGTGTAACTGCATGTGAAAATGAATACTACAAGATCTACAATACTTAAGCCATTTATTCCATAGGGTAAAGTCTCAAGGAAATACTGACATTTTCAGTAAACTAACCAATCGCGGGACTCCCCATTGTCTGCTTTTCTCCATTGTTCTTTAAAAAAAAAAGTGTTTTTTTTACCTTCGCCTCTTTGTCCACTGTCTCCTGAGATGTTTTCTCTGCAGACCTCTTAATACCTGCGATGTAACGCCACATTTTTTTGAAGGTGTGCCTCCTCTAAAAGTGTCCGGGTGAAACAGCATGCTACTTTTATTTACTCGCCACAGTGGCTGGTAGGTGAAGCGAGTTTACCAGCCACAATACAAAATCACCCACATTTGGCTGGTGCTAATTTCCATCCCTGAATGCATGTGTTTGTGATTAAGTACAAGAAGTAAACAAAAATAAACTTAATGTATTCATGTGAATTTAGTTACCTCTTTGTGGCTGTAACTGTCAAAGGACATGTTTTTTGTTGAGATGTGTATTTATGTTTTTGTTATAAATTAATGTCAATTTGAGTTCTTTCAATTTTAAAACAGTTGTGATGTTTAGAAGTCTATATTTATAATGTATGCCCTTTGAGGTCTTTAAAGTCAGGGGTTCTTTAAGATTTACGTAGAAAACGTGATGTGTCACATGACCCAGTTCAGTTTGGAGCGGGTCTGCGTCATTATTTGGGTCAGAGTGAATATAGATGCAGAGAAGCGATGTAGTCTGAGAAGGAATTGCCTGATCTGCATGGTTTGAGAGGCGCACACGGTAATTTGCCTTTATTTCATAATGTTTATAGTGTTGTTTTATATTACTTTACGTGCACAATGTGATGTGCTATTCATGATGTTGATTGTATTTCTGTTGCAACATTCACGTACATTTCATTGGACATTGGCTCGAGAGACTTGTGAAGGACTGAGAAATGCATATTTTGAGTATATGTTTTTATTTCTTGTAGTTTTCACGGTGTCTACGGTGTTTACTGAAGAGAGAGATACAAAATAAACTACAAAGACATCTGTATGAAGCGTGGCCTTTATTTCATCAGACCAATGCAGCTATAGTGAAAACGTGACGCCATTACAGTCGACAGCTTAAAGAGTGGAACGGCATCGGCTGGATGAGAAGAGGTAACGAGATCGCGGGCGCATCGCGTATAGAAGAGACGTCGGATACGAAGAGAAAGCTCCATCGCGGGACTATCGCGTGGAGAGAGAATGCGTCAGAGACGAGGCTTGTCTGCACGCAGTTATCACCGTCAGGGAAGTACCGCGACCCGACCAGTAGAGGGCGACATTTAACCGCGTAGACTACAGCTTCGCGAGTATCCTTTCTGCAGGCTTCAGAGAACAGTGTTTGTTTACTTCATTACTGTTACAAGCAGAAGAGTGCTGCTCTGCAATTAACAGCAGGTTAGACTGTGCTGCTTTTACATCTTTATGGACATAAAAGAAGAAGAAAAAAGTAAAGAATTTATTTGTATTTATATTGTTTGATTTTACAGCCTAATTTGGTGTATGCTTTATAATTGACTTAGTGGTGAATAGTTACAAGGTTTTTTGATCTGAGAGTAGTAGTTAAGTAACACTAGTACTTTGCTAAAACTTTTGCAATGTCAGTTCGTGGAGAAAAATCACAATATGATGATTCAAGTGAACAAACTGAATCCCTTCAGGTAGAGTTGACTAGCTTAACTGAACAGTTAAGATTTCAAACTGATGATGCTGAAAGGGAAAGATTAGAGTCACTCATAGCTGATATTCATGCTAAAATACTTCAAATAGCAAAACCTACTGCTTCCACTTCAAGAAGAGATGAACCCAGGAAATCTTCACGAGAGAGAAAATTAACTCCAAAAATGCAAGAGCTTAAGCAGCAAGAAGTTTCTCAGAAGGAGAGTAAATTCTTCAAGTTGTATGAAAGCTGGAAAGAACAAGTAAGATCTACCCGTACCAAACTTAAGGATGAGTGCTCTGACCAAGACTTGGGTGACATGATGGACAGTGTTGAAGGGCTCGAAACTCAAGTGAAAAATGTGTACGAGCTTATACGATCTCAATCAGTACCTTCAACTGAGATTAGAAGAAAAATTGATTCCTGTACAGCAGTAACAACAGATTTGATGGGGCTGATGAAAGTACGTATGAGTGAAGTGGGACAGGAGGAATTTGATGCTAGTGCAGAAGATGCAAGAATTCGTATGGTGCTTGACAAAGAGTATGCTAAGTCAATATTTTCAGCTACAAGCTCCAAGTCTACAATTCGTAGTCACCGTTCAAGCTGCTCAGCAGGACAGCAAAGCATCTCCGCAAAAAGAGCAGAGTTTGCCGCACAGTTGGCTGCAAAGCAGGCAGAGATAAAGATGGAGGAGGCTATTGCTGCTCAAAGACAAGAACTTAAAAGATTGGAAAATGAGCGTGATCTTCAAGTAATAGCTGCAAAGCTCAAAGCATACTCTGAAGCTGACTCAGGTGAATCTAATAATGAAAGTAGAATAGCACACAGTGATGTAGCTAATTGTCCTCCAGTGTCTTTTAAGGAAATTAAAGAGAAACAAACAACTCCTTCTGATAGGGAAGCCTCAGTAGTACAAGCCCTACATGACACAATGGTTCTCAGCAGACTTCCTGCACCTGAGCCCTCAGTTTTCTCAGGGGACCCACTTAAGTTCTTAGAGTGGAGAACAAGTTTCAAGGCATTGATAGAACAGCGATGCACAAATTCAGCTGATAAGTTGTTCTATCTACAAAAATATGTCAGTGGTGAGGCACGATCTGTGTTGGAAGGAAGCTTCTACAGAAAGGACGAGAAAGCCTATGATCAAGCATGGGAAGCTTTGAATTCTCGGTACGGCCATTCATTTGTAATTCAGCGTGCTTTTAGAGAAAAACTGAATAACTGGCCAAAGATTGGTTCAAGAGAATCAGTTAAACTGAGAGAGTTAAGTGACTTTCTGACTGCCTGCAGCAATGCCATGCCACATATCAAAGGGCTTCAGGTGTTAAATGACTGTGAAGAGAACCGAAAAATGCTACAAAAACTCCCTGATTGGGTGACGTCTCGTTGGAATCGCTATGTTACAATGCAGTTGAGACAAACAGAGGAATACCCTAATTTCAAGGAGTTTGCTGAATTTCTGGCTCAAGAAGCAGAAATAGCCTGCAACCCTGTAACATCCTTTCACGCCTTGAAACTCTCTGAAGAACGGCCATCTAGAGAAGTTAAGCGCTCAAGGGCTAATGCATTCATCACAAATGTGAAAGCATCAGACAAACCAAGTACAGTGCCGAAAACATACAGTGTTGAGAGAAGCAACTCAGTGGTTCCAAACAGACTCGATAAAGTAAGCGCAGCGCCTGTATGTTCATACCTAGTCACTTGCCGATGTTGTGGGGAAAGTCACTCCATATACAAATGTCAAACGTTTGCCAGTAAGTCGGTGGAGGACAAGAGAAAGTTCATATTTGACAATAACCTGTGCTTTGGCTGTCTTAGGAAAGGACACCATTCAAAGGATTGCAAGAGTAAAGCTACTTGTAGTATATGCAAGAAACATCATCCAACACCACTTCATGAAGACCGTCCGTCTTCTGCAGCACTTTCTCATGTTATGCAAACAGAAGAAAACACATCTTCCCTTTCCTGTTGTGTAGACAGTAGTAACGGTGGGAGCACATCAATGATAGTGCCTGTATGGATTTCTTCAATTGACAATCCTGAAAGAGAGACCTTAGTTTATGCCCTACAAGATACCCAGAGTAGCAACACCTTTGTAGACCAAGAGGTATGTGAGAGGATGGGGGTAGTTTCAGAGCCTGTCAAGTTAAAGCTTACTACAATGATGGGAAAGGATTCTGTCGTTCAAAGTGAAAGAGTTAGTGGGCTCAGAGTTAGAGGGTTTTCCTCTCATGGCCTAATAAATTTGCCACCTTCCTATACCAGAGATTTCATCCCACTTGAACGTTCCCACATTCCTACCTCTGAAACCGCAAAAAGGTGGATACATCTAAATAAAATAGCACAGGAAATACCAGAGCTGTTGGATTGTAAGGTTGGACTTCTGATTGGTTACGACTGCTCGAGAGCTTTGGCACCTCGACAAGTCATCACAGGAGGTGATAATGAGCCGTATGCCATCAGGACTGACCTGGGTTGGAGTATTGTTGGTAGTTCACCACAGGTTGTAAAGTCGACAGAAGTCACTGGTCTGTGTCATCGTGTATCTGTTAAGGAACTTCCAATACTGACTCCTGTTGCTGTCATCAGAGCCCTTGAATCAGACTTTAAAGATACAAACCCAAAGGAAAAGAGCATATCGCAAGACGATATACAGTTCATGCAATTACTGAATGAAAAAATTCATCAGAATACAGAGGGACACCTGGAGATGCCACTTCCCTTCAAGACACGCCCACAATTACCAGAAAATAAGCGGCTGGCTCTTGTGCGGCTGAAACGTTTGAAAGGAAAATTTGAGAAAAACCCCAAATTCAAGAGTGACTATGTTAAGTTTATGGAAAGTGTCTTCAATGATGGTGATGCGGAGAGAGCTGAACATCAACCCAAGGCAGGAAACGTCTGGTATATTCCTCACCAAGGGGTGTACCACCCTAGAAAGCCAGAGAAGATTAGAGTTGTGTTCGACTGCTCTGCCAAGTATGATGGCACCGCTTTAAATGATCACTTGCTAACTGGACCTGATCTCACTAATGGGCTTACAGGGGTACTCTGCAGGTTTCGCAAACATCCAGTCACAGTTATTTGTGATGTAGAAAGGATGTTCCACAGATTCCATGTGAGCCAGGAAGACAGAGACTACTTGCGGTTCCTGTGGTGGGAAAATGGCGATACAAATTTAGAGCCAAAGGAGTATCGCATGAAAGTCCATCTTTTCGGGGCAGCATCCTCACCTGGCTGCGCAAATTATGGAATGAAGTACCTTGCATGTCAGAATGAAAGAGAGTATCCTGCAGCAGCCAGTTTCATCAAAAAGAATTTCTATGTTGATGATGGGCTCATTAGTGTAGAAAATGTGGACGCAGCTATCAAACTAATCCAGGAAGCCCGAAATGTGTGTGCAAAAGGGAAATTGCGTCTACACAAGTTCATGTCCAACAACAGAACGGTTTTGGAGTCAATTCCTGTCAGCGAAAGAGCCAGCGAAGTTCAGGATGTGGACCTTGGTTCTGACGAACTCCCAGTTCAGACTGTGCTGGGGGTAAAGTGGAGTGTAAATAGTGACACCTTTTCCTTTAAAGTTGCCCTGGATGAAAAACCAGCAACACGGCGAGGAATCCTCTCCACTGTGGCTTCTGTGTTTGATCCACTAGGCTTCCTGGCTCCCTTCCTCCTATTAGGTAAAAAGATACTGCAGGAGATGTGCCAAAAGGGCATTGGATGGGATGAACCGCTGCCTGAAGAGTTAATGCCACAATGGACATGCTGGCTGAACGAGCTGAAGAACCTGCAAAATCTCCAGATTATGAGATGTTTTGCTCCTGAACATCTAGGGACTATTCAGAGGATCGAACTCCATCACTTTTCAGATGCGAGTAGCCATGGCTATGGTCAGTGCTCATATATCCGAGTGTTGAGTGAAGACAAAGTGCACTGCTCCTTTGTTATTGGCAAGGCAAGGGTTGCACCCACAAAAGTCGTGACCATACCAAGGCTTGAGTTGACAGCTGCGGTGATCTCTTCAGCAGTCAGTAGCATGTTAAAGGAGGAGCTGGAGCTCAAAATTGATCAAGAATATTTTTGGACAGACTCAAATGTAGTCTTAGGCTACATTAACAATGAAGCACGTAGGTTTCACGTGTTTGTGGCGAATCGAGTTCAAAGAATTCGTGAAACAACTGACCCTGCACAGTGGCATTATATAAACTCGGATCAAAATCCAGCGGATCATGCCTCCAGGGGCCTCAAGGTGTCAGATCTGATTCACTCAAATTGGCTAACGGGACCCAAGTTTCTTTGGGAAAAGGATATCATCACACCAAAGACAACTCCAGAGCTGCTTGTTGGTGATCCTGAAATCAGAACGACACAAATACTACAAACAAAGGTAGTAGAAGATGAGAATTTTTTGGAGAGGTTTAAGCGGTTTTCAAAATGGCACACAGCATTGAAAGTTGTTGCTCGTATTCAGCAATTAGCAAGATACAAAATCGTTCAACCCATAAATGTTGAAGACATGAGAAAGGCCAGTATTGTGCTTGTAAGATTGGCACAAAAGGATGCCTTCAAAGATGAGATGCAAAAACTGAGTCATGGCAAATTGCCACATTGTCATCCATTGTTCCAACTTGACCCGGTACTGCATGATGGTGTTCTGAGGGTGGGAGGGCGATTGATGAGAGCTTCCTTACCTCTTGACTCGAAACACCCAGCAATCCTCCCGAGAGATAGTGTAGTCACACGTCTTATCTTGAGTTACTGCCATGAAAAAACTCAGCACCAAGGCAGAGGGCAGACCCTCAATGAATTGAGAGCGAACGGTTACTGGGTTGTTGGTGGCAGCAAAGTTGTGGCAAATCACATTAAGCAATGTGTTACGTGTAGGCGAAATCGCAGGCCAACAGAGATGCAAAAGATGGCGGATCTACCAGCTAGCCGTGTTGATCCCTCTCCACCATTCTCTTATTGTGGGATGGATTGTTTCGGACCGTTTATCATCAAGCAAGGTCGTAAAGAGCATAAGAGATATGGTCTCATAATCACCTGTTTCTCCTCAAGAGCAATCCACATAGAGATGCTGGAAGATCTCACAACTGATGCCTTCATAAATGCCTTGCGGTGTTTTATAGCTATCCGTGGAGCTGTAAGAGAGATCAGATCGGATCAAGGGACAAATTTTGTTGGGGCGAAAAATGAGCTGACAAAAGCTTTGAAAGAATTGGACAAGGACAGATTGACTGCTTACCTATCCCAGAAGCAATGCGATTTCATAATGAACGTACCTGATGCCAGTCACATGGGAGGGGTTTGGGAAAGGCAGATCAGAACAGTTAGGAGTGTTCTAAGCTGCGTTCTTTCACAGAGCTCTGGAAGATTGGATGATGCTTCCTTAAGAACTTTCTTCTATGAAGCCATGTCAATCATTAATAGCCGCCCACTCACCACAGATACAATCAATGATCCCAAGGGGCTAGAGCCACTTACCCCAAACCATTTACTCACCATGAAAACCTCTGTTCCTCTGCCTCCACCAGGGAAATTTGTGCAAGAAGACCTGTACGGAAGAAAAAGGTGGCGCAGAGTACAATATCTGACAGAGCAATTTTGGAGTAGATGGAGGAAGGAATTTCTGTCAAACATCACTCTCAGACAACGGTGGCATACTCCAAGACGCAATGTGAAGATTGGGGATATCGTCATCATCAAGGAGGAAGGGGTTCCGCGCAATGAATGGAAACTTGGAAGAGTACTTGATGTTTGTGAAGATGAAGATGGCCTGGTGCGAAAAACCACAATACAAATAGGAAATAGAAGGTTAGGGAAAGAGGGTCAGCGACTTACTAATCCATCCATTCTTGAACGTCCTATTCATAAATTAGTGGTACTTGTAGAAAACAATTAAATCTTATGCAATGGAACTAATCTCTTTACTCCTACACAAGTTGAGAGTTTGAAGTATTAAGAGTTTAAATATTAGACTTGATGCCAAGAGTCAGAGAACATTCTATTTGGTTCTGAAATTTGGTTTGTGAAATTACTAAATTTATTCAAACTTTTGCAAGTTTACAAGTTCATCATAAATGATAGTAATTTGGTGGGAGTGTAACTGTCAAAGGACATGTTTTTTGTTGAGATGTGTATTTATGTTTTTGTTATAAATTAATGTCAATTTGAGTTCTTTCAATTTTAAAACAGTTGTGATGTTTAGAAGTCTATATTTATAATGTATGCCCTTTGAGGTCTTTAAAGTCAGGGGTTCTTTAAGATTTACGTAGAAAACGTGATGTGTCACATGACCCAGTTCAGTTTGGAGCGGGTCTGCGTCATTATTTGGGTCAGAGTGAATATAGATGCAGAGAAGCGATGTAGTCTGAGAAGGAATTGCCTGATCTGCATGGTTTGAGAGGCGCACACGGTAATTTGCCTTTATTTCATAATGTTTATAGTGTTGTTTTATATTACTTTACGTGCACAATGTGATGTGCTATTCATGATGTTGATTGTATTTCTGTTGCAACATTCACGTACATTTCATTGGACATTGGCTCGAGAGACTTGTGAAGGACTGAGAAATGCATATTTTGAGTATATGTTTTTATTTCTTGTAGTTTTCACGGTGTCTACGGTGTTTACTGAAGAGAGAGATACAAAATAAACTACAAAGACATCTGTATGAAGCGTGGCCTTTATTTCATCAGACCCGGTAATTTGCCTTTATTTCATAATGTTTATAGTGTTGTTTTATATTACTTTACGTGCACAATGTGATGTGCTATTCATGATGTTGATTGTATTTCTGTTGCAACATTCACGTACATTTCATTGGACATTGGCTCGAGAGACTTGTGAAGGACTGAGAAATGCATATTTTGAGTATATGTTTTTATTTCTTGTAGTTTTCACGGTGTCTACGGTGTTTACTGAAGAGAGAGATACAAAATAAACTACAAAGACATCTGTATGAAGCGTGGCCTTTATTTCATCAGACCAATGCAGCTATAGTGGCTAACAAGCTCCAGAGCAGGTTTTGTTTTGGGTAATAAATCTCAAAACGAAATTGGACCAATAAGTTGGGAGCATTAAGTGACTATTGTCTGATGCAATAAAGTCACTCCTCCAAATGATCTTGCTTCAAATCATGGGTCACTTCACAGAGAGGGATTAATTTATAGATTAACAAATAATATTAATCTTTTAGTTAAGATGAATAGAAATACAGGTAATTCTTTAAATTACAGCCCACAATTTACAACGCAAGATGAATATACAGCATACTTTTGCCGTAAATTCTGCTGTCCTGCAGTGCTCAGATCAAACCTCAATCAAAAATTTTAAAGTAATCCTAATCACCTTGATTAGCAAATTATTAGAAGAGATTAGAAAACACTGAAGCAGTGCTGCAGTTGACGAGATAATTAAGTAATGATTAATGTTGAAGTTTTGTTGGAAGGATCTTTGATACAATGAGATGCAATGTGTTCATGTGATGGTGGCCCAATTCATCGATCGTATCCAAAGTGTAGATAACAGAGATTAGGATAATTGTGTTATTAATACATGCAAGTTTCGCATTACTAATAATAGGGTTTTTTTATTTACCCCAAAAATACTAAACAATAGAAACCAAAAAGTTAACAACTAGGGGCCTGTTGCACAAAACTAGGATAAGGGATTAAGCCAGGATATCTTGGTGATCCTGGCTCAATTGATCCGTAATCCGGTTGCACTAAAGCTGGATAGGGGGCAGGAGAATATGTTATGGTATAAATTACCATGGAGATTTATTCTGTGGAGCTAGCCTGCTCCAGACCAGGCTAAATTCCAGGATCTATTTAATCTCATCCCTAATGTCAGTCAGCAGTCACCACAAATGGAAACCAATAGTTATTTCACTGCTCACTATACATTGTTATCACATATAACTAGACCCACTGTCATTATTTAAACGTTTGTGATCATTAATTTCAATCATTTTGGATAAATAATGATTTTTAGATGATGTTGCTATCATTAGATAATTTACAGTTTCCCATAGACTATAAGGCTATATATAAAATGATAGAATATTAGGGCCACAGAGGGAAAAAAAAGACAAGTCATAATATTGTAACCAGTTGTTTTAAAGGAGGACAGTTGTTAAAATGACAGATGTGGGGCATTTCGTGAAATTGTACTTCAGTATGGTTTCATAAACAGACATGCTGATGTGCCAGAATATTAAGTATCACATTGTCATAAGTATCAAAACTGTAAAAAGAATATGTAGCTTTTCTGCAGAAAGAACCAGCCTCATAAATTTATGACTATCCTTTTTTCCTCAGTGTGGCCCTAGTACTCTGTCATATAAACAAATACACAAATACACATTCCATATGAATATAAAAACACAATGTGTAACATTATGTTCCTTTATTGAATAAGGACAAAACAAAGCAGGTAAACCATCAGCTCCTTTCGAAACTGAAGTCACAGTGACTCTACAAGATGGAAAGCACAGAATCAAAGCATATTATACAAAATGATACATACACATTCAAAGGTCTGTATATAACACACCCTGCATGTCTGCACACTAAAATAAATGCAGGACAAATCCATACACATCAACTGAACAGACAAATGAATGGATGCAGTAGCCTCCCTGCAGCCTTGTATTACACACAGTATACCGCACAAACATCATAAGAGGCCAAATTCGTAAAAAAACGAACCCAAAAAAACCCAAATTCCTCTGCCAACGCAGGACATATTTAACCAAAATTGAAAGCACACATACTAACTAAAATAATTCAACACATATTGGTCCCTCAGCAGCCGACCACTGTCGTCATCAGGGAAGATTGCCGGATTGTCCCAGTCCATGGCTGGTGGCACTCTGGGGGCCCTCTCCTTCCTCAGGCAGGCCACATTGTGGAGGACAGCACAAGCCACAGTAATATCACATGCCCTAACAGGGCTGACCCTTAATTTGTGAAGGCAGTGAAAGCGTGCCTTCAGGAGGCCAAAGGTCATTTCAACTCTGGCCCTGGTCCTGGCATGGGCATGGTTGTAGGTCTGCTGTGCTTCCTGGGGGTCTGTGAAAGGTGTCAGGAGAAAAGGCTGGCAGCCATACCCCCTGTCTCCCAGCAACACACCAGAGAATTCACCTGTCAACACAAAAACACACAGTGATATTCTTGACACAGCCATGATGGTTATAAATAGGGGTTGTGTGGCTTACCTTGTGATAGGCACTGATAGATTTCAGAGGCCCGAAAGATTCTGGAGTCATGGACTGAGCCAGGCCATTTTGCCACAACATTGCTGATCACACAGTCAGCATTGCAGACCATCTGAAATCATAAGATGAGGAATATTACACCAATCAATGCACATCACTGGCAATGCAGAGTGTTCGTCAATGGACAATATCAAAAAGTTATGTTCACCTGAACATTAATGCTGTGAAAGGATTTCCTATTCACAAAATCAGCCTAATGGGCACCTGAGGGGGCTTTTATCCTTATGTGTGTGCAGTCCACTGCACCAATGACATTGGGGAAACCTGTCACACAAAGTAATGAGTATCCTACTATGTGTTAACAGTTGTCCTGTAATTTGTAGATCCTCTTACCTGCAATCCTATAGAACTCCTCTTTGATGTCACAGAGTCTTCTGTGGCCAGGGAAGGAGATGAAGACATCTGCTAATGCTTTGATAGCCAGACACACTTTATTGTGCGGCAAATTGTGGCCTTGTTCAGCTGTTCTGCATCCCCCACTGAGTACAGGAAGGCTCCACTAGCAAAAAAGCGCAAGGCCACACAAACCATTTGCTCCACACTCAGTGCATGGCTCCGTGCAGTGCGGTGCTTAATCCTGGGACCCAGTAGTCTGCATAGATACCTGATGCCATCTGCAGAAAACCTGTATCTTTCATATAGATGGTCATCAGGGAAGGCCAGTGGGTCCAACCGGTCCCTGAAGACCCTTTCTCGCCTGAAGGCTCTCCTCAGCACAAGTGCTTCTTCATCCACCACATCTCGCAAGAATGGGCATGCCATTGTCAGAGCAGAAAGGAACACACAATTTTGGGCCTTCATATAGGCTAGTGGCCACACCTGGTGCTGGGGGGGGTGGGCAAAAGAGGCCGGTGCCTTATAACGATGACTTGGTTGTACTGATTGCTGGGAAAATAAAAAAAACCTTAGAAAGATGCCACCGTCCTGTGTGCTCACAATAAGAGCTCATATGTCATGGCTCACTTGACTTTACGAGAATATACCTAATTTTTATTTTGAACTGTGTCATCTTCTTGGAGCTGGGGGAGGAAAGAAAAATAATGATTAATACATTTGTGTTACAGTTAGCATACAGTGTACATTGAAGGCATATCTCACCTCCCTCTCAAGTTTTTTTATTTCAAGGTCCAGTTTCCTAATTGTCCTCTTTTTTATTTCGGACTCCAGTGCAAGATTTTCCATCTTTTTCTTCTTGTACTGAATGTCTATGTCTGCCAGTTCTATTTGGCGCCGGAGGTGGTTGCCATACAACTTTCTGATAGCTTGTGAGCTCTGTGAACACAATACAATTAGCGCAGCTGGAATTTGGCAGGATGTGGTGTCCTTTTATTAATACGCACTATGTTGCCAGGCTGGTTTTCCCACTGTATAGCATCTGGGTCCTGTAAAAGAAATTAGATTTTTTGATTTTGATGAGGACTCCTCACCATTGTAGAGTAAATAGTACTTTCACAGTCTTAACATGATACCTCATGCCTTCTGGAATCCAGAGAGATGGTCTCCTCCTCATCATCGTCTCCATCATGTGCTGTTGCTGCTGCACTGGGGCTTTCACCCTATCACATTTAATCGGATTCATATTGAAGCTAGTTGACAAGACATGCCAGGCCTACAGTATGCCTTTGATGGAGTACTCACTGGATCAGCATCGTCTGGTGCTTGTGCTGGTGGCTCTAACAGGAACACAGTGCTGCCACACACTGCAAGGCAATAGGTAAACCAAAGTCAGACAGTCCAAATTGATTCAATATGAATGTGGTTGTATCCCATGTAGAGATGGAAGGACATACCTTGAATGAAGCGGGTGGCATCTTGGGAGGAACCTATGCTCGTCTCTTTCCCCCCAGGGATCCCCTCTAAGACGGGCCTGCCTTTATTTAGCTCCAAGGCCATGTCCTCTGCTGGGGTAAGGTCAGCCTTTGGTGACCCACCACCCGTGCCTTGTCTGTGGGTATTCTTTTTCACTGCTAAAACAGTACAGACAATGTGTGAGCAGGCACCTTCTGGGTACAATATATGCTTGTGCTTTGTTAAATATTAGTCAGGGACCATACCATTCTGCAGAATGTTCTTGTATTTGATTTTGACCTGCTGCCATGTCCGTTTTGGCCCGTTCATGTTTAATCTACATCACACGCACACACACACACACACACACACACACACACATTCTTTATCACAAGAACATTTAATGGAGTCACACTGCAAAAAATGACTTGGTATTTTTGTCTTGTTTTCAGTAAAAATATCAACAAAAAAAAAAATCTTAAATAAAGATGTATTTTCTTGATTTGCTAAATGACCTAGCAAAATAAGTATAGTTTAGACAAAAAATATAAACTTTAAGTAAATGTGTGCTTAAAACAAGCAAAAAAATAAAAAATCTGTCAATATAATAAGAAAAATTCTCTTGAAATAAGTTTACTTTTTCCATAAACACTTAATTTTAGAAAAGTTCTCTTGTTTCACTGGCAGATTTTTTTGCTTATTTTCCTAGGTAATTTTGCTCAAGAAAATATTTAAGATTTTTTTTAGATATTTTTTTTTTACTGAAAACAAGACAAAAATATTAAGTAAGTAAGAAAGACATTTTTGCAGTGCAGTGAGCAACCGACCTTGGGTCCTTTGAAAGGCGCTATATAAATTAAAGTGATTATTATTATAGCTCATCTATTTATTCAATTAAATTTTATTTATATAGCACTTTTCACAATTGTTTCATTCTGTCAAAGCAGCTTTACATTAATAAAAGCAGGAGAAACACAAAAAAAACGGTGGACAACAGAAGCAGAGTACAACGGCTAAGATTAAACCGTACTGAGCGTAGTAACGTTAAATAATAATGTAAGGCTTTAATAATAATTTATCATAGCTTTATACAGTGTGATGGAGTTACTTTACACAATTTCACTCATATCTGCAGTGCATTTCAATTAAAAATTTAACGGTTTCATAATTAACGTTACAGTACAACTGCGTTTTTGGAGATGTGAATTAAATATTTGAATTGTAATTGTGATGTTTCAGCGGAGCGGTGAGTGTGTAATTGTGCACTACTTACGCATTCAGGCAGTCTGCAATACTTTGCCACGCTTTTTCTCTTTGCTTTATCACTGTGGCGGTGTTGCCTTTCTTCTTAATTATATCTTTTACCTCCTCGTATGCCTCCATGAGGATTTGTGCTTCCGACGGGGAAAAGTACGCGGCTCTAGTTGCCATGGTAAATCAGTTAATCTGTGATCTGTGGCGGGGTCTATTTGAGTGAGCCGTGAGCGCGCACCTATCCAGGATTGGTTTCACCTGGCTTAATGAATCCGTGTCTGCTCATCCTGGCTTGGTCTTTGTGCAACCAATTAAGCCTGGACGCACATGTTTTGGCTTCATTGAGCTCAGCTGAGTCATTTATCCCGGATGTCTTAATTCTACTTTTGTGCAACAGGCCTTACGGTGCGTGTCCACTGGCACGGTGCGAGCGGAGCGGAGCGAGCGTTTTCAATGCATTCCTATGGAAGTTGAGCTTCACGCTCGCGCAATGCATTTTGGGATTGACAGCGGACCGGAGAAAGCGTTGAGAGCGACCGAGAGCGTCAAAAGGTTGGGCAGTTCTCGACTTTATGCAAATATCAAGCGAAAAACGCGGTCGGCAGCCAATTGCTGTGAGGTTCGGGAAGTGACGTCTGTTTTGAGAGTTTAAAAATATGCAAATTGTGCCGGAGTTTATGCTGGATTTAGTGCGTAAATCATTTTGTTTACAAATTAGACACTTAGCAGTTGTTATGTATGTTACATATTTTATTTTGGATGTGTTCATTGTGATTACATATGGCTGGGTTTATAAAAGTTTATAAAACTGAAAGGATATCTTTGCTTGGTGCATTTGGAAACAAAGCTTTGTCTATTTCTAAATGTATCAACAGACACACCCCAAAGCGGAGGCGTTATAGCGTTGCCAGCGGCACTGAGCGGACTTTTGCCGCTGTAGTGGACACGCACCGTTACGGTACGTTCACACGGGTCGTCAGCGTCAACGCTTGACGGAAGGCGTGGCTGAAGTTTGGCACTGACGCCATGGTCATAGCAGCGTCAGCCAATGAAATTAGACAGGAACTCAACAACAAGCTTCATTGTCATTCAATGTTCATAAAGGACCGGGTGATTGCCCACCGCAATAATTAGTTTCTCCTCCATTTTAAAATTTATCCTCAGTTTGCTGCTCTTGAACAGGATGAACGTGATTGGCTGCCGCCTGGCTACTGTATTTGCATAGAGCGATCTGATTGGCTGACGCTTCCGTCGGCGGCGCTTCACTGGCGTTGCTCGCGGCAGAAGTTGAAAAATTCTCAACTTCTGCCGCGAGCAACGCCGGTGAAGCGCCGCCGACGGATCCACAATTCTTTTCGGCAACGCTTGACGTCACCCATTCAAAGTCAATGGGAAGCGCTGACGCTGACGCCCCGTGTGAACGTACCGTTACGGTGCGTGTCCACTGGCACGGTGCGAGCGGAGCGGAGCGAGCGTTTTCAATGAATTCCTATGGAAGTTGAGCTTCACGCTCGTGCAGTGCATTTTGGGATTGACAGCGGACCGGAGAAAGCGTTGAGAGCGACCGAGAGCGTCAAGAGGTTGGGCAGTTCTCGACTTTATGCAAATATCAAGCGAAAAACGCGGTCGGCAGCCAATTGCTGTGAGGTTCGGGATGTGACGTCTGTCTTGAGAGTTTAAAAATATGCAAATTGTGCCGGAGTTTATGCTGGATTTAGTGCGTAAATCATTTTGTTTACAAATTAGACACTTTGCAGTTGTTATATATGTTAAATATTTTAATTTGGATGTGTTCATTGTGATTATATTGGCTGGGTTTATAAAAGTTTATAAAATTGAAAGGATATATTTGCTTGGGGCATTTGGAAACAAAGCTTGTTCTAATTTCTAAATGTAATCGCGTGCATCGCTGATGATTATACTGTCCGTGTGTTGAAAAAAACTTAGATTAAACACACTCGCAACAGACACACCCCAAAGCGGAGACGTTACAGCGTTGCCAGCGGCACTGAGCGGAGTTTTGCCGCTGTAGTGGACACGCACCGTTATGGTGCGTTCACACCGGACGCAATAGCGCGTCAGGCGCGAGTGATTTCAATGTTAAGTCAATGCAAAGACGCGTTACGCGCGTAAAAAATTCCTGCGGCGCGAATGAGGCGTTTAGCGCGGCGCGGTAGACGCGAATTCGCCTCATTCGCGCGTCAAGTTCGCGCGAATGACGCGAATTGAGCGTCTGGCGCGTTAAGCGCGAATGATTTTATTAGTGCTATTTGTGCATTCACGCGTTTGACGCGAATTGGCGTCTGCCGCCTGAGTTGAAAAATCTGAACTTCTGCGTCAATTCGCGCCGCGTTAACCAATCAGGAGCCTGCTTGCATGCTGCTGTCACGTGGTGAACTGACAGTTTATAACGTTATTTTATGTTTGGCCTCAATACATTATTTTGTAATATGACTAAAATGCACAACAAAGCAAATCTTTAACATAAAAACTCGATTTCAATATGAGAGCTACTCATTTTGTATTGAATGCTATTTATTCCATATCTATTCTAGATTATATGAAACTTTATTAATCTAATGTAAAGACAACAAACACAATTTAGTGTATAAAAACTTGTAAAAAAAAATCACAGGACAGGTTTCACTTTTGGAGGCTGGCTCCATTTATTATCAAAACAAAAATAAATGACAGATTAGTGCGGGCGTGGGTGAAC
Organism: Abramis brama; assembly: GCA_022829085.1. Taxonomy (NCBI): domain Eukaryota; kingdom Metazoa; phylum Chordata; class Actinopteri; order Cypriniformes; family Leuciscidae; genus Abramis; species Abramis brama. The sequence goes on along the minus strand of CM040766.1, from coordinate 19,702,353 downwards.
CTCGCGCCGGGCTGTACAGCGCGGGCTCGTCAGGCAGCGACCACTCGAGGCCGAGGCTTTATACGGCCTACGCTGTCCTCGTCAGCGTCCTCACCGTTAGGTCCACCAAACCTACCTTCTGGAGCAAATTGTGAAACTCCTGAAACCCTCCGGAGGGTTTGGTGGACCCGAGTACAGCGACGATGTCCCCTACGCAGCTGTTTCTGCTCTCCAGAGCATATACGAGCGGTGATTCTCTCGATTAATGCTAATGCTCGATAAACCAAAAAAAGATGGCCGCCAACAGGTTTCGAAACTTTCGCCTCTGACGCGCGTAAATTTCGCTTCAAACTTTTGATTTTACGCGCGTCAATTTCGCTCTTGACGCGCGAATGCACACAAAGTGGTCACGCGTATTACTAGACGCGGCAGGCGCGAATTTTGACGCATATTCGCGTTTGGTGTGAACGCAGCATAAGGCCTATAAAAGAGGTCAACAAAATATAACTATACTCAAAACAGCATATAACAAAACAGGATATGACCTGAACAAACTGACCTAACTGAATGAGACACAAGGGAACATATGTAGTGGCTTGGCCAAACCAATTTACACATAAGGGGAAAACCAAATGGACGACAAATACAACTACAACAAAGTAAAACAAACTAAACCCAAAATCCCCCTCCAACATGGCAAAACATGGTATGGCTTGATTGGCAGGCCACAGGATATCACAGTCCTCCACCCTTGGCCACGCTTTTCTTCCCCCAGGACAGACCTCTCTCCAACATGGTAACAAAGAAACAATGATTAATAGAACAGAAATGTGCACTCCATTTAAAGGTGCCCTAGAATGTGTTGAAATAATATTTAAATTTTGTCTCTGATATCTACATAGAGGGTATGTGGCTTATTTAAGGGCATTTAAAATGTCCAGATGTGGTTTTACAGGTCCATTTTCAACCCTAGAAATTGGCCCTAGAATGAAATGGTCTGTTTTTACCTTATTTGGAAGGATCATGAATAGTAATGAGGAGTTCTGCTCTGATTGGCTGTTTCACTGCGGGCTCATTACAGTAGCTCAGAGTAACAGCAAACAGGTCCCTGATGTCCAGCGTGACAATGGAGAGATTAGGCGTTCAGCCGTACATTTTTTAGCCTGTTTCAGATGAAGATGCCGATTTTGAGGAACAACCAGTTGTTTTAAGACTGGAAATGGACGCTTCTGAGTGGTAAGTTTATTTTTTATTTTCAGTAAGAACTTAACTGTCACGTCAATTCTAGAACTTCCACCTAAACGTTAACTAGCATATAGCATTAACTTTACACGGTAACTCATAAAGTCAGCAGTCACAATTTTATTTTTAGCATGATAAAAACATGTAAATTATTATAATGTCACGTATAATTTTACAATGATAGGCTTTTCACGTTGAATCAAGAACAAAAAACAGCGAACTGTGTAGTGCGTGAATGTGTTGTTTGGAAAGTATTGGAAAGGCGTACATATTAATGATCCCGACTGTTGCGTCACAGTCAGTGTTATGTAGAGATTCGCCTATTTTTCAGGGGTGTTTTTCAAAAACGAGATTTAAATAAGAAAGAGCTGAACTCTTGTTATTTAACTATGCCAAGATAAATTCAATTTCAAATTCTAGGGCACCTTTAAACAGTGTATGGCCAAAGCAAATACATGTATATTATACCTGAAATAAACTATGTGATTGTGTTTTGAAATCATGACTTGTTTGGTATTGTTTGGGGTGTGGCTAACTGCAAAAATAACTTTACCTGTGTACTAAAACAGGCTTGTGTGCGGTATTACCATTGCTGGCTGTTACCCTGCCTTGCTGGTTGTTCATCCTGTGGCTTGGGCCATCACAAGTTCACTAAAAGATTTGGGAAAAGTACAGAAAAACTAAATCATGGCTGAACATTGGATTCTTCTACATAAACGAGGGTTTATTACATGGTTCATCAGGATAGTGAAGTTTAACCCACCGGACAGCTTTTGCTTCGAGAGACCAGCAGAATCGGCTAACTGGAATAAGCAGTTTACACAAAGAACAGCGACAAAATCTTTCATCCTCTTCCTTTTTGAACAATCAGAGCACTGCGAGTTCGGGTCTGCTCATGAGGAACACATTAGAGACTGAAACATGGTAAGAATCCACGCAAGTAGTAGCTTTCCCCAAACCTCACACTTGAAATGATGGTGCAAGAAGAGAGGTAGCTCACAAAAGACACGTCGGAAGCAACATGCTCCAGGGCTAAAGTTTAAACAACGGTCCATGGACAACGAAACAGAAAAAAGTATGCGGCAGATGTGAAAAAGAAATGCAAAAAATAATAATCTGACTGTCCAGCATTGAAGTCCTCATGCAACAGATGTAGGGAAACAGGGTATTGAGAAAATAAGTGCAAAAGCAAAGTGGTGAGAGAAGTAAGAAATTGTGAAGAATATTTGATATGTGAATTATCACTTTCTAGGTTCAGTTGATAGCACAACTTCAAACAATGAATAACTGTGCGACTAGGGCTGGGTATCAATTCAGATGTTTCGATTCGATTTCGATTAGCAAGCTCTCAATTCGATTCGATTCGATTTTTGATTTCGATTCTAAATTCGATTTCGATTCCCGATTCGACTGAATGAATATACAGTAGATTTAATACAAATCCTATATTTATAAAAAAGAACAGTGAACACAAGTTTACCCGTGGTTAATTCATATAAAGAAATTAAGAGCCACAAACCCCTATATTAAACTCGTTTTATTTTAGGTACACTTGGGTACATTAAAACAGAAGCCAACTCTATATTTCAAATGGATACAATGAATAGACAGGATTTTTGCATGCCTTTATCAAACAGGATCAGGTTATTTTAGGTTTAAGATCAAACACACATACAATCTCACAGCATTAGCTGTAACATGGAGGCTGCAAGCCTATGAACAGTGGAGGAAAGCTAATACTGGCTTTTGGGTGATAGATAAATAAATATGGAAAAAAATCAATTTGTGGCCTTTGAGAATCGATTTTGAATCGACCACATTTTAAAAAATGTGAAAAATCTATTTTTTTGCCCAGCCCTATGTGCGACTAGAGATTGGTAGTACACCGGTTAGCTTTAAAATAAAAAATCCGGTACTGATGTGTGTATTATCATCATCTCAGCATCCCAGATAGCTTAGAAGAACTGGATATTGCAACAGAAACTTTTAACTCTCTCTTTTTCAGTACTTTAGACACAGTTGCTCCTTTACGCTTAAAGAAGATTAAAGATGGCAGCATTTTTAAGCTTTCGGACGCAGCGTAGTTGTTGTGTTTATGCTCATCTCTTTGCTTCTTTCTGTTCTTCTTGTTGCTCTTTGTGATTCTACTTGTTAACAGCAGGTGTTCATCATTTATGCTCTATCATCACTTGACTTAATTTAATTAATGCTAATTTCACACTGGGGATTTTGTTGTGTGGTTCAAGCAGGCATGTACTGGTCATCGGGAGCACTGGGACTTTCGGGTCGAGTAGTGGGCCGATCGGTGAAACGAGGGAGACACTACCCATCCACTTATTAGGCACGGTTTTACTTTTTCATTGGAGCGAATGGGAAACTCCAAAAGGCAAATACTTCAAAGTGTGATGAAACTGTGCTGCCGAATTAAACCGTGCATCTGCCAGGTGCAGATTAAAAGAAGAGCGGGATCTGATAGGTTTCACTCACACAGCACTGACGAATGTCAGTTCCACTTCCACCACTTTATATAGCGATAAACAGTGCAAGTTGCCTTTTCCATTCATATTCGACACAGAATTATTAGAATCCATATACTCATGGCAATGAGGAGCATGGTTTTACCTCTTACATTAGGAGTTAACTCTTTTGTTAAAGGGATGGTTCACCTAAATGAAGATTGTCATCATTTAATCAACCTCATGTCATTCCAAACCTGTATGACTGACTTTCTTCTCTGGAACACAAAAGAAGATTATTTTGAGAAATTACTGAGATTTTATTTTTCTCTTTTTGTCCATACAATCAAAGTCAATGGTACCCAAAGTGGTTTGGTTACCAACATTCTTCAAAACATTTCCTTTTTTGCTCTGCAGAATAGCAGGGAATGTAGCCTACTTTTGCATAGCTCAAAATCAGTGCTTTAAAGTCAAATTTGGATTTCTATGCATTTGTTCAATAGTATATTCAATGCAGTATATTCAATAATATCTAGGCATATTATTATTATTTGTTTCTCTCCTGTTTTGTTATTAATTAAATTACTCTAGTTTAAGGCCTGGGTGGGCTTGAATTTTCCAGTGCTGAATTGTAGCCCCAGTCCAGTCCTGGGTTCAGGTGTGTTTTATCTCAACATGAAAAACTCCATGGCAATTCTAAATGCATCATGTTCACACTTAATCTGTACATGTTACATTTGTTGCAAGAGAACAAACTGAACACTTCACGTCCACATATTTATATTCAGTCACATGACTGGCACAGAGACCTGGAGGGCAAAACATTCAAAGAACTGCAGAACTGCAGAATCTGTTTCAAGCCAGATCACCTCTCAAAAGAAGAAAAACTAAAATATTTTAACACCCCTCCAGGTTGTAAAAATATGAATGCTTCTTTCTTTATTACTTCTTTCTATGCTTTCTTTATTGCCAACAGGAAAGCAGGACATTTTCAAATAAAGTCACTTTCACATTGCATAAAACTGGTTTGTGTCTGTCTTGTCTGATAACAGTGGGTAAAAATGTAAGCTAGTTTCTGTGAAAATGAGGCATAATGTGAATAAATGAAAGATAAAACAGCAGCTGACAGATGGAGTAAAATCATTCTTTATTAGTAATTACTTTCCATTAAACCTAAAAACAAACAGAATGCATGGAAAGTATCATAAATGCAAACCTTTATATTGTTTGTATCGGATACATGATCAAAATACCACATTAAAAGCTTTAGTATCCTCTACAAATAAGTTTTCAATCCAAGTAAAAACCAAAAGTCAATTTTCTAAATGTGTGTTTTACTGTTGTAAATGATGACAGAGTAACTATAGAGTCGTTTCTCAGGTTAATCGGCACACTGTCCTCTGGTGGAGAGACTGTAGAACTGCAGCTCCAGATATTACAGTAGTAGTTCTTATTTTATTCAAATCTGAGAAGTTTATGTTGGTCAGAAATAGCTTGCTCAGCTAACTCTCACTTTCTTTTCACATATCGGGCCAGTGCAGCAACAGAAATGCAGAACTCCTCAGCTACCTTTGTTTATTGACCTGCCCTCCTATGGAGTTATTCTTGAGCCAATAATGTAGCTTTTCAAGAAACTAATGAAAATATAAATTGAAACTAAATAAATTATCTCTGAAACTGAAAAAGAATAAATCGCAGGCAAATTTTTTGACTTCGTTTTTAATACACTGCATGTTTTGCTAACTATTTCTCATATTTCAATCGCTGATCTGAACTTACAAATGCCTTCCAGAGTTTCATTTCCGCTTCTGAAGTTTTCGTTTACGCTCCCTGAGTTTTCGTTCGCCGTTCTGACACAATTCTCTCGTGGGGGCGGGGCTAGTAGCAGTGTGTTCTCATTGGTTACTGAGCTTTTGATTGACAGCTTCGTGACCTGGAAGTGAAGAAGTCAGTGGTGTGTTTATGTGTGGATGTGAGCGTCTGTAATCGCAGCTTTCTATTTCATTTTAGTGATATTAAGTTTATATCTGTATTTATTTGCTGCTACACTATATTGTTGAGATGATTTCTTATAGAAGGAATAGTAGCCTACAGACGAATGATATTTATCATTAGTCATTGTCGCTATATCAGGAGGATACTGGATAACGTTAGCCTACTCGTGGTAAGTCTGATTTTTTTTTTCCTTTATTAATACTATACTAATACTATTTATAATACAGTACTGGCTTTTTTCAGGTGGAGAGGCATTTTAGAGCTCAGTGAGAGCCCATAACATTATACAGCTGTGTTGTCTTGATTTAACTGTTAGCCCAATCATTACATGACTTGTTTATCTACATTCGGTTACAGTCTTCGATTAGATCATATTTGCTTCGATTAGATCATATTTCCCCCCAGCCACCCCAAACAACATTGGGCTAGAGTACTGTACAGTAGCCTATCTGTACTGTATCAGTCAATGACCGATGCCATAGGACCAGAGCGCTGTCAATCACTGCCTGATTCAACTTTGGCAATGTAAAGCCTTTTTTACCATGCCAATAAAGCTATTTAAACATGAATTTCTCAATTTGCTGATTAATTTGCGATGCAGAGTTTTTGAAAGAGGAGAGACACGACTTGACCACAGACCATGTCTCTGTTCGTAATATGTAGGGGAGAGTGGGGTGAGTTGTGCCAGTTTTTACTCAAAGTGACTTTAAAGTGAGGCCATGGCAGTAATGCCTTCAACTTAAGGATGTACATATATTTCAGGATGTGGTGCATCCCTGAGAACAATAACTTTGGATCTGAAATAAATTGTTTCAGAAATATAGCTCTTGGGAAAAAAGTGGTCTCATGGCACAACTTGCCCCTGGTGCGGGGGAAGTTGTGCCTTTGGGGGAATACATTGGGGGTAAATTGTGCCAGTGATTTCTGAAGTGAAACAGAACATTTTAATGTTATGAACCGTAATGCTATATGAAAGCAAGATAAATTCAATACAAAATTACTCATTTAAGGTTTATTTAGATATTGTCACCCTGGAATACCATAGCATGCATTTTTCCTACTATGGTCAATTGCATAGGGATTTTGTATTGAACATAACTCTGGATCACAGTGTCATAGAGACAAGGGGGCGGGCTCATTTTACTCAGACGACCAATCAGTCTCTTAGGATCATTGTGAAGCTATCAAGCTACGCCCTAGCAACCATTTAGAGCACCATAGCAACACAATATATGATATTTGTGAATCATTTCAGGCAAAAAGGCTTTGGCAATAGATGCCTGTTGACATAGCGCTGTCAATTATGTAACATATAAGAATAAAGTGACTAGGCTAATTTCTAAACATACTATTGTGACATAGGCCACTTAAAAACGGAATAATACTTCTCTTTAATAACATAGTGCAAACTCAAAACTGAAATCAGTGTTAGCTAAATTAAACAAATAGCAGGCAGGCCTGAGTCAAACAATGATGAGGAATGCCCATCTCCTCACTTCTCAAGATTATCCCCTGTGAGTATGTAGGTCTAGGTGGTCTGGATCTGGCACAACTTAACCCAGGCCCTTTGGCACAAATCACCCCAGACCCACAAGTTTGAAAAACTAGCATGATCCAGCAGTTAAGAGCTAACATCATGCTAACTGTATAGACTCATTGTGTAGACTACTAAAGCACTAAAACATGTGTGAAATGTTTTCAAACTTGTCTATAATTGTTCAGACACTACAATCAAAAAACCTTAATCATAGAAATTTTACTTTGAAAGGGAAAAAACAGTTTTTTGCACTAAAATGTGCTTAACTCTCATGCCATGTGTCTCTCTTCTTTGGAGGACGAGTAAAAGTGATTGCTTTTCAAAATTATGTGGTCACATGACCAATTTCTTCTATGGTTTTCCAGAAACAAGGGTGGAACTACTTCCCCCCCTGGCACAAATCACCCCACTCTCCCCTAAACACTCAATTATTTTGAAGTATCGCCCTGGTTGCAATATTTATTCTGATTACTTTTGTGTGATAAAGATGACTGATAAAGCTATATGTATCTAGTATGAGTAACAAAATGCTTTTTCTGTGTCCATATTTGACTAATAATAATGAAAAAACTGCACTTCAAATGAACATTTCTGAGAAAAATGTTTAATCTTTAATTGTCTTTAATACTAAATATATGTCCAAATTAAAAACTTAATACATGCAAGTAATTATGACTGAAAACATCCAGCAACTAAGGAATACACAGCCATATGTTTATATATAGGGCAATACAGCCATCTACTGGTTACACAACAGTATTACAGATGATAAATGCTGCTTGACTCAGAGGTAAATATTTAGTACTGTAAAATCCCTTAAATATATATATATATATATATATATATATATATATATATATATATATATATCATATTTTAAGTCTGCAACTTGTTACTGTATGTGGGAGTTCAAAGCAGTTTGTATTGTTAGATTATAATACATTTCCTCTCTAATTTTCCAGGGAGTGGAGCAACTTTTCCATAAACAAAATTCTGATGCTGACACAGAGGATGGAGTAATAGTACCAGAGATCCACTGTCCCTATCAGACAATAATCTTACTTTGTTCAGACACATCACCTTTGAATGACTGGGATCTTGATCTTCAGACACCTGATTTATTTTAATATAGCAAATATTTCAATTTCCTCTAGATTAAAACAAACATAGTTCACAAGTACACAAGAGGTTTCGCTTTATTCTTATGAATCTATGCTGATCTTGGATTAGCATACCAACAGCATATGAATGTTGAGGGGATAGTTCAACCAAAAATACAATTCTCTCTTATTTTGCTCACCCTCATGCTGTCCCAGATGCATTTTACTTTCTTTCTACAGATAAACACGAATTAAGATTGTAAGGAAAGTAATCCATCTCTGCGAGTCCTAAAGACGCTTTAAAAACCACACACAGTGAGCGTGACGGTAATCCATGCGACCTCAGTGGATGAATCAATGCCTTCTGAAGTAAAACAATAGGCTAGATAAGAAAAAATACTAATAATGTGACTGTTTTAACTAATAAAAATCACTTCCGACCAACTGTCTTACGTACATGGGTTACAATCCACTTGTATTATGGACTCACAGAGATGGATTATTTCCTTAAAAATCTTTGTCTATGTTTATGTGAAGAAGAAAGTCATATACATCTGGGATGGCATGAAGGAGAGTAAATGATGAGAGAATGCTCATGTTTTGGGTGGACTATCCTCGTACTGCTTGTGTCCAGTCACTGCTTTGTTACTTGTACTGCAACAGGAACTGCTCAAAGAATCATTGCAACATTTAAAATGTATATGAATTTTTAAAATGTATTCTGTATTTGTAATTGTGCATTTTGTATAGTAATGTATATCATGAGAATACTGTGCATTACATGTATATTATGCAGTTAATGTTTTGTGGATTCTGGTCTTTCCGGTCACAACATAATTGCATCCAAGACCTTCACTCTGATACTTGTGTATATGCTTTAGTGACAATAAAGAATGTACATTTATTTGAATTCATATTTTCAATTACATTCATTTAACTGGTTGTATAAGTCACGATTGAAACGGTTGATGATTGTTAACATATATTTACAATTTTAAATGTTAGAAGATAGTGTTAAATTAAATAACTAAATACAATTATCAATTAAAAAAATGGCAACAAGAACATTCTTTGTGTGACATATGTAATGAAATGCCCTTTGAGGTCTGTATCTGACAGCAGGACACGACTGTAATTTTCATATTGTTTAAATTCCTCTTATTTAAGTGATCATTCATTTTGATGGTGTAAACGTATATCATGCTAACAATGAGCAGTGTGATGGCCATGGTTGCCAACCTTGATTACCTGGTTGAAGTTTGACTTTCTTGACGGCTGAATATATCACACACGTTTGCTAGTATTCTCTTTAAATTGTAACAGCTGAACCTAATCAGAGCCAAACATGCAAAAGAATCATCAGGAATAAACAAATATTCTCCGAAAACATTGGACACTACAATATTTTAAGTATTATATACAGTACTTTAATGTGCAATTACACCTGAATAGACTGAATAGATCTATTGTGCTCCTAAAAGCTTCTGCCAACTAAGTAGTAGCAGCAGGTAAATACAGATAAAATTAAAAAACAAACATAACTTAATATCACTAAAATGAAACAGAAAGCTGCGATTACAGACGCTCACATCCACACATAAACACACCACTGACGTCTCCACTTCCAGGTCACGAAGCTGTCAATCAAAAGCTCAGTAACCAATGAGAACACACTGCTACTAGCCCCGCCCCCACGAGAGAAATGTGTCAGAACGGCGAACGAAAACTCTGGGAGCGTAAACGAAAACTTCAGAAGCATAAATGAAAACTCTGGAAGCGCATTTGTAAGTTCAGATCAGCGATTGAAATATGAGAAATAGTTAGCAAAACATGCAGTGTATTAAAAACGAAGTCAAAAAATTTGCCTGCGATTTATTCTTTTTCAGTTTCAGAGATAATTTATTTAGTTTCAATTTATATTTTCATTAGTTTCTTGAAAAGCTACGTTCATTATTATTGGCTCAAGAATAATTCCATACCCTCCTAGCATTTCAAGCCCTCTCTAAGAGCTGTGCTGCCAATCCTCTAGCTGTGGTCCTAAATCTGAAACGGGACATCCTGGAACAGGAATAGCACAAACATAAAGTCCACAGACAGACTACACAACATAGCCTTACACACACAAACAGCCTCTGCATGTGCATTTTATTGTCTATGATTGAACTCTGTTACTGCACTACCAGTCAAAAGTTTTGGATCTGTAAGATTTTTTATGTTTTTAAAATAAGTCTTACCAAGGTTGCATTTATTTGATCAAAAAAGAAAGAAAGAAAAACAGTAATATTGTTAAATATTATGACAATTTCAAATAACTGTTTTCTATTTTAATATATCATTTATTCCTGTGATCAAACCTGAATATTCAGCATCATTACTCCAGTCTTCAGTGTCACATGATACTTCAGAAATCATTCTAATATGCTGATTTGATGCTCAAAAACATTCATTATAATTATCAATGTTGAAAACAGTGTAAAAAATGCAGTATTCTTTGATGAATAGAAAGTTCAAAAGCATTTAAAAACAGAATTTATTTGAAATATAATCTTTTGTAAAATAACAAAATGCTATCCTCGTAATCATGTTTTAAATTTGTTTCCGTAGTATGTGTCTAATGTGCCTTTTAAACTGTTATTATTCATAACACTGTACAAGTAAACAGCATTTGAGGAGTTTTGTGGTTGAAATTTTAAAAAGTAACAATCACTCACGGGTCAATTTGACCCCCATAGGAATGAATGGAATACTAGAAGAACCTAAAAATGCTAAAAAAAATTATAAAAGGATTTTATAATGTCTATGTATCTGAATGCATACTTGAACAGACACTGACTCTAGGTCCCAGAGGAACACCTCATTTGCTCCATATAGAGCTATAAGGCCATCTAGTGGCTAGAGTCATGAAATATCATGTTATATTATTTTTTCCCACAAGAGGTCGGCAAAGACACCCAATGTAAGATATGTTGAGCTCAATTAAAAGGGTTATGCAGAGTTATTTGAATTTAAATTGAAGAATGTGTTTAAATTACTATTTAATGATTATTTATTGATCAAATCTAGTCATTTTAAAGGTAAATATTTTTTTTTAAAAATCTTTTAAAAAAATGGATTAAAAAAATAAAAAAAGGTTTAACAAAGGTTGCTTTACTATTTTAAATTCCGCTAGGTGCCACTAGTGTCGCAGAAACTACATACTTCACCTTTAAACACTAAAGAACTGGCTCTAATTGCACAGTGTGATCAAGTGTGACCAGCTGCCATGTTAAAAAATGAAAACAAAAACAAAGCAAGAGATCCAACCCGAGTCCTGTGGCCTGTACCATGACAGTAGTTGAACAAACTCAGGGTTACAAGAGTAGTTGAGTTGACAAAACCAAACCAATCCAACCGGGGGCCTGTACCATGAAGGTAGCTGAACAAACTCGGGGTTACAGGATTAGTTTTGAGTTGACAAAACCAAACCGATGCAATCAGGCTTTATTGGTACCACGATGCAGCTCATCAACTTTCTCTGTCAACTCAGGCTTTGATCCTCAAGCTATGATTACTCCATGCGCGCGTGCACATAAAAGAGTGACGTCGACACTGAACAACCAATCGCGGGTCGCGATTTTTCCGCAGAGGAGCAAGAGATAATCATTCATAATTACGATGAATTTAATTGTATTTGTATTACAATTAAAATGTATTTCAAGCTCGAAACAATACTGTCTCTGCTGCCAAAGCAAGAGAAGACTGTTGGAGAAAGATTGCTGATTGTTAATGTGTAAGTTAAACAAATACATTCTATATTTATGCAAAATTATGTATGTATGTGTTGCCTATACGTGTAATATAGCCTATAGCCTATTTTTATAATATATAAAAATGTGCATGTACTAAGAAAGATTAATATTCATTGATTTTTAGATGCAACCCCAACTCCAAATGTTCTTGGCAGCAGATTAAGACAAAATATAAAAATATAATTCAAAGTGAGTGAGTATTTACCACAACCTTTTATTACTTTTGTGAACATTTTATTACAAACACTTGTTTGCAGCAAACAGAAATAAAGAGTTAAATTCAGAAAACCAGAATACACTGTGGCGCAGGAGTTGGCTCTGACTCTGAGTAGGCAATAAGGGACGGCCGATTATGGATGTGATTACAGGTGCTGTACAATCTGACCCTGGTGCTGGCTCCTCTAAGCAAGTAACACTGGGTACGTGTGCAATACATTACTACTTTTTTAAGTTTTAAATATGGCTGACTGTATGTTCTGCAGTAGAGGGAAATACAGTGTCCCTGTTGAAGCCAGCACACATGCACACAGTCTCCCACACAGAGGTCAGTATGCAGCAGACAGAACACCAAACATAACCTGCTTTACAACAGTTATGCTTTACATTGACCTATTTTTATTTATTAGGGTGGAGGAAATGAAGACACTCTGTCTGTGTGTTTTCAGACAGTTGCTGATGTGAATGCACTGGGCTTTTTATTATGGCAAACATTTGAATGTGTGGCATAAAAAAGGGACTGGCCCAAGTTACACATCTCTTTTATTGTAGGATTTTTCACAACCTGCCCCAGAAACTGAGGCCTCTACCTCAATGGGCTTCAGAAGAAATGTGTAAGGATTTAAAACCCTTGACATAAATTAGTCAGTCCTGTGTTTGTAGGAAGTCAAGGAACTTTTTGTGATTTTGATGAGCCTCCAGAAAACTTGTAATGATCATGTTTGTGGTGGAATTATGTTTCAGGTGGAAACAGACTCAGTCAGGGCCCTGTACAAAATGAGTCTTGAACTAAACTGCACACTAAAGGAGTCTTGAACTAGACTGCACACTAAAGGAGACTTGAACTAGACTGCACACTAAAGGAGTCTTGAACTAGACTGCACACTAAAGGAGACTTGAACTAGACTGCACACTAAAGGAGTCTTGAACTAGACTAGACTGCACACTAAAGGAGCAGACTGTGAGCTGAGGAGGCTCCAAACAAAATCAAACAGCTGGATAAAACTGATCTCTGTATGTATATAGTTATATAGTATAACTTATTTAACCAAGTAACACTTTAGTATGAATATTTATATTGTGCAGAATGGCACATGCAGCCACTATCTGTGATGCCCGCTCTGGTGAAGGGCCGAACACAGTTGAAACGTGCCTTTATGAGGCCAAAGCTCATCTCTATCTTCACTCTGGTTTTACTGAGGGCCATTGAAGCGGTGCTGTGGCCCTGTCTGAGGGTCATGATAGGGGGTTATTGTGTAGGTTTTTCTAGCTCAGTTCAAATTAACAGTGTTTTGTACTGTACCAAATTTAACTTGCTTTCCTCAAAGTGCTGACACAACACAGACTCATGGAAAATTCATGAGTCAAGCACTGGAGCCAGGCCATTTGGCATCTAAACTTGATAATATGTTCATGACCACAAGTCGTCTGCAGATGAAATGTTTAGTAGATCATTGTTATATCTGTTAATGTTACTATTAATTTAAAGATTCATCTCACAGAAAATAATCATCTCACATATTCACATCATCTCTACCTGAACATTATGGCTGTGATAGGACTTCCTATTAACATAATCTGCCTCATGTTCCCCTAGAGCAGTGGAGATTGGAGCAATAGACTGCATACATGATGCAATGACTTGGGAATCCTATCATAAGATTAACAGAAGAATAATAAAAAAGATTCAAAATAATTCTTAACATGTATTATATTGTATAGTACATATGTGAATAAAAGAAAAAGAAAAAAGTGTTCATGTGATGTCACCCTATCAATATATCTTACTGGCAATTTTATAAAAGCCCTCTTTTATGGACATGGTCGATAAATGTCCGGGGAACACTATTAATGAAACTTTTCATGTACTCCTGCAGAGCGAGGACCACCTTGCGAATGGTTCGACAAACCGTGTTTTCCCCTATAGCTTCTGTGCGTCACCTACCGTGCAAGAATGTACCACTTGCAAAAAAAAAAAAAAAAAAAACGCAACGCAATACAATTTGCGGTACAGTAAGTGCATGAATTTGACGTGTTAAATTCTTTATGTGCGGCTCAAGAAGTTCGCAAAGATAAGACATTCCTTCCGCGGAAAATCTGTATCTTTCATACAAGTAAGTTAACTATCAGTTAAGGCAAGTGGATTTTGTCTGGCTAAAAACTCTTTCTCTACGAAGTGCTCGTCAAACAATTTGCGCTGAGATGTCCACCGGATTTGGAAGAAAAGGTGAAGTCATTGCAACAGACACTTGGAATAAGTTACGTCACCTATATGTTTCTTTGCTCTCAGCTGATTGGTCAAACTTCAGTCTGAGATCTTGAATCCAGAACATAACCTGCCCCGGAGCAGGTTAGCCGTGCAGCGTAAGATACCATGGCAACGAACACCGATTAAAGCCGAGCTACTTTCATAGTACCTAAAACCCAGGGTTGGCGGAAACTAAGCTGAAACATAGCTGGCTAGCCACCTAATCCGGCTTCATGGTACAGGCCCCAGGCTTTGTTGGTACAATAACACTGATCAGCAACGTTCTCTGTCAACTTAGGCTTTGATCCTGTGTTTAGGAGTTTATGTGTGACATCAGCAGCAAACAGCCAATCAAAAGCTGAGGAACAGTAGCCCCGTTTCCATTACAGATTTGCGCAAATGTTTTGCGCTATTATCTAAATATCGATAAAAAAAACTATTGCGAAATGACTGCGTTTCCATTAACCGATATTATGCGACTAAGGCTACATTCACACTGCAGGGCTTAATGCTCAATTCCGATTTTTTGAAAAAAATCGATTTTTTTGCAAGGCCATTCACATTTCCAATTAAATGCGACCTTTTGTGATCTCCTGTGTGAACGTGAAATGACCCAGAAGTGACCCGCATGCGCAGAAGAGTACTCAACGGTCAACGACGTCACTTGTTGTTTGCGGAAGTAGCTAAACTTTAACTAACTGTGATTCTCTCACACACACACACACGAGCGCGCGCAGCGACCGTTACACAAGAGCCAGACAGCAGCCGCTGACCTATCTAATATCAGATTCAGCACAAATAAGTTAACATAACGTATATATAATGGCCGTGGGCTTTTATTTTATTTTTTTTTAATTAACGGGCTCGTCGAGGTCGACCCGTTCGGCAGATTTACCTCAGCTCGACGAATATGCAGTCCGTTTTCAAACCGACTACTTCAACGCAGAATTATGACGTTTTTCGCGTATCAATGACGTGCGGGTCGGATACATGCGACCTGGCCGTTCAGACTGAAGTCGCATTTCAAAAGATCGGATATGTATCGGATTTGGGACCACATACCCAAGTGGCCTGGGTCGCATTTGAAAAGATCGGATCTGTGTCGTTCAGACTGTCATGAAAAGATCAGATACAGGTCGCATAGGGGCAAAAAAATCGGAATTGGGTCGTTTCAGCCTGCAGTGTGAACGTAGCCTAAAACGTCCTTTTTTCTCTCGCGATAAGTCATTCCAAAAATCACGGCAACGGACGTTGGTTATAATATCACAGCCACCGCATTAGACGCTGGCTGAGTTCTCCGGCTACTCTCGAATCGCTCTCGCGGTACTTTGATGGCACACGTCACAGTCACGTGGCGTCGGCGCTGGATCAAGTCGGACAAAATTTCTAACCGGCATGCACTGCTTCAAGTCAGCCGCCAATCGGTCTAAGCAGAGCTGCATGAAGTCGAACAAGCCTAAGAGCGGCTGCACTGGGCTGCACGTGGGCTGATGACGACACAGCTGTTCCACGATTGGCCGGATTCACCGCATGACAACGATCACGTGTGTTTCGTGTTTATTTCTAACACCTTTAGTTCCTCTAAAGCTCTCAAATCAGTTTATTATAACAGTGAACACTCTTTTTATGTCGTTGTCATGCTATATTGTGTCATGTTTATCAAATTAAAACTGCTTAAAAAACGTAGACTCCACTTCATTGATAGTTGCTTATGTTGAACTTTATTCTTGTTCAAACAGACGCTGTATGAAGCAGTACATAAAGTATTGAATGAAAATGTCTCTGAAACATCTGTGCATTATTAGGCAAATATTGCATTTATTTCACTTCAGCTGTGGTAAAGTATGCAAACACCACGTGAGCGGTCACTACGGGAACCAGAAAGTGTCCGACTTCACGTCTCCGTTTGCAGCTCCTCCCCGCCTGCACGCGGCTACTCTCGCCGATCGGGTGCATCCAGCCGCAGCCGATGTCGAACACACCTATTATTATTATTATTAATGGAAGGAGACGTGGCGTCACGTGTTATCCAAGCATTAATGGCAGGGAAAGACCCCCGAACGAAGGAGTTTCTGGGTGTTTCGCCCTCATTTCTGCTCCGAGGGTTTGATTGTGGCATTTCTTTGAGATTTAGAATCCAGTAGGCTATTCCTATAGGCTAATTATTGTTTCTTTTATGAGTTTAATAAAGAACTCTGTCTCGTATTCTGGCCAAACGATCCATGTAGGCTACTTTGGTGTCCATTCGTTTTTCCTTTTTTAACCCGAAAAACGAAAAATGAACGGTTGTTGTCTTTTTAAAACGCAAAGTTGAACACCAAAATTTTAATTTGAACTGGCTACACCAACTGCTGCGCAAAAAAGTAAATATCGACGAATTTTCAGATTTTTGTTTATGACTTTTTGCCCCTTTATTAAACATTTAAAATATTCACAAATTAATATGGAAAACATGTCGATTTTACTGGTTTTCTAAGGCCAAATTAGAAACTGGAATTGATGTCTTTCCCGCAGTGCTGAATGAGAAGAGCCATTAATATTATTAATAAACTATTGTTTTCTAAGTCGGCTAAAATCACATCTCCATCTCCGCTGTTAAGCAGCGCTTTTAGAGAGAAATGCACCTTTCATACGGATTACATAATCAGAAGGTATTAGCTTTCGATTCGAATTTGTTCGTTTTAAAGTGGACATTTCAAGCTTTAGCCTACATTTTGTTTCAGTTCTCGCGCTCCAGTTTACGGAGATCATGAAAGTGTGTCTGATTGTTTCTTTTATTTTACAAAAGCACAACGTTTTCTTGTTATTGTGAGTTTACTCAAATAAATTGAGAATAATGTATTATTATTTTCTGTATGAGTATTTTAAGTTGTTTCCACTGTTGATAGGAAAATGCAAGTGTTCGCGCCCGCGCCTCCGTGCCATGCAGTGCGCGCTCCACGCTCAGCTTTGTTCCTTTTTTGCATAAAAGCGTCTTCTAAATATAGCTTATTAAATGTTATAATAAAATAATATAAAATAATTATTATTTGCGTAGCTATACATGGACCTCAAACACACCGCGCCTTCTAAGTCAGGTGACTGTAAATGCACAAAAACTGTTTCCATTGCAGTTTTGCGAAATATTCCTTTTAAGAATTGCCTGAAAAACCACCTCATGAGAGCGTAAAAACTTTTTTGCGAAATTGACGTGTTTCCATTAAGCGTATTTTCAATTCGCAATTTCAATTTGCGCAATTTGAAGGGTAATGGAAACGCGGCTAGTGAAACTGAGATTCAATTCTCTCTTCTGCAGAATTTTACGAGATTTAAAAATATTAAGAATTTTAACAAATTTACACAGCAAGAAGAAAACAGCTGTCTATGAAAGATGAAATTCTTGCTATATCAGTGCATGTAAAATGTGTGAGGTTAGTTTATATAGAGAGAATTGAACATTTAAGCTCACAGTCATTTTAAAAACTTTATCTATGGATTCTATAGATTATTTATAATTAGGCTACCTTTAGCCTATATATGTATATTCATTTAAACTATGTGCTTACTGTTTTATAATAATTTATAAACTAAAATTTGTAGTTTATCGTACGCATAAATTGTAGTTAATGAAGTTCACGGCGTGAGTTCGACACAGAAGTGTAAATTGGTCACTCCATCTGTTTCTACTCCAAATTAAAGGTCACTACATAGTAGATGATTATTAAAGACAAATTGTCTAGCTTTTAGGAATGCTTATTTACAATAATAATTTTGTATGATTTAGAAATTATGTAATTATTTCACCCATAGTCCATTACACATAGTCCATTACACATACACATATAATTTTAGTTTATCAATTATTATGCACTTAGTTTAAAATAATATAAACATATAAAAGGTAATATAAATAAGCTTTAGAATCATAGATAAAGCTATAAAAATGACTAGGCCTACATGTAAATGTTCAAAATGTTCTATACCTAGCCCTCGATAACACTTAAATTAAAAACTAAATACCAACATGGTACAGGCCCCGGATTTCAGCACAACAGGCCCTGATAACAACCATATCACGAAGAGATATCACAATAATGTCTGAGTTAAAAGCATTTTTTTTTTTTTTTTTTAGATGCATTCTTATGTTAGGCTACATACTTGCATTGCAAATGGACAGATCAATGCTTAGTGGTTTACCTTATTTTTTGTTGTTGAGCGAACTAGATTAATGTCACATGGTTAATTTGCATATACATGAGGATGGGCGTGGTCTGACGCACGCAGGTCATGACGTTTGTTTTTACAAATGCGACACAAAGTTTGCTGTTAGCCGAGATTCTGCTTTATTGACTGACTTTATTCAGTGTTGGACTTCAACATGTCTAATATGAGTGACTTTACTCCGAATGAGATCCAACAAGTTTTCAAAACTTACCTGGAAAATCCCCTCTTGTCCATCTATAATGACAGTGGTAAGAATTCACTTATTTTCTGATACTTGTGCATTTTCTACTTTTCACCTGTTGTATATGGTACACTATGTACAGTATGTTGCACAGTATCTTATAGGCGTGTAGTGTGAATATCATGCAGGCATAAATGCAAATAGATCAATCGTTTTAAAAGTATGAAAGTGCATCACGAGATTAATCAGAGTTCGAGGTGATTTGATCAGATTCTAATGAATGTTTTATTAATGACACATTTACAGTCATTATATGAAAGAAAAGTACCAGAATCCCTCATAGGATAAAATTAAAATACCTCTCTGATTGCAGATCCAAATAAATGTGGATTACAAATCTATCTAAAAACAGTTTGTGTGCAGCTAAAGAAATGGATTTGAAAAGCTGCTGTATCGTGTGAATAAAGATGTCAAGGTGAACTAACACCTGTAAACTGATCATGGTTTAGTGTCTATTATCTGGTGAAGTTTCTCCAGTTACAGGAACCTGCAAATAAAAAGTCTTGTTTTCTGTTATTTAATCCTCTGTATGGGAACAAGAAGCTGAATTCCTCCAAAATGTCAGAAATGTCAGACTAAATATTTGAGTAAAAATACCTCTGTTGTATAAAGTACAAGTGCCCTTATCAATCCTCTGCAACTTACACATGAAGTACAAGTCATAGCCTATATGTATCACATTCATGTCAGTGGAAACCGGTTGATTTAGCTGTGTCATTTGAATTAAAGACATCGATGTTCTCTCTGAAATAGAGCAGATTCAAACAGCAGAATGTTTGATCATAACTGTGTCATTGATGCATGAATCTGACATTCATTGTGTTTGGTGTGAAAGCTTGTGCTCTTTCTAATCTGTCGTTACACATTCTCTCATTTCAGTGCGGTTCAAGAGCAACAGAACAAAATGTTCCCTTCTAACCCTGTGTGTATTTCACTTTCATGCTCTGCTATTCTCTGCACAGATTTCAATATTACCTTGTTTAAACTCAATTTGTCATTTTAACTCAATTTGTCATTTTAACTCATGTTAATACCAGTTAGTTGGATCAAATATAGTCTTAAATACTGAGGTGACCTTGAGTATAAACACCACAGTACTTTTTGTAATGGTTAGTTCACTCTAAAATGGAAATTGTCATTATTTACATCATATCCTTGTGTATACCCAAACACAAAAGGATAATATTCTGAGAATATCTTATGAAGTTATGGGGACTGGAGCTCCAAAAGGGCATCATACAAGTAGCCTAGTCCATATGACTCGTGCAAATATGTTCCCAAGGATGTAGGCTAAAGTTGGTGTGTGGAATGCAAAGACCTGTTTTTTTCCGTTCACTCATTGTTATTTGAAGCATCTGGTTCATAGGGAACAGCCCTGCTGAAACCAAACGCGACAGTAAACATCTTTGTGGTGATTATAAATACACGCCATGTCTTGCAGAGCCTGTACTCCGCACGTGCAGAAGCCCCGCCCAATTAGCGCGTGCTCGTGCTGACATCACGTGTGGAGGCACGAGCTCACCGTGCGGAAAAATACAACTACACGAGTGCATACATACACACTGTAGTGAAGATGTTTTAAAGTACCAAGAGGTTCACTCTAAAGTCGCATGGATATACAAGGCTTACCGTTCATTTGTGAAAAGTAAGTAAGTCTATTAATAGGCTATAATGTGCCTTTTTGATGCATGTTGTTGGGTCATGATGATGTTGAGTCTATTTTGCCTGTACCTCGTGTTCAGGGTCATTTATAAGGACATTCTTAGTTTGTTTTCGGAACAAAGAGACGAGCGTTGAGCTTGTTTCGCGTATTGTTGTGGCGCTGCCTGCGGATGAACAGTTGACCAATCAGAGAGCTTGCCTGCTTAAATATTCATGTTCCGTTGGCCAGACAACCAATCAGCGCTTCGAGCGGGGCGTTCCTCATGAATATGTAATTGCTTTGCCCAATACGATATGATCGAGTGGATCTCTACGGTGTTGTTTTGGCAGTTTCTCAAACAGGAACAGGAGGTTTAACGAATATAAGCGATATCGCCGAAGCCTGTTTATTTTCCACGATAATATTGAACTAATCATGCCCGGAGATGCGTCGGAAACGGTGGCCGTCGGTTCTCAGAAATCTTTTGTTTTAAAGAAGATCAGGAATATTCCGCCTCCAAATATACTGGCGGATCAAGACGACGGTAAGAACCATTAAACCTGCCAATATGTAAATCAAATTGGCTACAGATCGTTGTGTTCATCGTGTGTGTTGGTAGTCGTGCACTTGGCTTCACCTCCACAGCTGCCGCGTTCATTGCTTCCTCAAAAGAACAGAAAGTTCCCTCAGAAAAAGTGCTGGTTTATTGACGGTATAAGATGGAAATACCGCGGTACTTTACTATAATAATATCACATTCATGTTTATACTTGATCGTTTTTACAAGTTGCTTCAAATACCATGGTGTACATGTCAATAAAAACATATCATTTTATATGACGCCCAATTGAATAAACTGCATGGTGCATATGCTACTTTTTGTTAGTGTTAAGACATTGCCCAATACGTGCTAAAAACCATTAAAACTAGGCAATGTATCATTATTATAATTTGCCACAGTATTACCCTGTTGCTACCCTGGCAATACTGTGGTTATTTTGACATATTCTGTGTAATAATACCATGGTATTTTTTTGAGGAATATTAGTGTAATATCAAAACACAATGGTACAATAATTGTAGCATAATAACTGTATATCAAGTTGCCCTGGTATTGTCACCTGATCCCATCAAAGTAACATGATATTTTACCTTAGGTGTTCCCATGGTCATGGAAAACCTGGAAATTAAATGTTCAAAAGGTGTGGGAACAATGTACATCGTGTTCAAAGAATATTAGTGTCGGGTAAATGAATAAATGTACAAAGAAATTAAAAAAAGGCACATGCTCCCATAAAACTTAAATAAATTGCAATGTTTTGACCAATGAAGGTCTTTGTCAGGTCTTCATTTTTAAATCAAGATAAACCATTATATTAACAATGGTAAATTTACTAAAAAGTACTCTAGTGTTAAAGTACTAAGGATCTGTAGATTTGTCAGTTATATTCCTGTATGCTGGCGTCAAAAGAGTGTTTTAGTTATTGGTCATGTTTTTGTGAACATAATTTACATAATTAACATAATATCATCTTGTGGTTTTACCTAATTTGTCCTTTATGGACATTATTGATAATAGTCTTATCTCACATGATAATAACCCGCTCATAACTCCCATCTCGTTTTAGTGAAAACTAATCAAATCTGATGTTTTCTGACCAGCAACTAACACAGCTAGTTACTGATAACCAACACTAATCTGTGTGTCATGTGACCGTTTAAAGGCCTGAATTTCACAAAACCTGTCGTCAGGAACATTTGTGGCTCAAAGTTCACCTCAAAACAAAGAGGAACAATGGATTTTGGATAATTTTGGACCGTCGATTTTTTTGCATTGTCAGAATTTTCAGTAAATTAGCCTATTGTTTTATTACTTGGCGTATTCAGCATCATTTAATATGGTTTTATGGTAACACTTTACAATAATGTTCGTCAGTTAACATTAGTTAACTACATTAGTTAGCATTAACTAATAATGAACTGCACTTCTACAGCAGCTGTATTTTTATTAACTAACATTAACAAAGATTAACAAATACAGTAACAAACGTATTGCTAATGGCTAGTTCATGTTAGTTAATACATTAACTAATGTTAACTAATGAACCTTAATGAACAAGTGTTACCCGTTTTACATTATGCCTTGTGTTTATAAATCTTTGGTCAGTTTTTCTCTTTTATACATTTTACTTCCTTCCAGAAATAATTTTAGAATTTTAAATCATATGTAAATTTAAAACATCTTGTCATTTTAATCTAGTTTTTTTTTTTTTTTTTTTTAATGGTAGAAAATGAACAGACAGTGTAAGCTGGCATTGAAATTTCTACAACATACGACTTTTCTTCTTTGATTCTTGACTAAACTGTAGTTCCTCTCATGTACTTTGGAAGTCAGGGTTAACAATACATTGCAATCAATAATAGCCACAGATATAAGCAATAAAATAGGGTCAATATAGTGCGTGTTTAATACATTTTTACTTCCATCCAGAAATCATTGTAGAATTTTTAATCATATGCAAATTTAATCCAGTGGGGTTTTTTAAAGATCATTGAAATTTCGACAATATCATTTTACATGTCATGTTTTGAATTGTGTTATTACAGTTTTTCTGTGTTTAATCAATTTAAAAAACAGAAAACATTTAAAAAATGTAATCATATATAAATTTAAAACTTATGTCATTTTAATCCAGTGTATTTTTGTAAGCTCATTGAAGCTGGCATTGAAATGTCAACAACATCCGACTTCTCTTCGGTGATATTTGCCTAAACTGTAGTTCCTCTCTCGCAGACATCGAGAAGGAGAAGCAGGGTTCGGCTGGCGATGGGACGTCGGGGGGCAGCGATGGTTCGGGGGGCGTCTCCGCCTCGCTCACGCCCACCATCTGGAACAAGACCATCCCGTACGATGGCGAGAACTTCCACCTGGAGTACATGGACCTGGACGAGTTCCTGCTGGAGAACGGGATCCCCGTCACGCTGGAGGAGGAGCTGAGCAGGAGCCTGGAGGCCGAACAGCACGCAAGCAGAGACGCGCCGGAGGAAGACACACAAACAAACACACAGATACCTAAGGAGGAGCGGGATGGGGGAGATGAGGAGCCCGAGGAGGACTCGCTCTCTGTGAGGGATGTGGAGGAACAAGAAGTGAGCCAGGATGATGAGACGACAACAGGTGAGGCGACAAACAAACACGTTTCATTGGTTTTGTACAAGGTAAACACCTCTGATTGCACAATGTTATTATATTATAGCTAGTTATTTCTTTAGAAACATGCTAACTCCTCTTAAACAGCTTCAGATACGTCCCATCAACAGCTTTAATGTGGCTACCTTTAATTAGCTTAGCTTAAAGTGCAGTTAGCTAGTGTTTCAGAAGAGGATCTTCATCAGGGTCATTGAGCTTGAGATGTCGTGCTGTAGGATCTGAACATGATGACTACATGCTCTGTTCTTCCCCGCCAGACTCCAGAGACGAGCCGGAGCGCGTGACGCCGCCCCCGATGGACCCCGAGGAGATCGAGGTGAACGTCTCCTTCCAGCCGGACCCCACAGACCTGGTCCTGTCCAGCGTTCCCGGAGGAGAGCTCTTCAACCCGCGCAAACACCGCTTCTCCGAGGACGAGCTCAAGCCGCAGCCCATGATCAAGAAGGCCAAGAAAGTGTTCGTTGCCGAGGATGCGAAGGTGAGGCTGAAAACTGTCTGAGATTCAGTCATTCAGAACGTGATTATGAACACCTAGATCTGTCGCTAGTCATCCCGGAAAAACAACGATTACAAATCTGATGCTTAGAAGTTAACATGCTGGTCTTTAGCTATCATGCTAGCTTGCTATTTGGTGTTCTTCGCTGCTGAAATCATAATATAAATGCAAAAATTCATACTGACTGTTCAGTGGATTAACTTGAGATGCTTGTCAATAACTTCTGATTAATCCATCATACATACAGTCAACATGAATTACTCTTCGCAATCCGTTTCACTTCTGTTATCTGACATTTCCAGGCAAAACTGGACTAAAATGTAGGACTGGGCTTGATTTCAATCCGCCATGAATTGACTGGACGAAGTAAAGTGGGCGTTTGGCACCAATGTGGAGCCAGAGCTAGCAATAAGTGAATTATTCCCAAAAAGACCATGAATTTGAACTAGGAAAATAACTTAATTTTGCAATAATACAAACTTAATCACAATAATGAGCTGCTTTTTCAAAGTCTAATAAGAATGAAGTATCCATCACTTTCCCATCTCGCTTTTCCACTAAAACACAAGTGCAACATTCGGGTTCTGGGAGTGAAAACCCAAACATCACTCCAACGAAGAAGATGGTGGCCACAGCTTTATTCAGACCTCTGTTATCACATACTAGATCCCACTGTGAAATGAAGAGAGATGGGAAATAACTTTTCTTAAACAGTAACTGTTGTGATGAACTGCTTCATTTTCTTTTTAATAGGTGGACGACAGACTTATTTCTTATATTAATATTAATTGTTTAAAAAAAACCTTATGTTTTATCCCTAATCATTATTTCGTCAATGATTTGCATGAATGACAAACTCAAAACAAACAGTTTGCTGAACACGAGTTCTTCTGGCTTGTTGACTCATAACCAAGTTATCTTTAGAAAGCTGACACTTGAGTTCACTGCAAAAGTATAGAGATGTATTTATTAGTATAGAGATGTTATTAGTATAGAGATGTATAAGATCAGACATAAAAACTAAAATATTAATGATATAATTAATGAACAATTAATATATATTAAATACATTTTGGTGAACTTCACTTCCATGATCCTGCAGAGAAATATCTCTACTTTTATATTTGTATTTGTGTTATTTTAGAATTATTAATATAGCTACTATTTTAGTTTTTATTTATATTTAGAATTCGTTTTTATTTTTCACTTCATTTTAATTGGTCTTTGGTTTATTATTTTATGCTTATATCGTAAATATAGTATGCATGTAAATGTTATAAATTTTAAAATATATTTAAAATATATTTGGATGAAGAACTACACTAACCATTATCCAGCAGAGGATCAATAGTATCATTAATATACTATTATAGTTTTTGTTGCTATTTTAAATGTTTTTTTATATATATATTTTTATATTTTCATCTTTCATTTTAATTTTAATTTTCATAAATTTTTTAGACATTTTGCTCTGCTTTTGTCTTTTTTTAATATTTTTTTTATTCATTTTAAATTAAATTTTAATTACTTATTTTAGTACTTTAAGTTAAACTAAACATATTAGAAATGTTTTTATATATATTTGAGTTTAGTTCAGTTACTGCTTTTTTTTTCCAAGTAAAGAAACAATTTTTTAATTGTTTTAGTTTGTAAACAATAATATCCATGTAATTTTTCAGTGAACATAAATTACATTGTTTCTATACTTACAGTAAACCACATTAAATTAATAGTTTTTTGTTCTTTGATCAGTTTTTAATTATTAAATTGTTTGCAATATTTAAGGGGATTGAACTTCTCGTTAAGTTCACAGCATTCGTCTTTTTGACCGATTTTAAAATACTTTTTTGCTTGAAATCAAACTGTGTAATGTTGTGATTCTTCTCGTAGAGCTGCTTGATTTGGTTCATGATTATAACCGTTTTTAACAAAGGCTTAAAAAAAATAGGGAATAAAAGGGAATAAGTTTAAGGGAATTTTGGGAATATTCATAAATTTAAGGTAATTAATAAATGAATTAATAATTAATAAATTTAAGGGAATAAAAAAATGTAAATACTAAGTTGGCTGACACTGTACACTGCACTGTACTTCTGCTGATGCGTTCTTATTAGGGCTGGACATCGATTACGATGTTCCAAGCTCTCAATTCGATTAGATTTCAATTCGAAACAATGTATATATATTTAATACAAATCCTATATTTATAAAAAAAGAACAGTGAACATAATGCCGCGTTCCAGGCAACCTGTAACCCGTGTTTTTCCAACCTTATACCCGTGAAAGTGCACTGGAACGGCAGTCAAACCCGTGACTTCCCACCCGTGAACTCGTACTAGATCGATGTACTACCAGTTACGAGTTGGAAAAACACAGGTTACAGGTTGCCTGGAACGCGGCATAAGTTTATAAGTGGTTAATTAATAAAAAGAAATTAAGAGCCACAAACCTGTATATTAAACTCTTTTTATTTTTGGGAAACTTGGGTACATTAAAACAGAATCCAACTCTATATTTCAAATGCATAAAATGAATAGACAGGATTTTGGTGCAAGATGAAATTGATGCTGAAAATTGGGCAAGTCAGAACAGTCGCATGCCTTGATCAAACAGGATCCGGTTATTTTGTTTAAGAGAAAACAAACATAAAATCCCACAGCATTAGATGTAACATGCAAGCCTATGAACAGTGGAGGAAAACTAATACTGGCTTTTGGGTGATAGATAAATAAATATGGAAAAAAATCGATTCATGACTTTTGAGAATCGTTTTTGAATCGACCACATAAAAAAAAAAGAAGAAAAAAAAGATTTATCGAAAAATAGATTTTTTTTGCCCAGCCCTAGTTCTTATAATGCATGAGACACAGACTATGAAAAAAAATTATTTACAACATGTTTTTGTTAGCTTTTTGATTAAGAACATGTAGTGACATGTACATGTAACGAGATGTTCGCACTGTTTTTCCGCAGGATGACAAATACTGGTGTCGGAGGAAGAAGAACAACGTGGCGGCGAAGCGCTCGCGGGACGCCCGGCGCCTGAAGGAGAACCAGATCGCGGTGCGCGCCTCGTTCCTGGAGCGGGAGAACGCAGCGATGCGTCGTGAGGTGGCCGAGCTGCGGAAAGACTGCGGCCGCTGCCAGAAGATCATGTCCCTGTACGAGGCCAAGTACGGTGCGCTGTGAGGGACACACTCACCCGGACACTCATCACTCACTCCGTGGCCGACGCCAGCGTTCAGTAGCGTTTAAAACAAGATCTAACAGTGAAAGGGCACCATATAAGATACCACAGCATGACCTTTGACCCCTCATACCTCATCGACCCCCCAGTGTGGCCCGAACAGCGAGTTTAGAGATCATTCAGTGTGGAGACGAGGTGAAGACGCCAACGTGGGCCGAACGGGAAACGTTTCCAGTCTGCGAAAGTTTCCACGAGGCGTAAAGAATGAGTCTTGAGAGGGTTTGGTCCGAGTAACCGTGACCTCGCGGCTCTTTTCGGCTAGTCTTGAGTGTGCTTTCTCCCCTTGTTTGCACTCGACACGTCGTTATTTATGTTTGTGTACAGGTTTGTTGAAGAAAACACAATATGAAGCTTCTTTATTCCAGAGTCGAGTGCAGATCGACGCCGCCGAGAGACGGGAGTCTGTAAATAAATGCGCTTGAGTCCGAGTGTCGTTGCTCTTCCAGACGGATCTCATGATGTGAACGGGACATTTTTTTAGCTGCATTTTTCCCAAACGCGACTCGGGACAGTTGGGTTTTAACTGCGAGCGAGGAATCGGACTGGATCTGTTTTGTTTTCAGGGTTTAATCCAGGGCAATAATACACGACTCATCTTTACCTCAGATTAGATGCATCTAACAAGCGGACGTTTTTATTGGTTTTAACTTTAAATGTTGATGTTTTGTTTCGTTTGCTGTAGTTGCGTCAGTCATAAAACACAAGCGGAATGAATTTCTGTGCTAAAATGTTTTTGGGGTCTTTTTATTCTGATTAATAATGCATTCAATATCGCATTTCTAATGCATTAATAATAATAACAATGCATTTTTAGATAAATTCTTGCATTTGTAGACCATTGTGAAAAAAATGTGATTGTTTTTTTGACATGTAAAGCGTGCAGTGAGTCGACGACATTAGTCTCGCTAGTTCTTCGCTGGTTTTTCAAAGGGACGTTTTTTTTGTTTTTTTTTAAATAGCAAAAAGTCATAATGTGCTTCCAGTGTTTTATGGATTTTGATAGATTATTAGTTATTATATATGTGGTTTGTTTTCAGTGCTCATAAAAGTCATGACCACAAAGTGTGCTTACAACTTTTTTTTGTTGACGAAGTTATGAAAACATCATTTTTGTTTTCATATATATATATATATATATATTTATATATATATATGCATTTTAAAAGCTAATGTAATCAGGATTGTGTTTCTGTAAAACGGGTTACAAGCACTTGCAGGCAAAAATATAGTCGTTAGTGCATGCTGATGTCATAGTGATGTCACAGTGGGCGTGTCCTTTTCTTTTGGTATTTTTGTTGTTTTAAATGAGCGTAGCGCGCTGCTCTTTTTTACTTCTGTTTGATTTCATTTCATTCTTCCAACCAAACAATACAAAACTTTCTCCTGTCAGTCAGTGTGTTTTTAATGAAGTTTGAATTTCTAGTGATTTAAACCGAATTGTGACTGAAATTAAATCTGTTACATAAACTCCAGACTGTGTCGGACTCTATAAAGCTCAAATGTAGCAAATTACTTTGTCTGTAATAAAACCATTTAACTTGCATTTTTTTAAATGTTTTTTTTTTAAACAGTGATGTTGTTTTTATAAAAAGACACTTTCCTTGTGTTATGCAGTATGTTATGACTGTATCTTGTATCATGCATATTAATAAAGGAAGATATAAATGATCTAACCTTGTTGAGGTCATGATGGATGTGCGCTGTGATTGGCTGTTGCTGGTGACGTCACGTGCGCTAGACATCTGCAGTGGCGACAGTGATGAATGAATGACCTTGCGCGTGCACGCGAGCATCTGTGCAGTAATGTTTACATTTAACGCGATTTTCGATTCGACTGCGATGCTTTTCCATTATTATTCAATGTAAACACGCGCTAGACGGACAATCGTTGAATCGTTGGGCTCGCGCATGATGTGGCGTTCTAAAAACGCGGAGCTCAAGTTTAAAGAAGTTCGGCTTTTAAAAAACGCGTTTTTCGTTCCATTTTCCCGCGTTTGCGGTTATTAAAAGAGCGCGTTCTCTGAACCGGTCCTGATTCTATACAAATATATCTGGTTTTGTTTGTAGATGGATCGCACGTCTATCCTCTGGAAGTGGTGTGTGTGTGTGTGTTTTCCTCCTCCATGCGTCGGATTCATTCATTATTATTCTCAGCGTGATGTTGCGTAACAATCATTCGAACACCCGAGCGTCGTTACATAACATCTGCTTCAGAGACACAATGTGTGTGTCTGACTCTGAAGAGAGAGAATGAAGTCACCTCTATCTTAGAGGCGAGCACGTGTATTCTCTTATTTAAACATGAAGATAAAGCCTCAGGATTTTATGTGACTAATCAAAGTGTTTTTATCGTCAGACATTCTCAAGATTTCTCATCAGGTTATGGTTTAGTTCATGTGCTGCTGAGAGACACTAAACATCACAGTTTGATTGGTAATAAATTAACACAAATGTAAGAATAACACATGTAATGAAACACCTGCATACCTCATTTAATTTAAACGGTAACATGTAGCCTACATTTGATTTTTAAAAAGTTAGTACTAATATTAATGCACTGTGAACTAACAGGAACAATTATATTTTTATTACTAGCCTATTTAGCCGATTTTATAAAAAAAAAGTTAAATGTTATGATCACTTCCCTCCAGCATGTTTGACATCATGTAATTGATTCATTACCTGAGTTTATATACTGACATCCTGATTTATTTATTTTTTTAGCTGAAAGTCTTTTTGCTGTTCTATAGGACGACATTCTTGTCTCAAACATGTTCTTTTGATACAAGCAAAATAACCCATTACGGAGTTTTTTTTTTCTCGTGCCTTTTTTCTTTTTTTACCAACACAAAATCCCATTAAATGAACTTGATCTTCCAGGGTCCAGGTGCTCATAAAGTTTCATCTGGATCAGAATTATCTAGATTTGGAAATCCCATGTTTTACTATCCAGGAATCCATCTTTCTTTTGTGCTGTTTAGCAAAATAGGATTGGATCCAGATACACTGATTACCAGCTCAATGTAAACGGCTATCTGTACAGCAACAGGTGGAAGAGTCGATGCGAGACACTTTAAGAACTTTATATGAAGAGAAAGAAAACATCATAAACAACACCTTCCATTTTCAATGTCCTTTAAAGAATCAGACCCTGAAAAGGCAGACGTAAGATAAAGAAAAGCCACAAACACAAACTTATTGTAGACGTGTTGGTCAATCACAACAATGAAAACATTTAGACAGATTTAAACAGCCATGAAAAAAAAAGAAAACGGCAAATGGAGATATTTAAACTTGGTATATTTCCAATTGAAGTTCAATAAAATAAACATAAAACATGCGTTTAGAACTGTATTGGAAAACGACATTGCAACGACCCCATGTAAACAGTTCTGTGTCTTGGCTGTGGTTGGGGGTCAGAGGTCGTGACCCTGAGCTTTATCAACACAGGTGTTCAAACAGCTGGTCTGGAATACAGCCTGAGAACAGGACCGAGGTTATCATAATAACATGTTGAAATGTTTTCATTCTGCACTTATAGTGTCGAAAAACAAATAATGATCTGCTGAGAAAAGATGGATATTCATCAGAAAGCTAGTCAAAAATTAAACTTGTCCAGCCCGATCTTACTGATTCATAAACTCTTTTTCGAAATGAATCATTACCCTTTTCTGAAGCAAGCCGATTCAA
The DNA here is from genome assembly GCA_022829085.1 of Abramis brama. Lineage (NCBI taxonomy): Eukaryota > Metazoa > Chordata > Actinopteri > Cypriniformes > Leuciscidae > Abramis > Abramis brama. The sequence goes on along the minus strand of CM040766.1, from coordinate 19,671,062 downwards.
TTCAAATTAATTAATCAAATTAAAAGAAACCAGAGCTGGAGTTGTTTTGTAAACCTGAAAATTTTTATTGATATTTTCTGTGACTGTTCAGTTTTGCTTTGCATTACATTGCGATACTATCAGAAAATTCTCAAATTGCATATTTATTAGGATTGTTTGCCAATTAGAATAGACTAATAAAATTATAAATGTTTGTATTTGTGTACACTTAAGGGTCAATAATATTGATAATGTAAGAAAAACCTACACTGACCAAAGGAGGAACCACTGGCTGAACATTTTGGGTTTGAGGTTTATCAAGTATACAGGCATGCTATGGAATTAATCTACTTTATGACGTTAAAACATTACGAAAATCAAACCCTTCAAGAGCTTCAACATCCTTCAATAAACAGGAGAAAATGACAAACAGAAAAAAAAAGAAAAAAAATATTCTACAGAAAGTACGTTCAGCACTTTGTTAAACATTTTATTAGTCATTTCATCTTGCATATATTTATATTCATATAGTTATTTCTGAAAAAAATAACTTCAGCACGTAAGAAACTAAACAAAAGATCTCAAACATAAGAAATATATACATATTTATGTCATCATGGTATATATCTCTTAATTTGCTTTATAAATGCCATAGAGAACTCTTTTGAAAAAACACGAAAAAATATAGAAAAATTGTAAATAAATTACAAACAAATGTAAAAATACAACCAGTCATAGCATTTATAGAGAAATCTAAACCCCACCCACCCCAAATGAAATCAATGGAACGATTGAAATATTCACGAAGCTGACGTTCACATTTCAACGTCAGCGAGGGACGTCACAACAGGGTCAGGACGTACATACAGTCTCACCCAAAACCCTTCATTTTTAATACAATCTTTAAACTACATTACCAAGCTATAGTTCAGACATAATTGGCATTAAAGGGCAAGTAAAAAGGACCTTTAGCATCTAGCATATAGAGTTTATTGTGAGGCCTTACGAGAGTTTCCAAAGGCCCGATGCGTAAAGTGCAACGCGGCAGGACGGGACGGAACGCTGAGGGGAAAGTGATGTCATAAACGGAACCCATCATAAGGCTCCAACCTTCAAGAAGATTCTAGAACGCAAGCCTCCATCCCAGCACAATAAAACACTTAACAAAACACAGCCACTGCAGTTGGAATATGAGGTAACATTCAGAGTCCTGGAGCTGAGAAAACAAAGTGCAATTTTCACGGGAGCATCTCTCCCAAACTACGATTTATGACCTCTGGGACGCATAAACAATGCATTGAATTCAACATGCTTGAAAGGTAATCTGAGGGTCTCTGCACCAATGGCCTTTAATCTCGTGCCCCACCCCTTCAAAGACATTTAGCGGTTTATCAAAACCTCCTCTGCTCCTAAATGTGTAGGAGCGAAACCAATCAGACCCGCACAACAATCCACCAATCATTCTGCCTGTTCTTCTTCTGTGGCTGAACTTACGAGATCTTGAGAGAATGCGAAAATGTATGACATCAATCCACAATCTGACTCTTGACGGCACTAGAAAAGGGTTCAAACACTGGCTGGTTTCATCAGGATTTGGCTTAATGCATTCAAACTGAAAAGGAGAATCCTAAAGTTAAACCATTGTACAGAATGTGCAAGTCATGAGCACAAGACCCACATCGGTTCAGAGAACAAGTCATAAAATTACCATAAATCCTCAATTATGACCACTGAGGTGCAACCGAACTTGTTAACGTGGCTGATATCTCCAGAGTCATATTTCTGAACATGAACACAATGCCAGAAATCCCTTTTTAGCATCTAGAATCTTCCACAAGAATATTAGCTTTTTTTTTTTCTTTTTTTTTTTGAATCAATTTTAAAAGGAGCAATCAAAGCATAAATCATCAGATTATGTAGACAAACAATTGTGAAACCATAATCAAGTGACTCATTACTGAAAAACTACAAAAGCAATAACACCTGTGTAACAGGAGGCTGGTTACTCCAACTAATAAAAAAAAAACAAAAAAAAAACAACATCATGAAACAAGATACAAATGATTGGTAAGGTAACAATCACAAGCAATACTCAGTTAGTAGTCATAACACTCTTGATTTGTCATGGTGGTAAGTAACAATGATTCATGAAGGAGGAAAAAAGGAAAGTCTTTCAGCATTGGGATCTCTTCAGCTCTGAGACTTTAGTTGGCCAACACCACAGGTTGAAAAGCCTGGCCGGAGTACTGCAGGTTGTATCCGAGTCCTTCCACAAATGGAGGCTTATCCATGAAGGAAATTCCACTGTTGGCCCCAATGATTCCCACAGCCTGGCCTGGTGGGGGGCTGGAGAACGGGTCGAAGGAAGCGTGTGGGTGCGGACCCTGGAACGGGGTGATTGGTGCAACTTCTGCATCGAAGTAGAGGGGCCTCTGGGAAATGGGAAACACAAACTCTTTGGCATTAGGAGACAGTTGGCTTGGGATGGGTCCAGCCAGAGAGTGCATGGAAAGGGAAAGGGGTTTGTGGTTGACCAGCCCTGGTGGGGAGATGGAGTTGGGAGAGCGGGTGATCATCCTCTGCTGGGGAGCTACGACGACAACGCCAGGACTAGAGGAAACTCCAGGGTTCCCGCACTTCTTCATCTTCGTGGAGCCAAATTTGGTGGCGGCGAAGCTGGCTGTGGTGAAGGTGATTGGCTGAGGTGTTGGCCTGGAGCTGGACGGAGGGTAGATGAGGCTGGTGCTTGGCGGAGACGGGGTGGATGTGTTGGAGGAATGAGCGCTGGGATTGGTGGGAGTGCTGGGAGTGGCGTAACTGAACAACCCTGGGCAAGATGAGGTAGAAAGTGGAGTTGGCGAGCTGGAGAGCGACGGTAGCATGACCGGCGACACCTGGCCTCCGATGGGAACGAACACCTGAGCCTCTGGGTTAAAGCCCAGATTCTTGACTTCCTCGAACTCCAGGTCTCCATTGAGCATGACGTCGGATCTTTCGGCCTCGCATCCTAAACCTGCCGGATCCTCCATGTAGAGGACTTTAATTGCACCCTTTTCCCCTATCTGGTAGGACACTTCGTAAGGGTCGATCCAAATGCTGAGCTCGGGGGGAACGTTGGCTCGGACCTCCTCGGTGTCCAGACCACTTCTTCTGGCTGCCAGCTCCACCACGGGGTCCCTGGGAGCCCCCAGATGGAGGCACCGGAAGGCAGAGCCACGCAAAGGAGCCTCGGGGTACCAGTGACCTTCGAAACGGGACACCAGGATACGTTCCAACTCCTCGCCAAACAGATCAGCCCTGCGGCGCGGGAGCTTGTTGTACAAATATGACACGATGAAGTTCAATGCAACCTTCACCTCCAGATGCATGATGAATTTGATTATTTCTTGGGAGTTCTTTTGGTGATACAGGGACCTACGGCCGTCTTAACATCTCTTGCAAATATTAAGGTGAAAGTCTTTAATATGAGCCTTAAATGTCAATTTAAAAGCAAGGGCCTCTGATTTTTGGATTGTTGCTTAGAAATTGCTTAAAAGTGATTGTCAGAGACCAGTTGATTTTTAAAACTCCAGAATTGGCACTGAAGTCCAAAGACTGAACAGCAGCTCTCCGAGATCCAGTTTCTTCAAAGCCTCTGGAAAGACAAAGACAGACTGGTTAAACAACTATAAATACACAATTCATTGACTGTCAGTGTGCATGTGTGTTTGTTTCAACAGATGCTGAGGCCAAGGTACCAATCCGTGATTATCCTTATGAAATCCCTCATCTGTCCCGTTGGCTAAAGCACTTAGGATTACATGTGCTAAGAGAGAAAAATTTCAACACCAAATGCACTTGGTACACTTACACTAGCTTACAGTCTAGCTGTAATTCCATTTTAACAGTAAAATGAAATTTAAAGTGCATATAGTGAAAAAGAAAAAGAAAATTCTGAACATGCAAGAGTTTACTTTCTTCAGGAAAAAATAACCCAAGGTTTATGGCGTATAATTTACCTGCACATGAAACTGAGATGGGAGAAAGCATGCCATTGTTTTAAAATGAGACCAACCATTCATCTAATGACAACACATACTTTCTGTAATAGATTATAATTTGATTAACTAAAGATAAAATTTATTCACTTGAATACTCTCATATCTGAGAGGAAACCTTAGAAAGTGCTGATAAAATGGTGCTCCTGAAGGAACGTTTTAAAAAACTACAGCTCCCAGCATGCACCACGCCACAGCTTTTGGCGTCATCACCACGCGTGTGAATGTTGATGTGACGCCTCCGCACTTTTCAAAACACAGATAAGCTCCGTTAAAACCAGTACATTAAATGCACTGTAATCGTTAGATTTATAATAGTGTCGGATCCGCGATGAGTTTCAGCATATATGAGGACGGTCACTGCCGGTAAATGTAATGAAATGCATATGATTATTCATAAAAGAGACGCGTTTCACGACCGCTCATACAGAGAAAGGCCAATAAATCATAAATACCAGCACTATTATTATTTCATCGCATACAGCCATCAATACATTTAAAACTCGTTTTAGACATATGGAGGCAGAGGATAAAACTGATTTGACAATTTCCTTGTGCAATTATCTTATGCACAGCGATTTAATAATGATAGCTGCCAATTGTAACGTTTTCAAATCAAATATCATCTTTGCTCTATATATTCTCGGCGGTCATTTTATTACTGTGTTGATATCCATAACTGATATGATAAACTAAACGATCGCGTTCTATTAAAATAAAAAATCATGTCGGGCATTCAATGTCACTCAATGTCAACGTTTGATCACATGCCATAACATAAACAACTGCATTTGTGCGTCTGACTGAATATATTTATTCCTTAATTATTCACAAGCCTGGTTGATTGTTAACACTCCCGCCATCAGACACAAAACATCCAGAAGATTCACATTATCTGCCTAAACTAAATAACTGAAGCTTCAACTCACAACAACCAGAAATCTCATTAATCTTTAGACTTTACTCAGTTTAATTTCTATTATTGTTATTATTACTATTAGTATTTGGAGGGATCCAAACAAATATCCAACACATTCAAACACAATGAGTGTAACATGACAACAAAAACACTAAATCAGCACACACACTGTTCTGATGGGATGCGGTGTGTGTGTGTGTGTCTGTGTGTGTGTTGGGGTTCCCTTAAAGAAAGTGTTTTCCAACACATGCAACATGAAAAATGAATCATCTAACTCCAAGAGAGACCACAGAGGTTTAGTTCAAATCTGCAAATCCTGTGCACCCTGTGTTTTCCATACACACAAAAAAACTATAACAGAACAACATGTTCCCTGAAGTTACTCCTGACAGTCAGACATGAAATGAGCTTATAAATACAGCAGCTCTGTTAAACACTCACAGCAGACAGATAAATAATCAGCTTTTGCAAACCTTTGGCCTGTTTCAGTCCTCTCAGCACACCATTAAAGCCAAGGACATCTGTGCAAACACACATTTTATCATCAATTGAAATGCCAACACAATTCAGCTGTACGCAAATGCCTCAAATATTAGGCCTGTCAATTAGTATCATATTATTGCATCTTTAGATTTGTTTCCTCTCAAGTCTAAAATGGACGACAACTCATCAGTCATTCAAAAGAAAAACAAAGATTCGCTATGAATGTGTCCATGCAACACGACCAAGCACAAATACAATTTGCTGTTATTCTTGATAATTATACATCAAGTACTTACTGATTCAAAGCTTGTGTTTCTATCCTGCGCTTATGATTTCCATTAATTACATAAGTTTCAATAAGCATGCGTTGAAGAAATCCTTCACAGAGAACCACTGCGTTTTGTTCCGTTTGACTGAAACGCACTTTTATTGAGATTTTATTTAATTTTATGTTTATTCATGGCGTGACGTCTCCCCACTCCCGCACGCGCCCGTGTAAACTTCACTGTTTTGCAGCCTCGTGCATTTATATCGCAGCGCACGCGCTCGCCCCGCCCACAACTGTGACGTGTTTTCAGCTGGAACTACTTACGGATTAGATCTGCGCGCATTAATAAAAACAATAGTAATATCCTGCAAGATGTAACAGTAACTTTTAATGACACTGGTTTAGGACAATATGAATCCGACTCTACTTAAAGTCTAAAATTATGCTTTGTTATAAATTTAATGTCTCTACTTTGCAAATTTTATATCCACAAAGATAAGTTCAACATAAAACCAATGTTTAATTGCATTTTCGAAAGATTAAAAAAAAAAAGTATTTCAAAACCATTTCATCTTCAGTAAATAATAGAAAGCAAGAGCGTTTTCAATTTGCAATGCCTTTAATATGTATACTCGCGCCTGACTGATGTATAAATTAATTTCTTACCCTCCTGTTCTTTTCTTTTCTCTTTTTTGTTGTTGTTGTTTTTCCTCGTATCTTTATTATTTTTCTTTTTCTGTCGTTAGCAAATTATTTAAAATAAAATATTGTATTCTCTTGACAATGGTTTTATTGTCATAATATAGATCTGTGCACAATCCACGCGGATTAATAAGCGGTTATCAAGTTTTATAAAATGCTCTAAAGTCAAGAAACTATAAAAAAAATATTATACTCGTATTACAGACGAATGAAGCAATGTTTACTTTTAATAAAGAATGTTTTTACTAGGCCTATTTTATTATCTATAATTTTAACTTTTATTTGTCTCAGAGATATTCCTGTTTCAACAACCGCCGGTTTATGTTTATTTTACTTCGTCTCTAATTAATTTGGCGAAGTAATGTTTCCATCTGTGAGGCTGTGCTGCGGAAGGCTAAAAATAAAAGATGTCATAGCAACAATGTAGCTATTGGCTGGGAAACGCGAGGAGCGGCTGGCCATTGGTCGAGAGCAGCGTCCACTCAGCAGGGGGCGTGGTGACGTTTGCTTAAGCGTGTGCGACGTGCATTATGGGAATTGGAGTTTCCAAAGAACATAACAAAGCAATATAGGCTACATGCTATTGCAAAGTGATTATATAAACTTAAAAGCGCCTATGAAAATTAAATGTAACTTGACCTCATCCTAAAAACTCAAACACAAATAATTAAGTGCATAAGAAAATTATCGGTAACACTTTACAATAAGGTTAATTAGTTAACATTAGCTCATGTATACTAACATTGAACAATACATTTGTTACAGTATTTACAGTATCTTTGTTAATGTTAGTTAATAATAAACAGCTGTTCATGTTAGTTCACAGTGCATTAACTAATGTTAACAAATACAACCTTTGATTTTAATAACGTATTAGTAAATGTTGAAATTAATATTAACTGAGATTAATAAATGCTGAAGAAGTATTGTTCATTCTTAGTTCATGTTAACTAAGGTAGTTAACTAATGTTAACTTATGAACCTTATTGTAAAGTGTTACCAAATGATCTTGTCATGTTTGTTCACTAAATATCTCAGAAACTCAACAGATGTCTCATAATTCGTACTATAAGACAGTGTAATGAATTATTTCAGTCATAATGTTCTCATGCTTACCAAAATATCCTATCTGTTGTAAAACTGACATTTTAATAGCTGGTGCTGCACTGAACCAAGCGTCTAAACATTTACACAGTCTCTGATCTGTTTCTGACAGACTAAACTGTGTTAATAAACATGTTTTTCAGCAGTGCCCTCTGCTAATGCTAACTATACTGCGTGGTTGATGGATCTCAGGTCTTTTAGAAGCAGAAGGTTTCAGTAAGAGCTGCACAAACACTGGAAGGAGCATTTAAAAGACTGCAGATATGTAAACATATGAATTAGCCAAAAGAAGAGTCAAAGGAGGGCATTTAAAGGGATATTGCGTTAAAAATGAAAGTAGGCCATTCACTCACCCTCAAGTTGTTCCAAACCTTTATGAATTTCTTTGTTCTGCTGAACACAAAAGAAGATGTTTTGAAGAATGTCGGTAATCAAACAGTTGTGGGCACCATTGACTTCCATAGTATTATTATTATTATTATTATTATTATTATTTATCCATACAATGGACGTTAATGGGGACCAGAAACTGTTTGATTACCGACATTCTTCAAAATATCTTCTTTTGGGTATGTATGATTTTCATTTTTGGGTGAACTATCCCTTTAAATACAATGCTTTTTTAAAATAAGTCACAATGCCTTAAAAATAGTTGCAACTATAAGACGTTTATGGCATATGACTTTAATATCTGACAAATCTTAGAGATAAAATCACCACCTATAAAACAGAAATTAGCCTAACAAAGTTACAATACATAAAATTCTGAAATGAACTACAGTGTATGCTATTTTATTATAGCCTAAGTTTTACAGGATAGGATAATAATTTTAAATAGCCTATGCATCAACATCTTTTTAGAAAATAAAAAGATGGTTTTATTATTATTATTGAACACAAAAATATACAGAATGACAATATATTACATGCCCAGGAGCAAGAAAATAATGTACCCTTTTAAAAGATTCAGTTTTCACAGCTTTCATACTAGAAGATGCATGCTGATTTTTACATCTTCGAGAAAAAGGTTGAAGAAAAGCTTATTCTTACTAAATTTACACTTATGTATAACATATTTAGCCTATAAGAACAAAATAGGACTGAATAAATAATAAATAAATAAAAACCATAAGAATCTTCTCTCTCATAATGTGTATAATAACCAAGAATAACATTTTATAATAAAAAGAGGGTACTTTTTTTTCAGAATGTTGTCGCGCGTCAGTGCCGTAAAGCGCCAGCCGCTGTCGTGATTCGGCACATGTGTAGCTGTTGTCATGCCGTGCGCTCAAATCATGACTGATTATAGATTATTAATAGAGTAAATGTATAAACTGGAGCAGCTGGATAACATCGGTCTGCACACACACACGGGCTGCCGGAGCTTCGGGAGGACTGAGAGGTAAGAACAACATCACGTACAGAGAGTGACAGATTCATAAATCAGTAGCTGATAGATGCTGTCTATGTGTCAGTTTGAGATCATCAGCGGGTTCACGGTTCGGGTTCTGGTTGTGGTTGAGGATGTTCGTGCTGGTGGAGATGGTGGACACGGTCCGAATTCCTCCGTGGAGTTTCCATCGGCAGCTGAACGACGCGATCGCCGAAGAGCTCAACAAGAAACTCGCCAACAAGGTGAAGAGAGACACTCAGCACACATATTACTGAGCCATGCTTCAAAACAAATGCTTCCAGTTCTTCTTCTTCCTTGATGTTTAACGGCTAAATGCCTCCTGTGTTGGAGAGATAATTACTTTTAAAGGTAATGGATTACAATATTGCGTTATACTCACTGAAAAAGTAACTCATTCCGGTAAGGAAAGTAATGCGTTACGTTACTTTCGCGTTACTTTTTCTAGCTGGGCTTGCTTGTTTGTTTTTCAAATGAAGGTCAGCAGCAAAGACATTAGTTAATAAGTGAGATTGAAGTGATTAAATACATGAAGTACATTATTTAACATAATTCTTGGAGATTTTCGTAATTTGCATTTTTAATTTGAGTAATTTGACTTTGCATTTTACTTATTTGATAACGATTTTAAAAAGTATTTCAAAACTATTTCATCTTCATCTTGCTTTCAATAAGAAAGCAAGACCATTTCAATTTGCAATGTCTTTAATTTGTACTCAAGCCTAATTGATGTATAAATTAATTTCTTACCCTCTTGTTCTTTTTTGCTGTCGTTTTCCTCCTATCTTTCATATTTTTATTTTTATGATGTTGGCAAATTTATTAACTTTTTTTCTTGTATTTCTTGTAATGCTTTTATTGTCGTAAACTAGATCTGTGCAGAACCCACATTGATTAATACAACCCGTTCACAACCCGGAGTGATAAGCGGTCATAGGTTTTATAAAATGCTCTAAAGGCATGAAACTTAAAAAATATCTATGTTATTATACTCGTTTTACAGACGAATGAAGCAATGTTTACTTTTAATATAGAATGTTTTAACCATTTTATTCTGTAAATGTAAAAATGCACTCAATCAGATTTATGTGACAAATGCTTTCGCTCTCAATATTATTTATTTATTTTTCCTAAAAAATACCTAAATAGAGTACAAAAGAGGAAGGTGTAAGCTGCAAACATTGGAAAAAAAACAGCTACATGTAAATGTTGTAGGAAGGATCCTCAGAATGTATTAAAGAGCTTCACTTCATTAAAAAAAAAAAATGTTCATGACATAATTAAATATTTGATCACTTACGGTACGTTCACACGGGGCGTCAGCGTCAACGCTTCCCATTGACTTTGAATGGGTGACGTCAAGCGTTGCCGAAAAGAATTGTGGATCCGTCGGCGGCGCTTCACTGGCGTTGCTCGCGGCAGAAGTTGAGAATTTTTCAACTTCTGCCGCGAGCAACGCCAGTGAAGCGCCGCCGACGGAAGCGTCAGCCAATCAGATCGCTCTATGCAAATACAGTAGCCAGGCGGCAGCCAATCACGTTCATCCTGTTCAAGAGCAGCAAACTGAGGATAAATTTTAAAATGGAGGAGAAACTAATTATTGCGGTGGGCAATCACCCGGTCCTTTATGACCATTGAATGACAATGAAGCTTGTTGTTGAGTTCCTGTCTAATTTCATTGGCTGACGCTGCTATGACCATGGCGTCAGTGCCAAACTTCAGCCACGCCTTCCGTCAAGCGTTGACGCTGACGACCCGTGTGAACGTACCGTAACCCCTGAACTGTCACCCCCTTTTTTTTTTTGCATAGACATGAAAATCACTATCCAAACTTAAATTGTTGTAATTCAAGAATGCTTTGGACTATAGACCTATGGCTGGTCTTGTTTTTTTTTTGTTTTGTTTTTTAAAGACGACATTTGGCAGATTATTATAAATTATGAAAGTGAAACAGAAAAAAAGTTATAGAAGTTTGAGTTCATGAAAATGTATAAATATATTTTTTTATATTTAATATAAAATATACATTTTACAAAATATGTTTTACTCTAAAACTGCAAGAAAATCAAATCCATAAATCTGAACAAGTTGTTCCAAATTTTAGGTTGATATATAAAAAAAAAAACATTTTATTTGGGCGCAGTACCAAACTTTTTCACTAGATGACAACCAGACTCCATTAATGCCAATATAAGGGCAGAATTTATTTCCACATATGTTTTGAGTGCTCTGAATCATGTATTTCCATAATTTTTATACAATTTATGACATCCTATTCGGAAGTAGTATGGGTGGTTTGGCAGTATTTGATTTAAATTCAACCTCTAATAAATGCATAAAAAGAGCATAAGCTTTCAAATGATACATAGTTTGTCAATATTACTTTTGACCATTACCATGACCATTTACCATTATCTCCTGATCCCGTCTGAACTCCTCCATGTGTCTGCAGGTGGTGTATAATGTGGGCTTGTGCATCTGTCTGTATGACATCACTAAACTGGAGGATTCCTACATCTTTCCTGGAGACGGAGCGTCTCATACTAAAGGTACAAGCGTCATAGCAACAGCGTCATAGCAACATCATAACTCACTGCATTCAGGCGGTCGAGCAAAACCTCTCCCTCTCTCTCTTATCTCCTGCAGTTCACTTTCGATACGTGGTTTTCCACCCGTTCCTGGACGCGATCCTGGTGGGAAAGATCAAAGGCTGCAGTGCCGAGGGTGTTCACGGTGAGAGAGGCCACACTAAACACCCATGATGCTTTGCTCTCGCACTGATGCCAGGGTTGTTATAGTTAACGAAAACCATGTAAAAAACTTTGAAAAAACTTATATTTATTTAAAAATGATATATATATATATATATATATACAGTGCAATGCATAAGTGAATACACCCATGCTAAAGTTGACTAAAAAGAGGAATAAAAAATCATATTTTGGAAATTGAACTTAATGCCTTAATTTAAAAAATTAGGAAAAATCCAACCTTTAAGGACACCAATTTTCTTTGTGAATGAATAATGTATCGTAAATAAATAAATGTTCTTCCTTAAAATACATGGTGCATAAGTGAGTACACCCCTATGTTAAATTCCCATAGAGGCAGGCAGATTTTTATTTTTAAGTATTTTTAAAAAAAAATTTTTAGGATACTATGCATCCTGATAAAGTTCCCTTGGCCTTTGGAATTAAAATAGCCCCACATCATCACATAGCCTTCACCATACCTAGAGATTGGCATGGGGTACTTTCCATAAGATCATCTCTCAATGCAAATCAAACTAGCTTTTAGGCTAACTGAAATAAAACCATGCCAATCTCTAGGTATGGTGAAGGCTATGTGATGATGTGGGGCTATTTTAATTCCAAAGGCCAAGGGAACTTTATCAGGATGCATAGTATCCTAAAAAAAAATATAAAAAAATACTTAAAAATAAAAATCTGCCTGCCTCTATGGGAATTTAACATAGGGGTGTACTCACTTATGCACCATGTATTTTAAGGAAGAACATTTATTTATTTACGATACATTATTCATTCACAAAGAAAATTGGTGTCCTTAAAGGTTGGATTTTTCCTAATTTTTTTAATTAAGGCATTAAGTTCAATTTCCAAAATATGATTTTTTATTCCTCTTTTTAGTCAACTTTAGCATGGGTGTATTCACTTATGCATTGCACTGTATATCATTCAACTCTACTAAAATAACTAAATAAATATATTTAAATAAAAAAAATTTATACAAATATTTTGCTGCTAAAATTGACAATTACTAAACCTTTCGTTAAAATTTATGGAAAATATAAAATTTAATTTAAAATGAAAGTGATACTAAAACAACACTGTCAAATGAGTTCATTTACATGCTCATCGTTACAGTTCATCTTCATAGTCAAGCCTTTATTCTAGGAGATTTGGAACATTAGAACTCCGTTTAACGGAATAATGCCTTAATTGGAATTTAGCACCTGCTTGGAAATGGAAAAATTCAAAAATCATTGGAAAATGATTATATTGGTAAATGATCAGTTTATGTGTGTTGATTCCACAGTGAGCCTCGGATTCTTTGATGACATCATAATCCCGCCGGAGTCGCTACAGCAACCAGCTAAATTGTATCCTGAATTACCACTTCTAAAACTCATTTAATATTTTTGTATATATTATATACATTTAATGTAATTAAAGATAGATAGATAGATAGATAGATAGATAGATAGATAGATAGATAGATAGATAGATAGATATTAGGGCGGTGCAGTGATTAATCGCGTCCAAAATAAAAGTTTGTGTTTACATACTATAGTATATATAAATACACACCCATGCATATTTTATATGCTACACCATATATATACAATATATATATTTAATTATATATATATATTAAATATTTGCATGTATATACTGTAAATATATTTATATATAATTTATATTATATATGAATATTTTTTTATATAAATAATACATTTTTCTTAAATATATACATGCATGTGTGTATATACAAAATAATTATACACTGTACACACACATATATTATGTAAACACAAACTTTTATTTTGGATGCGATTAATCGTTGCACCGCCCTAATAGCTGTAAATGACCTGAAGTGAGTTTGTCTACCTATCATGCACTGTTCCTTCACGGTTGGCGCAGTGACGATGCGGAGCAGGTGTGGATGTGGGAGTACGAGACGGACGAGGGCACTCACGACCTCTACATGGACCAGGGCGAAGAGATCCGCTTCCGGGTCGTGGACGAGGTGTTCCTCGACACGTCTCCCACCGGTCCCAGCACAGAGAAGGAAGCGCCGAGCGCAGCCGGCTCCACAGCGCCGCCCACAGGAGTGGAGGACACCACACCGCAGAAAGAGGCTCCATACACACTCATAGTGAGAAGATTAGGAACAAAATATACTTACAATGACTTTAAACCTGTTCCATCCACTTTTTCCCTTTGGAATAACATCCCAGCTAACTGGGAATATTCTGGCAAGGTTACGAACGAACGTTCTTCCAGTAACATTACTAGAATGTTCGCTCAAAGTAAATACAGTCAAACCAAAATTTATTCAGACACCTTCAACATTTCTCAACATTCTTCAACATTTAATTCGCTATCGTTTAGAAAATGGTAATAAGATACGACAGGAACTCAAAGTTAGAGTTATCAAATTAGTTGATATTTCAGTGGTTTTGTCCATCCTTCTGTTAGACTGTCTCTCAGATGAATCAGGTTGAATATCTGTCAGCTGTTGAATTTAACTACACAATTAGCTATATATTAATACCAATTTAGCTCAACCAGTGACCAAGCAGTGCTTCACTTTGTCCAGTCTGTGTGTAAAAAGGTCGCATTAGCAATTAAAGAAAAAACACTTCAGCAAAACATGGTCAGGTCAAAGTGTCTGAATAATTTTTGGTCCCAAATTTGTATAAATTTTACTGATAGTCATTGTATAAAGAAGTTTTGGCTATAATATGTCACAGTTTACTTTATTTTGCTGCAGCTTTATATTGCTGCAGGGCACTATAGTTCATTAATGTAAGTGAGGATCACTTACATTAATGAACTATAGTGCCCTGCACCCACTAGTAAAACAATATAAAATATTATATCTGGTGTCTCTGAATGATGTTTGGTTTGACTGTATCTGGACTTTAATAACGTTTTCAAAATGTAAACACAAAACTATATGAAGCATTATTCTGCAACATTTTAGTTGAACGTTTAGTGAGCAACATGATAAAACTGAACATCCCGTGAATGTTTTCTCTAATTCTCACGCAATCAAGAAAAACATGTTGAACGTTCCCAGAAATAATGTTTTCGTATGGGACCGTTAGCAAAACCATATTTCGGTCAGCCTGGGTGTGTTGATAAATTGCTGATAACAAGGCCACTAACGTCTGTTCTTTTCTTTGGCAGGGATCCGTTAGTGAACCGGGTCTGGGTCTTTTGTCCTGGTGGAACAGTTAACAGTCTCTTCTGTGATTATAAACTGAGAAACATCAGCTCAGCTTTCCACAAGACTCGTTTACTCCTTCATGAACTCCAGCTCTGTGGACCAATCAGTGAGCAGATGCTGCTGACCAATCGGAGACACTTAACGAAGAGTCATTTGAAATGATTCAGAAGGGATTATTGTGTTGTAGTTCTGCTGTTGTTTAGAGGATTGAGATAATTTGAGTTTAATTACTTTTTTGTTGAGACCTACAGAGTTTACTTTATAGATAAATACATTTTTATTTGAAAAACAAAAACAAATCAATGTTTAGCTTCAAATAATGTCTTTTTGACGCTGAATTTAAGATTTTTGTGAGGTCATGTATATGTTTTTTTGATTTTTGGTTTGTTTTGGAAAATTTGAATATAAAAATATTTACAAAAGACTAAAGTGTTGTTGTTATATAATAATAATAAAAAATAATAATATATATATATATATATATATATATATATATATATATATATATATATATATTGTATTATTTTAGGTAACACTTTATTTTACAGTGTCCTTGTTACATTATGTTACATGTACTTACCATAGTAAGAACAATAAATTATAATTGCATAATTACATGCAGCTAACCATCAACCTAATCCTACCCTAACCCTAAAGTAAGTAGCCTACATGTAGTTGCCTAATATTACTCAGATCTTAAATATATAATTACACTGCAACAATGACACCTTAAAATAAAGTGTAACCATTTTTTATTTATTTTAAATGTATTGTTTTCATTGATTCTGTCAGCTGACTTCTGTTTACATAATCTCTCGTGACATTATGATAGTTCTCTGACGGGAGTGACTCATTTTCCGGGATTCGGTGACGTTGCCTCAGTAAACGCGTCGGTTCTCCCGGTAAACGCGTGTTAACAGGGATCTCCTCCATCACACGATCCTGACTGCGGATTCACACTTCATCTTATATAACTGCGGTCGACAGGACGGGACAGAAGCATCTGCGAACTCGAGCTGTAAGTTTCTGCATTTGGTCCATTTATTCTAGCACGTTTCCATCTTATTATGCATTTATTCCCGCAATGCGTGAGCTATTATTAAAATAACTATATAATCTAAAATCAAATAGCCTACTATTATTAGTGCTTGTATACATTTTAGGGGTCCTGTCTCCTACCTTTTGTTCAGAGCACCGGCCGTACGTGCTTTAAAACTTAACATGCACGCTCCCTATATAGACAGCATGTTTGTAAGTACTTAGGTAGCCTATTATATTGTGTTATATTAATAATCGCACATATAATGCTTTCAAAATGCTGTCTAGCAAGTCAGCCGACGAGGTTTTGAGGATCAATCCCTGCCCTCCATCAAGAACATTCTAGAATCGGGTGACGCTGACTTGAACGGAACCTGGAAAAATAATAGCATAATTCAAACGTTCCTTAACGTACGTGTCGTTTCTGCAATCTGGTCATTTTTCCCGCGGTATTTCGGGTCAGAATTCCATCGCGTCATAACACTAGTTCTGTCTCTTATTCTTACTTTAAGTGATGTAATTTCACATTTGGTCCAGTTTTAGCACAAAAGTAGGACAGTGATTGAGGATCTTATGATGTTTCTTTCGCTGTGACTTGGAATTTCATAGCCTACGTGATGATGACGGTGTAAAGTCGTGTGTTGCATAATAACAGCAGAACCAGCGACTCTGACGTCACGAGGACAGATTTCCGCGTCACTGCGCACGAACCCGTAGAAATGATAAATAAACTTCTGACAACTGATGTACAGTTTGGTTTAATCTCTCTCCTATAGCCTACAGAACTGCATACTTATTAACCCCCTGTAGCCTAATACATCCCAATTTGTGTGCATGTGCACTATTATGCCGTTGTAGACTAGTGTGTTCATACTGAAGATTCCAACAATAAGTGCACTTCAAATACCCGGATGAAGCACTTATTAAGTGTGGAATATTAAATTATAAACTAGCTGTCTAAATGTCATACTCTAAACAGTGTAGTAGGCTACATAGTGTGTAAAGTTCATTGTGTATAGTTTGTAATTTGGGACACGTATATGCTTATTATTAAATAAACTATGCAAGAGTCATCTACTTATAATTCAATCATAAACTTTTCAAACAGTAGATAGTATGCTACATTGTTGCATGACCTCATTATACTGTACGTTTAATTAAGTAATTAATCTCAGATAAAACATTTACATTGCTTTTTAATCCATTTTTATAAAAGCTGCAATTAAGCAATCAAAATAGACATGTTAAGTGTAATGTCTTATTTAAATTTTTTATGCTGGAAATATAAGGTCATGTCAAGTGCACTGCATTGTGGGGTACAGTATCTAACATACATACTGCACAATACACATTCAGGCTCCTACAGATATAATATGCTAGTAGACTAATAATAATAATATGAGGATTAATGAATAAGGATTTCAGTGCTATGTTGAAAAAGTGATGAACGGAGTCTAGCAACATTACGCAAATGAAATAATGCAATATGTATTAATAATATGAGAGCCAAAATAAAGCAAACCATTGTATAACACAAAGAATTTTCACTTGAGTGGAAATACTAACTGGGCAGTTATCAATAAACAGCACAAAAGACTGAGATTTAGAGAAAGTAGACCCAGACCCAACAAGAAGAACCTCTGTTTTGTTAGTATTAAGCTTAAAAAAAATTGTTGAGGGTTTCATGTGTTACATAATTAAAAGCAGTCCCAACACTGACCCCTGTGGAACACCGTGAGTAACTGAGACTCCCAGGTGAATAGGGTAAAAAAAAAACTAATAGATATTACCATACTTCACCAGTTGATTGATTACATTAATAATTGCAAACACATTTTTTGTATTACAAGTTTTCTGAAATGTTATGTTTAAATGGCGTGTTATCTTATTAAATCTGCACTAATTTGCATAGATTTCTAGAACTAAAATCTGAACATTGGATGAAGTCAGGTTCAACATTCTTGTTTAATTTTTTTTATATATATATTAGAGTCAACAGTTTAAAGGTTGTATCAGTGATTTCAGGCCCAAACATAAATGATCACATTCATCTATTCTTTCCTAACGATCCGCTAGCTGCCCGCCCCATAAGCAGGCCGTCTCTGAAAAAAAACGCGTCTCTGTAGGCAGCCTAGGCTCTGAGATCTGAACACAAAAACAATTGGTTTCACCAACCACTCAAAACCAAAATAAATAGTGTTCCAACCAATCACCGACAGGGGGAGGGTGTTGTGAGGTTTTGAGCCAACTTCTTCTTCAGCTCCGACTTCGCGGGCAGCCGTGCACGAGCACAAAACCTTACAAGAGATAGGAGATTTCTGGCTCAGTGTAGGAGGAAAAACTCATTTTGAGAAAACGGCCTTTAAAGAAATAGGGCCCTATCTTGCACCCAGCGCAATTTACTTTGTACACCGACGCATGTATCATTCCTATTTCTCACCCGACGCACAGCAACAGTCGGTAAATTAGGGAATGAACTTGCGCTCCCGGGGGCGGTGCAACGAAAAGAGGAGGCGTGTTCCAGCGCAAACGTTCCCTGGTGCTATTTTGCCGTTTCAGAAAACAATTCCGCCACTGACCAGGAAAAACCTAGTCTAAAGTCAGTGGCGCGTTATTCAGATACTATTTTAAGGGTACATGCTTGGCCATAATGTAGTGTGTGCACAATACGCATACACTTTGCTTCTCTCATCTACACACAAACACAGCAGTTGCCATTTTTGCAAACCATACATAATTACAAGGAAAAATATTCCACATGAGGGAAATCATTGTGGTGTCCATGAAGATGTGAAAAAATATAAATCTAGCTTACACATTTACCCAAATTATTATACGCCTGTTTAACCGAAGCTAATTTGGGTGGGTTTCTCCCGTCCCCAATGTCACTTCTCTGTCTTTTACGGCCCTGACGAGAACGTCGGTCTCCTCGGCTGTGAGCTGCTCCTGGCGTGCGCCTGCCAAATCCGCCGTTATAATAGCAATCCGCCAAGCGTGCCTGCTCTTAAAGGGAATGTCGCTCTGATTGGTTTATTTCATGTTACGCCCAAACCACACCTATGAGTAATGTAGCTACTTCAGACCAACCCATTTTAGATTTGCATCAGATTTGTGAGATCCGACAAAGTTACTTGCGTTTCACGTTTCAGATCGTTAAAATAGGCCCCATATACTGTAATTGAAATCTACAGACACAAATAGATAAAGTGCTCTAAAAGATACATTTAAAAGTGTATTTGGATGTTTTCTTTCCACTAGTCTGGAAAAAAAACACTTTATGAAAAAGCCAAAAAGCCCAAAATCTCAAAATTGGCCGATGCATGAAAAAACACTGTTGCCTGTAGTGTCTCGCCTTAATCTGTGCAAACTGTTTTCTGTTACTTAATAGGATGAAAACCAAAGAAGTTTTCATGTAGTATAGTAGTATGAAATAGTCTTTTAATGTAGAAGTGACAAAAATACACAAGTGGTGTATAGTTCACTCTGATCTTGGAGCGGTTCCTTGGTTTCTTTAAGGCCTCTATGAACACAATGCAGGTTTTGTGCGTGAGGAACTGGGCACGCACCCTAGCGCCCCGGGCACAAACTGTCTTGCATGTAAACTCACACACACACACACACACACAGAGCCTTTGTGCGGGGCAGGGCAGAGTAAAGCTGTGTTGCTGCATGTCGTTACACACAGAACAATCTGTGCCCCTGCAAATAAAAAACAGAGCAAAGTACGCATGCAAAGTGTTGGCCAATAAATACACAGTTTAATGTGCGTCACTGAGAGTAGTCTTGCGCTGGATGCCTGAGTTTAGTGTTTCTCTCTCCGACAGCAGGTCGTGTTCTGTAAGGATCTGGAAAGCATTCAGAGAGACCGGATCATGGCGGACCCGGAGCTGTCGTCCCCGACGGACCCGTCCCTGCGCTCTCCGCGCTCGGCGCCACTGTCGCTGTCGTTCCCGTTCCTGCGCGAGGGAAGCCACGTCTGGGACAGAGCCACGCCGCAGCCCGGGGAGTTACCGAGCCCCCTGCCCACCAAACGCACGCGCACCTACTCCGCGTAAGTCAAGCACACACGAGTCACAAACCTGAAAACTTTACATGCTGAACAAACATTGAGTGTATGTTTACACGACAACGATATGCTTAAAACGGAGAAGGTTTTCCTTTCCTACAGACGATCCCCGTTCACATGGATCCGTGAAAATGAATAAAAACGCTGTATTCTGCTGCCAGGCCATTAGATGGCGATGAAACACTATAGACTGAACACGTAATACGCATGTGGATGACATCATTAGCTACGTTTACATGGACACAATCGGAATGAAATCAATCCGATTGATGAATCCGAACAAGGTGTTTACATGAATGATAAATAAAGTAATTGGGTTGATGTGCGCGTTTATATGTCACAAGTTTCAAATCGGATCTGATGTTTTGACATGCGCACACTGCACGAATATACAGAGTTTCCCGCTGTTCGCGCATAAATATTCTCATCTATTGGTTCTTTATTTGTTTTAAACAGCAGACGTAATATTAATTCGTCTCTGGTAATAATTTAGAGCATATTAACCGTTTTGCCGTGCTGCTTATTGATCACGCAGTAAAAATGCCCCTCCCCGCGGCCAAAACCATACGTCTGTGGATGAGAATCCAAAACAAGCACTGGTGGGACGTCGTCCTCCTTCACTTCACAGACGCGCGAGTGAAATGAGAATTTTAGAATGACGGGAAACTTATTAATATGACACTTTATTCAACAGGAAGAACAGCTCATACGTCATTACGCTAGTTAACGTCATTGCACATGCGCAGTCCTTTCAGTTTCGGTTTTCAATCCGATCAAGTGTTTACATGTTCTCTCGATCGGATTACAAAAGGGATAAACCACCCCTTTCAATCCGATCGAAATTTCATTTGGATCGAGCTCAATTGGATCGATTAAGGTGTTTACATGAAGGTTTTTTAGTCCGATTGAGCCGTCAATCCGATTATAAGTGTCCATGTAAACGCAGCTATTGTCTTTAGTGATTCACGTTTTTGTTGTTTACACGGAGACCAAGTTTTTGTTGTTTCAAAAGTTTGCATTTTCAGGCACTCGAAACGCCGTCGTCGTGTAAACGAACGGCCAAAACGCATGAAAAATTTACGTTTTTAGTTAAGAAGAACCATTGCACTATTAACGGGACAATTCACACAGAATGTATTTTTGTGGTCAATAACATGAGACGGAGGTCAGTGGAATGAAGAAAACGCAAGTGCCACGTTTTTTGACGTTTTCTTAATTTTCCGCATTCCGCTCCATCTCGCGCATGTCCGCACAGCTTTCAAAGTATACTCAAGCGCGGATGGACGAGGACAATTGCTTTTTCTCTACTCTAGCCAGAGGGCTGCACTGAGTCATGTCATTTACAGGACATTCGCTTGGAAGGACAGAAGAAGAAAAGCAGCGGATCCGCCATTGAGTGCAGGGTTTAGATTAGAACAAGAGCATGAACTAAAAGTAGAAAACGATGGATAAGGATATGCTGCTTTGTTTACTGTTCTTGGAACAGCTGCTGAGTCCCAATTCGCATACTATCCATCCTAAATAGTATGTGAAACTAGAATTAGTACGTCCCAAATCATAGTATGTTGAAATTAGTATTCCCAAGATACCCGGATGGTCTACTATTTCCGGTTAGAATTCGAAGTGCAGATCAATGCACACTCTAACGGCTAATATTGCCCACAACCCATTGCGTGCGGGAGGGAGGAGCTTTGTGGTGATGGTGGTGATGTAAACATAACAGTCAGACGCAGCAGCGGAGATGCACACTCAGTTTTTAAGTGTAAGAATTCAAATGTTTAACCCTAATTAAAGCTATATTTAACCACACTGACTTATTTGTTGTAATACTGTGGCTGTACAAATGTTAACTTTATCAGTCCAACTAAAAGACACATGGTTACTACACTTTTACTATAGTAAAAGCATGGTTCATTTTCATCGGGGTATTTTTGAGTATTATACATAATGATGAAATTAAGTTTAAAATATGTTAAACAATAGTTATACTATAAACTTTAAATATTTTAACTAAAATAAGTAGC
Source organism: Abramis brama (assembly GCA_022829085.1). Taxonomy (NCBI): domain Eukaryota; kingdom Metazoa; phylum Chordata; class Actinopteri; order Cypriniformes; family Leuciscidae; genus Abramis; species Abramis brama. Next base: position 19,649,058 of record CM040766.1, on the reverse strand, counting down.
TTTCGTTACACACATTGCACACGATTGCACATGAACGTCAGAACCAGCCGCCTCACAAACGACCTGCGTATGGTTAATCTACGACGACGCCCTGCTTCACTCCTCAATTTGGTAGAACACATTGTAAATGTATTGTGGAAAAAACGATGAGGAAAAAAAGATAAAAAGATGGGAATAGTAAATAAAATTATATTGGATGTGAATGAATGAAATGTAAAATGTTCTGTTAACAGTCGCGGTGTGCGTAACTAGGCAACCACGTTCAAGTTCACGTTGCATGACGTCATCGAAGTAAGTCCCAGAACGTGCATACTCTTTTGCTACACACTCAAAAGTATGTACTTTTTCCTCACAAAAAAAGTACATACTTTTAGGTCGTAGTATAAGTAGGCGAATTGGGACTCAGCAAGTGTGTTGTTCTGTATTGCTCTTTCCACACACTTCTTCCACTACTGCACAATACATCACAGCTGCATATTGCCACCTAGTGGACACTTCTGTCTCAACATTCACCTTGCGCATGCGCTGTTGTAAGCGCACCATCCGCGCAGACACAGAAAAGCCCTGCGTTGCGTTAAAAATCGTATACTGTCTGAGTACATTTGAATTTGAACTTACTTCATGATGATGAGTCCGTTCATTGCGTGTGTCACATGACAAATGAACCAAAGACTCGGAAGGAAAAATTAAATATTTATGTTCCCTGTAAATTATCTTTGGCTGCATTATAATGATTTCTTAATTCAAAATATGATCAAGATTGCGAAGGTGGATGTTTTCGGGGAATTTAGCTGTTAAAAGTATAACATTTAAAGCCACTTAAATTACTGAAATGACTCAAATAAAGATCTGTTCATTTTGATGAACGAGATCGAACGAGAGTGTCAGTAAAATGATCCGAATTTCCCATCACTACTTCATAACCATTAAAAAAGTATGTTCAGTATAGTATGAATGTGTGTAGTATGACTGTAACCCGTATGTACGTATGCTCATTCACAAGTTAATAATTTTGTTTATGGGGGGTTTTATTTTCATATATTTCTTATCACTTTTCTTATGACATTGTTGCAGCACCTGTTTTTCACCCTCTGTCTGAACACTATTTTAAGTTATGGTTTCTTTAAAACCCGCCTTCTGAAAAGTGCTGTGTGCTCTGATTGGTCAACCGGCCTCAGTCTGTTGTGATTGGTCCACCGCTTAGAGCTTGTGTCATAAATGTAATGTGCCATAACCGGCGAGTATCATGCGTTTCAGGCAGGTGAGATTCACTGGCTTTGGACCGACTTCAAACTTCGCTGATTGTTCACATGCACAAACAACTATAAGACACTGAATGAACGGTAAAATGTAAAAGAGCATAATGGGCCCCCCTTTTAACTATTTTACAAGGTGGCTATTTCATATAATTTTGTACGAGGCGAACCTGTATACTAATATTTGGGGGAAAAGAAAGCATGAAGGTCCACCTGTAATGAACGTAACCATAACTGGGGCGTAAGCAAATCATACAAAAATGTACAAGTGAGATAGTAGTCCTACTAATTCATATGAATTAGCCACCAATTGGACAAAACATAAACAGCTATATGAGTTGTCCTGAGATTGGTGTGTGTGTGTGTGTGTTTGTGTGTGTGTGTGTGTGTGTGTGTGTGTGTGTGTGTGTGTGTGTGCAGGACTGTGCGCGCAAACGCGGGCCCCGTCTTCAAAGGTGTGTGTAAAGCCTTCTCGCGCTCGCAGGGTCACGGCTTCATCAGACCGGCTCTCGGTGGAGAGGACATCTTCGTGCACATCTCAGAGTGAGTCCAGTTCAACACCAGTACCAGCTCACACACACTGAACCAGCTCCACCTCACACCTCAACATCACGAGTCAGAACAGAGGAAATCTGATTATATCTGACATGCAAAAACATGCATAATACTGTTTAAAGGTAAAACAGCAACAACAATAATATAAAAAATTAATAATATTAGCAATAATAATTATATTAATATATCATATATTTATAATGTTTTATATTTTTATAAATATAATATATAATAATAAAACAGCAAAAGAAGAGAATATAAAGTATTATAATAATAATCATTTTATAAACTAAAAAAACAATATAAGTTATAATTATAATAGTAATTTATATAACAAAAATAAATTATAATAAAAGTAATACATTTCATAAATATAATGATAATAAATATATAATATAAAATAATTATACAAAGAATATATTATTATTATAAAGATAAATAACAATAATTTTATAAATTATACTAATAATAATGATAATAATAGTGATAATTTTATAAAGTATTAGAAGAACAGTAACAATAATTTAAATATAATAATTGTATAAAGAATAATATTAATTATAATAGTTTAAATATATAATATTAGCAATAAATAATTATATTAATAATTATTTAAATATTTTATGTAGTTATATATATTTTATATTTATATAAATATAATATATATTTAATAATAAAACAATAGAATATTTTTTAAATATAACTAAATTATATTATTAAAAATATAATAATAATTGTATAAAGTATATTCAAAATAACAACATTTATAATAATTTTATGAAGTATAACAACCATAACAACAATAGTAATTTTATAAATATAAATATAATAATAATGTTAAATAATTATACTAAGTATATTATTTTTATTTTTATTATTTTTATAGTTTTAATAATAATTATTATTTTATAAAGTATACTAATGATAATAATTATTTTATAAAGTATAACAACAACAGTAACAATAATTGTAAAATATAATAGCAATAATTTTATAAACTATAATAATAATATTAATGATAAATTTAATAATCATTTTATAAAATACAATAATAAACATAATACAAAGCATAATAATAATAGTATTATTACATACATATAAAACACAATAATAATACTTTTGACTAAATATTTATTGTCTGTGGTTTTAGAAAATAGAACTTTAAAATAATGTGAGAAATTCCTGTTTTGTTTTCTTAAAGTTTTTTTTGTTAAATCTGTTGAAAAAACAGAAAACTTGATATTCCATTATATTTTTAATAAAAATGATACATTTATCAAGAATATAGTATATTTTTATTAGACATGTCTGATATATGTGCAGTGTGTGATTTAACTGTAGGTCTCACCCTAGCTGAACTTTCACCAGCACAATACTAATCTCTTCTCTGGCCTTCAACATGTGATAGATGTTTCAAAACAGACCGTGCCACCAGTAGGGAGTAGCTAGAAGATTTGATAACAAAAAATGTGGATGAGCTTATTAAAAAGTTCTGGAAAGTGTATGTTTGTGGGCAGACTGAAGATGAAAAGAAGATGAAAACACCTGTATATGAGGTCATTGGTCAAAAACAGAATAAAAACACGACTCTACACTCAATAATCTGAAATATCAGAGTCATTTAGAAGCAAATGTCATGTTTGATTGCAAAAATCACTGTAAATCAATGTGTGTCAATCAAACCGTGTGTTTTCCTGCTGGTGTTTCTCTCTTGCAGTATTGAAGGAGAGTATGTTCCTATGGAGGGGGACGAGGTCACATACAAGGTCTGTGCCGTCCCGCCCAAGAACGTGAAGGTCCAGGCCGTGGAGGTGCTCCTCACGCACCTGAAGCCCGGGACCAAACACGAGACCTGGTCGGGCCAGATCATCAGCTCCTAGAGAGGATTGTTGTGAGAGCAGAGCATCATGGGAGCAAGGCTGATGAAAGTTAAAGGGTGCAGAGAATGTCAGAAGAGTTCAGCCGTCGAAAGGAGACGGGTTGCATTACGGGAACGCTAAGAAACAGACTCGAAACGCAAGCGCACAAATGCAAATACACAACTCACAGGTTTCTGTTGCATTGTTGACGCTCTCAGTGCCAATTCACAGTACTTTTTCTGTTTTAGGCTCAATAGCGTAGGTATTTAAAAGCTTTGTTGCCAATGCTTGTGTTCTTGCGTAGCGTTTGTTTCAGGTTAAACGAGACCTCTGAGATGGAGAGAGATTGTGAAATGATGATTGAACATCCTCAAACTGAACTGTGAACCGAGATCGATTCGAGCGCATCGATCCAGATGCGCACATGCTACACTTGTGACTGGTTTTGGTTCTTATATTTCTGTTTATTTCCAGACAGCAACATATTGTCGGCCCAGATCCGGCCCACATCTGGTACACAGGAAAAACTTGTGTTAAATTAACTGTCCTGGGAGTTTATTTGAGACCACACTCAAGAGTGTTAAAATATGAGTGTTAAATGAACACTGAAGCAGTGTTCAAGTTAATGAGATCATTAAGTGATATTGTTAATTGATTGATGATTGACCATTATTGAAGACACCTGATGTTAACAAGCAGAATCACCAAAGGAGAAAAAGCATAAATTGTAAAGTCACCATTATGATGATCAGTGTTTGCTTTAGTTGGGCTCTTTTTGACCCTTACATTTTTAACTTTAGATTTTGTTTGGGCTGTTGTAACTGAGTTAAGGAATCTATGATGTGGGCCAACACTATGTTGCTGTCTGAGTTTATGCATTCATTTTTGATAATTCTGTGTTAAATTGATGGTAATATAGGTAAATGGTAAAATATCACTGATGTTTTCCAGTAGTGAGAGTTTAGGGGGGCAAATGCTTCATTCTCATTAAAGTTGCAATGCAAAAATCATAATGGTCCTAAAACTAAACGTAAATTTTGGTATGCAAATAATTTTCATTTGATTTCTGGGTGAAATACAAGTCGGACATGATCTTGACGGATTTGGAGGGCTTTGTAACTTTAAGCTCTGTTATAAATGCTGGAACTGAAGCCTCGTAGACTAATATTGCACTTGAAACTTGACAGCCCAAATATAAACTGCCAAACTGACTTCATCTCCCATCTCTGGGAGTCTTTCAGGGTAAAACAAGCAGCATTTTGTAGACAAGCTGAGGAATAACAGTCGGCTAGCAAAAGCATTTAAACAGATTTTCACAGCAAAGATCTTGTGTTATTTTTGCTATATGTGTGTGTGACGTTCATGATGATGTAATGACGGTGATGCACTGTTGCGTTAAATGTTTGGTCACATGATCCGTTGCATGTTCTTGAGTTTGTCTTGTGATTTGATCTTCAGATTTCTGGACCCTCAGTTGTGTTTTAACTGTGATTGTTTTTTTGTTTTTTATTTCTATTTTCAGCACTTTTTAGAGCTCAGATCACTGTGGTCGACGTCCTTTCCTTGTGAACTTTGATGGACTAATAAAATTACTTTATGATTCACATGTTTGTATCTCACTGCAAAGCAAATTATGTAATTAATCATACAAAAAAAACTTTTAACCAAAGCATCTGCACATACACATTACACGTGCAGCATCCATAAACACAGATCAGACTCCTTTACAATTTACAAAAAAATTGTATTTACAATAAACAGACAAGTTCATGATGATCATCACATTAGTATTATTAGCAATCGCATGGATTCTTCACACAGACTTAATCATGAAAATCACATTATTGATATCACATATTTTTCCTTTTATCAATTACAACATACATTCTACTAAATAGTAACCAAAAAAATTAACTAAGATCCCCAATAAATGAGTTTGTTTAATAACTATGTTTGCTTGTTGGAATTGAGATCACATCACTTTTCCAGCAAACAAACTCGCAGATCAAACTAAAGGGGCGGATGAGCCACTCGAGCAAATTAATTTATCTCCAAATGAATTAAAGTTAAAGTGCATTTATGCCATCAGATATGAAACACTAACACATTAACATTCATATTACCAACAGACAGCAGATTCTGGATTAAAATCAAATTTTTTTTTTGAAACACCTGATCCAGAGATTTCCGGATTAAAAAAAAAAAAAGTTTTACAAATGCTCTGGATAAATATCGGATCGGCATCATGTTTTCAGAGATCAACAGGAGTGTTTCAGTGATATAGTGGAATCTCTGGAATGATTAACACGTGAATATCACATCTAAACAAATTAATGAAATTTTGAAGATTGTGTATTATTAGTGAGGGAAAGAACTACAAAATTATGCATTGAAAAATGTTGATTATATATATATATATATATATATATATATATATATATATATATATATATATATATATACTAAGTTTATTGCAAAATATGCATATTGAAATATTTTTTATGAGTGTAGGACTCAATTACATAAAGAGATATCTTGGGGCTTTATCTTGTTTCGACTCTCTGATTGGTGGAATTGGTGTACAGCATCATGGGAAATGTAGTTTTTTTTTTTCACTCTGAATTCCGCTGTTAAACACCAAGTTTAAATAATGCGGGCTGACGGCTTCAACAGAAACAAATACTATCATCTAACAATCGTAACTCACAATAAGGCTGTCTTTAAAGGTTTATAAGTTATCTTTAAAAAGCAATTTCCCTATGAAGAAAATGAATAAAGTTTTTACTTCCAGAACCCGACTGTTGCACTCTATTCGCATTACCAAATGAACCCAAAGCGAAATCTGCATGGAAAAAACTCACAAAATTCAATCTCGTGTATCCCTATTGAAATTACTGGATATCACCCGCGAAACTTGCCGAGCAATGGTAAATGTGCACCCTATGCAATGCAACAAAAATTAGATCACTAATCATCGTTCTCAGTGTGTAAATCTTACGTTGTCTCACTTTACAAACGTGAATATCTCTATCATAATTCATTCATAAATATCTTAATATCTCAAGAGTCCAGTCTGAGATGGAATAATGGATACACACTCAGCTACAATCACAAACACTCGGACACAACGATAATAAAACTCACTCTGAAATCAACTGTGACAGCAGCAAATAAGATCACGAGATCATTACAAAACTTGAGATAAACACGGGACAGAATCTATCACTCGTTTCGCCACGAACATGGCGGTCACGTTCACACTGTCATTCCTCATTAGTGTTTGATTGATATCACACAAAGAGGTCGATCAATTACAGCAGTGCAAACTGAATGAAGTCCTGAATAACTCAGAAGCATCTTTATATTCATATCTGATAAAGGAACCGAGCTGAAACCAACGGCTCATCCGAGGTCCAAGAAAACCACAGAAACAGAGGTAGGTTAGGCTAAATTCAGATATGGACAAATTTCCTTTTAATTCCTGATTATGATATTCTTGTTGCTCTGCTGCAATTCATTACACATCGCTCTGTTTGTTGTTAGGATGACACAAGTTTTAAAAGATTCAGCGCTCGTCAATGTTAGATGGCCAATCAAATCAGGAGGCGGGGCTTACTGTTCGACCGGGAATTCAAACGCGATGCTTCAGTTTTAACGGTTGAAGCATGTGAGGTAAGATGTAGTTAAATATTTAATATCTGACAACTGTTGTATGACATAAACGTTATTTGACCAACAGTAATAATCTGGGATGTAAACTCAACCGCTTTTTGTCAAATTTCGCTGTTTTGAAATAAATTCCACCATTCACTAAAAGAAAATACAGAAACAGTAAATTGCCTAAATTTCACAAATTAGAAAGAAAAGGCAAGTAATGCATAAAATTAAACATGAAATTTTGAAGTAAAAACTATTTTCAACTATTTAAACATAATCAGTTTTATTTACAACTTCGAAAAATATTTTTCCCCAGTGTTTATATATTATTAACGTAATGCTTAATTGTTAATGTGACGAGATAGGAGTGAATGTGTACATTTAAAAGAAGTTTAAATGCATTACTTCAAAATAAATTGTAAATACAATAATTATTTTTCTCTATTAGCTTTAATCCCTTTGAATAGAAGGGACTATTACGTGACAGGGCAAGTTAAAAACAGAAAAAATGTGTGCCTCTACCGAAGGAGGTTTACTAATAAATAAGTTTAATAATACTGATCTCTTATTGGTTAAAAACAGCTCTGTGAGATGGGTTTTACTATTGCCGTCAATGTGGTTTACAGATGTGATATGTCATAATTTCTGGAGTGACTCCTGCCTTCTGTCCGTCATCCGGAGGATTCACCGTATTTGAATGCGTCTGTCTCTCCGGAAACTTTGCAGTGTGAACGTGGCCACCGTAAAACACTTTTTATTGTAAAAAGGATGGAATCTTTAGACTTAAAATTAATGTCTGAATTTTACAAATCTATAAACATGTACTGATAAGGGTCCATCAGTGATATTTACACACAGTCCCTTGAGTCTGATGACCAGCAGCGGTTTGGGTTTGTCTGAATCTGCTGGTTCTCAGGGTCAGTTCCCACAGTGACCAGCAGGGGGCGGAGGAGATCAGCACACAGGCAGTCTGGTGAGTGTGTGTGTGTTTGTGTGTGTGTCACGCCTCATTGGGTGGAGCGCTGAAGAACATCTCCCTGCAGAGCCGCACTGTTTCTTCAGGGGAGCAGACGGTGAAGCCGATGGTGCGAGGGTCCTCGAAGATCTCGTGGTCGTTTCCGCCCTGATCGGGAAACATGTATTAGAAATAAATGATCAGATACAGAGTCACTCACTTACGTACAATGTTCCCTCTATTTTTTTTCTTGCTCAAGAAAAACCTTTCTCTTATCCTCAGTGAAAACATCCCTTATATCATCTCATGCATCATGCATTTTATTTGAACCCTAATGCAACTTAGTGATATTAAATTATATTTCTGAAAACAAGCAGTTAGGCTACTAGATATGAAGCACATAAATCACCTAAATTTTTTTTTTTTTTTTTTTTTTTTACAGTGCTGAGTTAACTGTGCCATTCTTTCATTTTCATTCATTTTAAAAGGTTGTGCAGATCAGTTCAATTGTGTATACTTTAATAAATACTATAATATAATAAAATACTATAATAACAAATAAAATTGAATAGCTCATTTGTAAATCACTTTGGATAAAAGAGTCTGCTAAATGAGTAAATGTAAGCATAGATAACATGTTAACATAGTAAACGTTAAAATAATATCAGGAAACGGTTTTGTAGTCATCTAAACACCCTTGAGAAACACAAAACCTAAGTGAGCTATTTTGAGATCATGATTCTGAACAACAGACAACTAAACAAACGTAATTTACTAGAGGTTCTGAAAAAAATGTGAATAACTGCAGTCTATTTAAAATGTTGAATCTGAATTAATTATTTAAAAAATTGTTACATTAATGGATGAATCAGTGTTTTTGAACAAATCTCTTTAATGAATGATTCAATAAATACATTTTTCAACAGTCACTTGTCGCCACCTACTGGTATACCAATGTAATGGATCCAATCATTATTTAAAGTGTCCAGTTACTTTCAATAGTTGATTTGCTCGATTTTGTTCAAATCCATAGACATTTATATCTGAACTATGGCAATTAACCAGAACGCTGCAATTATTTCTCATTCACTAGAAGACTATCAAATTTTGTGTCTTCATACACTTTATTTATCCTGTGTGTGTGCGACATCAGAAGTGCCTGGCCAGCGCAGCTTAAAGGGAACATTGCTAACGTACCAACGATGTTTCATTGCCGAAGAAGTAGATGGCGTCCAATCCCTCCTGCTCCAGGACGTCCAGACAGAGGCGTTTGTCCCAGCCCTCCGGGAACACGTCGAAACTGATCAAACCTCCTGAAAGCGCACAGAAACACACCTGTGATGATCCACACTTATTTCTGCCATTCAAGACTGAAATCACATAATTTTTAAAGAAAAAAAGTAGAGTGTGTGATTCCTTGACCATCAGATGTTAATCTTTAACAAGAAAGTTGATAAAGGTGTGGTGACAGATTTCATCCGTTTGCAAACATCTTCCAGTCGTACTCATTAATTAGATGCCTTCATCACATCAATCATACCAAAACCCCGCCCTCCTTACTCATGACAGCCAATCAGATGCCAGCAAAGCTGAATGACAGCTACAGATTGGCTAAATAAGTTCAGGCTGCTGCTTTGACTCGGGTGTGTTGTTTGTAAAGTATCAACCCTGTAAAGCCTGACATATCTGACATATCTAATGGAAGTGTCATATTTGATGCATCAGGCTTTAATGGCTTGTCTAGTGAGAATATGAAGGAAAAAGCACCTTCATTTTATTCAGAGGCTCAAACCGTCAGGGTTATGTTTGTTTTTGATTCCCTGTTCTATTCATTTCTGAGTTTGTTAATCAGGGCTGCGTTCAGCCCCGACAAAACGTTGCACAACGTTTTTTAAACAGAAACGGTGATGCGTTGAACACACTGTTCTGATGACGCAAGAGTTGCAACTATGGCAGCTGAGAAGGCCATTCTTTGTGTTCTTTGTGAAGAATTTTCGGAGCCTGATGAAGTCGGTATAAATATGTGTTTAATACTACAAAATATGCCCGATGTTACAGTTACTGCACTTGCCGCCCAGAACAAAAGAGAACATCCCAATCGAGTGAAGGGATTGCTGAAACTGAAGCACACATCTTACCTAATTCAGACTAAAACACATCTATTTAGCCTCACATACTGACTTTGTAGTTCATACTGTTTTAATACCCTGTATTTTCTTTCTCATTTTTAGGAAAAGCACTTAATTACCATTGTTTATTTCTATACCAATACACTTGCAATGAAGCTAAAAATATAAACAACTACATAATTTTGTTGATATCCTATATTTTACAATAAAACTTTCGACAAACATGTCTTCTAATATCCTCAGTTGCGTATACCGAGCTGCATCGAACACATTTGTAAATTTAATACTTTCCTTGAACCCATTGTGCGAGTTCACTTTAATACCACGTGCTTTATATACATGTTGTTGCTGATTGGACTGCAGTTCTGACACACCCACCAAACAAGAGAAAACGTATCTCAAACCCCGTTGCACACCGGTGCACGCCGTTTCCAGGAAACATGACGTTCAACCCGGAAACCGTAGCAAAACGTTGCGCACCGTTTTGAACTTGAACATGCCCCTGGTCTCCTCTGTTCATGACCTGTTTGTCTCCTTGGTTTCAAATTAATTAGGTTCCTCGTTTCAGGTGTGTAGTGTTAATTAGTCTGTTAGTTCCTCTTGTTTTCTAGGTGATTAAGCTCTCTGTTTCAGTATGTTCCTAGTCGTGCATTATTTGATTTATGTGGTATATGGTTGTATGTTTTCCAGGGTTCCCACTGGTCCTTGAATTCCTTGAAAGTTTTGGGGGAAAAAATCAAGCCCCTGGAAAGTTTTTGAAAATAAACACGCATAGATACTGTTCCTTGAATTTATAGTTAACCAAGGTGTGGGAACCATGATTTTCACGTTTAGTCTTGGATTAAAGTCTTCTTTAGTATCTCTGTCTTCGTGCACTTGATTACAGCCACCATATCCGTGACACAAACAGAGCAAAAATATGCAGTTTTGTGCAGATACTGATATTTATATGGACGAAAAGTCCATCTTATAATGCTCGTAGTGTAAATCAATGAGATCCTTATGTAAGGGTTAATGCCCGACGAGGTGTCCATTATCAGGTTTTAATGGACGACGGCGAGGCGTGAACCGTCCGACGCGCAGCGGAGTTGCCTCCGCCGAAGTCCATTAATACCTGATAATGGACACCTCGAAGGGCATTAACCCGCTTATACCATGGTTACTTACGAAAGAAAGAAATATTTAATCAATTAATAATACTTTAATGTGTTTTAGAGTAAAAATCGTGAGGGTTTTTATTTATTAAGTCGAGCGCACTATTTAATATCTCCCGTATACAGGCGTTCCCAAGCAACGTGGCCACAGCGACCCGACCGCAGCAGTTGATCAGTGAGTTTGAGCCAGCGCAATCATTTAGAACTGTGATCAGGCAAATTGACGGGACGCCTTTCCTAGGTGTCCATTATCACTTTTTAACGGACACCCTGCAGCCAATCAGAATCGAGTATTCACCCAGACCATGGTATAATATAGTATAACAGACTACTTACTGTAATTAAAATGCATATAAATATCATTTGTCACTCTATATCTGCCAATAATATGTCTTAGAAGATGATATTTAAATGCTTAGTTTTATGATCTGTAGTTGTAAAGCATATAATGCAGTGCATGATTGACAGATGAACTAATAAACCTTCCTCAAAAGCCTGGTGATCATATTTGAGATATTTGATATTTGATTTTTCTATAATTGATGTCTGGATAATCAAGTAAACCGAAGTTTCTTCAGTTCAGTAAGAGTTCATCCTTAAATATTATTAACAATATCAAAGTTATTCTAAAGTTTACTTTTTTAAAATCAGTGCAGATTTCACGTTTGTACAATTCTACTAAAATACCTTTTACTTAAATCTATAAACTGTCAATCAGTCGACAGAAGGACTGGAGTAAATTGTGTGAAACTGGGTTTTCAGCAAAGTTTTGATCATGTCGATTGTTTAGAGGCCTTAGAAATATGCGAATCGAATATGACACAGCTGGCTTTAAAGGTCAATGTGTCACAGAGACACACACTTTATGTCTGTTCCCCCAGAAACACTCGTCCAGTTCCTTTAAAGCCACAGTGATGCTCAGCAGAGAAAAAACATCTTGCTACAGAGAGTTTACCCTGAGGCTCATACTCACAGTAATGACTTGTGTGTGTGTGTGTGTGTGTGTGTCTGTAGAGACGTGAACTACGTGACTGTTTGTCCACAGAGTGATTGAGACAGAAAGGACAGAAATCAGCCGTTAAAAATTAATGATCATTACACACACACACACACACACACACACACACACTCGTTAATGTCCCATCACTGGACTGCAGCAACATTCCACCACTGACTCAACAGTTGCCAGAGCCACAGCCAATCAGAGGGCTTGATCTCCTCACACCCCTAGGCCCCTCCCCCTCAGACCCTCTGGCCCCTCCCCCTCACACTGTCCGTCAAACAGAAAAAGAAACAACAAAGCCACTGTGTGCGAAACTGAGCTGAACTTGAGAGGAAAAACTGCTGAAGATTGACTGCAGACGTCAAAGCTAGTGTGTGTCCGTGTGTGTGACAAATGCACACAGGTTGTTGAGTAAACACTCATTTTCTCTCCCGGTTCAGTGGTCTGTAAACACACGAGTGCATCCGTTCGCTCTCTCTTATCACCTTTAGCACAGATAACGTGTGAGTGTGTGTGAGTTTTGTCTCCTGTGCAGGTACAAACAGCACGGGTCATTTGTTTTGGGTGGTCAGAGAGCTGGCGATGTCATTTCCTGCTCACCTCTAGTGAACCGCAGGCCTTTTCCTGCAAACTCCTCCTGCAGAGCCGCCACGAACTTCTCTCGAATCTTCTCTCTCTGCGGGACGGGAGAGTTACGATTCATCATAGGAACTAATGTAGTAGTAAGTGTTAAAGGCACACTATGCAGTTTCCGTTTTTTGTCAAACAGCGACCCCTAGAGTCGCTGCGGAGTACTTGTGTTTAACGTTACTGTCGTAAATACCACTCACGCAGAGCCGTCTCTGCACTCTTCTAACCACGCTTTCTTCGTTTTCTTCGTCGACTCTGCCATGATTCACGTCTGAAATGCGTGCTAGTGTCTTCCATAGTGGCTGCTTCATATGTTGTTGATGTATGTGACGTCGTGCCGTAAAGCAAGTTGTGATTCTCGCGAGATTTGTCGGGGCGCCACCTCTCAAACTTGCATTGCTGGTTTTGCAAGCAAGCAAGCACCACCTGCTTTGCTATCGGGATGATTCGCCCAGCTACGAGTTGGTTTACCATTGAAATGATTTCGAAGCTGTTATATTAAGGTACAAAACTTGCATAGTGTGCCTTTAACAAATGGAACCTTATTGTTATAACAACAAAAAACTCACTGAACTATAAGATAAAGACTTTTAAGTCACGTAACTGAAATCACTTGATATGATCAAACCTTTAGGGTCTGGTCTGAACAGGTCAACAACTTTCAGCCGATCGCAGAGAATAAAGTGAGATTACCTTGTCGATTTCCGAGAACTCGATTCGCTCTTCTAGCGTGCAGCTGCGTCCGATGGGGGAGATGTTGATCATGCCGTTACGAAACTCAATGAACGTCCCTCTGAGAGAGAGAGAGAGAGAGAGAGAGAGAGAGAGAGAGAGAGAGAGAGAGAGAGAGAGATTTGTAATGACATTACAGATCATCATCTCTGGAGTGTGTGTGTGTGTGTGTGTGTGTGTGATTGTGTGTTTAAGTGTGCGTATGTTACCGTTTCTTGGGCAGCTTGATGAGCCCCATGTAACTGAGACAGAAGTTGATGAGGTCCTGCAGTAACTCCTCGCCCAGATGATTCTGAATGGCCTGGGAAACAGAGACGGAACTTAGAAGAATAATTTAAGGCTTTTAATGAAAGTTCTAAAAATAACTTAAAACCAATGTTTTAACAATACATTTGAAAATAATAATAATTCAGAAAGTCTGATCTGTTGCAAGAAAGTATTGTTGGTAAATTTAATCTATTAATAACAAATAACCGCTTTTGGTCAGGGATCAGATTAGTGAATTATTCTACTTTATGATGCTGAAAACTATTATCACCTGACTATCTTTGTTTCTGGTTTCTTTTGCAACAAATTATGTGTTTTAGTAAACACTGTTCATCCAGGCTTTTTTGATTCAATACAGTTCAAATTGACACATTAACACTGATTTAACATTGTTTCAATCGATGGTTGCTTGTATCTAGGGAGTCTCCTTAACTGGACAGTGTGAAGCTGCTTCTGTTTTCCCATCAACATTTAAGATCTCCATGAATGACATTTAAGACCTTCTATGGTTTTTAAAACATTTCGTTGAAGACATTTGAATATATTGCAAGGATCTGCAGACACACACCTGTTTGGAGATGAGTTTGCCGTCTTTGTATTGCACTGTTCCATTTTCGGCAAAGACGTAGTCAAACTTGTGAATGACTGCAGAGAGAATGAACAAAACAACAGAATGAGATGCAATCAAAGCACTCTTATCATCTTATCATCATCCTGCTGACCTTTACCTGTGTTACACAACACACACATCCTGACACAAACACAAAGCTGTTTTCCATTCACAGAGATTTAGTGCTCGTTCGGATTCATTCAAGATAACAGTCCTGTTTAAATGGCCAACATCACATCTGTCAGTGTCGTATAAACTCACATATCTAATCCGGATTCTGATCTAGATTGTGTGTGAATGCGGATGGATTCGGTTCTGAAGCGTCATGTTCTGATTCAGTCACAATCTCACTGATCCTCTGTGTTAATCTATTCAGACCTGAACAATCATAATGCCAATGATCAAACACTAGAAACTAATCAAGACCATTATCTCTAGAAAACTTAAAGAGAATGTCTAGAATGAAACAAACATCCACAGGTGAGAGAAAACCACTAATGAGGTCTCTTTAATATCTCAACTTTTTCTTCTAGATTTTACATTTATGCACTGGGCGGATTATTTTATCCAAAGTGAATTACATTGCATTTAAAGCAAATGTTTGAATAGTGTCATGCATTCCCTGGGAATCGAAACCTTGACCTTGTGCATTACTCTCTGTTACCTTGTTATTGTCTCCTCTACATTTTCAGAAGAAATCTTAAACAATGTCTCAAACTGTGCTCATGAAATCCAACACTTCTCATCACAAGTTTACTGGTATTGATTTCATAATTTATTTCATCCCTTTATTCAGATGGACACAAATTAATTTCATCAATTGGGTAAACTTTTATGATTATGGAACTGCTCAGTCCAGGTGGCCAAACACCGTCCGCTCTCGGATCCAAGAGGCACATCCAAGGAATCCTGCCGACTACGCCAAATTGTGGTGGCAAACAAAATTCTATCACTGAATAAGAGACAAACATTTCCAATGGTCTTTGATGAGGTTTATTTTCTTGCAAGAAAAGGCCAGCAGTCGTACAGTCACACAGAGTGTGACAGTGAAGGTATGGCATCCTTCCTCTTTTATAGTCTTGACTCCCAGAATGTTACCGTTCTAGGCCAATGATGGTATTTTCAACTATACGTGGAACATTCATAGACTTGTTCATCATATTGTATCCTTGAGTGGAGGCCCTCCTGTCACGACCAACACTCTTTACCATTCCAATACAATTCCATGTTAGAATAAGGTTTGTGTGTGCTCTTTTACTGTCATATGATGGTCACACACATCTTAAAGATAACATTTCTTTCACAAAATCGACAGCTAAACATCTCAAACACCCTGCTGTTCCAGACTGAAGGAATTATGGGATATCAGCTGTTGTGTTTATGTTCTTGTGTTGAGTCAGTGATTCGGTCGAACCAGTTCCTCTACATTCTACATATGATGCAAAACCCATAAAACACATGTGAGGATGATGATACTAAATATATTGTGATGAAATGCATCATGAATATCATTTTCTAACCTTCATCTCCGTCTCCGAGCTGTTCTGCGATCTTGGAATAATCTGAACCCCCCACCACGCCGATCTTCACCTTCTGTTTCAAGGCCTGGAAAAACTCGTCCAGCTCGGGGTCGATCTTCTGCAGACACGACACAACCAACAGTGAAAGGTTTCTGTCGTGACCTCTGACCTCTGAGTCAATTAAACAGTCACAACCAGCTGCTCAACAGGTTTCAGCACATTTGCCTCACAAGTAGACAAACAGCCGAAAAACCCTGCTCTGTATGATATTCTTGATGTTTATGTTTCCAGCGGACGTTTAAAGTGCACGTTAGTCATGGCAGTGAGCTGTTTATGGGAGTTCACTTAATAGTGTTCTTCTTTAATGACGGATTGCGCCATTAAACGAGATCTGTGTTCTTCTGTCAGCGCTGCAGACTGTCACGGCACACGCTACAATCACCAAATATTGTAGATACTGTAATAATCTGTGATTCAAAACAGCATGCACTAGGAGGATTGAAATATAAATATTGAATATTAATAGACGTTTTGATAAACCGTGTTGGGAAGGTCATTTCGGAAATGTAATAGGTTACAGATTACAAGTTACCTTATTGAAATTTAATAAGCAGTGAAATTATTTTAATTACTTTATTAAAGTAATGTAACTGATTACATCTGACTACTTTTCTATGAATGTTTTCAACTGTTAATCTTTTTTAATAATTTAAACCAGGCAGGGTTAAACTCCAAAAACAGAGATAGCTATATTTATTTATATTTAAGAGAAAACACAATTCTAGATAATTATACAGTAGTAAATAGTAAAATAGCTATTATTTTTACCACTATGTGTGTGTGAAGGGAAAACGTTATACCATATAAGGCCTAATATTGATTTCTCACAAACAGAACAAATGCTTTTTAATAGTTGGCAAACATATTTTGAACTGTGTGGCAAATACAAACAAGACAGCCAATCAAAAAAATCGCTTTACTAAACATCCTTTAAATGGAGACATCGTGCACAACATTTACGAGCTTTTTCCTGTAACTTTCATGGACATTCACAGCTGAAACACTGCTGGCTGTCAGGTGTGAAGACCTTTCATGTGTTAATGCTTGAAGAAAATCCTGAGACCTTCACACTCGTATTTACGACTTTGTGGAGCCGTTCATGTGCGTTCAACTCGTACCATTGAATGCACCAAAACAATTAATTATTGGTTGATACGATTTTCTTCTTTTTTTTTTCAATCTGCCAGGCCAGCAACCAATCAAACGACTCACCTGTAATGGTGAGGGAGATATTTTAAATAAAACCAATCAAATCATTCACCTTTAGGGGTTTTGGAGGGATATATTTTAAATGTAACCAATGAAGTCACATTGCTATAAGGGTTTTGGGTGGGATAAATTTAA